>CM070770.1:165565998-166239921 GCA_036346955.1 Dipus sagitta
CTACTTTGCCTCCCACGCCCAGCTCAAACAGGGACCCAGGTAACAGAGACCTGGCCAACAGCACCTGCGTACTGCTACAGTAGAATCTTCATTTCTACCTTGGAACACAGGGAAAGTAGCAGCTGAAGGAAATGGCTGTGTCAGGGTGTTTTTCTTGCTTTTCCCCTTTTTTCTAAATACCTCTTTGCCTGTAGTTCCTGCCATTTTGCTTTGGTTTCTCTTTCTCTTTCTTTCCTAAAATACTTCCCCATCTCTCCTTTGCCCTGCCGCATCCTTCCTTTCTCTTCTCTTCTTTCTTTCCTCCCTTCCTTTGTCTCCTCCTCCCAAGCCCTGTCTTGCTCATCTCCCTGCCCAAACATCCTGTGCCATCCTTATGTATTTTGGTCTTGGCCAAGGCCAGACCTGGCAGAACTGGTGGATACCTGGTGAGGCAGCGGAGCCCCTGGGCTCCCATCCCATTCCCTCCTCCCTGGGCTGCACAGGTGAGTAGGTGGAAGGTAAGGGGGGAAAGGTGGGGAAGGAAGCCCTGGCTTAAAGCTTGGGCTGAGAATGCTAGTCTTGTGGCACTTTATGGTAAGGTAGCAAGAAGAGACAGCCTTCAAGGCAGTCCAGATGGGTTGTCCCTGGTGAGGTGGGGAAGAGGGGCAATTTTCCCCCCAGTGCAGTCTGGGGAGGAGTGGGTGATGAGCAGGACGGGATGGGCTGTTCCTCGGGTTTTTGGTGTATTTGCTCCTAGAGCAGCCCAGGAGGCATGATGGCTCTGAAGCGTCACTCACTTCTGTCCCGTTCTTGACAGCGCTATTCGTGAACGATTTCCCAAGTTATTACGCCTGGTAAGCCCAAAACAGTTTTCATTTTCTTCTAATGAGCATAACAACTTGCACCTTAAGATCTTGCCTAATAAGTTTTTAAAGGGCATAAATCCCTTATCCCTTAATAAGTTTTTAACTTGAGGGCATAAATCCCCTTAAGAATCTGATAAAAGTGACAGTCTTCCTAGAAAAAAAAATACCTGTAGGCAAAGTTGCATATGTCAGGGTTCCTAGACACTTTTCATCCCTTTTTGACAGTTGACTTCTGACCCTTTAGACTTAGCTTTTTTGTGTGCTTCACACCTATCTGGTTCACATGTAACTTAACATTTCTTTACACAGGATGGCCATGAGTTACCCCCTCCAATTGCTTTTGATATCGAAGCCCCCACGATGTTACCGCCCTGCAAGGTCAGCAGTGGGATACAGTTAGCATTTATAAGTGGGAAGAGTAATAGTTTCATGTTACCAATGTCTGTCTAATTCCAGGGAAGCTATTTTGGAACAGAGAACTTAAAAAGCCTGGTCCTGCATTTCCTGCAGCAGTAAGTATCCCAGGACCCCTGACACAGTAGCAAGTGGTTGGCCTGTATAAAACTCACTCTGGGGGCTGGAGAGATGGCTTAGCGGATAAGGTGTTTGCCTGCAAAGCCAAAGGATCCTGGTTTGATTCTCCAGGGCTTACATAAGCCAGATGCACAAGGTGGCGCATGCATTTGGAGTTTGTTTGCAGTGTCTGGAGGCCCTGGTGCGCCCATTCTCTCTTTCTCTCAAGTAAATAAATAAAATATTTTTTTAAAAAGCTGGCGTGGTGGCGCATGCCTTTAATCCCAGTACTTGGGAGGCAAAAGTAGGAGGATCACCATGAATTCGAGGCCACCCTGAGACTACCAAAAAAAAAATAAAACTCACACTGGGAAGCTGCTGTCCTTGGCTCCAGAATGCAAAGCTCAGTTTTTCTCATAGGTACTATGCAATTTATGATTCTGGAGATCGTCAGGGTCTCCTGGATGCCTACCATGATGGAGCTTGTTGCTCGCTAAGCATTCCTTTCACCCCTCAGAACCCTGCCCGGTGAGTGTCATATGTCAGAATCTGCTCAGAACCATAGGGTTCCCCAGGGGATGTAGGCCACACTTCTTTAATCACTTCTACCTTTTTCTTCTATTGTCCCAGAAGCAACTTGGCTGAGTACTTCAAGGACAGCAGAAATGTGAAGAAGCTTAAAGACCCCAGTAAGTGCATAGTGTGAGCACATGAGGTGGGAAGGAATAACTAGAGCTTATGGAGCTTCTCCAACCTTGCCTTCTGTTCCTGTTGCCACAGCCCTACGGTTCCGGCTGCTGAAACACACACGTCTCAATGTTGTCGCCTTCCTCAATGAGTTGCCCAAAACTCAACATGACATCAATTCCTTTGTGGTAGACATAAGTGCCCAGACAGTAAGTACCTATTTCTATCCTGACAGAAGTCTAGAATTGGGGAAGATGGGGGTGAGTCACTCAGGACAGTGTTTAGTAGGTGACGAGGACTCTGGCTAGGAAGCCTGCATTGTACCTGATTCTTTTTCTCTTTTTAGAGCACATTGCTGTGTTTTTCTGTCAATGGTGTCTTCAAGGAAGGTGAGATTCTTTTTGAGTCCTAAGTTTAAAGCATGGTCCCTCCCCCAGTTGGAATTTTTCTTGGCATTCTTAGCTTCCCAGCTATTTCTACCTACCATTTTTGGTTTTTTGAGGTAGGGTCTCGCTCTGGCCCATGCTGACCTGGAATGCACTGTGTAGTCTCAGGGTGGTCTTGAACTCATGGTGATCCTCCTACCCCTGCCTCCCAAGTGCTGGGATTAAAGGCTCTACCTACCTTTTCTTTTCTGAACTCCTCCCATTCTGCCTCAAGCTATCTTTGTTTGGCTTACCTTCTTCACTGCAATGTAACAAAAGCCCAAGGACCAGGGTACTATAGATTTTGGATGCAGGCAAGTCTCAATTTCCATCCCAGTCTTGGTTCTGGGTCTGTGGGTACCAGTATCTGAGCCTCATATTCTTTGTGAAGTGAGTTTAGTAATACCCTTCCATAGAGGAAATATGGTCTTGTCCTGGCATTGAAGTTCTTACCATACGTTATTAATTACTTTCTTCCCATCCCTGTTCCCCAGTACCTACCTACATAATCATCCTTGTCTGGCCCAGTGAGGGTTCTTTGTATCAGAGATTATGTCTTGAGGACCAGCTTGTGAATGAATGACTCTTAACAGTTCATTGCTGCTTTTCTTAATGCAGTGGATGGGAAGTCTCGAGATTCTTTGCGTGCTTTCACCAGAACATTCATTGCTGTTCCTGCCAGCAATTCAGGGTAAGTGTCTATATTAACCATGCTGTGTACCAGTCCTAGTCCATACCCAGCAGTGTGGTAATTGGAAGGTGGAGTCAGTCCTCAGAGAATTTTCATAACTGGAGAAAGGCAACAGGAAATCAGAGGAAGCTTATATGGGTTAAGAGCTTAAATGGGTTTTCATCCTGCCTCTATCATGTTTAACTACTGGCAAGTTTCCTCTTGTAAAAATTTATGTAGTGTTCACCTCCTAAGTTTGTTAAAAGACCAAAGGATAACTATCCACGGTTTGGTGGGAAATACATCATTCTAGGATGTTTGGTGGGCATAATCTGTTTTAAAATACTGAGACCATGGGAGGGACACCATGTAGAAAACAAAAGAATCTGAATGCCATGTGTCTGAAGAACAGAAATAATGCTAGAATGAAGAGGATAATTGTTCTTATATTTAAGGTGTTCTTTGTCCCCAAGGCTATGTATTGTAAATGATGAACTATTTGTGCGGAATGCCAGCCCTGAAGAAATCCAAAGAGCCTTCGCCATGCCTGCACCCACGCCTTCCTCTAGTCCAGTGCCCACCCTCTCCCCAGAACAGCAGGAAATGTTGCAGGCATTCTCTACCCAGTCTGGAATGAACCTTGAGTGGTCCCAGAAGTGAGTGCTGAACATGTGTAGAACCAAGGGTAAACAGAAAGGGCTGGTGGTGAATAATGTTTAAAAAAGAGGTTTAGGGCTTGAGAGATGGCTTAGCGATTAAGGTGTTTGTCTACAAAGCCTTAAGAACACATGTTTGTGTCTCCAGGTCCCACATAGCCAGACACACAGTGACACAAGTGTACAATATTGCACATGCACACAAGGAGACACATGAATCTGGAGTTCATACACAGAGGCTGAAAGGCCCTGGCATGCCCATTCTCTGTCTCTGTCTCTCTCAAACATAAAAATTATTTAAAAATAAAAAGGTTCAGAGGCTGGAGAGTTGGCTTTTGCTGCAAGAGTATGAGGATCTTGTTCGATCCCCGGCACCCACATACAATAAGCATGGTTTTGCATGCCTGTAACCCTGATGCTGAGATGGTCAGAGACAAGATGATCTCTGGGGCTCATTAGTCAGCCAAAATTAGCATCTGCACACACATCAGCATATAACACAAGCCATCTACACACACCAAAAAGAATTATTAAAAATTAAAGGGGAGCCAGGCGTGGTGGCGCACGCCTTTAATCCCAGCACTTGGGAGGCAGAGGTAGGAGGATTGCTGTGAGTTCAAGGCTACCCTGAGACTACATAGTGAATTCCAGGTCAGCGTGGGCTAGAGTGAGACCATACCTCAAAAAAAACAAAACAACAACAACAAAAATTTAATTCTTTTGTTTAACCAATTTTAAAAAATACCTTTAGTCTTTTTTTTTTTTTTTTTTTTTTTTTTTTTTGAGACAGGAGCTCTCTCTGGACTCTCTTTAGCTTCAGACTGGCCTCAAAGTCACAGCAATCCTACCTCAGCCTCCCCAAGTGCTAGAACTAAAAGCATATGCTACCTGCCCAGCTATCTTTTTATTTATTTTTTGTTTGTTTGATTTTGGTTTTGTTTTTGAAGGGAGAGTCTAACTGTAGCACAGGGTGACCAGAAATTCACTATATAGTCTCAGGATGGCCTTGAACTCATGGCAGGTCTCCTGCTTCTGCCTCCCAAGTGCTGGAATTAAAGATGTGTGCCGCCACGGCCAGCAAATATATGTATATATTTTTTATTTTATTTTATTTTATTTTATTTTTGGTTTTTCGAGGTAGGGTCTCATTCTAGCTCAGGCTGACCTGGAATTCACTATGGAGTCTCAGGGTGGCCTCAAACTCATGGCAGTCGTCCTACTTCTGCCTCCCAAGTGCTGGGATTAAAGGCGTGTGCCACCATGCCCGGCTATTTTTATTTTTTTTTTTTGATTTAAGAGAGAGAATGGGTGCACCAGGGCTTCCAGCTGCTGCAAACGCACTCCAGACACATGTGCCACTTTGTGCATCTAGCTTATATGGGTCCTGGGTAATTGAGCCTGGTCCTTAGGCTTCGCAGGCAAGTGCCTTAAGCACTAAGCCATCTCCCCAGCCCTGTTTTGTTTTGTTTTATCGAGGCAGGTTCATACTCTAGCTCAGGCTGACCTGGAATTCACTATGAAGTCTCAGGGTGGCCTCAAGCTTATGACAATCCTCCTACCTCTGCCCCCCAAGTGCTGGGATTAAAGGCGTATGCCACCATGCCAGGCTTCATTTCTTTTTTTTTTTTTTTTCTGTTTTTTAATATTTTATTTTTATTTGAGAGAGACATAGAGAAAGGAGATAGAGACAGAGAATGGGCTTGCCAAGGCCTCCAGCCACTGCAAACAAACTCCAAATGCACCTTGTGCATCCAGCTTATGTAGGTCCTGGGGTATTGAACCTTGGTCCTTTGGCCTTGCAGGCAAGCACCTTAACTGCTAAGCCATCCCTCCAGCCCTAACTTTTCATTTCTATAAATTGTGCAACAGTGTATATTTCTGTCAAATGTGGGAGTATAGTATGGTTTCTGTAGTGGCAAGTGGTCAGGGTGGTCACATTTTGGTTTTCATGGACTTCTTTTCCCATTCCAGGTGCCTTCAGGATAACAACTGGGACTATACCAGATCGGCCCAAGCCTTCACTCATCTCAAGGTAAGGTTTGGGAATGCAATGGTAAGAACATAGGAACTACTGGATCTTTGGGAGGGCTGTCTGAGCTAGGCAAGGCAGGGACACTGGCTTCTACTGACCTTTCATTTTCCCCAGGCCAAGGGCGAGATCCCAGAAGTGGCATTTATGAAGTGATCCCAGAAGAAGCCCCTTGTAAATAGCCCTTGGAATATTAATGTCATCTGTCGTCTCCTGTCTGGCCCGAGGCCTTCTTGTAACTGTGACTGAGGAAGGAAGGCTACTGCATCCTTCTCACCTGCCGACTTGAGGAAGACTTCCGGGAGATTGAGCCTCATGGTGCCAGGAAGCCAAAGCTTACTTTGTAGAACTGACACTAAACTACCCAAAGGACTTAGGTGCTTTGTGTACTTAACCCCAGGACTGCCCTTACTTTTTAAGATAAAAGAGTGATATTGTATTTCGTGTCCCAAAGCTGTCTGTTTCCCTCAAGAGTGGGAGGGGCAGCCAACCACCTCACTACAGGAAGTCCCGCCCGCGCAGGCGGAAGTGGCCCGCAAAGCCATGGCGGATCCTTGGCTGCTGTGCTCCCGGGTGTTTCTAGGCGCACCACGGTGGCTGCCTACACGCCGTTCCTTGAAAAATTGGGCCCCTGCACAGGACGTGCTGCTCTTCAAGCACGAACGAGGCCACTTTTTTGCTGTACTTGGGCTGTTCTGCGCAGGCCAGGGCATCTTCTGGGCCTCCCTGGCTGTGGCAGCTTTGTCCCAACCTCGGGTCCGGGTCTCTGCACAGCCGGAGGTGGAGGGCCCCACCCGCAGCCATCAAGACCTGCGCTCCATGCTCTGGCGCTATGGACTAGCTATTGGTTGCAGCGTGATGGGTAAGGCAGGGCGGTGGGCACCAAGTGCAGATTGAGTGGAGAGGGGATTGTCCCTCATTTCGGGTGAGCATATGGGTATTGGATGGGCAACCCTTGTACAGTGCTAAAATGAGGTTTACCCTCCACTGTGATCATAAGCAGGTTAACTTAAGCTCTGGGTCCTTTTTCTTTTTAACAGTAGGGATGGGTATTTATTAAAAGGGTTGTCGGTCGGGCGTGGTGGCGCACGCCTTTAATCCCAGCACTTGGGAAACAGAGGTAAGAGGATCGCCGTGAGTTCGAGTCCAGCCTGAGACTACATAGTAAATTCTAAGTCAGCCTGGAATAAATCGAAACCCTACCTCAAAAAGATGGGGAGGGTGTCACATTGAAGCCGGTGGAGTGGCACAGCACTCAGGAGGCTGAGGTAGGAGAACCATCTTTGGAAGATGGAAGATACAGAAGGAATTCCAGGTCGTCCTGGGCTAAGCATAAACCTACCATTAAAAAAATAAAAAAAAAAAAAGAGCCAGGTGTGGTGGCGCACGCCTTTAATCCCAGCACTGGGGAGGCAGAGGTAGGAGAATCACCATGAGTTCAAGGCCACCCTGAGACTGCATAGTTAATTCCAGGTCAGCCTGGACCAGAGTGAGACCCTACCTCGAAAAACCAAAAATAAATAAATAAAAGGCTGAAGCCAGGCGTGGTGGCTCATGCCTTTAATCCCAGTACTCGGGAGGCAGAGGTAGGAGGATTGCTGTGAGTTCGAGGCCACCCTGAAACTACATAGTGAATTCCAGGTCAGCCTGGGCTAGAGTGAGACCCTACCTCAAAAAACCAAATAATAAATAAATAAAAATAAATAAAAGGCTGCCCAGGCGTGGTGGAGCATGCCTTTAATTGCAGAGGAGGCTGGATGTGGTGGCACAAGCCTTGACTCCCAGCACTTGGGAGACAGAGGTAGGAGCATTGTGAGTTAGTGAGTTAGTTCAAAGTCAGCCTGGGACTACAGAGGGAGTTTGAGTACAGCCTGTGCTACATTCCACTCTGTCTCTGTTAATAAGTAAATTCAGTGTTGGATGTTGTAACACATGCACAGAAAGCTCAGAATTCCCTTAACTCTTTGCCCCATTCTATTCTTCCTACAGGAACACTGGTACTTGGTGTTGGTCTTCTCTTCTCTCTCCGATCTGTACGTTCTGTCATGCTTCGAGCTGGAGGGCAGCAGGTGACCCTAACCACTTATGCCCCCTTTGGCCTAGGGGCCCATTTCACTGTTCCTTTGAACCAGATTTCCTGCATGGCCCACAGAGGTGAAGTTCCTGCTATGCTGCCTCTGAAGGTCAAAGGCAGGCGCTTCTACTTTCTCTTGGACAAAGCTGGACACTTTCCCAACACTCAGCTGTTTGACAATACTGTGGGTGCCTACCGGAGCTTGTGAAAAGCCAATTTGGGTCATTTGCCTCTTAGAGAAGAACAAAAACCTTAGGGATGATGTGGTGACAACCAGGGTCATGGGAATATTTATTAACAGCAAATACATGAGTCTTTCAAAGAGCAATCTGCTGTGGCATGCCTGCTTAAACCTCCCTTCTTCCCTCCCATCTATTTGCTTTAACATCAAGAACAATACCAGGATGAGGAAAGTATGTTTTGCAAACAAGCTCCTTTAACTGCTAAGCCATCTCTCCAGCCTCAAGTATATTTTGTTACAGAAAACATTATAAAAATGGGCCAGACGTGGTAGTGGACGCCTTTAATCCCAGCACTTAGGAGGCAGAGGTAGGATCTCCATGAGTTGGAGGCCAGCCTGAGACTACATAGTGAATTCCAGGTCAGCCTGGGCTAGTTTTCTTCCTGGAGGGAAAACAAGGCTCCCAGCATAAACAGGGCTATATGGGTGCAAAAGATTACAAGCACTTGGACATGGAGACTTGGGGCTGCAGAAAGCATTCAGTATTCTTCAGGTAAGGACCACAGTTCTGGCTCAGAAGACTGTAAGGCAACCTCATGGGGGAACTCCAGAGGCTCGTATGATGAGTCACGTTCACACATGGAGCATTTCATGACCTGGAGCATCAAGACCATACACCACAATACTAGATTCACCCAAGAAGATGTCTGTGAAAGAGAACAGGAGTGTGAGGAGTAGTTATCTTAGATCCAGTTCTTCCACCATCTGTTCAGGGTCAGGTTGACAAGCCCCTCAACTCCTCTCAGTTTGTCAGTGTACTCTGGCCAAGCACAGTACACTAGTGAACCCCTTATAGGTATAGTTACTTATATGAATCTCAGTGGAGCCCTGCATCTCACTTCAGCAGTGTGTAGGTTGGAGTAAAATTGCACAGTCGATCCACGAGGTGTCCATGGGATTTTCTGGGCTTCAGAGCAGCTGTGAGGCCAAATAGACAGTTTTGAGAAATATATACCCTAAGCATACTTGTAACAAACATTGGGACCAATGATGGTGATGAAATGGAAAGTTAACCTGACCTGCTCTCTGTGCCAGGTTTCCCTCTTCCCTCTTACCTCATGGTAAGTTTCAGGGAAACAATGGAATTGCAGAGGGAAATGGTGCCAAATCGAAGGATACAGGCAGATACCAAAATCAGGAAGCTGGAGATGGCCAGTGAAATACTGAGGCAGACAGAACTCCTGAGGGGAAGAACAAGCTGGTGGTTCAGATGGCACTCATCTCACCTCAGCCCCTGGTCCTCAGAGTGGGGCCATTTACCTGCAGAAGTTCTGGGTGTAGCAGCTGTAGACCCAGACCAACAGAAGCAGGAGGCAGAAGAGGGCCAGGAGGCCAGAAGTCCCTGCCACAAAGTGGCAGACAGATGGGGCAGAGGGACATGATAAGACTAGAGAAGAGCCATTCTGGACAGCCACACCATATAAAGGGCAGTCACCATTGAAGGAGCCCTGTGGAAAAAAGCTGTTGAGTCCTTGATTTAGCTCAGCGGCTTTGCTTACAGAAGCCAGGCGTAGTGACACACACCTTTAATCCCAGCACTCAGGAGGCAGAGAAAGGGGGATAACCGTGAGTTTGAGGCCACCCTATGACTACGTAGTGAATTCCAGGTCAGTTAGAGCTAGAGTGAAGCCCTACTTCGAAAAAACAAAAATAAGGACGGGCATAGTGGCGCACACCTTTAATCCCAGCACTCAGCAGGAGCTGAGTTCAAGGCCATACTGAAACTACACAGTGAATCCCAGGTCAGCCTGGACGACCACCACTGGTAGGTTGAGGTCGTCTCACCGAGAGTTAAGGCCAGCCTGGGCCTACAAAGTTATACATCAACATGGGCTTGAGTGAAACCCTACAAACTAACCCCCTCCCCAAACAAAAAATAAATACTGGCAATAATAAACATTAACTTTACGTTTAACATTTACATTACAATCGAGGTCTGGGCATCTCCACTACATTATGCTTTATTTCTAGGCTTCTCCGAAGCCTGGTTCCTTTGGCCACGGTTTGATGCAGCCGAGGCCCAAGAGCGGCCAGCCCGCCTCGTTAACCCGCCCGACCTGACCGGAAGAGGCACCTGAATCCAGGTGAGCTCCACGGCCGCCACGGCTCCGCACAAGAAGGCAGCAGCAAAGAGTACGAGCTCCACAAGAAGCAGACAGCGGCCCTCCATGGCGCCCTAACCTCTCAGACGTCACTTCCGGAAGGGATTTATTTAGAGGCAAACCCTGCCTCAGAGCGGCAAATACAACGAGTAATCCGAGAGCGCCCAGCGGCGCGCAGGGCGGCCGGTGCGACCGATCATGGGCAGCTTCTGCACGTAGCGGGAAGCCGGGCTGGGCCCGTACGGCGCGGGGAAGGCAGTCTGGAAGAGGCGGCCTCGGCAGCGCCTCCCGGCCTGCCGCCCCGCGATGATGAACCGGAAGTGGGGGGTGCCGCGGGGGGCGAAGCGGCTCTTTTGGAAGACGTCGCGGGTGCCAGTGCCGGGGCCTTGTTGCCGAGGGGCTCCCCGCGCCCGGTGCACGCGAGGCAGCGGCCTGCTATCAGGAGCGGCCGGTGCAGAGGCCGACGGGAGTCCGCCGCCCCGAGGGCTCTCGTCACCTTGCGGGCTCACCATGGCGCTGGCAGTCAGCTGAGGCATTTTCCGCACCGAGTCCGGGGCGGCCGCCGGCTCCTTCTTATCTCCAGGCGGCCTCGGGGCCGTGGGCGCAGGCTGGCCTGTGCCAAAGCGGGTGGCCAAGCTGTCACCGAAGAAAGCATAGAGCTCCCGGTAGATATCCGCCAGGGTCACAGAAGAAGGGTCCTCGGGCCCCGCGCCCCCTGGCGGCAGCGGCAGACCAGGCCCAAAGCCTGGTTCTGTACCGCCCCCCGAAGGAGATTCTTGCAAGAGAAGGCTGTCCCAAGGCAGGTCCTCTGGACGGCCGCGTTCCCGGCCGCCTAGGCCACCGCGATTAGGCTCTGCTGCCTGGGCCTTCATCTTCAGCAGTCGCTCCACGGCCACCTGTAAGCAAATGATTAGGATAGGAAAGAACTACAAGCCTGGATCCAGCAGGTATTCCTAGATAAGCCTGCTGAGCACATGCAAGGGAGGGAGGCTCAAGGGGCTGGCACTCACCAGAATAGCTCCATAGACTTTGTGCCCATCTGCCTTGACCTGGGCATTAGATACCGAATAATCATCCAGCACAGCCTGCAAGTTAGTCCAGTAAGTGGACAAATGTGGGTACAGGACTCGTTCTACTGCCTGCAAGGGAGAGAAGTAATGCAATTAAGCACCTCTGTTGCTTTACTGCCTCTCAAGTGCCCTTTCCCATGAAAGACCTAACTCTGATCATAGACAGGGTTTGGCCCTCCTAAATTCTCTCACTTGAGATATTCCACATTTCTCTAGGACTACTGTATACCTAAGCCTTTCATAAGCAGTGTGGATAAAAGGAGTAGAAGCAGGCAATATGAGGTGCTCCCCATGTTATATAGTATTTTCCATCACTGTGGCTAACAACACAGGAACTTAGTTTGTAGACTAAATTCAGCAGATAAGTATTATTCTCACTTAGACATGACCAACTACATAAAACATCTGAGATCTGAACTCTGATTATACTTGGATTTTTTTTTTCTGACTCAAATGCTGAGATCACAGGCAAGTACCACCACACATGACTTTGATTATAAAATTTGAATTATAAAATGAGAATGCTAAGCAGTTAAAGGTTCTTGTTTGCAAAGGCTGTCAACCCTGGCTCAGTTATCCAACACCCACATAAACCCAGACCCAAGATGTCATGCAATCATGTGCTATTCATTTGCTGCTGCAAGAGACCCTGGTGTGCCCAAACACACACGCGCGCACGCACACACACACGCACCAAATAAAAAATATTTTAAAATAAATTTTAGCCGGACGTGGTGGTGCACACCTTTAATCCCAGCACTTGGGAGGCAGAGGTAGGAAGATAACCATGAGTTTGAGGCCACCCTGAGAATTCCAAGTCAGCCTGAACTAGCGTGAAACCCTACCTTGAAAAACCAAAAATACACATACATATTTTTGAATCATGTACTTATTTGGGGGGAAAATAGAAAATATGACTAAACAAAGGAAATGACATTTGTGTTTGTTTGGGTTTTTGGGTTTTTTTTTTTTTTTTTTTTTTTTTTTGGTTTTTTGAGGTAGGGTCTCACTCTGGCCCAGGCTGACCTGGAATTCACTATGTAGTTTCAGGGTGGCCTCAAACTCACGACGATCCTCCTACCTCTGCTTCCCAAGTGCTGGGCATGCACCACCATGCCCAGCTCGCTTTTCTTTTCTTTTCTTTCTTTTTTTTTTTTTTTGTTTTTTTTTTGTTTTGTTTTGGTTTTGGTTTGGTTTTGTTTTGTTTTGTTTTGTTTTGTTTTGTTTTGTTTTGTTTTGTTTTGTTTTGTTTTGTTTTGTTTTGTTTTGTTTTGTTTTGTTTTGTTTTGTTTTGTTTTGTTTTGTTTTGTTTTGTTTTGTTTTGTTTTGTTTTGTTTTGTTTTGTTTTGTTTTGTTTTGTTTTTCAAAGTATGGTCTCACTCTAGCCCAACCTGATCTGGAATTCACTATGTAGTCTCAGGCTGGCTTCAAACTCAGTGATCCTCCTACATCTGCTGCCCCACCCCCGAGGGCTGATATTAAAGGTGTACACCACCATGCCTCCGGCTGGGATGGGTTTTAACATACATGGCAGAATTCTTTGTTCCACAGCACAAACATAAAAATGTTGACAAACTCCAACTCCCAGGAAGAATGGTACTGACAAGCACAGATATGATACATGGAACTGGGAAGATTGCTCGGCAGTTAAAGGCACTTGTTTGCAAAGCCTGTCCACCTGGATTTGATTCCCCAATACCCACATAAAGCCATATGCACAAAACGGTGCATGTGTTTGAAGTTAGCTTGCAGTAGCAAAAGGCTCTGGAGTGCCCAGTCCTTTCCCTTTTTAATTTTTATTTACTTGCAAGCAGAGAAAGAAAATGGGTGCACCAGGACCTCTAGCTGCTACAAACGAACTCCAGACACATGTGCTGCCTTGTGCATCTGGCTTTACGTGGGTACTGTGGAATTGAACCTGGTTCTTTAGGCTTTGTAGGCAAGTGCCTTGAAAGCTGAGCCATTTGTCCAGTCTGTTTTTTTCAAGGTAGGGTCTTGCTCTAGCTTAGGCTTTTTGTTTGTTTGTTTGTTTGTTTTTTGTTGTTGTTGTTTTTCAAGGTAGGGTCTCAATCTAGCCCAGGCTGACCTGGAATTCACTATGTGGTCTCAGGGTGGCCTCAAACTCACAGCAATCCTCCTACCTCGGCCTCCCGACTATTGGGTTTAAAAGCGTGCGCTACCATGCCTGACCGTAGCTTGGACTTTTTTAAAATTTAAAATCCTTGCTAGGTATGGTGGCAGAGGTAGGAAGATTGCTATGAGTTTGAGGCCAGCCTGAGACTACATAATGAATTCCCGGTCATCCTGGGCTACAGTGACACCCTACCTCAAAAAAAAAAAAAAAAAAACTCAACAGCAGTAAATATAAATTATTGCAGGCATCCATGAGTGTTTTAGTGGAAAAATTCATATTACTAAATCATATTAATAGATTTAAGGCATATCATCATTTTATAATCTACAGATGATAAAAAAAAGGCATCTGACAACATTTTATTTCTATTCCCATATAAAAATGTGCAGTACAAGAGAAGTCGAAGTTGGGGATGGTAGCTCACATCTTAGCACTCAAGACTGAGGAAGGAAAAGGAGGACTGCAAACTGAAGGCCAATCTGGGCTGGCTACATTACATAATGAGGCCTTGTCTCAAAAAACAGAGTAGTTGAGGCTATTTCCTAACATATTAGGATGAACAACAATGTATCACATGGGAGTACATCAACAATTGCCATATAGGACTTCTGAAGAAATAAGACATTTATATACAAAGTATTGTTAAGCTTGGCCTAACGCAGATTCAATACATGGCAGGATCAAACACATACAATTTTTACATTAAAAGACACACCAGTACTATTTTTCCAAAATAAGTAGCAACTTTTACAGTTGTGTGAGAAAGGCCAGGGTCCTCACCTTCCAGCCTAGAGCATGCAGCCCTACCACAGCTCCATAGTGAGAGCAGAGAGGTCGAACAGGATCTGCCAGAACCTTCTGCAGGGAGAGCAGGATCTGCTGATAGAGGCCACTTACGAGGTCCCCATGAGTCCTGTGAGAGCAATGGTTAGAAGGGAATGAGGCACAGCACACATTAGTGTGGCACCCTGAGGCATGCTGCTATAAGCAGACTAGGCTAGGACCCAAGGAATGAAGGATCTTGGTATATTTGTAATTCAGTTGTAGAATCCCAGTGTACTGTGGCACATATGCTAGGGAGCTCAGAGGAAAGAGCTTCCCTCTTTCCAGAATACAGCTGCAAAGCTAGAGGTTTCACACTAGCTCTGTACCCCAGCCCACTTGACTGCAGCAATCCCACTCTGTTCAGTTCAAGGCCCAGTGGCTACCAGAAGATGTGGCTGAGTAGGAGAGCAGCCCCATCCCGCAGAGTCCAGTGGTCATTCAGTGGGTTGATGGAGGCAGCCAGTGGCTCCAGGACACAGTAGAGAACACTGCCCACCAGGGAGCGGACATAGGGCCCTAAGCAGAGGTGTGGGTTCCGAACCAGGCTCCGTGCCACCTGCAGTAGCCGATGCAGCTGCTCCAAGTCATGGCTTACAGATTTTACCTGTTGGTAAGAGCATGGTTTGGGGAAACAGGAGGGGAGCAGGAACCTGCCATGAGCCCTTACACACTGCTGGGTCATCTTCCCCATAAAACACTCTAATCCTCACCCAAGCTGGTCACTTACCCCACTGACCACATAAACAAAGTAAGGCAGGAGTGCTGCAATCTTGGAGTTAGTCTGCAAGTCCTGGAGAGCAACCTGGAAGGAAGTGCCCAAACTAATCTGTAAGCATCACCCCAAGTAAAAAAAAAAAAAAAAAAAATGCCATTGTTGCTGGGCTGGAGAGATGGTTTAGTGATTAAGGCACTTGCCTCCGAAACCTAAGGACCCAGGTTTGATTCTCCAGTTCCCACATAAGCCAGATGCACAAGGTGGCACATGCATCTGGAATTGGTTTGGAGTGGCTAGGGGCCCTGATGTGCCCATTCTCCTTCTTTCTCTCTCTGCCTCTCTGTCTCTCAAAATAAATAAAAAAGATTTTCTTTAAGTGTCATTGTTGTAAAAGACAGTTTAGTACTACACTGATGTA
Organism: Dipus sagitta; assembly: GCA_036346955.1. Classification (NCBI taxonomy): domain Eukaryota; kingdom Metazoa; phylum Chordata; class Mammalia; order Rodentia; family Dipodidae; genus Dipus; species Dipus sagitta. The sequence continues at coordinate 165,581,403 of CM070770.1, forward strand.
TTACCATGTTAAATGCTCACATTCTGATCCAGCAATTCAATTTAACCTACAGAAACTCATTCACACAGACACACAGCACTGTCTGTTGATAAGAAAATAATGTTAATATGATTTAAACACCTAACATTGTCTATTCAGTTGATTTTTTTTTTTTTTTGAGACAGTCTCATGTTTTAGGCCCAAGCTAGCCTTAAACTAGTTACATGGTTGAAAATGACCTTGAACTCCTAATCCTCATGTTTCCCCATCCTGAGTGCTGGAATTACAGGTGTGCATCACCACACCCAGTTGTTGTACAGATTTTTCATTAAGATTTTCTACTTTTTAGCCGGGCGTGGTGGTGCACGCCTTTAATCCCAGCACTAGGGAGGCAGAGGTAGGAGGATGCCATGAGATCAAGGCCACTCTGAAACTACATAGTGAATTCCAGATCAGCCTGGGCCAGAGTAAGAACCTACCTCGAAAAACAAAATAAACAAAAAAACAAACAAAAAAAGATATTCTACTTTTTATCTTTTTATATTATATATGCTTCTGCAGTAAACATACTCTACAATTAATTTTATAGGCAAAATAAACAAACTTAGAGTAAAACCATCTCAACCATGAACTGTAATATCAGGACCCTCAAACCTCCTAAAGATCCTAAACCTCATAGCCATGAAAGCAGGCAATAAGTGAGGAGGGGCCTCAGAGCCTGGGCCTCAACAGCCAGCCACAATGTGCTCAAAAAGCAGGAGCTAGCCAGGTGTGGTGGCACACACCTTTAATCCCAGCACTCAGGAGGCAGAGGTAGGAGATCACAGTGAGTTCCATGCCACCCTGAGACTACAGAGTTAAGTTCCAAGTCAGCCTGGTCTAAAGCGATACCCTACCTCAAAAAAACAAAAAAACAAAAACAAAAAACCAGGAGCTAAGTTTGTTGTTTTTTTTTTTTAATTCATTTACAAGCACAGAGAAAAAATGAAAGAGAGAGGAAATGGACATGCCAGGAACTCCAGCCACTGCAAACAAACTCCACCTGCATGTGCCAGTTTTTGCATCTGGCTTTATGTGGGCACTAGGAAATTAAACCCAGGCCATTAAACCCAAGCCATCAGGCTTTATAAGCAAGTGCCTTTAACCACTGAGATATCTCTCTAGCTGAAGAAGCTAAGTTTTTTGTTTTTTGGTTTTTTTTTTTTTTTTTTTTGAGGTAGGATCTTTTTTTTTGTTTTTCCAAGGTAGGGTCTCACTCTGGTCCAGGCTGGCCTGGAATTAACTATGTAGTCTCAGGGTGGCCTCTAACTCACACCGATCCTCCTACCTCTGCCTCCCAAGTGCTGGGATTAAAAGTGTGTGCCACCACTCCTGGCCAGGATGCAAGTTTTTCAAGGAAATAGTAGTAGCAGCCAAACATGTGAAGATACAGAAGATATAAACTGTTACACAGTGAAGCAACATGACTGCACAAATCACAAGCTCTCAGGCTGGAGAGATGGCTTAGTGGTTAAGTGCTTGCCTGTGAAGCCTAAGGACTCCAGTTCAAAGCTCAATTCCCCAGGACCCACGTAAGCCAGATGCATAAAGGGGGCACATGCATCTGGAGTTCATTTGCAGTGGCTGGAGGCCCTGGCATGCCCATGATCTCTCTCTATCTGCCTCTTTCTCTTTCTGTCTGTCATTCTCATATAAGTAAATAAAAATAAACAAAAATAAAAAAATAAATTAATTTTAAATAAAAAGAAGCTTCTCTCTTAAAAAAAAAAATCACAAGTTCTCATCTGACTATGGACAGAAGACAAAGAGTAGTACCCAGCAGGCCCTGTGGAGCTCAAAGGTTAAAGCAACAGGGGTTGATATCTGGCCTAGCAAGTATGTCTGCAGAGCAGGCTTGGCTGGGCACCTAACCTGGCCCCTCTATTTTTGTTTCTCTAGTGCCCAAGTCCATACAAACAAGGGCTCCAGGGCAAATGGCCTATTTGGCCCCAGATCAACAGATACCTCAAAGAGCAGATACTAGCTAGGTATGGTGGCATATACTTTTAGTCCCACCATTCAAGAGATTGGGTTAGGAGAACTGCAGTAAGGTCAAGGCCAGCCTGGGTCTACTGAGTGAGTTCCTGGTCAGCCTAGGCTAGAGTGAGACCCTGCCTCAAAATAAACAAAAAAGAAAGCAGACTCCTGAGGCTGGAAAGATGGCTCAGTGGTTAAAAAGCTTGCCTGAAAAGCCTAAGGACCTAAGTTTGATTCCCCAGTACCCACATAAAGCCAGATGTGCAAGGGAGTGCATACATGTGGAGTTCGCTTGCAGGGGCTAGAGGCCCTGGTGCACCCATTCTATCTGGCTGCCCCCCCCCCTCTCATTTTTTTAAAAGGGCTGGAGAGATGCATTAGTGGTTAAGGCCTACAAAGCCAAAGGACCCAGGTTCGATTCCCCAGGATCCATGTAAGCCAGAAAGGCAGATGCACAAGGAGGCACATGCATCTGGAATTTGTATGCAGCAGGTGGAGGCCCTAGTGAACCCATTCTCTTTCTGTCTATCTTCTTCTTTCTCTCTCTCTTTCTCTCCCTCTGAGCTGCCATTCCCCAAGAACAAGAGTTCCTAGTAGAGCATGATGGAGGGAGGACTGGCTAGGCAGAGGACCATTTAAGCACAACCACCCAGACAGCAGGTTCTACCTACACCACAGTTGGTTTGCAGAAGACTGAAAGTAGGCAGCTACAAACATTTCATGAGAATTTCGCTTTCACTCTGTGCCCCAACCCAGGTCAACTCACCTTCATCAACTGTGGATCATCCCCTAGCACAGCCCTTGTCACTTGCTGATAGTATTTAAGCAGGTCATCTGTCAGTGAAGATACAGCACTGGGCACTGTGAGAAGATGGGCAGAAAATGGTCAAGGCTAACTCTCTCAAAGCCTCCTCGGCCTCTTTTCCCACATCACCGCACACATCCACAAGGAGCCATTCAGATAAGACAACCAGGCACAAGCTTCAGATGCTCTCAGCAGCACGCTCCATTCTGACCAGACAAGCTCCACATGCCACAGTCAGCACTGTCTGCTATCTCCCACCCACCCTCTGCCATACAGACTCCTGCTTGGTCCTCAAGCTCCAAGTTCACAGGACTCAGGCACTCTGTAGTTCTGCTTACTATACCCTGGAAGTGAGACAACTCTCAGGGACCCAAGCATGTGGCCCACACTTCTGTCCTGGCCTCTAACATGTATCATAAATGGTTATACAACTGGGCTCCCACCTTTAAGCATCAGCCCTCTGGGCAGGGACCTGTGCCTCCCAGAACATGGTATAGGCAGGCATTAGTAAACGTCTGATGCAGACTAAGAGGTACAGAGCCCTTCCCACATAAAGAAGCACAGTTCTGTGAGTCAGCCCATTCTCCACATGTTTACCTGATCCTTGAGGTGCCAGGTTCCCTTTGCCATCTAGATAGGAGACATGAACTAGAACCAAGGGCAAGAGGTGTGTCAGCTGGGAATTTACCCCTCCAAATTCTGCCCCGTCCCACCCCACCAGCCAGATATATCAACACCACTGTGACCATCCAGTTCCTGTCTCAACTCCACCCAAAATCCCAGCGTCTACCTCTGACAGCTGTCTCTGCGCAGCCTTTGGGAATGTTGGTGGCCAGTGCCAGCTCCACCAGGTTCACTTCTCGGTCCTCAGGAAAGTAGAGCTCACCCTCTCTGACTGGGCGCAAGGGTAGTGCTTCCTGAGACCCGTAACCACACACAGCCTGAAGAAAGAGAGATTAGCAGGCTGAATCCACGGAGGTAGCAGGTGCCAGGATGGATCTCCTCACCAGTACAGACAGCCTATATTTGAGGGAAGTCCACAGGTCCCAAAAGAAGTGGGGGAAGCCTGGAGATCAGAGCCATCATTGGGAATTTGGCTGGGGCATTCACAGGCCACTGAATCGAGGTCTAGATATGTTCTTTTCTTACCTAACTGTAGGATTCCTGAGCCCTAACTCCAACACTCAGGTCCTGATCATTCACGCTTATCCAACTCTGAAAGTGTGTACTGTCTTATCCAGACCTTTCTCCACTCCTTGCACAAGAATAACTGTACCAGGACAGACTAATACCCCCATGATTTTTTAATGTATTTATTTGAGAGAGATAGGGAAAGAAAAAGATAGAAGGAGAATGGGCACACTAGGGCTTCTAACCACTGCAAACAAACTCCAGACACATATGCCACCTTGTGCATCTGGCTTTACGTGGGCACTGGAGAATTGAACCTGGGTCAGCCTGAGCTACAGAGAGTCCCTAACTCAAAAAGAAAAAGAAAAAGAAAAAGAAAAAGAAAAGAAAAGAAAAGAAAAAGAAAATGAACCTGGGTCCTTAGGCTTCACAAGCAAGTGCCTTAACCACTAAACCATCTCTCCAGTCCTACTCCCCTCCCCCCAGTGTTTTTTGAGACTCTTCCCTTACCCATGCCCTGTTTTCCTTCTGGAATACTTTAATCCAAGCTCAAATTCTTCAGCACAGGACTAACTCCAGTTCCACCTCTTCCAAAAAGCCGTCTCTGCCCTTCAGGACCCTAGGGGGTCTCCTCATCATTCTCTGTAAACTGTGGCCTGGGCCTAGCACCCGGCACATGCCCTACTGTTGCTGTGTGTTTTGTCTTCAAGTCTTATATTCCAGCCCAGTGAGGATGGGCTCATGCCACCTGAGCTATCTGTGATCATACTCCACTCACCTCCACACTGCTCCATCTGAGCGCCCTGTTGAAGTCCTCCACTGTGAGCTTCCGCCGTTTGGTATGCTTCATGAACTGAGAACTATTCTGGAAGGGGAAGAACCAAAGCCAGAGAGTCAGGGAACAACAGAGCAGCTGGTGAGGGAGCCCCCAAATGAAATGGGTATTGGGGAGAATGCAAAGAGGGCATGATGCCAGAAAGCAGAAAGCCTGAATTCCAGCTTAGTTCTTATTCAATCTTTGCAGCTTCATGTCCCTGTGATGTGCACCAATTTCCCACGTACAGAATGAGACTGACTATCCACTCCTCCTGGACTGCAGGGATGTTATGGGGAACATGTGAGAAAATGCCCAGAAAGCATTTCTTTTTCTGCCTAGCTAAGAAAGCTCTATAAAGGGCATAGATTGCTTCCTGATCTCAAAGCACAAGCATGTGCCCAACACATACTTGTTGAATGAGTCAGTGTAGCAGGAGGTAACAGGGAAGAACAAGGAGGATGGGTACCAGGAGCGGAGAGGAGCACACCTGTGTGGCCTCTCTGAGACGGTAGCACACATCCTCAGCAAGCAGAGCGGCCACCTCATCACTCAGCTCCAGCCCTGTGCTCTCGGCCATGAGCCGGACCGACTCCCGCGGAATCTCCACAAACCGCCGCTCTTCTCGCTCTGACATGGCCCCGGTGGAGCTGGGAGTAGAGATGGAAGGTGTTGCAGTTACATTCTTGTTGTTGGGACAAAGCACCTGTCCAAAAGCAGCTGAGAGGAGGAAATTTGTATTTTGGCTTATAGTCTCAAGGGGAAGCTTCATGATGGCAGGGGAAAGCATGGCATGAGCAGAGGCTGGACATCACCTCTGTCACAGTGGATGGAAAACAGCACCAAGAGAGTGAGCTGAAAAGCAGGGCAACAGTGGTGCATGCCTTTAATCCCAGCACTCAGGTGGCTGAGGTAGGAAGGTCACCATGAATTCAAGGCCACCCTGAAAATAGAGAGTGAATTCCAGGTCAGCCTGGGCTACAGTGAGACCCTACCTCCAAAAAAAAAAAAAAAGAGGGAGCTGAACTCTAGTAAAAGGAACTTGTTATAACACCCCAAAAACTGCCCAAACAACACACCTCCTCCAGCAAGGCTCTGCCTTCAAACTGCCATCAGCTGAGGATCAAGCATTCTGAACACATGAGTTTATAGTGGGCATCTTATTCAAACCACCACATAAGGTGGGAATAGTGTCTCTGAGATCACCCCTGAGATAGATTCTATCAGTCTTTCTGCTCTTGTTCCATAATTCACAGACAGGGAGTTGAGGACCCCAATAAGAAAACTGAGGCTGGCCAATGAGGAGATGCTAGACAAAGTGTCTGACCTTGGGCACACAGAACTTATTCCCAGCCATGCTCTGACATTCACTATGTGAATTTGTCCAGCACCTTCAACAGTCTGTGCTCTGGTGTTCTAAGTTATAAAATAGACACAGTAAATCCTGCCCTAACTCACAGGGTTTCTGCTAGAATAAAATGAGATAGCTTTAAAAAATGCTGGGCATGGTGGCGTATACCTTTAATCCCAGCACTTGGATGGCAGAGGTAGAGGATCCCCGTGAGTTCAAGGCCACCCTGAGATTACATAGTGAATTCCAGGTCAGCCTGGGCTAGAGTGAAAGCCTACCCTGGGGGGGGGGGAGGGGCTGGAAGGATGGCTTCAAAGTGACTAACTCAGGCAATGGTCCCAATATTATGACAAGGTTTTCTCTATCTTTTTTGTTGTTGTTGCTGTTGTTTTTGTTTTTTGAGGTAGGGTCTCCTCTAGTCCAAGTTGACCTGCAATTCACTATGTACTCTCAGGGTGGCCTGATCCTCCTACCTCTGCCTCCCAGGTGCTAGTATAAAAGACATATACCACCACGCCCGGCTCTCTTTTTTTGTTTGTTTGTTTTTGTTTTTTCAAGGTAGGGTCTTACTCTACCTCAGGCTGACCTGGAATTCAATATGTAGTCTTACAGTGGCCTTGAACCAGTGATCCTCCTACCTCTGCCTGCTGGGATTAAAGGTGTGCACCACCACGCCCAGCTCCTCTTTTTTTTTTTTAATATTTATTTATTTACTCATTTACAAGCACAGAGGGAGAACACTGCAAACAAATTCCAGATGCATGCACCACTTTGTGCATCTGGCTTTACATGGGCGCTGGGGACTGAAACCAGGGTTGTTAGGCTTTGCAAGCAAGCACCTTAACCACTAAGCCATCTCTCCAGCCCCTGGCCATCTTTTGTAAAAAATTCAAAAGTTAAGGTGCTTGCCTGCAGAGCCTAAGGACTCATGTTCAACTCTCCAGATCCCACATTAGCCAGATGCACAAAGGTGAGGCAAGTGCAAGGTTACACATGCCCACTAGTTGGTGTAAGTGTCTGGAGTTCAGTTGCAGTGGCTGAGGCCTTGTTGCACCAATTCTCTCTCTGTCTCTCTCTCTATATATATAAAAAATATATTTATTTGACAGAGAAAAAGGCAGATAGAGAATGGATGCACCAGAGCCTCTAGCCACAGCAAATGAACTCCAGATGCATGCATGGGCACTGGGGAATTGAACCTTGGTCCTTAGGCTTTGCAGATAAGTGCCTTAACTACTGAGCCATCTCTCCAGCCCTCTCTCTATTTTTCTTTTCTTTACTTTTTTTACTTTTTTTTCTTTCTTTCTTTCTTCTTCTTTTTTTTTTTTTTTTTTACTTATTTGAGAGAGAAAGAAAGAAAGAATGGCCACGCCAGGACATCCAGCTACTGCAAATGAACTCCAGATGCATGTGACACCTTGTGCCTGGGGAATCGAACCTGGGTCCTTTGGCTTTGCAGGCAAGCACCTTAACCATTAAGCCATTCCTCCAGCCAACCCACCTTCTGAGATGAGTCTCATCTCTAGCTCTGCTTGACGTGGAACTCACTGCATAGCCAGAGATCACTGTAGGGCCAGGGATCATTGTTCTTTATGCCTAAAACTAAGGGCAGCTTACAGTCCCCTCCCAATGGCCCCCTATTGCCTTTGAAATAAAAACAAAATTGGCCCTTGTTCAGAGGCTGTGTATGGGAGTATCTGTAGAACTCTTAATGTTCTTTCTCCTGTGCTCCTGCACATTTCCTTCCATCGTCACCTTTCATTTCCTCAGAATTCACCCGACGACAGACAGAACCTTTGTACAGAGTTTCTTCACTTGAACTTCTCTCTCCTTGTCAACCCCAAATCACTTTGTCTAATAATCTCTTACTCCCTCCTTCAGATCTCTATTCAAATGTCACTTACCCAGTGAGGTCTTCCCAGATCAACCAACTATCCCTGTACTCTGCCTTCAAAGCAGCTATAAAAGTTTGTAATTGAGGGCTGGCTTAACAGATAAGGAGTTTGCCTACAAAGCCAAAGGACACAGGTTCAATTCCCCAGGATCCATGTTAGCCCGATGTATAAGGGGGCACACATGTCTGGAGTTCATTTGCAGTGGACGAAGGCCCTGGCACGCTCATTCATTCTCATTCTCATTCTCTCTCTCTCTCTCTCTCACACACACCCTCTTTCTCTGTCAAATAAATAAATAAAAATAAATATTTGTTTGTAATTGAGTCAGACTTGGTAGTACACACTTGTAATCTTTACCTGAATGGCTAAAGCAGGAGGATAAAAAGTTCAAGGCCAGGGCTGGAGAGATTTAGTGGTTAAGGCACATGCCTACCTATCCCCAGGACCTACATAAGCCAGATGCAAAAGGTGGCGCATGCATCTAGAGATCATTTGCAGTAGCCGGAGGCCCTGGTGTGCCCATTCTCCCTATATATCTGCCTCTTCCCCTCTCCCTCCCCTCCCCCTCCCTCTCAAATAAATAAATTAAGTTAAATATTTTTTCAAAAGTTCAAAGCCAGGTGTGGAGGCACACGCATTTAATCCCAGCACTCAGAAGGCAGAGGTAGGTGGACTGCCTTGAGTTTGAGGCCATGATGACACTACATAGTGAATTCCAGGTCAGCCTCAGCCAGAGGGAAACCCTACCTTGAAAAAAAAAAGTTCAGGGGCTGAAGAGATGGCTTAGCAGTTAACGTACTTGCCTGCAAATCCTAAGGACCCAGGTTCAATTCCCCAGTACCCACATAAGCCAGATGCACAAAGTGGTGCATGCATCTGGAGTTCATTCATTTGCAGTGGATAGAGGCCCTGGCATACCCATTCTCTCTCTATGTGCCTCTTTCTCTCTCTCTCAAATAAACAAAAATAAAATATTTTTTATTTAAAAAGTTCAGGCAGGCTTCGTGGCTCATGCCTTTAATCCCAGTACTCGAGAGGCAGAGGTAGGAGGATTGCCATGAGTACAATGCCACCCTGAGACTACACAGTGAATTCCAGGTCAGCCTGGGCAAGACCATACCTCGACAAAACAAAAAAATAAATAAATAAAGCTCAAGGCCAGCCTAGGCAACTGTCTCAAAGGGTAATAAGAATGAGCTGGAGCTGGGCGTGGTGGCACACACCTTTAACCCCAGCACTCAGGAGGCAGAGGTAGGAGGATTGCTGAGAGTTCGAGGCCACCCTGAGACACCATGGTGAATTCCAGGTCAGCCTGGGCTAGAGTGAGACCCTACCTCAAAAAAGACAAAAAAAGGGCTGAAGAGATGGCTTAGCAGTTAAGCGCTTGCCTGTGAAGCCTAAGGACCCTGGTTTGAGGCTCAATTCCCCAGGACCCACGTTAGCCAGATGCACAAGGGGGCACACACATCTGGAGTTCCTTTGCAGTGGCTGGAAGCCCTGGCGCACCCATTCTCTCTCTCTGTCTCTTTCTCTCTCTGTCACTCTCAAATAAATAAATAAAACTAAACAAAAAAATTTAAAAAAAAAAGAGAGAGAGAGAGAGATTAGTGGCTGGAAAGATAGTTTAGCAGTTAAGGTGCTTTCCTGCAAAGCCTAAGGACCCAGGTTCAATTCTCCAGGTCCCATGTAAGCCAGATGCACATAGCAGCACATGCATGTGGAGTTCGTATGCAGTGACTAGAGGCCTGACATGCCCATTCATTCTCTCTCCTCCACCAGTCTCTAATAAATAAAAAAATCAAAGGGCATGGTGGTGCATGCCTTTAATCCCAGCCTTGAGAGGCAGAGGTAGGACGATCACCATGAGTTCTAGGCCACCCTGAGACTACAAAGTGAATTCCAGGTCAGCCTGAGCTACAGTGAGACCCTACCTCGAAAACTAAAACAATAATAAGAATAAATAAATAAATAATATTTTTTAAAAAGAGGTTGGGCTGGAGAGATGGCTCAGCGGTTAAAGCACTTGCCTGGAAAACCAAAGGATCCAGGTTCTATTCCCCAGTACTCATGTAAGCCAGATGCACAAGGTGGCACATGCCATGCATCTGGAGTTCCTTTGCAGCGGCTAGAGTCCCAGGCACGCCCAATCTCTCTCTTTATCTGCCTCTTTCTCTATCTCTCTCTCAAATAAATTAAAAAATAAAAAAGAAGCTGGGCCTGATGGTGCAAGCCTTTAATCCCAGCACTTGGGAGGCAGAGGTAGGGGGATCACCATAAATTCAAAGCCATCCTGAGACTACATAGTGAACTCCGGGTCAGCCTGGACTAGAATGAGACCCTACCTCAAAAAACTAAAAAATAAAAAGCCAGGCATGATGGCGCACACCTTTAATCCCAGCACTCGGGAGGCAGAGGTAGGAAGATTGCGTTGAGTTCAAGGCCACCCTGAGACTCCATAGTGAATTCCAGGTCAACCTGGGCTAGAGTGAGACCCTACCTCGAAAGAAAAAAAAAAAAAAAAAAAAAACTAAAAACTAAATAAGTGAATGAAATAAAAATATAAAAGAATAATAAAAAGGGCTGGAGAGATGGCTTAGCGGTTAAGCGCTTGCCTGTGAAGCCTAAGGACCCCGGTTCGAGGCTCGATTCCCCAGGACCCATGTTAGCCAGATGCACAAGGGGGCGCACACATCTGGAGTTCGTTTTCAGTGGCTGGAAGCCCTGACGTGCCCATTCTCTCTGTCTACCTGCCTATTTCTGTATATCTCTCTCAAATAAATAAACAAAAATTAAATATTTTTAAAAAAATAATAAAAGTTTTTTATTATATAAAAATAAAATATAGCTGGGCGTGGTGGCGCACACCTTTAATCCCAACACTCGGGAGGCAGAGGTAGGAGGATCGCTGTGAGTTCGAGGCCACCCTGAGAATACAGAGTAAATCCCAGGTCAGCATGGGCTAGAGTGAGACCCTACCTCGAAAAACCAAAAATAAAATAAAATTTAAAAAGAGTTTGCTAGCCAGGCGTGGAAGAGCACACCTTTAATCCCAGCACTCGGGAGGCAGAGGTAGGAGGATCGCCATGAGTTCAAGGCCACCCTGAGACTACAGAGTTAATTCCAGGTCAGCCTGGACCAGAGTGAGACCGTACCTCGAAAAACCAAAAAAAAAAAAAAAGGTTGCTTACCATGTATGACACCCCAGGTTCAATCTCCAGTAATACAAAACCATTTGTAATTGTACATGTGTGTAACTTTTTTTTTCCCAACCAAGTTTTTTATTATAACTTAATAAAACCATGGTCCGTTTGCTCACCTCTGCATCCCCAACATCCAGCACAGTGTCAGCACATACTATGCCCTCATTAACAATTGCTGAAAAAAAGAAATAGGTATTTTCTAAGCATATAAATGCCAGTGACATTAAGTTAACCTTTTTTGTTGTAGTTTGTTTTTCGAGGTAGGGTCTCACTCTAGCTCAGGCTGACCTGGAATTCATTATGCAGTCTCAGGGTGGCTTCTAACTCAGGACGACCCATCTACTCTGCTTCCCCAGTGCTGGGATTAAAGACGTGCACCACCACGCCCAGCTAAATTAACCATTTTGTATGACTTACTTCATTGTATCCTCCTTAACAAGGATGTACATGGTATATATTTTCTCTACTTCACAGGCAAAGAAGTCAATGCTCAGAGCAGTTGTTACACGATTTGTGGAGATCCTGTGAGTACTGGATTAGGAGACATTAGAGACTGAAGCTCCTACTGCTAATCATCCCAGGACACTATTACATTCAGGATCTGAAGGCTTGTGTGTAGAACAAGACCGGGATTCGCAGCACAAAGATTTGGCATTGGAGGTCCACCCTATACTCGCCATTGGATAATGGGTAAACTTCAGTTTCCCCATCTGTAAAATGGAAGCACTAAATCTTGCCCATGCGGAAAGGAAGGGAGTTTTCCATTATGTGACCCCTATTAAGATCTACCAAAATCTGGGCTGTGACTAAGGGCCTCCCATTCCTCAGCCTCCTGCCCAGCGCATCCTCTAAGTCACCCTGACAAGGAGGCGTGGGAACTGACTGACCTCAGAGGGGCTCCGAGACTGCGCATCCTCGGACCGAGCATTGCACATCCCATACTCGGGGGGTCTAGGGTGGGGTGGAGGAGGTCAGGGGTCGCGGAAGTTGTGTCACGTGGCCCCAAAAGGGGCGGACCCCTACAGAGCGGACTCTAAGGCGGAGGGACGAGGGTGGGGACGACAGGGGAACCCGCGCGGCCCGGATGGGCCTGCTCACCTGAAGGCTCCAGCGTGGCGAGGACAGCGACCCAGGACCGGACTGCAGTGACTTCCACTCGCCCGGATCACACTAATTCCCTCTCTGGGCGCCAGGCCCCGCCTTCTCCAAGCGAGGCCAATGGATGGTCGTCTGGCGAGTTTCCCGCCTACTCGGAGGCTGCACACCCCACGATTGGTCGGTGTGAACCTGCGGCGTCCGTGATCACGTGACTCTGGAGAACCTCGCTTCTTAAAGGAACAGTTCTAGGTAGTTTTGCGATGAAGTGCGTTTGCTTTGCCATAAGTTTAGTACTCTTATCCTCGAGGGAGATTGGCCTCATGACGATGACCCTCGTTTCGAAGCTCTTCCAGTTTTCGGCTGTAAGCAATATTTTGACTTTTGAGGTCTGGTTTAGCTTTCGTCCTCAACCTACCTCTCCCCATACCACCTGCCACCTCCCAGATGGGATTTCCAGTAGCTCTTCCCCGCCAAAAGGATTCTGGCTGAAGCCAGTACTTTGTGGGGACCCCAGACTCCAGGGGTCTGATCATTGGGCCCCTCCAATTCTCCCGGATCAAATCCTGAGTCCCTGCTACTCCCATTTTTAGAATATTTTTATTTATTTAAGAGAGAGAGTATGCATGCTTTAGACCTCTGCAAACGAATTCCAGACACGTGCACCACTTTGTGTATCTGAATTTATGTGGGTACTGCAGAATCGAACGAGGGACTGCGTGCTTTGTATGCAAGTACCTTCAATCGCTGAGCCATCTCCATCTACTTCCAGACTTCTTTTGTTGTTTGTTTGTTTGTTTGTTTTTGCTTTTGGTTTTTGTTTTGCTTTGTTTTGTTTTGTTTTCGAGGTAGGGGCACACTCTGGCCTGGAATTCACTACACTACTAGTCTCACGCTGGCATGGAACTCACAGCAATCCTCCTATCCTTGCCTCCCAAGTGCTGGGATAAAATGCTCCATCATGCTGAAGGACTCAGGAACCAGATAGACGCCATGACAGGCTTTAGAGTCCTCAGTAGGCCTAAGTTTCTCTTTCCCGGAAAGATCTAAGTTTTTTATCTTCTGGTAAGGGTGGGTTTAACAGTTACTGGAAACTGATTACGTCATACATTCCTATAGTCATAGATAAGTTCAATTCCCTTAGCCCCAACCCGCCAACTTTGCCCACCAAAATCCTAAGCCAATCAGAAGAGTACAAGTGCAGTTACTGTTTAAATCAACCAATCATGTACCCATCCCCTTCTTGTATGTTCAAATCCCTGTAAAGACCCTACCCTCCCACTACTCGGGGCTCTTGTACAGATCCACTGCATTGGTGAAGTCAAGAGACCAAGCTTAAGCCTGAAAGAAAGCTCCTTGCCCTTGCAAGTTTGGTTCTCCTTGGTGGTCACTGGGGGTGCCGAGAACTGGGCATAACAATGTCGGGCTTGCTTCCAGACTTCTTGACTATTCTACACACACAAAACAGCACTGATGATCTCCCTTTCCTGAACTCCTATCACAGCTGACACAAGCTGTTATTGTTTTTTCTGGATTTATTTATTTATATTTGTTTGGTTTTCGAGGTACAGTTTCACTCAAGCCCAAGGTGACCTGGAATTTACTATGTAGTCTGAGGGTGGCCTTAAACTCATGGTGATCCTCCTACCTCTGCCACCCAAGTGCTAGGATTAAAAGTGTGTGCCACCACCACCACGAGTTTAATTTTTTTTTTTTTTTTTTGGTTTTTCGAGGTAGGGTCTCACTCTAGCCCAGGCTGACCTGGAATTCACTATGGAGTCTCAGGGTGGCCTCGAACTCACGGCAATCCTCCTACCTCTGCCTCCCGAGTGCTGGGATTAAAGGCGTGCGCCACCACGCCCGGCTTGGGTTTAATTTTTTTAATGTTTATTTATGCATGTGAGGGGGGTGGGCACACTGGAGTCTCTTTCTACTACAAACCAATGCCCATTCAATGTTGGTGGGGGACTTGAACCCAGGCCCATATGCTTTGCAAGCAAGCACCTTTAACTGTTGATCCATCTCCCCAGCTCCTTTTATAAAATTTTATTTATTTATTTAGAGGAAAAGAGAGAGAGGCAGACAGATAGAGAGAATGGGCATGCCAGAGCCTCCAGCAGCTGCAAATGAACTCCAAGTGCATGCTCCACCTTGCAAATCTGGCTTATGTGGGTCCTGGGTAGTCAAACCTAGGTCTTTTGGCTTTGCAGGCAAACACCTTAACCGCAAAGCCATCTCTCTAGCACTCCTAATTTTTTATTTATTTTAATTAATTTATTTATTTATTTTGGCTTTTTGTGGTAGGGTCTCACTCTGGTCCAGGCTGACCTGGAATTCACTATGTATTCTCAGGGTGGCCTCGAACTCATGGGAATCCTCCTACCTCTGCCTCCCAAGTGCTGGGATTAAAGGCATGTGCCACCACACCTGGCTCTAATTTAATTTTTTTATTGACAACTTCCATAGTTGTAAACAATATTCCATGGCAATCCCCCCTTTCCCCTTTGGAACTCCACTCTCCATCATATCCCCTCCCCGTCTCAGTCTCTCTTTTATTTTGATGTCATGATCTTTTCCTTCTATTATGATGGTCTTATGTAGGTAGTGTGAAGCACTGTGAGGTCATGAATATCCAGCCCATTTTGGGTCTGGAGGAGCACGTAATAAGGAGTCCTACCCTTCGTTTGGCTCTTACATTCTTTCAGCCACCTATTCTGCTATAGACCCTGAGCCTTAGAAGGTGTGATAGATATATTTCAGTGCTGAACACTCCTCTGTCACTTCTCAGCAGCATGGTGCCTTCTGAGACATCCTAAGCTCACTGCCATCTGGAAAGAGAAGCTTCTCTAGCTAAAAGGTACTCACGAGCCATAGATTGTTGCCAGAAAATTTTCAGTGCCAGGGATGGGATAACTTCCAGTGAGATGTTGGCAAGGGAGGTCCCTGATGCCCCCAAAACATTATAGGCCATTGCCAAGGCCCTTGATTTCCCACCAGGAATAGATGATAAGACCCTATTGCTGAAGATGCCACATACTTGGGCTGCAAGGCCACTGAGAAATCCTGCTGGATCTGAGCTGATAACCTCTTCCATGTAGACGAGCTGACAGAAAGCTGGAAGAAGCCATTCTGCATGCAGTTCAATGGGAGAAAGAGAAATCACCAGTGAAGATTCTCAACAATGGACACTGCAAGCCTTATATTTGGCCAGCCAGGCCAAATGAGCCAACAAGTGCAATAGTGGTACATCTGTCACGGTGGAAACCAACTGCCCTCTAATTGGACTGGAGGCCCGCTCCATGGGAGGGAATACCTCCCTGATACTGAAAACTTAAAACAGGGTTAGTCATGAGCCCTAGGGGTGTAACGTCTGCTGCTGTCTGGCTAAATGTATATACTGTGCTTATCAAACTGCCCAGTAAGCACTTCTCTTAATGTTCATACCCTTATATTAATGCTAGTCTCACTTTTGGTAGAGAATCTTCTCTTTTCAGATGGCAGTGACCTTGGGACAACTCAGAAGGTATCATGGTGCTGGAAAGAAGTGACCACAGTGCTCAGCACTGCAATATCTCTATCACACCTTCCAAGGCTCACCGTCTAATGCAGAATACGTGGCAGAAAAAATGTAAGAGCCAAAGGAAGGGTAGGACTCCTTACAACGTGCTCCCCCCAGACACAAAATGGCCTGGATATCCATGAACTCAGTGCCTGACACTACCTACACAAGACCATCATAAAAGGAGGAAAAGATCATGATATCAAAATAAAAGAGAGAGCTGGGCGTGGTGGCGCATGCCTTTAATCCCAGCACTCAGGATGCAGAGGTAGGAGGATCGCTGTGAGTTTGAGGCCACCCTGAGACTCCATAGTGAATTCCAGGTCCGCCTGAACTAGAGTGAGACCCTACCTCGAAAAACAAAAACAAAAACAAAACAAAATAAAAGAGAGATTGATTGAGATGGGGAGGGGATATGATGGAGAATGGAGTTTCAAAGGAGAAAGTGGGGGGAGGGAGGGTATTACTATGGGATACTTTTTATAATCATGGAAGTTGTTAATAAAAATTTGAAAAAGGGGCTGGAGAGATGGCTTAGTGGTTAAGTGCTTGACTGTGAAGCCTAACGACCCCAGTTCGAGGCTCGATTCCCCAGGACCCACGTTACCCAGATGCACAAGGGGGCACACGCGTCTGGAGTTCGTTTGCAGTGGCTGGAGGCCCTGGCACGCCCATTCTCTCTATATATATCTATCTGCCTCTTTCTCTCTGTCGCTCTCAAATAAATAAATGAAAATGAACAAAAAATAAATAAAAAAAAAGAAACCCTACCTCAAAAAACTAAAAATAAATAAATAAATAAATAAATAAAAACAAATTTAAAAAAATTGAAAAAGAAGAAAAAAAATTTGAAAAAAAAAAGTTAGAGTAAGCCAGGCGTGGTGGCACACACCTTTAATTGCAGCACTTGGGAGGCAGAGGTAGGAGGATCACCATGAGTTCAAGGCCACCCTGAGAATACAGAATGAATTCCAGGTCAGCCTGGGCTAGAGTAAGATCCTACCTCGGAAAAAAAAAAAAAAAAGTGAAAGTAGCATTAGTATATGGGTATGAACATTAAGAGAAGTTCTTACTGGGCAGTTTGGCAAGCATTGTATAGACATTTAGCCAGACACAACAGATATTACACCCCTAGGGCTCATGACTACTGCTGTTGTAGGTTTTCAGTATCAGGGATATCAGGAATGATGCATTCCCCCCCACGGAGCGGGTCTCCAGTAAAATTAGAGGGCGGTTGGTTTCCCCCTTAACAGACGTGCCACTATTGAACCTATTGGCTCATTCGCCCTGGTGGCCAAATATAAGCCAGACCCTAAATTTTAAGAATTATTTTATTTCATTTTGTTTATTTGAAAGAGGTAGAAAGGAGGAGAGATTGAGAGAGAGAGAGAGAATGGGCATGCCAGGGCCTCCAACCACTGTAATTGAACTCCGGATGCATTTGCCACCCTGTGCATCTGGCTTTCATAGGTCCTGGGGAATTGAACCTGGGTCCCTTGGCTTGGCAGGCAAATGCCTTAACTGCTAAGGCATCTCTCCAGCCCTAAATTTAGTTATTTTTCTTTGTTCTTCGAGGTAGGGTCTCACTCTGGTCCAGGCTGACCTGGAATTAACTATGTAGTCTCAGGGCGATCCTCCTTCCTCTGCCTCCTGAGTGCTGGGATTAAAGGGAAGCGCAACCACACCCAGCTTTATGAAATTTTCAAATATTTATTTGAGAGACAGAATGGGCATACCAGGGCCTCTAGCCACTGCAAAGGAACTCCAGACGCATGTGCTACGTTATGCATCTGTCTTACGTGGGTCCTGGGGAATTGAACCGAGGTCCTTTTTGTCTTTGCAGGCAAATTCCTTAACTGCTAAGCCATCTCTCCAGCCCCCCCCCCCATTTTCTTTTAATAAGAGAGAGAAGGGGGGGATTGGCTATCAACCACTACACTCAAACTCCAGATGCGTACGCCCCCTTGTGCGCATGTGAGACCTTGCGCACTAGTGTCACCTTGTGCCTCTGGGACCTGGAGAGTGGCATATGGGTCCTTAGGCTTTGTAGGCAAGCTCCTTAACTGCTAAACTATTTCTCTAGCCCCCCCCCCTTTTAAGGTTAATTATAGACGGAAGCTTTCTGCAGGACAGCATGTATATACACATCCTCCTTTCGGGGTTGGACGCAGCTGCCTGGGAAAGAAATCCTCTGGGACCTAGCTGTGAAAACCAGATGGATGGAACTTGAGTTACTATGGCAACTCCACCTGAGGATTCTGACCCTGCTGAATCTCTTCCCGTTATATTGACACTGGGAGTGATTTCCATGCTTGAACACTGGAATTTCTTTCTTTCTTTCTTCTTTCTTCCTTTTTTCCGAGGTAGAGTTTCACTCTACCCCAGGCTGACCTGCAATTCACTATGTAGTCTCAGGGTGGCCTTGAACTCACGGCGATCCTCCTACCTCTGCCTCCCAAGTGCTGGGATTAAGGGCGTACGCCACCACGACCGGTGAACACTGGAATTTCTATTTGCCAACGTGAGAGAGAAAGAAGAGAGAAGACTCCCAAAGATCCCTGTCTATCCCCCACCCCACCCCAGGCGGGGCCTCACTCTAGCTCAGGCTGACCTGGAATTCACTATGTAATCTCAGGGTGGCCTCGAATTCTCAGCGATCCTCCTACCTCTGCCTCCCAAATGCTGGGATTAAAGGTGTGTGCCACCGCACCAGCCAGCCTCATTAAGATGGTCACCTTCCCTGATTGACGTATTCCCCTTAGCCTAGATGGCCTTGAAGGACCAGCGACCATCTGGGTATCCTCCTTTAGACATTCCTGGTTGAAGAAGCCTATTCTGAACAAGGACACAAACAGCTACAATTTTCTTACCAGCTGCACCTGGTACAGTATGTTTCTTAGGCTCCTCTATATAAGTCTGAACCCTAGCGTGGCTCAAGGGTTCAGTCTCCATGCTGTGGGAAGGTTGCTGACCCTCGCTGTTTCTCTCAATAAACAGTTTGTCTATAGAGATCAAGTCTGGTGTTCTCTTTGCTTTCCTCTTACACTTTCCTTATATATACAACCTGTCAGGGGCTTACTTGCTCCCAACTGGAGTGGAAGAAGGGGCCAAGGAGAGTAGTGAGACCTACATTGCCATAGACATAAAAACAGGTGATGGGCTGGGGAAATGGCTTAGCAGTTAAGGGATTTGCCTGTGAAGCCTCAGGACCCGTTCGATTCCCCAGGACCCATGTAAGCCAGAAGCACAAGGGAACACACACATTTGGAGTTTGTTTGCAGTGGCTGGAGGCCCTGGCAAGCCCATTCTGTCTCTCTCTGCCTCTTCCTCTCTCAAATAAATAAAATATTAAAAAAAAAAAAAAAGACAGCCAGGCGTGGTGGTGCACACCTTTAAGCCCAGCACTCGGGAGGCAGAGGTAGGAGAATTGCCGTGAGTTCGAGGCCACCCTGAGAATAGAGTGAATTCCAGGTCAGCCTGGGCTAGAGTGAGAATCTACCTCTCTACCTTGGAAAAAAAAACAAAAACAAAAACAGGGGACTATGGTGGATACTGTTTTGAATGGATGGCAGTACCTAGCTTCAGAATAAGGCTGCAGTGGAGCGGGCGTGGGAAGCTCAGGATAATTCCCTTACTGCCTCTGAGCAAAACAAGTAAAAGTAAATTTCAACAAGTCCTGGATGCAATGGACCTACAGAGAATTTCACTTTTTGTTGTTTTCAAGGTAAGGTCTCACTCTAGACCTGGCTGACCTGTAATTCACCATGTAGCCCCAGCTGGCCTGGAACTCACAGTAATCCTACCACAGCCGCCAGAAGGCTGGGATTAAAGAAATGTTCTGCAACACCCAGCTAAATTTAATTTCAGAACTGCTGTTATATACAGTCAACATAAAAGATGCACATACACTAGAGGTTTTCCAAGAGTTGGAAATAAAATGAAAGGGCAAGTAGAGTAACTGAAATTGTCCCAGAGCAGTTTGGAGAGTCATTCTTCCTTAAATGTCCTTGGTAACCTCTTCAAATTCTTCCTTTGTGAACATGTGGAAATTCTGACCAGGCTGCACTGTGGCTAGCCCTGTTGTGTTCAACTTCTGTTCCATTACTTATTCGAGGATGGTGGTTTCTTTCAATGTCATAGATGTGTAGTAAACTTGCAAGGAGCTCTGGGTACCTCAGAAGCAGGACCAATTGTTGACACACTGTACAAAGGTCCCAGATGGATCCACTTGAAACAGCTAGGTCCTTTTTCAACTTCTCGAAAAAAAGTGATAGGGGCTGGAGAGATGGCTTAGCAGTTGAGCGCTTGCCTATGAACCCTAAGGACCCAGTACGAGGCTCGATTCACCAGGACCCACGTTAGCCTGACGCACAAGGGGGTGCACATGTCTGGAGTTCGTTTGCAGTGGCTGGAAGCCCTGGCACACCCATTCTCTCTCTCTCTCTCTGCCTGTCTCTCTCAAACAAACAAACAAACAAACAAACAAAAAGAAAGAGAGAAAGAGAAAAAGAACTAGTTTTTTTAAAAAAAGAAAAAACAGTGATACTCCGAAGGGCCACCTGGATCTGCATCTTCTCCGAACTGTACAGCCAAGCTGGACACAGCCTGGTCCACTCTCCACCTTCATTTTCTCATTATAGGTAAACCAATGGTTATGTCTCCATCCTGGCCTTATCAATTTGACTATTTTAATATTTTTATTTCTTTATTTTTGAACAGAAAGAGAGAACATGAGCACACCAGTGCCTCCAGCCACTGCAAATGAACTCCAGATGCATGCACCACTTTGTGCATCTGGCTTTACATGGGTACTGGGGAACTGAATCTGGAAGCTTAGGTTTTGCAGCCAAGCTACCTTAACCACTGAGCCATCCCTCCAGTCCCCAATTCAAGTATTAGCATCAGCAATTGGCCTACCCATAGAACAACCTATCTGAGCATCAATTGCTGGTTCTCAATGCCACCAGGCTCCTTGAGTGAGGTGGCAATTCTCTTCTTCACTGCTAGGCACACACCTTCTGCAGCTGGATGCCAGTGGCTACAGAACCAAGCTTGATAGTTTCAATGGCATATTTCACTTTAAAAAACCTTCCTTCAGGAGATAATGTATTTATGCCCCTGTAGTACTCAGATGGGGTAAGGAACATGGTGAGGACAGGAACAGCGTCAGTGGCTACAGGGGTGTTTCTGAGGCTACAGAACTCAACAGCACTGTAATCAACCACACTGTCACAGCACCAAGGACCTCTCCATTCCCTTTCTAGAAATTACCCTGCTGCAACTTTGTCAGTCTTCCATTAATCTTCCTTTTCTTTTTTCCTTTATTTTTCTAGTTAATTATTTATTTATTTTGGTTTTTTGAGATAGGGTCTTACTCTAGCCCAGGCTGACCTGGAATTCACTATGTAGTCTCAGGGTGGCCTCAAACTCACTGTGATCCTCCCACCTCTGCTTCCCAAGTGCTGGGATTAAAGGCATGCTCCACCATGACCGCCTAGTATTAACTTTAGAAGATCAGAAGAGGGATGGAGAGATGGCTCAGAGGTTAAGGCATTTGCCTGCAAACCCTAACAACCTGAATTTGATTCCCCAGCACCCACATAAAGCCACATGCACAAAGGGACCCACATGTCTGGAGTTTGTTTTCAGTGGTCAGAGGTTCTGGCATACCCATTCTCTGTCTCTCCCTGCTTGAAAGAAAATAAAGGAAAATATAAGGGAAAAAATAAGATCAGAAGAGTACATTCCCCCTTGTTCTCTTCTGGACAGTGCCAACCTCAGTGCCACATCTCACACCTTCCCCAGCACCACATGATGAATCTTACAAGCTCTTTATCAGTCTTCCTCCAGGCTTTAAGATACTACCTGGTTTTCCTTAAAGCCATTTACAAAATAGTTTCATTTTAAAATTCTGCAAGAATTTTAGTTAGTGAGGCACTGTGTTCAGGGACTAGGAAAAATCCTGTTGTATAAATGGCTCAGTAGAGTGATACCTACATTGTTTACAATTGAAAATACACTTGATATTGCTGAAGATTCCACATACTTGGGTGGCAAGGCCACTGAGAAATTCTGCTGGGACTGAGCTGATAACCTCCTCCATGTAGACGAGCTGACAGAAAGCTGGAAGAAGCCATTCTACATGCAGTTCAATGGGAGAAAGAAAAATCACCAGTGAAGATTCTCAACAGTGGACACTGCAAGCCTTATAATTGGCCAGCCAGGCCAAATGAGCCAACGGGTGCAATAGTGGCACGTCCGTCATGGTGGAAACCAACTGCCCTCCAGTTGGACTGGAGGCCTGCTCCATGGGAAGGGAATACATCCCTGATACTTAAAACTTAAAACGGGTAATCATGAGCCCTAGGGGTGTAACGTCTGCTGCTGTCTGGCTAAATGTATATACTATGCTTATCAAACTGCCCAGTAAGCACTTCTCTTAACATTTATACCCTTATATTATGCTACTCTCACTTTGGATAGTGAATCTTATCTTTTCAGATGGCAGTGACCTTGGGATGACTCAGAAGGTATCATGGTGCTGGAAAGAAGTGACTGGAGAACTGCGTAACATCTCGATCACACCTTCCAAGGCTCAGGGTCTAATGCGGAAGAGGTGGCAGAAAGAATGTAAGAGCCAAAGGAAGGGTAGGACTCCTTACAACGTCCTCCCTCCAGACATAAAATGGCCTGGATATCCATGACCTCATAGTGCCTGACACTACCTACACAAGACCATCATAAGAGGAGGAAAAGATCATGACATCAAAATGAAAGAGAGACTGATTGAAATGGGGAGGGGATATGATGGAGAACGGAATTTCAAAGGGAAAATTGGGGGGAGGGAGGGCAACACCATGGGATGTTTTTTATAATCATGGAAAATGTTAAAAATTAAGAAAAAACAAACAAACAAACAAAAAAGATAATACACTTGAAACTCCAGCAAAGAAAATTTCCAGAGTTAACAAATTTTATAATCAACATGCTTTGGTTCAACAAACCTGAAAAAATTAACACAATACTGAAAACTGAATATACAAATATGAGGTAAAATCTAGTTACCTCAAATTTTTATTTTTTCTTCTTTTGATTTTTATGAAGTAAGGTCTCACTCTAGCCCAGGCTGACCTGGAATTCATCATGTAGTCTCAGGGTGGCCTCAAACTCACAGCATCCTCCTAGCTCTATGCGTCACCCCCCCCCCCAAGTGCTGGGTGCTGGGATTAAAGGCATGTGCCACCATGCCCGGCTTTCATTTTATTTTTTTCTCCCTTGTTCTTGATCTCTCAAAATTTCAAATTTCAATGAAAATCCTCTCACCTCTTCCACCTCAGTACTGTGGTTAGAGGTGTGCACCACTACCAACAGCTGATTTTTTTTTCCACCAAGGTAGTACTGAAAGTACTTGGGGAGGTTGAGAAATGATTATTGTGTTTCTAAGGTAAGCCTACCTACATGACTTCTAGGCCAGACTGGCCTACAAAATGGGACCTTGCCTCAAATCAAAAGACTGATTAGCTGGGCACACGACTTTAATCCCAGCACTCAGAAGGCAGAAGTAGGAGGATCACCGTAAGTTTGAAGCCACCCTTAGACTACATAGTGAATTTCAGGACAGCCTGGACTAAGAGTGAGACCCTACCTTGAACCTCCCCCCCCTCCCCCCCCCCCCCCGCAAAAAAAAAAAAGACTGATTAGCAAATGAATGTCTCTACACTTTTTTTTTTGTTTTTATTTTCGAGGTATGGTTTCATTCTAGTCCAGGCAGACCTGGAATTGGAATTCACTATGTAGTCTCAGGGTAGCCTCGAACCCACGGCGATCCACCTACCTCTGCCTCCTGAGTGCTGGGATTAAAAACATGAGCCATCACGCCCGACTCCTCTACTTTTTATTTCGGTTTTTCCAAGGTAGGGTTTCACTCTAGTACAGACTGACCTGGAATTCAATATGCAGTCTTAGGATGGCCCTGAATTCCTGGTGATCCTCCTACCTCTGCCTCCCGAGTGCTAAGATTAAAGGCATGTGCCACCATGCCTGGCAGGTCTCTACTGTTATATAGACATCTTAGGAAAGATTGTCCTAGGACCCAGTCTGCATCACTACTGCCCTGTTGTTCACCTTTCTTTATCTGCTGTTTCTCTGTTCCTTTCCCAGTTATATTACTGGACATGTTTAAAGGCAGAGGAAAGACAAGCACTCTGGAAACAGATTAGGATTCAAAATTCAGAATTGTTCTAATGAGTAGCTGGGAAGATGGCTCAGTGGACAAAACTGCAGTGAAGATGCTGAGATCCGCAGTACCCACATTAAAGCCAGGTGTGGTGGTCACCTGTAGTCCCAGCACTGGAGAGGCAGATATAAGATCTCTAGGGTTCACAGGCTGGTCTAGTTGAATAGATGAGCTCTAGACATAACAAAAGACTCTGCCTCAAAACACATGATAGACAACAACTGAGAAAGACACCCAATATTGACCTCTAGCATCCACATGCATACACATGCACTTAAGGCCACATATAGACTTCAGTTTGCTTGTCAATTAGGGAAATTTTAGGTCTTGGCAAAAGAATCTGTCAAACCTTCTGAGTCAAAGAGGATAGCCAAGGTATCAGGCCAAAAAAAGAAAGGACTGGGCTGGAGAGATGGCTTAGCCTTTGCCTGTGAAGCTTAAGAACCTAAGTTCAGCCAGGTATGGTGGCGCATGCCTTTAATCACAGCACTCGGGAGGCAGAGGTAGGAGAATCGCCATGAGTTCAAGGCCACCCTGAGCCCACATAGTAAATTCCTGGCCAGCCTGAGCTAGCGAGACCCTACCTTGGCGGGGGGGGAGGGGAGCTGGGCATGGTGGCACACGCCTTTCATCCCAGCACTGGGGAGGCAGAGATAAAGAGGATCACTGTGAGTTCAAGGCTACCCTGAGACTACATAGTGAATTCCAGGTCAGCCTAGGCTAGAGTGAGACCCTACCTCAAAAAAAAACAAAAAAACAAAAACTAATAAAAAAGGTTGTTATTCTTATCAAAGATGATAACAACATTTCCATGAGAACCAAGGACCTTTTATGGTTAAAACATATTGTCAGGAGTCTGGGCACAGCAGCTACACTGAAGAAGCTTAGAAGTCTTCTGGGGACAAGGAACCTTCCTTGCTTTCCCAACAATGGCCAGAATGGACAATGTAACAAGTATGACCAAATAAGGCTAGAGGCTCCCATATTCAGCTCACAAGCCCTGTAAAGCAGAAAACATGTATCAGTTATTTTCCAAGCTCCCAAGTAGCCACAACCACATACTTCCCATTTCAAGTACATGTTTACTGGACTTCCAAGTGTATAGAATGAGACAGGCCTCTGATTAAGACATTAAATCCTATATCCACCACCTCTCCTACATACCCCTTCTTCAGGGAACTGGTCTGACACCCATGTCAAGCACTTACCCAAGTAATCATCCATTAGGGAGCCAATCGCAAACTGAAAGAGGAAAGGTTGAAAAATGAATGAAATGAGGCCAAGGCAAGCAGGAACTCTCCCATTCTCTCAGCCCAGAGCCTTGTCACCCAATCTTTTTGTCCTGAGAAACTAGCACAGAACTGCCAGGAACCATGACTGGTAAGAAATCAACAGCTCTCAGCTAAGCATGGAGAAACAGGCCTGTAATCCTAGCACTCAGGAGACTGAGGCAGGAGGATCACAAGTTCTAGACCAGCCCAGGGTACACATCAAGTTCCAGGGTAGCCTTAGCTATAATAGTAAGACACTGTCTCAAAAACCAACCAATCACACAAACAAACAAATCAATAGCTCTCAGCTTGGCCTGGTCTAGAAAGGGAGACAGGCATGAGACTCACAATGTCATTCTTGTCTACACGTGTCCCCACAATCTTCAATCGGATCTCATCATCCTGCTGAATCACAATGTCCTGAGGAAGAGAGAAACAGGTACTCAGACATGCCCATACTCTGGTCAGTGTGACTTAGCCTCCTTCCTGTCACCAACTTCTTCCCACCCACTTACCTCATCCATTGTCTTGTAACAGGGTGGATTGGAATTAGGATCAAACTCCATCTCTGATGGGATGGACTGAAAGGAAAATGACCTGGGGTCAATACTTTGAAAGGCTGCTTCAATAGAAAAACCATGAATTGCCAGGTTTGGTAATGTGTACCTTTAAGGATATAGTTAGTTCCAGGTCACCCAGGACAGAGTCAGACTAAGCTTTAAAAAAACAAAACCAGCCAGGCATGGCGTGGTGGCACACACCTTTAATCCTAGCACTTGGGAGGCAGAGGGAGAAGGAGCGCTGTGAGTTCGAGACCATCCTGAGAATACATAGTGAATTCCAAGTCAGGCTGGGCCAGAGTGAGACCCTACCTCGAAAAACAGAAACAAACAAACAAACAAACAACAACAACAACAAAAAAAACCAAAGAAGGATAGAGTTAGCTCCAGGTCACCCAGGATAGTCAGACTAAGCTTTAAGAAAACAAAAACAGGGGCTGGAGGGATGGCTTAGCGGCTAAGGCACTTGCATGCAAAGCCAAAGCACTCAGGTTCGATTCTCCAGGACCCTCTGGAATTCGTTTCTCTCTCTCTTTCTCTTTCTCTCTCTCTCTCTACCTGCCCATTTCTGTATCACTCTCTCTCTTTCAAATAAATAACAATGAATTATTTGTAAATTTTTAAAAAGTTTAAAAAGTAGCAGGAGAAACCGGGTGTGGTGACTCACGCCTTTAATCACTCAGGAGGCAGAGGCCACACTGAGACTACATAGTGAATTCCAGGTCAGCCTGGGTTAATCTGAGACCCTACCTTGATAAACCAAAAAAGAAAAAAAACGGGGGTGGGGGGGTGGGGGGCGGGCAGAAGAGATGGCTTGGCGGTTAAGGCACTTGCCAGCAAAGCCAAAGGACCCAGATTCACTTCCCCAGTACCCACGCAAAGCCAGATACACAAGGTGGCGCATGCATCTAGAATTTGTTTGCAGTGGCTAGAGGCCCTGAAGTGCCCATTCTCTCTGTGTCTCTTCTTTCTCCTCATTCTCTCTCTCAAATAAATAAATAAAATAAATAATAAAATATTTATAAAAAAATAAATAAATAAAGCCAGGTGTGGTGGCACTCGCCTTTAATCCCAGAAGAGATAGGAGGATTACTGTGAGTTCAAGGCCATCCTGAGACTACATAGTTAATTCCAGGTCAGCCTGAGCTAGAGTGAGACACTACCTCGAAAAACGAAACCAAAACAAACAAAAAAAGAAAAAAAAAAAGAGGAAAATCATAAATTGATGTCTATTTCTTGGCCCCGCCAAGTATGCCTAGACTTACATGTCGAGAGATGAAGCAAGACATGGGCCCAATTTCTGTAAAGAGTCCAACCTAGGAGGAAAATTGAGTGAGCATGACTTTCCTTGTTCTCCAAAGCCTGTTACGTTTTCTATCTTTTTCTGATATCTAACCATATTATTCACATTTTCATTTCTTTTAGTCTTTCATTTTTATTTGTTTATTTTTAATTTTTTCAACATAGAGTCTCACTCTAGCCCAGTCTGACTTGGAACTCACTCTGTACTCCCAGGCTGGCCTTGAATGCAGTGATCCTCCTACCTCTGCCTCCCAAGTGCTAGAACTAAAGGCATGTGCCACCAGGGACTGGTTTTGGTTTTAGCCTTATAGTTTAAACTACACAAGTACTATGTGATTATAAAAAGCTTAGGCTTTGACTTGTAAGTCCAAGACTTGAACACTTTTGGCAATATGACCTTGACTAGCAGTACGTTTCTCTTAAGTTTGTTTCCCACCCCTCCCCACAAGGAAGTGTCTCACTCTAGCCCAGGATGACCTGGAACTCTCTGTAGCCCTAAGCTGGCCTTGAACTCAAAAGAGATCTTTCTACCTCAGTCTTCTGAATGCTGGGTGCCACCACCCCTAGCTGAATGCAGACTTCTATCATGGTAACTGTATACACTAATTCATAAGCCCTCAAGTTAGACAAGACACATTCCTTGATATATGTGGAAACCAAAACACCATAACATGAGTTGTCTGAAGGCATTAAGTGGACTAGGGACTCAAGCTAGACCTTAGGAACAACCCCAAAACCAATCCCTATGACAGGTCTCACCTTATTCACTTGCGTGACTACAGCATCCACGACTTCACCTTTAAAAGGCCGGAAAACAATGGCCTTGTACTTAACTGGATAAAGGACGAAACCTCTGCCTGGTTGGATTACCCCAGCACCAATATTGTCGATGGTGGTCACAGCAATTACAAAGCCATATCTGTAAGTAGCATGAAACAAGAAAGATATGTATGAAGACCCTCTAAAGCCACATGCAACAAGACTCACTGCAAGATGGGCGTAGTGGTGCAGGCCTTTAATTCCAGCAATCGGGAGGCAGAGGTAGGAAGACTGCCATGAATGCAAGGCTGCCCTGAGACTACACAGTAAATTCCAGCCTGGGCTAGAGTGAAACCCTACCTTGGGGGGAAAAAATGAAAGACTCAGTGTGTGTATAATATGTGTAATGTGGCACCTCTGCTCACAGAGCTCAATGACAAAACACAGATCTATAAAGTAAGACGCTGCTTTCATAATTTCACAATAAATGTCCAAGGGCCAGGTATGCTGGACCATGCCTGTAACCCTAGCACTCAAGAGACTGAGGCAGGAGGACTGCCATGAGTTTCAGGACAGTATGAGCTACACAGCAAGATCTTAAGAAAATCAAAACACAGGGCTGGAGAGATGGCTCAGTATTTAAGGTGCTTGCCTGCAAAGCCTAATGACCCAGGTTTGATTCCCCACTACCCACATAAAGCCAGATGTGCAAAGTGGCACATGCACCTGGAGTTTAATTGCAGCCAAGCTTGGTGGTGCATGCCTTTAATCCCAGCACTTGGGAGGCTGAGGTGGGAGGATCGCTGTTGAGTATAAGGCCAGCCTGAGACTAATTCCAAGTCAGCCTGGGCTAGAGGGAGAACATATCTTGAAAGAGAAACACACACACACACACACACACACACACACACACACACACACACAACACAGGCTGGAAAGATGGCTCAACTGGTTCAAAACCACTTCGTTATTAAACCCTGAAAGACAGTGGTTTGATTTCCCACTACTCACATAAAGCCAGACACACAAAGTGGCACATGCACCTGAACTTTGTTTGCAGCAACAGGAAGCCACTTTTTCTCAAACTGCTGGGATTAAAGGTGCCTTCCACCATGGCCGGCTTTATTTACTTATTCAATTTATTGCAGGCTAGGGATCTCTCAAATGACAGGGCTTCTACTAGTCCTTCAGTCTTCTGATGGTGCACTTGACTGTGACAGCAGAAGTCATGTTGTAGGTCCAGGCCCGACCAGTCACCATTTTCCGTTATGCAGGAACCGCAATGCCAGATGCCCACAGCCTGTCACTTCATCTTGGTTTTGCCACAGAAGGAGCAAGGGTACTTGGCATGCTGGCTGATTTCAATTTTCTTCACCATTTTCCAGAGGGAGGCACCATAGCGGGTCCTGTACTTACTGAGGATGCTGACATTGTGCATTTGGCCATGTTGTCATGACTCAAGCCAGACCACAAAAAGTCAAATAAATATAATTTTTAAAAAACCAAAGGCCTTTTTAGTGGGTAGGGAATGTATTCTTAAATTGATTGTAGTGATGTTCTAACTTTATGCTATTGAATTTAAGGGTGAATTGTCTGGCAAGTGAATTATATATAAAGCTACTTTTGTTTAACAAAAAACAAAGACCACTCAGGAGGCAGAGGTAGGAGGGCTACTGTGAGTTCAAGGCCATCCTAAGACTACATAGTGAATTCAAGGTCAGCCTAAGCTAGAGTAAGACTCTACCTTGAAAATAAAATAAAATAAAACCAAAGACCAAAGCTGGATGTGGTGGCCCAAGCCTTTAATCCCAGAATTTAGGAGGGAGAAGGATTGCCATGAGTATGAGGACTCCCTGAGACTACATAGTGAATTCCAAATCAGCCTGGATTAGAGCAAGACGCTACCTAGAAAAAGCAAAGGGGGGAGGGTTTAGCTCTACCCAGGCTTACCTAGAATTCACTGTGCATTCTCAGGGTGGCCTTGAACTCTTGGCGATCCTACTACCTCTGGGTGCTGGGATTAAAGGCATGCGATTCATCTCTTTTTTAAAAATATATTCTACTTTATTTACTTGAGAGATAGAATAGGCTCACCAGGGCCTCTGGCCACTGCAAACAAACTCCAGAAGCATGTACCACGTTATGGACCTGGCTTAAGTGGGTAATGAGGAATAGAACCTGCGTCCTTAGGCTTTGCAAACAAAAGTCTAAATCATTAAGCCATCTCTGTAGTCCTCATCTCTTTCTTCTTGACTGGATGTGATGTGACCAGTCAGATATTGTGTCACAAAAATAAGAAATGTACCTAATACAGTTGGTGACTTAGATTCAATGAAAAAGTAAAAAAAATAAATAAATAAACTAAAAAACCTTATTATTTATATAATGTCCAAATTGTTAAAATAAAGTACTTTGGAAACAGGCGAGTGAAAATTCTACCAATCATGCAGTCATTGTCATGATACTACAAGATAATTTAATCTTGGCTAAACAACTCAATATGCCGTTGTCATTGTCTACTATGTCAAAGAAGAAAAAAAAATGAGAACGTCTACCTAGTAATTGAATGCTCACTCTCCAACTAAGGGAAGTAAGTCTTGTTATCTAATTTTGCAAAGAGCCCAATGCAAGAAGCAGGGAGTTCTATCATAACTTCCAAGGCTCAGGGTCCACTGCGCAATAGGTGGCCGAAAGAATGTAAGAGCCAAAGGAAGGGTGCTCCTCCCAGACACAAAATGGCCTGGATATCCATGACCTCACAGTGCCTGACACTACCTACACAAGACCATCATAATAGCAGGAAAAGATCATGACCTCAAAACAAAAGAGACTGATTGAGAAGGGGAGGGGATATGATGGAGAATGGAGTTTCAAAGGGGAAAGTGGGGGGAGGGAGGGTATTACCATGGTTGTTTTTTTTAATAATCATGGAAATTGTTAATAAAAAAATTTTTTTTGAAAAGAAAAAAGAAGCAGGGGGTTGCAGCCTGGGGCCCCTGGGTGGTAGGACCTCCCGGGAAGCGGGAGCTACTTAGGGGTTACAGGCCACAGGACTGAGTGCGCAGGGAGCAGACAGCGCGCGGGCGCCACACTCACTTGCCCGTGCAGGTCCCCTCCACCTCGGTGAAGAGCTTCTGCTTCACTGTGTTGAGCAAGTTGGGGCCGAAGTAGCGCGGGTGCAGCAGGATCTCGTGCTCCAGGGAGATCTACGGAGAGAGGGGAATGCCATTCGGCGGCCGCCGCGGGGACGGGCCACAGCCCTTCGCCCTCGAAGGCCTCGCTGCTCCTCCCCACCGGGACTGGCCTCCATCCCGTCCTGCTCACGTGGTAAAACATCTTCCCCGACCAACTTGAACGCCGAAGCCGCCAAGGGCCAGCAGACGCCTTTCTGGCTCCACCGGAAGTGCACGTGGCCAACCACCCCCGCTTCCGGTCTCCTCTGAGGGCCTGATTGGGGCTCAAGGGAGCGGGCGGTGGCCATAAAGCTCCGCCCCCTGGCCGAACTCCCTGTCAAATTTTCAACCTTTATAAATCAGCCTCTATTATATGCTCAGTGCATACTTAAAAATGTATTCGTTATCCCAGCACTAGGGAGGCAGAGGTAGGAGGATCGCCCGCTGTGAGTTCGAGCCACCCTGAGACTACATAGTGAATTCCATGTCAGCCTGGGCTAGGGTGTGACCTTACCTCGAAACACCAAAAAAAAAAAAAAAATATATATATATATATATATACATATATATTTTTTTTTCATTGAGCCAGGCGTGGTGGCGCACACCTTTAATCCCAGCACTTGGGAGGGAGCGGTGGGAGGATCGCCGTGAGTTCAAGGCTAGCCTGGAACTGTAGAGAGAGAGATCCTAGTCAGTCTGGGCTACAGTGACACATTATCCTCGGAAAAAAAAGTAATAATGGGCGGGGGAGATGGCTCAATAAAGGCATTCGCATACAAAGCTTGCTGGCCTGGATTCAATTCCACAACATCCGCATAAAACTGGACACAAGTGTCTGGGGTGCATTCACAGCAAAGCGAAGCGGGCACACGCGGGCGCACACACACGTGCAAATAAATAAATAAAATTAACCGTGCTTAACCTACAGAGTAGTGGAAAACAGGTATGCACCGTGGCTTTATACCTATGTTTTGAATTATTTCCTTAGTTTTCTTCAAACATTTTTAGTTTCAGGTCTTACAAATAGGTCTTGGATTCATTTTAGGTTATTTTCAATATGTTGAAAGATGGAGGTCAAATTTCTGTCTTCTGGAGTTGGGTGTGCTGGTGCATGTCTTAATCCCAGCACTCTGGAGGTAGAGGTAAGAAGATCTCTGGAGGTCGGGCGTGGTGGTGCATGCCTTTAATCCTAGCACTTGGGAGGCAAAGGTAGGAGGATCGCCTTGAGTTCGAGGCCACCCTGAGACTACATAGTAAATTCCAGGTCAGCCCTCAGCTACAGTGAGACCCTACCTCGAAAAACGAAAAAAATGGAGTGAGACCCTACCTCGAAGAAAAAAAATAATAATAAAATAAAATTTTAGCTGGGCGTGGTGGCGCACGCCTTTAATCCCAGTTCATGGGAGGCAGTGGTAGACAGATCACTGTGAGTTCGAGGCCACCCTGAGACAACATAGTGAATTCCAGGTCAGCCTGGACTAGAGTAAGACCTTACCTCAAAAATAAATAAATAAATAAATAAAAATTTATGTCTTCTACATGTAGATATTGTTCTCTCAGCAACATTTGAAATGTCTGCTTTTTACCTGTACATGGTTTTGGTCTTCCTGGTTTTTTTGTTTGTTTGTTTTTCTCAGAGTAGGGTCTCCCTCAAGCTTGGATTAACCTAGAACTCACTAAATAGCCCAGGCTGGCCTTAAACTCACAGCAATCCTACTATCTCAGTCTCCTGAGTGCTGGGATTAAAGGTGTGCACTACTAAACCTAGCTATGAATTTTTATTTTTTCTAGATACAGTCTCTCTGACCTGGAATTCAGTATATGTTCCCAGGCTGGCCTTGAATTCACAATGATCCTCCTACTTCTGTCTCCTGAGTGCTCTGACCACTGCAAAGGAACTCCAAAAGCATGAGCTACTTTGTACATCTGCATCTGGCTCTGTGTGGGTACTGGAGAATCTAATTGGGGTCCTTTGGCTTTATTGGCAAGTGCCTTAGTCAATGAGCCATGTCTCCAGTCCTTGCTTTGGTCTTTTCTCTCCCTCTCTCTTTTTATTTATTTCTTTTTATTTTTTTTAATTTTTTGTTTATTTTTATATATTTATTTGAGAGTGACAGACAGAGAGAGGAAGAGGGAGAGGGAGAAAGAGAGAGAATGGGCGCGCCGGGGCCTCCAGCCACTGCAAACGAACTCCAGACGCATGCGCCCGCTTGTGCATCTGGCTAACGTGGGTCCTGGGGAATCGACCCTCGAACTGGAGTCCTTAAGCTTCACAGGCAAGCACTTAACCGCTAAGCCATCTCTCCAGCCCTCTCCCTCTCTCTTTTGTGGTTATTCCAGGCAGAGTCCAGGCTGACCTGGAATTCACTATGTAGTCTCAGGGTGGCCTTGAATTCATGGTGATCCTCCTACCTCTGTACCTCTGTACCTCTGCCTCCCCAGTGCTGGGATTAAAGATGTGTATCACCATGCCCGCCTTAAAATATATACCATGTATATATATATATATATATATATATATATATATTTTTTTTTTTTTTTTTTTTTTTTTTTTTGAGGTCAGCTCTCACTCTAGTCCAAGATGACCTGGAATTCACTGTCTAGTCTCAATGCTGGCCTTGAACTCACAGTGATCCTCCTACCTCAGCCTCCCCAGTGCTAGTATTAAAGATGTGCAACACCACACCTGGCTTGAATATTTTATTTATTTATTTATTATTGCAAGCATAGAGAGAGAAGAGATACAGAATGGGTGCATCAGGGCCTATAGCCACTGTAAATGAACTCCAGATGCATGTACCACTTAGTGCATCTGGCTTTACATGGGTGCTGGGGAGTCAAACTAGGGTTGTTAGGCTTTGTGGACAGGTACCTTAACTGCTGAGCCATCTCTCCAGCCCCCTAATATTTTATTTATTTGTAAGGGGGGGGGAGAAAGTATGGGTGCACGAGGGCCTATAGCCACTGTAAATGAACTCCAGATGCATGCACTACTTTGTGCACCTGACTTTATGTGGGTCCTGAGGAAGTGAATCCAGGTCAGTAAGTAATGCAGGCAAATGCCTTAATTCTTTCACATAGGAAATCTACTTTGTTTTTTCTTTTCTATTTTTTTGTTTCATTTTTTTGAGGCTGGGTTTCACTCTAGCTCAGGCTGACCTGGAATACACTATGTAGTCTCAGAATGGCCTCAAACTCGTGGCAATCCTCCTACTTCTGCCTCTGGAATGCTGGGATTAAAGGTGTGCGCCACCACATCCAACTTTTTCTTTTCTTTTTTATGGAGGAAGGGATATTTATTGAAGATTACAGATCCAGGGGAAGTTCTATAATGGCAGAAAAAGCTGGCCTGCCTTCACAGGACCAAACACAGAGAGAGAAGTACAAGCCTAAAGGTCAAAAGCCACAGCACACTTCAGGAACTCCAGCTAGGCACACTTTGCATATCTTTAGATTGAAATCTCAAACCCACCACCACACTTTAAGATCCACCCAGTGACACTGCCTCCAGCCAGGTGGCTACAGATGCAAACTACAAACAAACAACTGAATATATTGGGGACCATCTATTCTATTCAAACCACCACATTCCACCCCTGACCCCCAATAGATTTATAACCATCACACATTGTAAATTGTCCTCAGTTCAATTTCAAAGGTCCCCACAGTCTAGACCAATTTAAGATATTAAGACCTGTAAAATCAAACAAGTTAAACATTTCTAACATATACAGGTATAGAGTAAACATTTTCAACTGGTATAAGGCATAGCAAGGAGAGACTAAAACAATGCAAACTCAACCACCATCAAACAAACATCAAACTTATGCAGTTCAAGTTCAGTACAACTAGAGACTGACAGTCTCCAGATTTTCCAATTCTGCCCCTTCAGCTGGGCAGAGTAGCCAGGAAACACTTCCATCTCAGGGTCACAGTGAGCTCTATGGTAGCCCTTGCACAGTCCTGGTATATACAAAACATCTTGAGGTCTTCATGCAAACCACGGTCCATCTTCCAAAGGCTCTTTCACCCTATTAGGGCATCATGCCCTGCCTCATGCTGCATCTCAGCAGCAGCTCCTGGAACCGTGTGCAATTCATGACCACTCCTCACATTTTCCAAAGGCTCTTTCAGCCTATCAGGGTATCAGGCCCTACCTCATGCAGCATCTCAGCAGGAGCTCCTGGAAGCATGTGCAACTCACGGCCACTCCATGCATTTTTCATGGTTCTGAAACCAATACCAGGTGTGCAGGACACAGCCATATTCTTAATTCACAGATGAAATAAATCATAACCTTGAAAAGCAGGTTCCTTCTCCAGTCAATTCTTTCCAAAAGTGTTTGCATTTCTATGATAGTCCTTCCTCAGGCATCCTTTCCATTGTTTTAATGTAAAGCAGTTGGACCATCTTCCTTAAGATTGCTAATGTGTTTGACAATAGCAGGTTCAGTAACCTAAAACCAGTCTCTGTGCCTGTAATTTTAACTTGCTTGAGGTTTTCCAGCTTAAAATCTTAAATCTTGCAGTCTAATATCTTCAGCCAAGCACATCAGTCCATTACAAATTTAACCTTGATCAAACTCTCTGGGCCTGGGCAGTAGGATGCAGCCAGCCCTTATGCCAGTAGCCCAGTTCCAACAAAAGTCCTTTGCAGTTTTTCCTTCTCCTTAGAAAGCTCATAAGCCAAGCCTCGAAGTTCAATGCTATCTGCACTTAGCATTCTCAGACTCTCATCAGAATAGTCCATAAAACTTGGCTTACCACTCCAGAAGACATCTTCAGTTGCAAGCACCAAGTCCATGTCTATTCCTCCAAAACAAAGGTTCCAAAAGATCAACATGCACATGGCCAGGTACATCTCAGCCCACTCCTTTGTACCAAATTCTGTATCAGACAGCTTCAGGTTCACTGAGATGAACTTCCAGACCAAGCACAGTTATGGAGGAAGGGATATTTATTGAAGCTTACAGATCCAGGGGAAGTTACATAATGGCAGAAAAAGCTGGCCTGCCTTCACAGGACCAAACAGAGAGAGAGAGAAGTACAAGCCTAAAGGTCAAAAGCCACTATTGGGGAGGGAGGACATTACCATGGAATATTGTTTACAATCATGGAAGTTGTTAATAAAAAATAATAAAAATAAAGCCGGGTGTGGTGGTGCACGCCTTTAATCCCAGCACTCGGGAGGCAGAGGTAGGAGAATTGCCGTGAGTTCGAGGCCACCCTGAGAATACAGAGTGAATTCCAGGTCAGCCTGGGCTGGAGTGAGACTCTACCTCGAAAAACCAAAAAAAAAAATATTATTATTATTATTATTATTGATAATAATAATAATAAATTTTAAAAATATTTTATTATTTATTTATTTGACAGAAAGACAAAGGAAGAGAGAGAGAATGGGCATGCCAGGGCCTGCAACTACTACAAACAAAGTCCAGATGCATGTGCCATTTTATCCATCTAGCTTACCTGGGTTGTGGAATCTAACCTCGTTCTTTGGCTTTGCAGGGAAGCAACTTAACCACTAAGCAACCTCTCTAGCACTCGTCTTCCTTCCTTCTTCCCTCCCTCCCTCCCTCACTCCCTTTCTTTCTTTCATTTTTCAAGGCAGGGACTTGCTCTAGCCTGGGCTGGCCTTGAACTCCACAGAGACCCTCCTACCTCAACCTTCTGAGTGCTGGGATTAAAGGTGTGCCCCACTACAAATGTCAATTTCTTTTATTACTATTTGTTTTTGTTTTGTTTTGTTTTGTTTTTTGAGGTAGGGTCTCACTCTGGCTCAGGCTGACCTGGAATTCACTATGTAGTCTCGGGGTGGCCTTGAACTCACAGCAATCCTCCTATCTTTGCCTCCCGAGTGCTGGGATAAAAGGCGTGCGCCACCACGCCCAGCTTATTTTATAATTTTCAATGTTAAGGGCTTTCACTTCCTTGGCTAAAGTTATTCCAAGGAGTGAGAAAAGGGAAAACAAGAGCCAGGTGTGGTGGCGCACCTTTTATCCCAGCGCTTGGGAGGCAGAGGTAGGAGGATCACCATAAATTCGAGGCTATCGGGAGACTACATAGTGAATTCCAGGTCAGCCTGGGCCAGAGTGAGACCCTACCTGGAAAAACAAAATAACAACAACAACAAAAAAAAAAAGGGTGGGGGGAAGTAAGAGAGAATAATTTGGGACTGGGAAGATTGTTCAGTGGATAAAGCACCTGCCACTCAAGTCTGAGTACCTGATTTCCAAGCCCCAGGCCTCACACAGAAAACAAAAGGTGAAGCACACCTTTAATCCCAGCACTCAGGAGGCAGAGGTAGGAGGATTGCTGTGAGTTCAAGGCCACCCTGAGACTCCATAGTGAATTCCAGGTCATCCTGAGCTAGAGTGAGACCCTACCTGGAAAAACCAAAAAAAAAAAAAAAAAAAAAGAGGGCTGGAGAGATGGCTGAGAGGTCAGTTACAGGTGCTTGCTTGCAAAGCTTGCTGGCCTGGGTTCAATTCCCAGGTATTCAAGTAAGACAGATGACAGATGCATAAAGTTACCCATGCATCTGTAGTTGGTTAGTAGTTGCAGGAGTCTCTGATGCACCCATTCTCTCCATCTATCTCTCTTTCAGTACAAATAAATATAATAATAATAATAATAATAATAATAAAAACCCCTAGGCCAGGCATGGTGGTACACGCCTTTAATATCAGCACTCAGGAGGCAGAGGTAGGAGGCCCTGTGAGTTTGAGGCCACCCTGGGGCTACATAGTGAATTTCAGGTCATCTTGCCCTAGAGTGAGACCCTAGGTTGAAAAACAAAACAAAAAACAAAACAAAACAAAAAAAAAACACCAAAATTAAATAAATAAATAAAAATAAACCCTGAAAATGCGCACACACACCATATAAATAAATAATTCCTAAAAGCTCAATTTATTTTTTAAAAAAGGTGGTCAGGAAAAGCCGGGCGTGGTGGCGCACGCCTTTAATCCCAGCACTTGGGAGGCAGAGGTAAGAGGATTGCCATGAGTTCGAGGCCACCCTGAGACGACATAGTGAATTCCAGGTCAGCCTGAACTAGAGTGAGACCCTACCTCGAAAAACCAAAAAAAAAAAAAAAAAGGTGGTCAGGGCAAAATATATTTTCTTTCATGTGTGGAGTCTAGATTTTTTAAATTAAATTTTTAATTAATTAATTTATTTATTTATTTGAGAGGGAGAGAGAAAGAGAGGTAGATAGAGAGAATGGGCATGCCAGGGCCTTTAGCCACTGCAAACCAACTCCAGATGATTGTGCCACCATGCACATCTGGCTTACACAAGTACTGGGGAGTTGAACCTGGGTCATTAGGCTTCATAGGCAAACACTAATCGCCAAGCCATCTCTCCAGCCCTGTTTTTTTTTTTTTTTTGTTACTTTTAAAAAATATATTTTGGGCTGGAGAGATGGCTTAGTGGTTAAGCGCTTGCCTGTGAAGCCTAAGGACCAGGATTCAAGGCTCCATTCCCCAGGACCCACGTTAGCCAGATGCACAAGGGGGTGCACGCATCTGGAGTTCGTTTGCATTGGCTGGAGGCCCTGGTGCGCCCATTCTCTCTCTCTATCTGTCTGTTTCTCTGTCTGTCGCTCTCAAATAAATAAATAAAAATGAACAAAAAAATTAATTAAAAATATATTTTATTTATTTATTTAAGGTAGAAAGAGTGAATGGGTGCACCAGCCACTGCAAAAGAACTCCAGATGCATGCGCTCCCCGCCCCACCTTGTGCATCTGGCTTAAGTGGGTCCTGGAGAGTTGAACTGCGATCCTTTGGCTTTGCAGGCTAATGTCTTAACCGCTAAGTCGTCTCTCCAGCCCTATTACTTTTTGTTTGTTTGTTTGTTTTTCGAGGTGCGGTCTCACTCTAGCCCAGGCCGACCTCGAATTTATGCCAATCCTCCTAACCTCAGCCTCCCAGATGCTGAGATTAAAAGCATGCACCACCACGCAGGACCTTTTATTATTGTTTTTGAGGCTGGGTCTCAACCTAGCTCAGGTTGAACTGGCATTCACGCGATTGACCAGGCTGGCCTTGACTTCACAGCAATTTCCGTACCTCAGCCTCTTGAGTGCTGGAATGGTGGGTGAGAGCCACAATACCTGGCTTCATTCAATCTAAATAGACGTGTGAGTTGTTAAAAGCAAGCATACATTGTGCGTAGTGATTCCTGCCTTTAATTCCAGCACTTCGGAGGCTGAGCTAGGAGGATCGCAGTGAGTTCCAGACCAGCTTGGACTACAAAGTGCATTCCAGGTCAGTCTGGACTAGAGAGCGACCCTGCTTTAGATAAAAATTATATATATATATATAGAAAGCCGGGTGTGGTGGCACACGCTTTTATTTTTATTTATTTATTTATTTTTTGGGGGAGGGTTTCGAGGTAGGGTCTCACTCTAGCCCAGGCTGACCTGGAATTCACTCTGGAGTCTCAGGGTGGCCTCGAACTCATGGGGATCCTCCTACCTCTGCCTTTAATCCCAGCACTTGGCCAGTCTGGGCTAGAGTGAAACCCTACCTCGAAAACAAAAACAAACAAAAAATTAGAAGCAAGCATCCTTAACAGTGTAGGGTAGAGGAATGCTGCTCTATTGTTATAAAACATCATAAATTACAGTCTGTCAGAGCACCATGGTCTTTAAAAATCAGGTTCTGAGCAGGATGCGTTGGCGCACACCTTTAATCCCGGCATTTGGGAGGCAATCCCAGCATTTAGGAGGGAGGAGAATCGCGTTAAGTTCCAAGCCACCCTGAAGAGTACATAGTGAATTCCAGGTCAGCCTGGGCTAGAGTGAGACCCTATCTTGAAAAAAAAAAAATTGGTTTCCACTCCTCAGGGACGAACTGCGATCTGGAGGTCCAGGATGGTGTCTCATCGGCATTGCACCTCATATGGACTTTCTTCCCCGGATGTCGTACTTGTAAATGGAGCGTAGAGTTCAGGCTAAGGACCACTCCAGCATTTCCTCCAGTGCTGTGTGCCGGCCTGCGGCACAAAAGATCGGAACGGGCCTTGAAGGAGGGAGTGGGAATGAACCTGAGACAAGAACACAAGGAATGGAGCCAAGACAAGTTCTGATCAAGGCTCTATTTTATTCTGGCGGACACAAGTTTATATACAGAAGACAAAACTTTCTTGATAATGCCTACGTGCCTAAGGTCAGCTTCACCAGGGCCATATGGTAATGCCTCTTCCTGGCGCTCACCTCACCTAGGCTGTATGTTAAATAATGCCATTGTAATTGGCGCCATCTCACCTGGGATCCCTTCTCACCTAGGCTGTAGGATAAGGCCTTTGTGTTAAGAGATTAGAGAACACCTGCAGCTTCCGAAGTCAAAGAGCAGCTACAGCTCCCGACAGTGCTGGTTCCTGGACACCACCATCACTGAACCAGGGACCCTAGATCTATTGGATTGGTGGATTAGAGAAGTGGTAGCACATCGTGGAGTCTTGGAAAAGACCTTCAAGAGTTAACATTTTAGATAACTGGCTTTAAAGTCCACGGTTTAGGCCGAGGTAGACCTTCAGAATACTACGCCAGTTAGTAACTGTTTCTCCATCCCCTAACCCCTCTGCTCAAGGGACATTCACTCCAGGTCAAAACGCAGTTTTCAACCTCACGCCCCTCTGGGGTGCATACTTGTCAGCCAACAGCCTCAGGTAGATGGAGAAATTCGGCCAATCCGGAGAAGTCTGAGGCACAGAAGGCGGGACAAAGAGGAAAAGTTTAGGACAGGAGGTCAACCAATCCGGCATCTCGCTGCCTGAGCGACAGACGCGACTGCCCATTTGAAGAAGCCGCTTGCAGCGGGGCGGGGCAGTGCACAGTGGACCAATCCATGACGAGAGAGGGCAAGCTTGAACCAATTACGACGGAGGAGGTGGGAAGGGGCGGAGCTCTCCTGGTGGCTGCTAGGTCGTGGGTGAGGGATCAGCTTTCTCTGCTAGTTCCTATCCTGGGAGTCCTTAGCCTCTGGAATGCGAGAGTGGGAGGGTCAGGGAGTTCCCGGAGTGGGGCGTGGAAGCAACTCCGGGAAAGCTTGGGCGCGAAAGAGAGTCCTAGTTGGAGGAACCACTGAACGCCGCCGGTCGGCCATCGAGGAAGCGGAGGCTGGTTAGAGGGCGGGACTTCCGGGGGCTGGGCTTTTTTTGAACAGGGGCGGGGCTCGTTACTAAGGTTAGGAGTAGGGGCGGAGCTAAAGGAGATCTTTGGGTGTGATCCTAGGAGAAAGAAGGGGAGTTAACTGAAGCGTGGGTCTTGGGGTAGGGGCAAGTGTTGCTAGTGGCCTTGGGTGGCAGGCCATAGTTAAGGACTGTCGTTGTTGGGGAAGTTACGTATCCTAACTCACTGTCCTCTCTTCCCAGGGAGCCACAGAGTACCTTTCTTGGGCGTCCTTCCCTCCTTGGTATGCTATGGAGTTCCCAGAACACAGTCAGCAGCTGCTGCAGAGCCTCCGGGAGCAGCGGACCCAGGGTTTCCTTTGTGACTGCACTGTGATGGTGGGTAGCACCCAGTTCTTGGCCCATCGGGCTGTGCTGGCCTCCTGCAGCCCATTCTTCCAACTTTTCTACAAGGAACGGGAACTGGACAAGAGGGATCTGGTTTGTATTCACAATGAGATTGTCACAGCCCCGGCCTTTGGGCTGCTTCTGGACTTTATGTATGCTGGCCAGCTGGCCTTGAGTGGGGATACCCCTCTAGAAGATGTGCTGGCAGCTGCCAGCTACTTGCATATGAATGACATCGTCAAGGTGTGTAAGCAGCGGTTGCAAGCAAGAGCTCTGGCAGAGGCAGATAGTACCAAGAAGGAGGAGGAAACCAACTCCCATCCCGCTACTTTGGAGTTTTTGTCCAGCACTTCCCGTGGTCCCCAGCCTTCATTGGCATCTTCTGCCGAGACATCAGTCCGCTGGGGCAAAGAGGAATGG
This sequence comes from Dipus sagitta, assembly GCA_036346955.1. Taxonomy (NCBI): domain Eukaryota; kingdom Metazoa; phylum Chordata; class Mammalia; order Rodentia; family Dipodidae; genus Dipus; species Dipus sagitta. The sequence continues at coordinate 165,623,499 of CM070770.1, forward strand.
AAAGGTCCAGCCACTCCCTTACCTATTGCCCGTCCTACAGATGAGCCACTGATGCCTGGTGGTGCTGACACTACACAGCCTAGCATGGAGGTTGACTCACCGCATCTGCGAGCACCTCCTCCGCCAGTGGCAGATGTCTCGGTCTCTCTTGCTAGCCCCAGTAGCTCCACAGAGACCATTCCTGCAAACTACTACTCTTCTGGCCTCCCAGCAGCTTCAGTGGAGCCCTTGACTCCTCTTGATGTGGTCCCTGAGAGTCTGAGGGTGGTGGAGCCAAGGGATCCTGGAGGACCACTGCAAGGCTTCTACCCACCAGCTCCAGCTCCAGCTCCAGCTCCATCCCAGGCTCCAGCCCCAGCTGAAGCTGAACTGGTCCAAGTGAAAGTAGAAGCTATAGTGATCTCTGATGAGGAGACTGATGTATCAGAAGAGCAGCCTCAGGCCTCTGAAGGACTGTTCCCACCTGCAGGAACAGTGTATGGGGGACAGCCCTCCCAACCAGAGGCTTTTGAAGAACCAGGGGCAACGGGACTAGAGGAGGTGGGGCCAAGTGACCACTTCCTGCCTGCAGAACCTCATTTACCTTACCATCTGATGCCAGGCCCAGGGCAGTATCATCGAGGACTGGTGACATCACCCTTGCCTGCACCACCAGCCCTGCATGAGCCACTTTACCCGCCTTCTGAGTATGAAGCAGCCCCCGGAAACTTTGGGGTTTTTACTGAGGATGTTCCTACCTGCAAAACATGTGGAAAGACCTTCTCATGCTCTTACACATTACGGCGGCACGCCACAGTGCACACCCGTGAACGACCTTATGAATGCCGCTACTGCCTGCGCAGCTACACACAGTCAGGGGACCTCTACCGCCATATCCGCAAAGCTCACAATGAGGACCTGGCCAAACGCAGCAAACCTGATCCAGAGGCTAGCTCCATTCTAGGGGTGCAGACCCTCTCTGGCTCCCCAACAACAGACAGACAGAGTGGTGGTGGAGGGCCACCCAAAGATTTTGTACTTGGTCCCAAAAATTAACATGTGCTTGGGGGGAGCATGGGCTGATATGAGGCCTGCTTTTACACATCTTTATATGGCCACACAGAAGATTGGAAGTATCTCATTACTCTTACTGGGTGACAGGATGAAAGTTCTGCCCAGGTTGAAAGTGTGTACCTTTTTCTTTGCCCAGCCAGATGAGAAAGACTATGGGGGCAGAGCAGGTCAGCCAGCTTTCTTCAAGCACTGGGTATCTTCTTGGGGTATAATTGCTTCTCACTCCACATTCTGGTACATAAAACTAGCAGTGAAATTCTCTCTTTGAATTGGTGTTGGCTGGTTTCTTCCACAAATCTGCATGCCTTTATACCTGTCCTCTAGTTCTTTTATCTTATATCTGTACTTGGTTTAGGCATTGGGATGTGATTGCTTGAGGGAAACAGTGAGATAGGCAGAGGGCAACATATTGGATAGGAAAAGCATACAAATTAGGGAATCTTACACACAACTTATTGTAGTTGAGCTTTTGTGTTCTGGGCTGCTTTGGGTATATTTTCAGTTAATCTTAAAGGACTTCATGGTGGTATTTAGTCTCCCTCCTTTTTATCACAGATAAGGAAACTTGAGACTCAGATAATTTGCTCAAGGTCACAGCTGGTGAAGGAGCAAGCCAGGATTTGAACCTAGCTTGTGACTCCAGACACCACACATGCTATACTGGTTTATAACATTGTTTAAGGTTGGTAGGTAGTTAGCCAACAACTAGAAATTGTTTACTTTTCTTGTTTGAGTGTGTGGCTTTGTTCCTTTAACTTGTCATCTCTGTTTTCCACCTAGAAAGAACTTTGGTTGATTTGACAAAAAGATATTTTATAACTTGAAATTTTTGCCTACATGTTGTGAATGTGAGCAAGCAAGCACCTTTAACCACTGAGCCATCTCCCCAGCCCCTTGTGAATGTGAATTGAGGTCTCTGAAGAAACAGAAGACAGAAAACAGTAAGCCCTGTGTTGGTAGTGTGTGTTTGTGTTTGTGTGTGTGTGTGTGGGGGGGGTGAGAACTTTGTGGAAGTACTGAAATGAGAGGTACTTGGAAAAGCTAAAGCAGAAAACACATGACAGGATCTTACAGTCATCTAATCCTATACCTTTGCTTCAAAAGTGTAGGTCTGGGGACTAAGCTCAGTGGTTAAGTGCTTACCTTGCTTGCCTGAGGCCTGGATTTGATCCCCAACATCCCAAAAAGGAAAAAGAAGTGTGATAAGAACCTCGAGAGCTTAAATTACTCTCCTAAGATCATTCAGGTGGTTATTGACCATGGAAAGAACAAAGTAATGGAAGTTTGGGGTGCTGATGTGGGATAGGGAAAAGACCTCTAAGAATGTTAAGTGAAGCCTGCACAGGCTACAGTGAAGAGAGAGCTGTAGAAAGGACTACCAGGAGCCCTACAAATCACCTCTCTTGGCACACAAAGACCTAAGTGTAAGTAAAGTCAGGAGGAAATGAGAAAATACAAGTTTCTCAATTGCTTTTCCATCTCTTTGGGTCCCCATGTCAAATTGAGAACTGTGAATTATTCTTACCAAGCTACTGTTTTTGAGATGCAGGAATGGGACCAATGATATGGCCAAAGAAAACTCCTTTAGTAGGGCATTATGGGAAAAAAGAGTTGATGATGCTTAACATTTTTGTTGCTGAGTGAATTTTAAAGCTGAGTTACTTTGGCACCTGTCTGTAGTTCTAGCTACATGGGAGTTTGAGTTAGTTTGGGCAACAAAGCAAGGCTCTATCTCCCCTTCAAAATAAAAGAGTGAATTCTATACCTATCCTCTTCCTTTTGTGTTTTTTGTTTGTTTTTTTTGCATCCACCCATTCCTTTTTTGTGGCTTCAGACAGTATCTCACTCTATAGTCCTAGCTGAAATTCAGTAAGACTAGTTTGGTCTCCAACTCATACACAGTCCTCTTGTCTCCAACTCCCAAATGCTGAAATTAAAGGCATATACCACCATGCTGAACTCTTTTTTTGGGAGGGGGGGTTTCAACATAGGGTCTTGCTCTGGCCCAGGCTGACCTGGAATTCACTATGTAGTCTCAGGCTGGCTTTGAGCTCACAGTGATTCTCCTACCTCAGCCTCCCAAGTACTGGGATTAAAGGCATGTTCCACCGTGCCTGGCCCCTTGGTGTTTTGAGACTGGGTCTGGCTATGTAGCCCAAGCTGACCTGAAACTCTGATCCTCCTGCCTTAGCCTTCCCTGTACTGGGATTGTAGATATGTGCCATCAAGCCCAGCTCACATTCTTGTATTGGAATAACCATCTATCTTTCAAATGGCTTCTTATTTTATTTATGCAAATGTACTATTGCCTTAATTCCTTCATGAGCAAGGCAAGATATAAATAAACACAATAAAAGCAATTCTAGGTGAATCGAGCATCTTTTCTCATCTTTCCTCCAGTAAATTTCAAATCAAAATGTCATAAAACTCATTTGTCTTCAGAAGGGTGGATTTTATGGACTGTGAATTATATCTCAAAAGTGTGTGTGTGAGCCGGGCGTGGTGGCGCACGCCTTTAATCCCAGCACTCGGGAGGCAGAGGTAGGTGGATCGCCATGAGTTCGAGGCCACCCTGAGACTCCATAGTGAATTCCAGGTCAGCCTGGGCTAGAGTGAGACCCTACCTCAAAAAACCAAAAAAAAAAAAAAAAGTGTGTGTGTGTGGGGGGGGGTGAGAGATGGCTTAGCAGTTAAGGTGCATGCCTGGAAAGCCTAAGGACCCAGGTTCGATTCTCCAGGTCCCATGTAAGCCAGATGTACATGGTGGCTCATGTGTCTGGAGTTTGTTTGCACTGGCTGGAGGCCCTGGCATGCCCATTCTCTCTCTCTCTCTCTGCCTCTAATACATAAATAAATAAATCTTTTTTTTTTTTAAAGTGCATGAGGTCCTAAGTTCCACCTCTAGCACAGAAAGAAAAAATAACAATAATTTAACACACATACATATTTAAAGCCAAGTGGGTATTGCATGTTTAGAAAAAAAAAAAATCTGCTGCCTCAGAAAGTCAGTTCCTAATAGCATGCTTTTAAGGAACTTTATTAATTTGAGAGAGAGAGGGAGAGAGAATGGGCATGGCAGAGCTTTCAGCCAGTGCAAATGAACTCCAGACACATGTGCCACCTTGTATATATGGCTTATGTGGGTCCTGGGGAATCGAACCTGGGTCCTTTGGCTTTGCAGGCAAGCACCTTAACCACTAAGCCATCTCTCCAGTCCCCAAAGCATGGTTTTAAAAATGTGTCTACATGTATATAATTTCTCTAGACAGTCTGGAGAAACACAGAACACAGTAATAATTGTTTTGATCAGCGGTCAGGTCATAGCCATGCTCAATGATTAACTAAAGAGGGGGATGCAACTCAGTAGGTGAACGCTTGCCTAGCCTGCATGAGGTCCTAAGTTCCACCATGTTGGTCTGGTCTGTTTTTTGAGGTAGGTTCTTGGTCTAGCCTAAGCTGACCTGGAATTCACTCTGTAGTCTCACGGTGGCCTCAAACTCACAGTGATCCTCCTACCTCTGCCTCCTGAATGCTGGGATTAAAGGCATGCACCACCACACCTGGCTTGATTCCTTCAGGATGTACATGGGGCCTGACAGACCCCCTCAAGACCTACACCAGAATGCCTTCCTGCATCTACTTTTCTGCCCATTAATATCCATTAGGAGTTGGGCTTCAAAATAATAAACTGACAAGTAAGTCTGACCACTGTGCAACCTCTAAGGAGCACTAAAAAAAGAAATACTAGTTTTATTTTTTCCTCAAGGATGCAGAAGACAGCTTGCTGTACCATCAAGTTTTTGTACCGAAATAAAACATCAGAAAGCAAAACCAACCCTAAACAAATGAAACATGCAGTATGACAAAAATTTTTAAATAAAAAAAAAAGGGAAGGTAAGGCAGACATTTCATAGACAAGAGTTATAGTATAGTAATAAGAACAGGAACCAGTGCAACCAGGTCTTACAGTGGTGACAGACTGGACCTAACTGACTACAACCACACCAGTTGAGATTCATAATCCAGGGGCAAGATGGGGGTCAGTGAATGGGGAAAATTACTAAGAGGAAACATCAAGGATGAAGGTTTTTGTTCTTCTTGTTGTTTTCTGAGGTAGGGTCTCACTCTAGCCTAGGCTGACCTAGAAGTCACTCTGTATTCTCAGGGTAGCCTTGAACTCATAGTGATCCTCCTACCTCTGCCTCCCAAGTGCTGGGATTAAGGCATGTGCCACCACACCTGGATGGCTTTCCTTTTTCAAAAAATATCTTTTTTGGGGGGGGGTAGAGAATGAGCATGCCAGGGCCTCCTGCCACTGCAAACTCCAGATGCATGTGCCACCATAAGCATCTAGCTTATGGGTTCTGGGTAGTGGAACCTAAGTACTTAGGCTTCACAGATAAGCACCTTAACCCTTAAACCATCTCTGCAGCTCCTAAGCAAGCACTTTTAACCATTAGCTATCTCCCCAGCCCCTTATCATGTGTTCTTATGGTATTGTTTCAAGAAGACATGGTAATGTCTTTCAGAAAGAATGAACATGTATCTATTAAAAATTAAAACAAGCTGGGCTTGGTGGTGCACGCCTTTAATTCTGGCACTTGGGAAGCAGAGGTAGGAAGATCACTGTTAGTTCGAGGCCACCCTGACACTCAGCCTGGGCTAGAGTGAAACCCTACCTTGAAAAAGACAATATATATATATATATATATATATATATATATATATGTATGTATGTATGTATATGTATGTATGTATGTATGTGTATGTGTATATATATATATATATATATATATATATAGTCAATAACCAGCACCACACACAAAAAAACATTAATATACTTATTTGGTATTTTTTGACACAAGGATAGAGGGTTATTATAAATATGTACATGCTCATTCCAATTATTTTAAGTACATTCTTATATATCTCAAGCATTGACTCCAGAAATTTTTTTTTCTTTTTAAACATTATTTATTTACTTGCAAACAGAGAGAGATACAAGACAGACAGAATGGGCACATCAGGGCCTCTAGCTGCTGCAAACAAACTCCAGATGCATGTGCTACTTTGTATATCTGGTTTTAAATGGGTACTGGGGGAATCAAACACAGGTGATTAAGCTTTGTAGGCAAGTACCTTAACCACTGAGCTATCTCTCCACCCCCTCCAGAAGTTTTAAAACAGCATAGCTTAATGAAAAAAAAATTATATATATGAGCCAGGCATGGTAGCACATGCCTTTAAACCTAGCACTAGGGAGGCAAAGGTGGATTGCTGTGAGTTCGAGGCCAGGCTGAGAGTACACAGTGACATCCAGGTCTGCTTGGGCTAGAGTGAGACCCTACCACAAAAAAAAAAACAATTAAAAAAAATAAATAAGTAAAATACACACACAATGCTAATGATCTGAGCACAAGCAATGTTAAGGTCTAGCAATTGCCAGGAGAAAGAGAAATAGAAACAGAAACGAGATACTGTATTCTTTTTTTCTGGTGCTGGGAATTAAATGTAGGGACCTATCACTGAGTTTCATTCTCAGTTCTTAGGCTTTTGAGATGGTCTCACTATGTAGCTCTAGATGGACTTGAACTCACTAACTCCTTTAATCCCAGCACTTGGGAGGCAGAGGTAGGAGGATCACTGTGAGTTTGAGGCCACCGTGAGACTACATAGTGAATTCCAGGTCAGCCTGGGCTAGAGTGAAACCAAAAACCAAAAAACAAAACAAAACAAAAAAATTATTATTTTTTTTTCCCCCGAGGTAGGGTCTTACTTTAGCTCAGACTGACCTGGAATTCTCTATGTAGTCTCAGGGTGGCCTCAAACTCATGGTGATCCTCCTATCTCTGTCTCCCGAGTGCTGGGATTAAAGGCGTGCGCCATCACACCCGGCCAAAAAAATTAATTAATTAAAACAAAAATGATTAGTGTCTATTTAAACTTTTTAAAAATATTTCAGTCATTTACTTGATACTGGGCGTGGTGGCACATGCTTTTAATCCCAGCACTTGGGAGGCAGAGGTAGGAGGATCGCTATGAGTTCAAGGCCACCCTGAGACTACATAGTGAATTCCAGGTCTGCCTGAGCTAAAGTGAAACCCTACCTGGAAAAACAATAACAAAAGCAAAAGCAAAACAAAAACAATTTTTTTCATTTATTTACTTCAGAGAGAAAAAGAGAGAGCATGTGCATCCAGGGCCTCCGGCCACTGCAAACAAACTACAGATGTATGATCTTGTGCATCTGGCTTATGTGGGTACATCTGGGAAATAGAACCCAGGGCCTTTGGCTTTGCAGGCAACCACCTTAACCACTAAGCCATCTCTCCAACCCGCCCCTCCTTTTTTCTTAAGTTTTGAGGCACAGTCTCACTCTATCTAGTACAGCCAGACTTGAAACTCAATCTGTAGCCCAGGATAGCCTTGAACTCATGGCAATCTTCCTACCTCAGCTTCCCAAGTGCTGAGATTAATGATGTGCCCCACCACACTTGGGGATATTGTTATCTTTTGTGGGATGGGAGACGAAAGCATGTACATATTTATGCAAGAATTCTACCAGTGAACTATATCCCAAGCCCCAAAATGGTTAATTTCAAATTTTCATGTAAATATTGTTGGGCCAAGTTTATAATTATCTAGTTTCACAAAAAATATATTTCCTATTGGAAAAAGAAAACAAAAGCATCTGAGGAAAACATAGGAAGAAAATCCTTTCTGCCCATCTTTACAATTCCATCCTCTGCTAGCCTCCTATGTATGTGAATACATCTAACAATATTTAATTGAAATCTATGCCAAAAATATGGGTAGCTCCACCCACAGCTGATGAATGCTTCTGGTCCATTTCTCAAGGCAAACATTCTCAACATGTATTAGAAACTATACAAATATACAGATGGATATTTACAAAAAGACACAAATGGTCTAGGTAGCAAAGAGCGTGTGTGGAACAGGTAACAAAATAGAAATCCACCTGGGTCAGAGGTATAGGGTTAATTTCTCTTGCAGAGGCTCAGGTTTCCCTTTGATGGGTCTTTAGTGGTCCAGCTACGTTCAAGAGGAGGAGCATCTTTTTTCTCATTAACCAAACATGCCCAGGTATAGCTGCTTCTCTTTCTTGTGGTAGCTGCTGAGTTCTGACTGTGTCAGCTGGAGGTACCGCCGAACATTGGCATCTTAGAAGATGGAGAAGCCAGTTAAGAGACATACCATAAAAACATTGGGCAGGAGAGAGTTGCTAACATTCTTCATGTGTTTTCTTTCTCTAAAAGCTGAACATGGGCTGGAGAGATGGCTTAGCGGTTAAGTGCTTGCCTGTGCAGCCTAAAGAGGCTCGATTCCCCATGACCCACATTAGCCAGATGCACAAGGGGGCGCATGTGTCTGGAGTTTGTTTGCAGTGGCTGGAGGTCCTGGTGCACCCATTCTCTCTCTCTCTCTCATCTGCCTCTTTCTCTCTCTGTCACTCTCAAATAAATAAATAAAAATGAATTAAAAAAATTTTTAAAAAGCTGAATATATCACAATTATTTCAGTTAACAGTAAATTCCATTACTTGATATCAAGTTGAATTATTTAAGACATTAATTTTTTTTTTTAAAGTTCATTTTATTTATTTGAGAGGAAAACGGTAGATAGGGAGGGGGAGAGAGAGAGAGAGAGAGAGGGGCATGCCAAGGTCTTCAGCCACTGCAAACGAACTCCAGATGTATGTGCTACCTTATGCAGCTGGCTAACATGGGTCCTGGGGAATCAAACCTGGGTCCTTTGCCCTTGCAGGCAAGTGCCTTAACCACTAAGCTAACTCTCCAGTCCTAAGGCATTAATTTTTTTTAATTTATAGATTTGTATACTACATAAATTCAACAGATAAACAATGATATAACAATTACAGGCATTATAAAGATTTTAAGACTTTTTTAAAAAAGGAAATGCTTGTTTAGAAATAAAATGCTACTTTTTCAAAATACAGAATTGGATTCCAATAAAACAATTTAATAAAATAAGGCACAATGTTTAATAAGACAAAATTCACAGGAGGTTATATACGATTAATATAAGATCACATTTTTTTATGTCCTGAGGGAGAGGGAAAGAAGCTCTAGAACTAAAATAGCTTAAACACTGTTTGTTTTTTTAAATTTTTTGTTCATTTTTATTTATTTATTTGAGAGAGGGAGAGAGAATGGGCGAGCCAGGGCTTCCAGCCACTGCAAACGAACTCCAGACGCATGTGCCCCCTTGTGCATCTGGCTAACGTGGATCCTGGGGAAATCGAGCCTTGAACCAGGGTCCTTAGGCTTCACAGGCAAGCGCTCAACCGCTAAGCCATCTCTCCAGCCCTTAAACACTGTCTTTAGAACATTTGCTAAGGTGTTAATTTTTAATTGTTTTTTTGAGGTAGGGTCTCTCTCTAGCCCAGGCTGACCTGGAATCCACTCTGTAGTCTCAGAGTGGCCTCGAACTCATGGTGATCCTCCTACCTCTGCCTCCTGAGTACTGGGATTAAAGGCGTGTGCCACCATGCCCATTTTTTTAGCTTTTTAAGCTGGTCTCAAACTTGATATGCAGCCAAAGATAACCTTAAACTGATCATCTTGCCTCTACCTTTCAAGTACTGGATTACACACATATACCAACATATCCAGGTTAACATATTCAATTAATTTTTTTTCTGCATAAGGTAGGGCTGGTAATCAACTCCCGCCCCCCCCCCCCCCCAAGACAGGGTCTTCCCAAGCCCCTGGCCTTAAACCCATGATCCTCCTGCCTTACTCTCCCAAGTGCTGGGATCACAGATGTGTACCATGTCCACTGCGGTTGCTAATTTTATAATAGAAGGAAAGTGGATGAAATAGTTACAGGATTGCTAAATACACTATTCACATAAGTGGCAAGTTATGTTTGTTTTTTTTAAATTTTTTTGTTTATTTTTATTTATTTGAGAGCAACAGACAGAAATGAGAGAGAAAGAATGGGCGCACCAGGGCCTCCAACCACTGCAAACGAACTCCAGATGCATGCGCTCCCTTGTGCATCTGGCTTATGTGGGTCCCGGGGAATCAAGCCTTGAACCAAGGTCCTGAGGCTTCACAGGCTAGTGCTTAACTGCTAAGCCATCTCTCCAGCCCCCAATTTGTTTTTTTTTTTTTTTTTTTCTTTCCTTTTATTTATTTGAGAGAGAGAGAGAGAGAAAGAGAAAGAGAATGGACATGTCAGTGCCTCCAGCCAGTGCAAAGGAACTCCAGACACATGTAACCCCTTGTGCATCTGGCTTATGTGGGTCCTTGGAGAATTGAACTGGAGTCCCTAGGCTTTCCAGACAAATGCCTGAACTGCTAAGCCATTTCCCTGGCATGCCCATTCTCTATCTGCCTCTCTCTCTCTCCCTCTCAGCTTAATAAATAAATTCATTAAAAAAAAAAAAAGGCAGGTGCAACCATGCCTGGCTGTTTTGCTTCATATATATATACATATATACATATATACATATATGTATATGTATATATATATATATATATATATATATATACATACATACATATATAAGAATATACTTATTTATTTAAAAAAAATTTTTTTGAGGTAGTGTCTTCCTGTAGCCCAAGCTGACCTGGAATTCACTATGTAGTCTCAGGGTGCCCTTGGACTCACTGCAATCCTCCTACCTCTGCCTTACAAGTGCTAGGATTAAAGACATGTGCCACTAGGCCTAGCCTATATTAATTTGAGAGACAGAGAGAATGAGGGAGAGAGAGAGATAGAGAATGAGAATGGGCATGCCAGGACTTCTAGCCATAGCAAATGAATTACCGATGCATGAGCCACCTTGTACATCTTACATGGGTACTAGGGAATTGAACCTGGTTCCTTAGGCTGTGCTGGCAAGTTACTTATTTGAAAGAGACACAGAGAGAATAGGAGCCAAGCATGGTGGCACACACTTTTAATCCCACCACTCGGGAGGTAGAGGTAGGAGGACTGCCATGAGTTCAAGGCCACCCTGACACTACATAGTGAATTCAAGTCAGCCTGGGCTAGAGTGAGACCCTACCTCAAAAAAAAAATTTATTTATAAAGAAAAAAAATTATTTATTTGCAAGCAGAGAGAAAGACAGACAGAATGTATGACCAGGGCCTCCTGCCCTTGTAAAGAAATTCGAGACATGGCCACTTTGTGCATCTGACTTTACATGGGTACTGGGGAATCGAATCCAGGCCATCAGGTTTTGCAAGAAAGCACTTTTAACTCTAGAGTCAACTCTTCAGCCCCTTTGTTTCTTTTTTTGAGATGGGGGTCTTATTATTTTGCTCAGGCTGATCTTAAACTTATGGGTTCAAGTGATCCTTTTGCTTAAGCGGTAGCTGGGACAGCAGACATGTGCCCCTGTGCCCCGTTAGCAGCATTTGATCTATATATATATTTGAGGGTAAGAAACACTAACAAGTAGTTCATATATATTTTTTTTTTTTGAGAATCAAAGCTTTCTTTTTATTTGATATTTTTATATTTCATGTACATGGAGAGTTAACTTGGCTTAATGCATATCAGGTCAGAAGAACAAGGTGGTAATTTTTACTCTAAGTTCCCATATTCCCAATTCCCTCAAAATAAAAAATAAAATCCTCCATTCTAACAATTACTGGCTGCTCAAACTGAGATCAGCATTTTTTTTCTCAATTTTTATTAATATTTTCCATGATTATAAAAAATATCCCATGGTAGTATCCTCCCCCCTTTCCCCTTTGAAATTCCATTCTCCATCATATCCCCTCCCCATCTCAATCTTTCTACTTACATATATACAATACCAACCTAATAAAAGCCCTCCTCCCTTTCTTTCTCTTCCCTTTATATCTCCTTTTTTAACTTACTGGCCTCTGCTACTGAGTTTTTTCCTTCTCGCACAGAAGCCCAATCATCTGTAGCTAAGATCCACATATGAGGGAGAACATGTGGCGCTTGGCTTTCTGGGCCTGGGTTACCTCACTTAGTATAATTCTTTCCAGATCCATCCACTTTTCTGCAAATTTCATAACTTCATTTTTCTTTACCGCTGAGTAAAACTCCATTGTATAAATGTGCCACATCTTCATTATCCACTCATCAGTTGAGGGACATCTAGGCTGGTTCCATTTCCCAGCTATTATAAATTGAGCAGCAATAAACATGGTTGAGCACGTACTTCTAAGGAAATGAGATGAGTCCTTAGGATATATGCCTAGGAGTGCTATAGCTGGGTCATATGGTAGATCAATCTTTAGCTGTTTTAGGAACCTCCACACTGATTTCCACAATGGCTGGACCAGATTGCATTCCTACCAACAGTGTAGAAGGGTTCCCCTTTTTCCACATCCCTGCCAACATTATATTGTAATCTTTACTAGTTCATGGTGGCTTTAGCATTCTCTTAAATCAGTGAAATTTTTACTGCACTGTTATGTTTGGGGACCCTCTGCTTTTAGATTCCAATAGCTGCTTTCAGAAGGAATAAAAATAAGGAGTAAGCCAGTAATCCCAGCACTTGGGAGGCAAAGGTAGGAGGATCGTCATGAGTTCAAGGCCACCCTGTGATTACATAGTGAACTCCAGGTCAGCCTGGGCTACAGTGAGACGCTATCTCCAAAAAAAAAAGGAATTCTATTTCCAATGTGATAATCCAAGTGTCCAAGAATGAATTCGCCATCTGCTTCACAGTGTCCTTTCTGCCTTGAAAATAAAGTGTCAAATCTCAAACTCTCAGTAGGTCATCTTCCAGGTCACAGGGAGAGTTAGCTGAGCTAAAAGATACAATGATAGCTAAAGCAAAGGCCAGCTCCCATCTGGAGGGCATGCCAGATGGTTATCAGGTTCATTCACTGGAATCCATAGTCATAGTCCCCCCAAAGTATAGGAACTAAACCTTGAAAACAACATCAGTAGGGCTGGAAAGATGGCTAAGCAATTAATGTGCTTGCCTGTAAAGCCTAAGGACCCAGGTTTGATTCTTCAGGACCACATAAGCCAGATGCACAAGGTGGCATATGCATCTAAAGTTTGCTTGTAGTGGCTGGAGGCCCTGGTGTGCCCATTCTCTCTCTCATTCTCAAATGAATGAAAAATAGATAAAATATATTTTTTAAAAAGTTTCTAAGCCACGCGTGGTGGCGCACGCCTTTAATCCCAGCACTCAGGAGGCAGAGGTAGGAGGATTGCTGTGAGTTCAAGGCCATCCTGAGACTACACAGTGAATTCCAGGTCAGCCTGGGCTAGAGTTGAGACCCTACCTCAAAAAACCAAAGCCCCCCGCCAAAAAAGTTTCTAAACCAGGCATGGTGGCACATAACTTTAATCCCAGCACCCAGGAGGTAGAGGTACAAGGATCACCTTGAGTTCAAGGCCACCCTGAGACTACATAGTGAATTCCAGGTCAGCCTGGGCTAGAGTGAAACCCTACATTGAAAAACCACACACACACACACACACACAGAAGTTTTTAGGTGCTGGAGAGATGGCTCAGCATTTAAAGGTACTTGTTTATAAAGCCTCATGGCCCAGGCTTGATTCCCTAGTACTCATATAAAGCCAGATGCACAAAGCAGTGCATGTGTCTGGTGTTAGTTTGCAGTGGCTGGAGGCCCTGGTGTACCTAATCTCTCACACAAACTAAAAAACGTTTCTGAACTGGGCATGATGCTACACACTTGTAATCTTAGCATTTGGGAGGTGGAGGGAAGGAAGATCAGGAGTTCAAGCCTAACCTCCTCTAAAGGTTTGAGGCCAGCCTGCACTATATGAGACTCTATCTCACCCCTTCCCTGCAAAAAGTTTCTAAAATCCCTGCCATGAGTTGGGCACAGAGACACACACCTATAATCCTAGCACTCAGGAGGCTGAGGCAGGAGGATCACAAGTTCAAGGTCATTCTGGGATATACAGTGATATTCTGTCTCAAAAACCTAAAATAGGGCTGGAGAGATGGCTTAGTGGTTAAGCGCTTGCCTGTGAAGCCTAAGAACCCCGGTTTGAGGCTCGATTCCTCAGGACCCACGTTAGCCAGATGCACAAGGGGGCGCACGTGTCTGGAGTTCGTTTGCAATGGCTGGAGGCCCTGGCGTGCCCATTCTCTCTCTTCTCTATCTGCCTCTTTCTCTCTCTGTCACTCTCAAATAAATAAATAAAAATAAACAAAATTAAATAAAACCTAAAATAGGAGCTGGAGAGATGGCTCAGCGGTAAAGGTGCTTGCCTAAAAAGCCTAATGAACTGAGTTGGATTCCCCAGTACCCACATAAAGCCAGATGCACAGTGGTGCATGCATTTGCAGTGGCTAGAGCCCCTCTCTAAACCCATTTTCTCTTCCTTTCTCTCTTCTATTTCTCTCTGCTTGCAAGTAAATAAATAAACTAAGCCCATCGTGGTGGTGCACGCCTTTAATCCCAGCGCTTGGGAGGCAGAGGTAGGAGGATCGCCATGAGTTCGAGGCCACCCTGAGAGTACATAGTGAATTCCAGGTCAGCCTGGGCTAGAGTGAGACCCTACCTGGAAACACCAAGGCAGGGTGGGGGTGGGGCGTTGGGGACTCACAAAAGTGGAAGGCTTGTTCACTTGTATACCTATTCCTTTGAACACTGTTTGAATTTTTTTTTTTCCAGAGGGCAACACTTAAGAGACTTCATTAGGTTCTGAGAAGGAAGAAGGAGAAAATACAGAGAGCTCCTGCCACACAGAAGACAGAAGGGGATAAAGTCCAAGTGGGAGGAGTCAGAATCCCCTCCCCGGCATCTCAGCTCAGCAGGACCAAGATGAGGGGAGTTTACCAGAGCATGGACCTTGAAGTACAGGAGAGGTGAAAAGTCAGAGAAAGCCACTTTTCAAATTTTGAAACATGCAAAACATTACCTATTTTTTAAAATCAAGAAACTGAAAATGTTAAAACTGTTTCACAAGTTCGACCTTAGCAAGACAATTTTTTTTCATTCATAATATCTTTTTTTTAAATTTATGTTTTATTTGAGAGAGAGAGAGAGAAACAGAGAGGGAGAGAGACAATGGGCATACCAGGGTCTTCAGCCCCTGTAAACTAACTCCAAACACATGTGCCACCTTGTGCATCTGGTTTACATGGGTCCTGGGGAATCAAACCTGGGTCCTTTGGCTTCACAGGCAAATGTCTTAATCACTAAGCCATCTTTCTAATCATCTTTCTTTTCTTTCTTTCTTTCTTTTTCTTTTTCTTTTTTTTTTTTTTTTTTTTTTGGTTTTTAGAGGTAGGGTCTCGCTCCAGTCCAGGCTGACCTGGAATGCACTATGTAGTCTCAGGGTGGCCTGGAACTCATGCAATCCTCCTACCTCTGCCTCCCAAGTGCTGGGATTAAAGGCGTATACCACCATGCCCGGCCCTAATCATCATTTTTGTTGATATATAATAGCTATACAACTTAAGGGGTACATAGGCCTGATAATTCAATACACATACACAACGGGTAATAGTCACACTGACTAATTAGTATGCCCATCTCCTTATACTTGATCATTTCTTTGTGCCAACAGCAGGACAATTTTTGCTGAGTTTACCACTTCAATGCCTTCTCACTCACCTTTAGGCTGCCTATTGACAGCAGCCATCAGGTAGTGCCGAGCCTGGTCATAGTCCTGCAGATGGAAGAAGGCCACTCCAGCCCGGTACAAGGCCTTGGCGTTATCAGGCTGACGTTCCAGGACTTTCTGACTGTATTCCCTCACTCGTTCGTAGTTCACTGGCTCCATCTGAAGGAGGCAGGCTAATGGGCGAAGTTAAAGGTAAAGAGAAGTACTTTATTATATCATTCCACTCAAGGCTGTACCTAACATTCACACATTCAATGAAGTGTCCCCCATGTTCACACCCTCTTGAAGCACTGGAGAGGAGGCAGCGAATCAAAGCTTAACACACGGGCAATCTACTTCAATATCTACAATCGTCTTCTATGTGCCTAGTGCTATGAGAAGCCCAGCCTGGTAATTTAAAAAAAAAGCATACTTTGGAATTTTATTTTAAGTTGGGTGTGGTAGTGTACACTTGTAATCCCAGCACTTGGGAGGAAGAAACAAGGAGTTCAAAAGTATCCTTTCAGCCAGGTGTGGTAGAACACGCCTTCAATCTCAGCACTCGGGAGGCACAGATAGGAGGATCACTGTGAATTCGAGGCCACCCTAAAACTACATAGTGAATTCCAGGTCAGCCTGGGCTAGGGAGAGACCCTACCTCGAAAAACCAAAGAACAACAACAACAAAAAAGCATACTCTCATATTGAGTTCAAGCCAGGCTGGGGAGGATGGAGGGCAGAGGTAGGAGAATTGTGGTAAGTTCAAGGGCACCCTGAGACTATATAGTGAATGTGAATTCCAGGTCAGCTTGGACTAGTGAGATTCTACCTTGAAAAACCAAAAAAATAAAAAATACTTGCTTAAGAGGCAATGTTTAGGTCAATGTTTTGCCTTAAAGAAAAATACAGTTAGGGGTGTGGCTCAGTAGTAAAGTCTTTGTGTAGTATAGTTGGGGCTCTGGGTTCAACTGAGGAAAAATAGAAGGGAAATACATTTCCTATTTCACAACTGTGTGTATTAATATACAAGTATTAAGTTATGGTGCTGCGACTGGGAAGGTGGCTCAGAGGTAAAAGGTGTGTCCTTACAAAACCTGTCAGCCTGGGTATGATTTCCCAGCCACCCACAGCCACCAGTGTAGCTGGACAGGCATCTGTTTGCAACAGCTAAAGATCCTGGCATACACACAACATCCCCAATAATAGTCACTTTACCTTCATTATTTCAGGCAACAACTAGTTGCCAAGCACTGTATGTAGTCACTGAATTGGGAGCACAGGTCAAGAGGAACGAGGCAGACATCTTGGTATGCCTGTGCATGCTAGTGTCCAAGTGGAAACACAAATGAAATTTTAAGGGTACACTGAGGAAATAAAACTGTGTTATGAGGAAGTCAGACTGTTACTTAGCTACCAAAGGCTTCTCTAAGAAAGCAACTTTTGGCCTGGCATGGTGGCACACACATTTAATCCACTTGGGAGATAGAAGTAGGAGAATTGCTGTGAATTCAAGGACAGCCTGGGACTACAGAGTGAGCCCCAGGTCAGGCTTGGATAGTGAGACCCTACCTCAATAAAAACTAAAAATATGCCGGGCATGGTGGCGCTTGCCTTTAATCCCAGCACTTGGGAAGCAGAGGTAGGAGGATCACCATGAGTTTGAGGCCACCCTGAGACTATATATTGAACTCCAGGTCAGCCCGGGCTAGAGCAAGACCCTACCTTGAAAATCCAAAAAACAAACAAACAAACAAAAAATATAAAAAATTTAAAAAAGTAACTTTTGGAAGCTGGGGATGCACCTTAGCCACAGAGTGTTAGCCCAGCATGCATGGGATTCTTGGTTTTGATCCCCAACACACACAGACACACACAAAACTTTGGGGCTGTGAGTTCAAGGCCAGCCTGGGGCTATGGAATGAATTCCAGGTCAACATGGGCTACAGTGAGACCCCACCACAAAAAAACAAAACAAAACAAAACAAAACTGAAGATCCCCACGTATGCGACAATTTCCATTTTCTAACTTTTTCTTTTCCATAGCACTTACCATCTGATATGCCCTGTATTATTTTTTTATTATCTATTTCCTGGCTTGAATATACAAATGTTTCAGGAATATAGGGATTTTTATGTTTTATTATACTGATAATGCTCAGCACCTAGCAATTGTTGACCTCAATAAATTAAAATCTTAGTTACTATAATTACTATTGTTATTTGAAGTTAAGTGTATCGTTAAACAAATATTGTAAGAAACCTAGGATTCTGGCGGTTGTGGTGGCACAAGACAGTAGGGAATTGCTGAAGAGGCAGAGGCAGGAGGAACAGAAGTTCAAGGCCAGCCTGGGCTATACCTTTTAGGGGTTAGGGAGATGGCTCAGTGGTTAAAGGAGCTTGCCTACAAAGACTGACAGCCCAGGTTCAATTCCCCAACATCCATATAAAGCCTGATGTAAAAAGTGGCAATGCATCTGGCATTCATTTGCACTGGCAAGAGACCCTTGCATGCCCATACACTTACACACACATGTGCAAATAAATAAACATTAAAGAAATCTAGGTTTGGGCTAGAAAAATGGCTTAGTGGTTAAATCACTTGTATGCAAAGCCTAATGACCCGAGTTCAATTCCCCAGTACCCATGTAAAAGTAGTGAGTGCAACTGGAATTCATTTGCTAGAGGCCTTGGTATGCCAATTCTGTCTTTCTACTTGCAAATAAATAAATAAATACTTTTTAAAATCAGGCTAGGTAGGCATGGTTGGTTGTGCACGCCTTTAATCCCAGCACTAGGGAGGCAGAGGTAGGAGGATCGCCATGAGTTCAAGGCCACCCTGAGATTACATAGTGAATTCCAGGTCAGCCTGGGCTAGAGTGAGACCCTACATCAAAAAACTTAAAAAAAAAAAAAAAAATCAGGCCGGGCGTGGTGGCGCACGCCTCTAATCCCAGCATTTGGGAGGCAGAGGTAGGAGGACTGCTATGAGTTCAAAGCCACCCTGAGACTACATAGTGAATTCCATGACAGCCTGAGTGAGAGTGAGACCCTACCTTGAAAAAACAAAACAAAAACAAACAAAAAAATTAGGACTGGAGAAATGGCTTAGTGGTTAAGGTGTTTGCCTGCAAAGCCAAAGGACCCAGGTTCGATTCCGCAGGACCCACGTTAGCCAGATGCACGAGGGGGCGCACGCGTCTGGAGTTTGTTTGTAGTGGCTGGAGGCCCTAGTGCGCCCATTCTCTTTCTCTGTCAAATAAACAAACAAATAAAAATATTTAAAAAAATTTTTAAAAAGCCAGGCGCACGCCTTTAATCCCAGCACTCGGGAGGCAGAGGTAGGAGGTTTGCTGTGAGTTCAAGGCCACCCTGAGACTCCATAGTGAATTCCAGGTCAGCCAGAGCTAGAGTGAGACCCCACCTCAAAAAACCAAAAAAAAAAAAAAAAAAGAAATCCAGGTTTCACTATAGCTAATGAGTATTGCATTACTTATTTGTGTTGGAGGTTGAACCCAAGGTCTTTTTTTTTTTTTTTTTTTTTTTTTTTGGTTTTTCAAGGTAGGGTCTCACTCTGGCCCAGGCTGACCTGGAATTAACTCTGTAGTCTCAGGGAGGCCTTGAACTCATGGCGATCCTCCTACCTCTGCCTCCTGAGTGCTGGGATTAAAGGCGTGCGCCACCACGCCCGGCAAACCCAAGGTCTTGTACATGTACATGCTAAGCATGGGCTCTACCACTGAACTGAGCTATGCTACTAATTCATTTCTTCTTCTTCTTCTTCTTCTTCTTCTTCTTCTTCTTCTTCTTCTTCTTCTTCTTCTTCTTCTTCTTCTTCTTCTTTTTCCGAGGTAGGGTCTCACTCTAGCTCAGGTTGACCTGGAATTCACTATGTAGTCTCAGGGTGGCCTAGAACTCATGATGATCCTCCTACCTCTGCCTCCTAAATGCTGGGATTAAAGGCGTGCACCACCACACCTGGCTCTTTTTTTCTTTTTCTTTTTTTTTCGAGACTGTCTCATGCATCTCAAGTCTGGCCTCAAATTTACTATGTAACTGAAGATGACCCTGAACTTCATGTGTAAAAAAATATTTTATTCCTTTTCTTGAGAGAGAGAGAGAAAGAGGGACAGATACAGAGAATGGGTACACCAGGGCCTCCAGCCACTGCAAACAAACTCCAGAGGCATGTGCCACTTTGTGCATCTGGCTTATGTGGGTCCTAGGGAACCAAACCTGTGTCCTTTGGATTTTCAGGCAATTGCCTTAACAGCTAAGCCATCTCTCCAGGCCACTGACCTTGAACTCCTAATCCTCCCTTCTCCACATCCTGAATGCTGGGATTGTTAAGCATGGTTTATGCACCGCTGGAAATAGAACTCAGGGCTTCAAGCATGCTAGGCAGATCACTATGCCCACCAAGCCACATCTCCAGCTGAATATTGTAATTTTTAAAAAAAGATCACATTTTAGGGCTGAGAGTGCATCTCACTTATATAATGTTTGCCTAGCATGTGCAAGGCCATCCCTCCTGGGTTCCTCCTCAGTACCACAAAACCTGTTTTTTTTTTTTTTGTTTTGTTTTGTTTTTTTGATTTTCCGAGGTACAATCTCACCCTAGCTAAGGCTTACCTGGAATTCACTATGGAGTCTCAGGATGGCCTCGTACTTATGGCAATCCTCCTACCTCTGCCTTTCGAGTGTTAGGATAAAAGGCGTGTACCACCAAGCCCAGCATCACAAAACTATTTTTAAAAATTTTTATTTATTTTGTTTTGTTTTGGTTTTCCGAGGTGGGGTCTCACTCTAGCCCAGGCTGACCTGGAATTCACTATGGAGTCTCAGGGTGGCCTCGAACTCAAGGCGATCCTCCTACCTCTGCCTCCCGAGTGCTGGGATTAAAGGCGTGCGCCACCACGCCCGGCTAATTTTATTTATTTATGAGAGGCTAAGAATGGGCACACCAGGGACTCTTGTTGCTGCAAACAAACTCCAGGTGCATGTGCTACTGGTGGGTCTGGCTTTACATGGATACTAGGGAATCTAACCCGGCCATCAGGCTTTGCAAGCAAGTACCTTTTAACCATTGAAACATCTCTGCAGCCCAGGCTGATCTAGAACTCATTCTGTAGCCCTGGATAGCCTCAAACTCATAGCAATCTTCTTACTTCAGCCTCTGTACTAGGACTGAAGATACGAGCCATCACAACTGCCTACTAAAGTGCTTGAAAAATTTAATTTTTTTAAATTTTCATTTATTTAATAGAAAGAGAAAGAAAGAGACAGAGAGAATGAGTGCACCAGGGCCTCTAGTCACTACAATTGAACTCCAGACACATGCACCACCATGTGCATCTGGCTTTATGTGGGTCCTGGGGAATTGAACCTGGGTCTTTGGCTTTGCAGGCAAATGACTTACCTGCTAACGCATCTCTGCAGCCCTAAGTGCTTTTTCTCTTTCTTTCTTTCTTTGTTTTTTTGAGGTCTCATTCTACTCCAGGCTGACTTGGAATCCACTATGTAGTCTTATGGTGGCCTTGAACTCATGGCGATCCTCCTGCCTCTGCTGGCATTAAAGGTGTGCATCACCATTCCCGGCTCAAAGTCGTTTTGTAAATTAAGAATTAGCCAATCCTGGTGGTTTACACTTGTCATCCCCAGCATATGGGAAGTAAATACAGAAGGATTGCCAGGAGTATGAAACCAGCTGGTTTACAAATTGAGTTTCTGGCCAGTCTGAGCTACATAGTGAGACTGCTGCAAAACAAACAGGGTTAGAGAGATAGCTTAGCAATTAAGGTGCTTGCCTGCAAAGCCTAAGGACCAATGCTTGACTCTCCAGGTTCTTCATAAGCCAGATGCACATGCGCAGGTGTCACACGCGTCTGGAGCTCAACTATAGTGGCTGGAGGGTCTGGTGCAGGCCTGGTGCAGCAACTCTCTCTCCCTCTCTCTCGCGCACACACACAGACATTAAAAAAAAAAAAAAAAAAAACGGCTGGAGAGACTTAGCAGTTAAGGCACTACCTGAAAAGCCAAAGTACCCAGGTTCAATTCCCCAGGACCCATGTAAAACCAAATGCACAAGGTGGCACATGTGTCTAGAATTTGTTTGCAGTAGCTAGAAGCCCTGGTATACCCATTCTCTCTCTCTATCTGCCTCTCTCTCTCTCTCTCAAATACATATTTTAGAAAAAAAAAAAGTCAGTGGTCGCGCTCGGGAGGCAGAGGTAGGAGGATCCCCATGAATTAGAGGCCACTCTGAGATTACATAGTGAATTTCAGGTCAGCCTGACCTAGAGTGAAACCCTACCTCAAAAGAAAAAAAGAAAAGAAAAGAAAACATTAAATTTTTAAAATTAAAAAAAAAAATTGGGGCTGGAGAGATGGCTTAGCGGTTAAGGCGCTTGCCTGCAAAGCCAAAGGACCTCGGTTCGATTCCCCAGGACCCACATTAGCCAGATGCACAAGGGGCGCATGCGTCTGGAATTCATTTACAGGGCTGGAAGCCCTGGCGCGCCCATTCTCTCTACCTGCCTATCTCTCTCTCAAATAAATAAATAAAAATAAAATATTAAAAAAAAATTTAAAAAGGTCAACAGCCAGGCGTGGTGGCACATGCCTTGAATCCCAGCATTTGGGAGGCTGAGGTAGGAAGATCAACATGAGTCCGAGGCCTCCCTGACACTACATAGATAATTAAAAAAACAAAAAAGAAAAAACAAGCCAGAGGTGGTGGCGCAGGCCTTTAATCCCAGCACTCCCAGCACTTGGGAGGCAGAGGTAGGAGGATTGCTGTGAGTTCGAGGCCACCCTGAGACTACATAGTGAATTCCAGGTCATCCTGGGCTAGAGTGAGACCCTACCTCAAAAAAAGAAAAAAAAGTCTGTTGAGCTTGCCTAAAAACAACAATAACAACAAATGCCGGGGAGGCTGAGTTAAGAGGATAACTGAGTTCGAGGCCAGCATGGGGGCTACAGAGTGAGTTCCTGGTAAGCCTGTGCAAAAACGAGACCTTGCCTCAAGTAACCAAAAATAAATAAATAGGGCTGGGGAAATGACTTAGCGGTTAAGGCGTCTGCCTGTGAAGCCAAAGGACCTCTGTTCGATTCCCCAGAACTCACATGAGCCAGATGCACAAGGGGGAGCATGCGTCTGGAGTTCGTTTGCAGTGGCTGGAAGCCCTAAGGTGCCCATTCTCTCAATCTGCCTCTTTCTCTCTCAAATAAACAAATAATACATTTAAAATATATAAATAAATATAAAGAAAAAGGGCAATCATTAGCACATGCAGAAACTACTGATATCGTCTATGGATTCAACTTGGAATATCAGATTGCTTCACTATACTGAGAAACAACTTACTTAGCTCTATGATTAATTTTATGAAAGAAGTCTCTTCTCAATAATGGAAACACCAGGGCCTCTAATCACTGTAAACGAACTCCAGACCCATGCGCCACCATGTGCATCTGGCTTGAGTACTGAGGAATCAAACCTGGGTCCTTAGGCTTCGCAGGCAAGTGCCTTAACCGCTAAACCATCTCTGCAGGCCCGGTAGGTTCATTCTATACCCACTATATCCGAATTCCTGAGGTTTAGGTCCTAGAAAGTTGTGTATTCACAAACTCTCCAGGTGAGGTTCAAGGCGCTCTTCTCCTTAACAACGTAATGAGAGCGCTATAGAACGGAAATAGATTTCAATTCACTGCCTAATATCCAGATGACAGCAGAAAAGAAAGTCAGTGTTGCTTGTGCTGTTCACACAGTGTGATGCTCCTACCCTTCAGTCTTGTTCTTACCAGCTAAATTGTTGTAGCAGTCTGTCTGGGTGGTTTGTAGTACGTTTTCTTGGTCAGGTGTTAGAGCTGGGCCCTGAGGTCCTAGGTTAGGTATCGGGGAAGGCAGACTTGGGTCCAGACAACGCAGCTGAAGCAGAGCTCGATGGTACCTACTCACAGCATCTCGGTACTTCCCTTCCCGGTAGCGTTGGTTCCCTTCCTCCTTGTATAGCTGAGCCTCCTGCAGGCGCTTCTCCATAACTCTTGGTTGCCCGGTGCTCTCGTGAATGGGGAAAAGAGAGCAAACGAAGCTCTGGCGTTCGGTTCAAAATAAGTGATATTTGACAGCGGACTTTGGAAGGTATAAAATTGTCCTCTCCAGAAAGGACCCGGGAATTTAAGCTTTGCTGCTTCTACTACAGTCTCCAACTCTCCTCTCTGCAGTATTTTTCAGGCACCAGAAGTGCAACGAACTTGTTTGGTAAGACTCAGTAGTGAAAACTCGGACAAAAATATTTCTCAGAGTTGGGAGGGGGTTCCCAGAGTGAGCAGAACCTCGAAAATTCAAAGGTCCTACTAATAAACTGAGGAAGGTGTGGAACGCCTGCAAAATTGGCTTTCTTCTTTCTTTTAGTCACACCCCCCTGACCTGGAAGTAGAGGGAGTAGGCGGGAACAACTGCTACCACAAGTCAAAAGCGTTTCCCTCCTTCCCAGCGCTTTGTCCTTCAGAAAGCATTTGTCAATGTCTCTGCAGTTAGTTGAGGTGAATGAAGTCTGTGTGTCCAACCCACCGGCGAAGCTGAGAAGGCCGCATAAGCATGTCAACCGCAAGCCCACCCAACGCCCTCTGCAGAGGCAGGCCCGGAAGTCGTCCCCCCCCCCCCCCCCCCCCCCCCCCCCCCCCCCCCCCCCCCCCGGCTTCAGTTTCAGGGCGGGAGCACGGAGAGGAAAGGGTGAGGACCGCCAGCAGATTGGTACCTAATAGGGCGCGCGCATTGCGCCACACCGCCCAATCAGAAGAGGGTCTAGAAAAGTAATCCCGCAATAAACGACCCCGCCTCCTCAGCGGACCAACCCGGAAAAAAAAAATTCCCCGGCTTCTTCGCCAATAGAAAAAAAATCCGCACGATCACGATTGGCCAATCAGAACGGCAGGCCACCATTTAAGTTGGCCAATGAGGAGGGAAAATGGGTGGGGCTAGGTACTGTTGCTGGGTAGAATTTGAAATATGGAGAGAAATGGAGGCCCAGGGGTTTTACTGAATTCTTTAGTACTAAAGAGCCCTTTACCTGCTACCAAGAAAACAACTACTTTGCACCACATAGTCTTCCAGCATTTCTTTTGCTATTACCCTCAATAAACTGCATTCACACAGAATAAGGAAGTCAATGGAGGGAGCCTTAGGCTGTCTTGGCCACTGGAAACGAGCAGGAAGTACGGATGACAGTAGGCGGGGCACCGCGCGCGGCTGCGCGTAACTCAGGCCAAACACGGGTGTGTACACGCTTCCGTGCTACGAGGCACTTTGAACCTCAGCCAGCCTTGCCTGAGTCTGACATTGCCGCGGCTGCGCAGTAATACTCGCGACGCTGATTGGTCTGGACGCTAGAGGGGCGGGAGAAAGTGAAGGAACTCCGTCCTCCGGGCGCGCGCCCTTCCGCGGTCGGAAAGCAAGAGGCTGGAAGGCAGGCTGCTTCTAATTGCGTTGTTTGGGCTCCGGGAACCGAAAGGGGGAGGGGACAATAGAAGGCGACCCAAACACTGCGCAGAGGGGACTGCACCGTCTCCACCGCTGCGTGCGTGCGTGCTCTCCCTCGCGCGGGCTCAGTGCTGGCGCGTGAGGCGGGCGGCGGCGGCGCCTGCGCGGTCGGTCTCGGACGACAGTTCGCAGGGGAGGAGGCGGCGGGAGGCGGAGGAGGCGGCGGCGGCGATGGAGGTGAAGCGGCTGAAAGTGACCGAGCTGCGGTCGGAGCTGCAGCGGCGGGGCCTAGACTCTCGCGGCCTCAAAATGGATCTGGCGCAGCGTCTGCAGGAGGCGCTGGATGCTGAGATGCTCGAGGACGAAGCCGGCGTTGGTGGGGCCGGGCCCGGCGGGGCCTGCAAGGCGGAGCCTCGGCCCGTGGCCGCGTCGGGCGGAGGCCCGGGTGGGGACGAGGACGAAGACGAGGAGGACGAGGAGGAGGACGAGGAGGCGCTGCTTGAAGACGAAGACGAGGAGCCGCCCCCTGCTCAGGCTTCGGGTCAGGCCGCGCAACCTCCTCCGGAGCCCCCGGAGGAGGCAGCCCCGGAGGCCGCGGTCGAGCCTGACGTTTCCAACAAGCCGACGGAAGCCACAGCCGGGTCAGGGGGGGTAAATGGTGGCGAAGAGCAGGGCACCGATAAAGGGGAGGAAGAAGAGCCGGAGGAACGCAGCGGGGACGAAACGCCAGGATCCGAGGCACCCGGGGATAAGGCCGCAGAGGAACCGGGTGAGAACTGGCAGCGGAGCCCGGCTTCAACCTGTCGGGCGCACCCCGCCCTGCACCTCGCGGTTAGATCCCATGTTCCCACTTGCCCGAAAGTGCATTATTGTCGTTGCTGTTTGATGGCACTCCCCAGGGAGGCGGCTTACCTCTGCTGCCCACCTTTTTTGAAAGCTAGGCCACCTCTGTGGTTGCACTGTTTGGAGAGACTCCTGTTGACTCGGTTCCTTGGTGCTAATGGATGGAAGTGAATGATTTTTGTGTGCAAACTACTTTTGAGTTACCTGTGGAGCAGTCTTCTCCTGGTGTTTCTTGTTCTTCCTAACTGTTAATGTGCAGAGAAACTGATGATTTGCAGGGACCTCTAGACGGACAGATAGACACTTGCCTATCTGAGTGGTTATTTTCTCACAACAATACTAACCAATAAACCAAGTCCGTCAAAGGCCGTTTCGACAAAAGCACACTGCTAGAGCTTGAGTTACAGAGATTTTGGATATCTTTAACTTTGTTCCTGCTAGAGCGGTAGGGGACAGCGTCTAGTTTGAGAGTGCTGAGTTTAATCGTTAACTAGCAAAGAGAAAGTCATAGACTGCTGCATGTAGAACAAGTTAGTTACTTGACTAGGGCTTTTACCTTGTCTGGATTATCTTTAAATTTTGAATTGCCCAATGAGCCTGTGGATGGCAAATTTGTAGATGTGCTGTGCATTCGTGTTAGCCCCTGACTTCTTGAACTGAAATGATGGGGATTTAGTGGGTCCATTGAGTAACCTTGTGGAAGTGTGTAGAGACACCCCAGGGGTTAGTGACGTTTCTCCTTTCTTTTGAAGTGATCCGCATGTTTAGGATGATCCATAACAGTATCTGTCAGAGTTAGGAGAGAAAGGAGGGTTGCTGCTTCTTAGTCTTAGTGGGTTTCTTAGAATGAGGTGATTGAGCAGCTAAAGGCACTTGCTTGGAAACCTGCAAGCCCAGGTTCAGTTACCAAGCTCCCACATAAAGCCAGATGCAAAAAGTTGTGCAAGCATCTGGTGTCCATTTGCAGAGGCAAGAGACCCTGGGATACACAGGT
Source organism: Dipus sagitta (assembly GCA_036346955.1). Lineage (NCBI taxonomy): Eukaryota > Metazoa > Chordata > Mammalia > Rodentia > Dipodidae > Dipus > Dipus sagitta. The sequence continues at coordinate 165,650,445 of CM070770.1, forward strand.
GTGTGCACACACACGCAAATATATTTTTTAAATATATTTTATTTATTCGAGCGAGAGAAAGAGGCCCAGAGAGAGAGAATGGGTGTGCCAGGGCCTCCAGCCACTGAAAATGAATTCCAGATGCATGCATCCCCTTGTACATCTGGCTTATGTGAGTCCTGGAGAATGGAACCGGGATCCTTTGGCTTTGCAGGCAAATGCCTTAATCGCTAAGCCATCTCTCCAGCAGCAAAATATATATTTTTTAAAAGGGTTCCTAAGTTTTTTCTTACATAATTTTTTGGTTGCTAGTGAGTGTTCTGTATTGGAACCTGTTTTACAGTCACATGCAGATTTTTTTTTTTTTTTTTTTTGTCTGATAGACTAGAACAAAAATCCCATTACATAATCCTTAACTTATGTGTATCCCAAATAGCAGGTTTAAAAAAAATGAACGATAAGAGACTACCTTAAACAAATTGTTATTAAAAGGTCTTCCTAATATTAGAAAATACAGAAGCCCAAGGAAAGACTCCAGGTAGTCCTCTTTTTTTTTTTTTTTTTTGTTTATTTTTATTTATTTGAGAGTAACAGAGAGAGAGAGAGAGAGAGAGAGGGAGGGAGGGAGAGAATGGGCGCTCCAGGGTCTGCAGCCACTGCAAACGAACTCCAGATGCGTGTGCCCCCTTGTGCATCTGGCTGACGTGGGTCCTGGGGAATCGAGCCTCGAACCGGGGTCCTTAGGCTTCACAGGCAAGCGCTTAACCGCTAAGCCATCTCTCCAGCCCCAGGTAGTCCTCTTTTAAAAAATGTTGCTAAATATACAATACTTTACTCCCCCAAAGTCGTAGTATTATTTATGGATTTCTTGTGACTTAATAGTTTGCTCTCATAACTGAGTTAGTCCCTGGTAAAAATACAGCTGTATATCATACACCTGAGTCCATTTGCTGTATAAACAAAACTATTGGGTGGTAGTTTTTTTTTTTTAATTTTTATTTATTTGAGAGAGAGAGAAAGAGGCAGAGAGAGGGAAAGAGAGAATGGGCCAGCCAGGGCCTCCAGCTGCTGCAAACAAACTCCTTGTGCATCTGGCCTACGTGGGTCCTGGGGAATTGAACCTGAGTCCTTTGGCTTTGCAGGCAAGCACCTTAACTGCTAAGCCATCTCTCCAGCCCGATTGTGTGTTTTGATGCTCAGAGGGCACTCTTGAAGCAGTGGGGGATTGGTGTGGTGGTGCGTGCCTTTAACCTAGCACTCGGGAGGCAGAGGTAGGAAGATCCCCATGAGTTGGAGGCCACCCTGAAAGGACATAGTGAATTCCAGGTCAGCCTGTTCTAGAGTGAGACCCTACCTTGAAAAATAAAAAAAGCTGTGGTAAAATGTGTTAGAAATAGACATTAAGGGTTTGCCTTAAATCCAAATCTGATTAGGTGTGAAGGGTTTTTAAAGACTTACAGGCTACTTTTTATGTAATAGGTAAAGAAATCTTCAAGTTTGGCCTGATTTAAGTAGATAAATTTTAGAATGCAAAAATTGTCCCAATATTTATTATTTGAACTATGTCCCCTCATAAAATCCCAACCAGTAAAGGGAAGATGATATTTAGAAATAAAATGGAGCCGGGCGTGGTGGCGCAAGCCTTTAATCCCAGCACTCGGGAGGCAGAGGTAGGAGGATCTCCATGAGTTCAAGGCCACCCTGAGATGACAGAGTTAATTCCAGGTCAGCCTGGACCAGAATGAGACCCTACCTCGAAAAGAAAAAAAAAAAAAAAAAGAAATAAAATGGCATATGGAAGCTGGGCTTGTGGTGCACACCTTTAATCTTAGCACTCCAGAGGCAGAGGTAGGAGGATCACTGAGTTGGAGGCTACTCTCAGACTACATAATGAATTACAGATCAGCCTAGCCTAAAAGTCATTTGGATACAGTAGGAACAATCTATTTTGATTAGATGCTCAGGTTCCCATACTAGTTACCTCAGATTTTATTAATTCTGAGCTTATTCTACACCCTGTATAGAAATTGTTGATTTTCGCTGGATGTGGTGGCGCATGCCTTTAATCCCAGCACTTGGGAGACAGAGGTAGGAGGATCGCTATGAGTTCAAGGCCACCCTGAGACTACAGAGTGAATTCTAGGTCAGCCTGGGCTAAAGTGAGGTCCTACCTCAGGGGGGAAAAAAAAAATTGTTGATTTTCAGGCTGAGAGAGGGCTCAGTGGTTAAGGCACTTGCCTGTGTAGCCTAATGATCCAGTTTCAGTTCCCCAGTACCCACATAAAGCCAGATGCACAAAGTGGCGCATGTGCCTAGTGTTTGTTTGCAGTGGTTGGAAGCCCTGGCATGCCCATTCTCTCTATCCCTCATCTCTCTCTGCTTGCAAATAAATAAATATATATTTTTAATTGCTGATTTTCTTTCCCTCCTTTTTATAGGAGATGACCAAGATAGTGAACAGTCAAAACCAGCAGGCTCAGATGGTGAGCGGCGGGGGGTAAAGAGACAGCGGGATGAGAAGGATGAACATGGCCGAGCTTACTATGAATTCCGTGAGGAGGCTTACCACAGCCGGTGAGGGAAACAGTCCCTTTCTTGAAGGAAAGGTCTGCTCTGGGATTTTTTCATACCTGGTGTTGATTGGACAGGTTGGAAAGAGGGGTGAATTGAAAATGGAATGGGTTTTTACAAGCATGAGTTTTAGGATGAATGTGCCATGGAAAATCAATACCTTTTCTCATTGGTTGAAAGAAGCTGTCTGCTGGGGTTTGATAATTCACTGCTAGTTTAAAATAGGTATAATGCCATGTAAATTCCTCTCTTACATATAGCTCAAAGTCTCCACCACCTCCAGAAGAAGAAGCAAAAAATGAAGAGGAGGATCAGACCCTTGTGAACCTGGACACGTGTATGTATGAGGCAGATAGATTTTTATTTATTTATTTTTTGTTTTTCAAGGTAGGGTCTCAGTCTAGCTCAGGCTGACCTGGAATTCACTACATAGTCTCAGGGTGCCCTTGAATTCACAGCGATCCTCTTTAGCTGTGCTTCCTGAGTGCTGGGATTAAAGGTGTATGCCACCACACTTGGCTTGTTCTATTTTTTGTTTTTAATATTCTCTTTTTATTTATTTATTTGAGAGAGAAATATAGAAATAGGGGGAGAGAGAGAGAGAATGGGTGTGCCAGGGCCTCCAGCCATTGCAAACAAACTCCAGATGCATGTGCCCCTTGTGTATCTGGCTTACATGGGTCCTGGGGAACTGAACCTGGGTCCTTTGGCTTTGCAGGCAAGCGCCTTAACCAGTAAGCCATCTCTCCAGCACCCCCTCCTCTTTTTTTTTTTTTTAACTTTTAAAAAAATATTTATCAGAGAAAGAGAGAGAGAGATTGGGTGCGCCAGGGCTTCCAGCCACTATAAATGAACTCCAGACGCTTGCACCCCCTTGTGCATCTGGCTAACGTGGGTCCTGGGGAATTGTACCTGGATCCTTTGGCTTTACAGGAAAATGCCTTAACCGCTAAGCCATCCCTCCAGCCCGCCCTCCTCTTTTTTTAATGAGAGAATTGTTGTGCCAAGGCCTCTAGCCCCTGCATATGAATGATGACCTTGAGTGTCTGACTTATGTGGGTTTTGGGGAGTTGAACGTAGGTCCTTAGGCTTTGCAGGCAAGTACCTCAACTGCTAAGCCATCTCTCTAGTCCTTGTTTTGTTTTTTGAGACAAGGTCTTGCTATGTAGTCCAGGCTGGCCTTGAGCTCCTAATAGCTCTTAACATTGAGTGGAGATTAAAATACAATGGCCTGTAAATTTTAGAGGCTCTGTATCCATTTTTTTTTTTACATTGAAGATTTTCAAAAATTTTTATTTATTTATTAGAGAAAGAGAGAGAGGGAGAATGGGCACACCAGGGCCTCTAACCACTGCAAACAAACTCCAGATGCTTGCGCCACCATGTGCATCTGACTTATGTGGGACCTGGAGAATCAAACCTGGGTCCTTAGGCTTCACAGGCATGCACCTTAACTGCTAATCCATCTCTCCAGCCCTATGTGTCTATTTTTGACAACTGAGTATACTTGTGTTATGTTGTCAGTTTTTCAAGTGTTGGGCATTACAGTAAACAAGGTGTATCTTTCTTTCTTAACAGATACCTCGGATCTCCATTTTCAAGTGAGCAAAGACCGTTACGGGGGACAGCCACTTTTCTCAGAAAAATTTCCTACCCTTTGGTCTGGGGCAAGGAGTACTTATGGAGTAACAAAGGGAAAAGTCTGCTTTGAGGCCAAGGTTAGAGACTCATTAATCATTAAGCCCCTTTATTAATTTTTTTATTAGACTATATATTAGACTATCCATTGACATTTTATTAGTTCAGAAAAGGTATCCCATTTAATATAATCCTAGATCTAATGAGCAAGAAACCAACCCTCATGATTTTGCTTACTTTTTTGTTTTTTCATACTGGGTGTTGAACTGAGGACCTCATGCATACTACCTAGGCAGGCAAGTGTTCTGTCACTGAACTATGTCCCTATCTCCACAGGATTGATTTTGGTTTAGTGAAAGTTTCTCTTCTGATACTGTGTTGTGACTATTTGTGTTTTTCAGTTTGTATAAAAATCTTGTCTTTCTAACTCAGACTATACTCCTGAGTTGGTCACAAGAATTCCTTTTTTGACTTACCAGGTGACCCAGAATCTCCCAATGAAAGAAGGCTGCACGGAGGTTTCTCTTCTTCGAGTTGGGTGGTCTGTTGATTTTTCCAGTCCACAGCTTGGTAAAGTCATTTTGTAACTTCTTGCTTGTGTTTGCTACCATACTGTTTACAGTGAGGGAACTTGGGGGATTAACAACTAACTTTGTTGATTATTCTAGGTGAAGATGACTTTTCTTATGGTTTTGATGGACGGGGACTCAAGGCAGAAAATGGACAGTTTGAGGAATTTGGTCAGACTTTTGGGGAGAATGATGTCATTGGCTGCTTTGCTGTAAGTGTTCCTCAAGATGTGAATTCATAGCAGAAGGTAGATAAAGGACTGGGAGAATTGAACTGTGTTTCCTACTAATTGCTAGCTTTTAATACATTTCTTCATTTGATTTGTGTAGTAGTCCAACGTACAAAAAAAGATTAGCCTATAAGATAAAATCATCCTCAAACCCTGTCAACCCATAAAGCCTCTTGTTTTGTCCTTACAGAATTTTGAGACTGAAGAAGTAGAACTTTCCTTCTCCAAGAATGGAGAAAATCTAGGTATAGCATTCCGGATCCACAAGGACTCCCTGGCCGACCGGGCCCTTCTACCCCATGTCCTCTGCAAAAATTGTGCTGTAGAATTAAACTTTGGCCAAAAGGAGGAGCCTTTCTTCCTACCCCCAGAGGAGTTTGTGTTTATCCATGCTGTGCCTGTTGAAGAGCGAGTGCGTACCACAGTCCCTCCCAAGACCATAGAAGAGTGTGAGGTAAGCTGAACAGTAGGCAGAAATGTAGGTTTCATGCTTTGGAATTGTGGGTGGATATATTCTTCCAGGTCTGTTTTCAAAATACAAATCCAGGAAGGGGCTGGGCATAGTGGCATATGTCTTTAATACCAGCAACTGGGAGGCAAAGGTAGGAGGAATACTGTAAATTCGAGGCCAGCCTGGGACTGTAGAGTGAGTTTCTGGTCAGCCTCAGCCACAGTGAGACTCTACCTTAAAACAAAATTAAAAAAACAAAAATTGCTGGGCTTGGTGGTACACGTCTTTAATCCTAGCACTCAGGAGGCAGAAATAGGATTGCTATAAATTCAAGGCTACCCTGAGACTACATGACTACATAGTGAGTTATAGGTCAGTTTCAGCCAGAGTGAGACCCTACCTCAAAAAAAAAAAAAAAAAATTACAGGAAGGGGAAATTCTATTCAGTTTTTTTTTTTTTTTTTTTTTTTTTGAGGTAGGCTCTCACTCTAGCCCAGGCTGACCTGGAATTCACTATGGAGTTTCAGGGTGGCCTCAAACTTATGGTGATCGTCCTACCTCTGCCTCCCGAGTACTGGGATTAAAGGCGTGCACCACCACGCCTGGCTCTTTTTTTTTTTAATTTCTTTTTTCTTTTTATTTATTTTTTATTTTATTTATTTATTTATTTATTTATTTATTTTGAGGTAGAGTCTCACTGTAGCCCAGGCTGACCTGGAATTCACTATGTAGTCTCAGGGTAGCCTCAAACTCACAGCAATCCTACTACCTCTACCTCCTGAGTGCTGGGATTAAAGACATACATGCACCACCATGCCCGGCCTGCTATTTAGTTCTATAAAATGACTCTTACTCCTCTTTTAAAAAAATTTTTTTCTTTACTTATTGGAGAGAGAGAGAGAGAGAATGGGCATGCTAGGGCCTCCAGCCACTACTAACGAACTTTATATGCGTGTGACCCTTGTGCATCTGCCTTATGTGGATACTGGGGAGTCAAACTCGGGTCGTTTTGCATTGCAGGCAAGCACCTTAAACTACTAAGCCATCTCTCCAGTCCAAGCTCTTTTCATTGCATTCCGGGTTCTTTTACTTGCAGGTGATTCTGATGGTGGGACTACCTGGATCTGGAAAAACCCAGTGGGCATTGAAATATGCAAAAGAGAACCCTGAGAAAAGATACAATGTTCTGGGAGCTGAAACTGTGCTCAATCAAATGAGGGTAAGTTGGGGGGAGGGATTATTCAGCTACAGTGTTTGCTTGGGAGGCGTCAGGAATCTTCCTATAACTTGTCCTCACTGGGGGGCCTGACTAGGTCTGAGCACCAGGGTCTCACAAATAGAGAGGTGACCTTTATCTCTTAGTTTTGGGGGGTTTTGTTTGTTTGTTTTTAAATTTTTTTAAATTTGAGACAGAGAGAATGGGTGTGCCAGGGCCTCTAGCCACTGCACATGATCTTTAGACACATGTGCCACCTTGTGGATCAGGCTTACGTGGGACTTGGAGAATTGACCCTGAATCCTTAGACTTTGCAGTTAAGCATCTTAACTGCTAAAGTCATCTCTCTGGGATTTTTTTTTTTTTTTTAAGTAGTGTCTTGCTCTGGCCCAGGCTAGCCTGGAATTCACTATGTAGTCTCAGGGTGGCCTTGAACTCATGGTGATCCTACTGCTGCATTTTTTTAGTGAGAAAGAGAGAATTGGTGCACCAGGACCTCCAGCCACTGTAATCAAACTGTAGACTCCTGCATCCCCTTGTGTGTCTGGCTTATTTACTTATTTGAGAGAGAGAATGGACATGCCAGGGCCTCCATCTGGTGCAGTTGAACTTCAGACACATGTGCTACCTTGTGCATCTGGCTTATATGGGTCCTGTGGAGTCGAACCTGAGTCCTTAGGCATTGTAACAAGTGCCTTAACAGCTAAGCCATCTCTCCAGCCCTTTGTATATGTTTTTTAAAAATCTTTTTTATTGCCGGGCTTGGTGGTGCAAGCCTTTTAACCAGCACTCGGGAGGTAGAAGTGGGAGGGTTGCTGAGAGCTCGAGGCCACCTTGAGACTACACAGTGAACTCCAGGTCAGCCTGAGCTCAAGTGAGATCCTAACTTTGAAAAACCAAAAAGAAAAAAAAAAAGAAAGTTTTTTTTTTTTTTTTTTTTATTAAAGGTAGTGTCTCACTCTAGTCCAGGCTGACCTGCAACATACTCTGTAGCTCCAGGCTGGCCTTGAATTCGTGGTGGTCTTCATATCTCAGCCTCCACAGTGCTGGAATTAAAGTTGTGCACCACCATGTCTAGCTTTTGTTTTTGTTTTGTTTTGTTTGCTTTTTGTTTTTTTCAAGATAGGGTCTCCCTCTAACCAAGGCTGACCTGGAACTCACTCTGTAGTCTCACACTGGCCTTGAACTCAGTGATTCTCCTACCTCTGCCTCCCAAGTGCTAGGATTAAAGGTGTGCACAACCACACCTGGCATACTAGGTATTTTCTCACATAATCATTTAATAACAAGTACCTTTAACACTGAGCCATCTCCTTTGGTTCTTCTATATGTGTTTTTATTTTGTTTTATTTATTTATTTATTTATTTTTTTTTTTTTGAGGCAGGAACCAGCTATGTGTTTTTAGATTTTTTTTCTGCTAAAATATCAAATTTCTGAAAACATGTAAAATCTGGGATATATCCAGGTTGAGAATGAATAGGATTACTGAAGTAAATTGACAACATTCCTAGCATTGAAAAAGAGGTAGTAATTGATATGATAGATGTAACTTTTAAAGCAGCAGCCATGACTCTCAGATATTATCTTGCTACTTAACTCCTTGTATTCCCCTTGTTTTCCTTTCACTTTAGATGAAGGGGCTTGAAGAGCCAGAGATGGACCCCAAAAGCCGAGACCTTTTAGTTCAGCAAGCCTCCCAGTGCCTTAGTAAGCTGGTCCAGATTGCTTCCCGGTCAAAGCGGAACTTCATTCTTGATCAGGTATTGTTCAAGTATTGATAAGGATGATGGTTTTACTAGTGAGCCAGAGATGGAAATTTTGCATCTATTAAACCATAGAATCAAGGTGGGTACATGCATAGAGCTGGATTAAGGAATAGATTCAGCTTACCTAATTATGATAATCTGCTAGTGAGTAATGTATATAGTGGCTTTTATTATTTTATATATTTATTATTTATTAGTGGTATTACAGAGATACTTCTCAGTATTTTTACCTAAGAATGTGTAGACCCAGGTAATAGAGGTGATGGAAGAATTAAGTTCATTTGGATCCCTGAATTTATCACTTCCTATGTTTGTGATCTTAGGAAAGTCCTTTAACTCTCTAACCTGTACTTTTCTGATGTGAAAAGTAATACATCTGTCATACAGAGTTTAAGAAATTAAGCCGGATTTGGTGGTGCACACCTTTCATCCCAGGACTTGGGAGGCTGAGGTAGGAGAAGCACTGTAAGTTCGAGGCCAACCTGAGACTACATAGTGAATTCTAGGTCAGCCTGTATTACAGTGAGACCTTACCTTGGAAAAATAAAAAATTAAGATCAGGTATGGTGGCACATGCCTTTAATCCCAGCACTCAGGAGGCAGAGATAAGAGGATCACCATGAGACTACAGAGTGAATTCCAGGTCAGCTTGAGCTAGAGTGAGACCCTACCTCAGAAAACCAAAACCAAAAAATAAAATTAAATAAAGGTGTCCTAAGTTTGTAGGTTTGTAGCTTTGTGATATAGTTTGTTAGCATGTTACTTTGTTAGCATGTACAAGGCCCTAAATTTGGTCCCAAGTACTGCCAGAAAAAAAAAAAAAATTAAAGGAGATTGCATATGTTGACTTCTAATATGGTTCCTCAGTTATAAAAGAAAGTTTTTTGTTTTTTGTTTTTCCAAGGTAGGGTCTCACTCCAGCCCAGGCTGATATGGAATTCACTCTATAGTCTCAGGATGACCCTAAACTCACAGTGATCCTCCTACCTCTACCTCCTGAGTGTTGGGATTTAAGGGCTGCACCACCACACCCAGCAAAAGAAATTTTTGGTTAAAGTTACTGACAATTTTTTTTTCAAGGTAGGGTCTCACTCTGGCCCAAGCTGGCCTCAAACTCCTCCTATCACTGCCTCCCAAGTGCTGGGATTAAAGGCATGTGCCACCATGCCTAGCTTAAAGTTAGTGACAATTTTTATTCCTAAACTAGTTATTCTTCCTGTTCCTAGTGTAATGTGTACAACTCTGGTCAACGGCGGAAGCTATTGCTATTCAAGGCCTTCTCCCGGAAAGTGGTGGTGGTTGTCCCTAATGAAGAAGACTGGAAGAAGAGGCTAGAGTTGAGGAAAGAAGTGGAGGGAGATGATGTACCTGAGTCTATAATGCTGGAGATGAAAGGTGGGCTAAAGTTATACAAATTAGAGATACTGTCCCTGATTAGTATACACCTTAATGGGTGGGACCTCTTAGCACCAAGAATGGTTCTCCACATATAAAGTGTAAACATGAGCTAGAGACATGGCTCAGCAGTTAAGGTGCTTGCCTGCAATGCCTGAGGACCCAGGTTCAGTTCTTCAGTACCCACGTAAAACAAGGTGCACAAAGTGGCAGGTGCATCTGGAGTTGGTTTACAGAGGCTAGAGACCCTGATGTGCCCATTCATTCTCTCTTTTTCTGTCCTTCTATCTTTTCTTAAAAATATAAAGAGGAACTTTATAAGTGTAAGCACTTGTAAATAAATGTGGGGGCTGGAGAGATGTCTTAGCAGTTAAGGTGTTTGCCTGCAAAGCCAAAGGACCTCAGTTCGACTCCCCAGGACCCACGTAAGCCATAGATATACAAGGTGGTGCATGTGTCTGGAGTTGAGCAGAGTGAATGAAGAAGCAGTCACCTCTTAACTCATGTGGGCCACCTTCTTTGGGATAAGATCTCTTGCCATTGCCATGAGTATTAGGGAATTGAATTTTGCAAGCAAGTACTTTTAACCGCTGATCCATCTCCCCAACCGCTCTTAACAGATTATGAATAAGTTACCAAAAGGGAAATAGGGCTGGAGAGAAGGCTCAGCTATTAAATAAAGAATCTTGCTTGCAAAGCATGATGACCATGATTCAGTTCTCCAGTACCCAAGTAAAGCAAAATGCACAAAGTAGTGCATGTTTCTGGGGTTTGCAGTGGCAGGAGGCCATGGCATGCCCATTTACTTTCTGCTTGCAAATGCATTTTTTAAAGGAGCTGGGTGTGGTTGGCATGTCTGTAATCCCAGCACTCAATAGGCAGAGGTAGGAAGAGTGCTGTGAGTTCTAGGCAACCCTGAGACTATGTAGTGAATTCCAGGCCAACATGAGCTAGAGTGAGACCCTACCTTGAAAATAAAAATAATAAAGGAAATATCTAGGCTTAGTGGCATATGCCTATAATCCAAGCACTTAGGAGGTAGAGGCAAGAAGACGGAGTTCAAGGCTATCCTGTGCTGTCTGAGACCCTGTCCCAGAAGAAAAGTAGTGATAAAACACAAGAGAATTTATTTATTTTTTACTTTTTTGGTTTTTTCAAGGTAGGGTCTCACTCTAGCTTAGGCTGACCTGGAATTCACTATGGAGTATCAGGGTGGCCTCGAACTCACGGCAATCCTCCTACCTCTGCCTCCCGAATGCTGGGATTAAAGGCATGCGCCACCACGCCCGGCTTTCACAAGAGAATTTAAACCTAAGGAAGACAGCTAAGTGTGGTAGTGCGTGCCTTTAATCACAGCACTCAGTAGGTAGAGGTAGAAAGACTTCTGTGAGTTCTAGGCCACCTTGAGACTAGGTCAGACTCTACCTTGAACACCCCCCCCCCCAAAAAAAAAAAAAAACTAAGGAAGACGCTTCTTTGAGTCTTTTTTTTTTTTTTTTTTTTTGCTGTTGTTGTTTGTTTGTTTTTTGTTTTTTCAAGGTAGGGTGTCACTCTCGCTGAGGCTGTCCTGGAATTCACTATGTAGTCTCAGGGTGGCCTTGAACTCACAGCAATCCTCCTACCTCTGCCTCCCAAGTGGAGGGATTACAGGCGTGCACCACCACGCCCAGCTTCTTCTTTTTTTTTTTTTTTTTTTTTTTTTTTTTTGAGGTAGGGTATCACTTTAGCTCAGGCTGACCTGGAATTCGCTATCTAGTCTCAGGGTGGTCTTGAACTCATGGCGAGCCTCCTACCTCTGCCCCCGAGTGCTGGGATTAAAAGCATGTATCACCATGCCTGGCTTAAGTCAATTTTTAAGTATATAGATATAGATATATAATATATATACATTTTAAAGAACTTTTTCTAATTTTTTTGTTTATTTTATTTATTTATTAGAGAGAGATAGACAGAGAAAGAGGCAGAGAGAGAGAGAATGGGCACGCCAGGGCCTCCAGCCACTGCAAACGAACTCCAGACGCGTGCGCCCCCTTGTGCATCTGGCTAATGTGGGTCCTGGGGAATGGAGCCTCGAACTGGGGTCCTTAGGCTTCACAGGCAAGTGCTTAACCACTAAGCCATCTCTCCAGCCCTAAAATATATTTTTAATATTTTATTTATTTGAGTGAAAGAGGCAGATAGAAATGGGCACACCAGGGCCTCTAGCTACTGCAAACAAGCTCCAGACACACATGCCACCTTGTGCACCTGGTTTATGTGAGTACTGGGGAATCACACCTAGGTTCTTAGGCGTTACAGGCAAGTGCCTTAACCACTAAGCCATCTCTCCAGCTGCTTTGAGTCAATTTTTATAGTGTATCTACTATTCACCCACTTAGACATAGGGAAATATTAGCATGTGAAATGAGGCTTAGCCTTCCTAAATATTTATATTTAATGATTTGGGCTGAGAACGTAATTCATTTGGTTGAGTGCTTGCTTAGTATTCAAAAAAACCCTGGGTTCTATCCCCACATAAAACCAGGCATGGCCAGTTGTGGTAGTGTACACCTTTAATGCCAGGGTCACCATGAGTTTGAGGCCAGTCTGGGACTGTAGAGTAAGTTCCAGGTCAGCCTGGGCTGTAGTAAGACCCTAACTCAAAAAACAAAAAGCTGGCATGGTGACGCACGCCTTTAATCCCAGCACTTGGGAGGCAGAGGTAGGAGGTTCACCATGAGTTTGAGGTCACCCTGAGACTACATAGTGAATTCCAAGTCAGCTTGGGCTAGAGTGAGACCCTACCTGGGGGGTGGGGGGACCCAGGCGTGGTGGCTCAGGCCTTTAATCCCAGCATTCGGGAGGCAGAAGTAGAAGGAGATCACTGAGTGCGAGGCTACCCTGAGACTACATAGTGAATTCCAGGTCAGCTTGGGCTAGAGTGAAACCCTACCTTGAAAAACCAAAAAAAACAAGAGAGAGAGAGAAAAACAAAAACTCATGCGTACCTCATGCTCGTAACCCAGCACTGGAAGGTGGAGACAGAAGTAGCAAAAGTTCATGGCCTGGGGTCTGAGAGATGCTTTAGCAGTTAAGGCACTTGCCTGTGAAGCCTAAGGACCCAGGTTCCATTCCCTAGGATCCATATAAGCCAGATGCACAAGGTGGCACATGCATCTGGAGTTCGTTTGCAGTGGCTAGAGGCTCTGGCTTGCCCATTGTCTTTCTCTCTATCTGCCTCTGTCTCTCTCAAATAAATGAATGAATAAATAAATTGGTAGGGTTTAAGTTAAAATGTAGCTGAAGTTAATGATCTCAACATATCTTGTGTTAAGCTTATGTTCTGTTTTGCCTTACTGTTCCTTTGTTTGCTGTGATATTAGAAAAAATCACTAATATATAAGAAACCTAAGGACAAGGTCCATACAAAACAGTGTTAACTATTCTGATTTGTTTTGTTTCATGCTATTCCCTCAGGGTTGTGATTTTCCCATTGCTCCCTTTAGCTTGTTGCATCCCAACTTCCCATCAACTACTGACTTTTCAACTCCTGATAATCCCTGGCCCTGAAAAGCAACTTATAATTGTTGACAGGGATCCACCAAAATTGCACAGGATGAAGTATGCCAGTGCATAACTAATATTTAGGCATTTGGAGGAATTTTTTCCCCTAAATATTTATTTGAGAGAGTAAGAGAGAGAATGGGGGCATATCAGGGTGTCTTGCTGCTGCAAACAAACTCCAGACAATGTGCCACAAATTGTGTATCTAGCTTTAGGTGTGTACTAGGGATTCAACCCCCATGGCAGGCTTTGTAAGTAGGCACTTTCAACCACTGGGCTAGCTCCCCAGCCCTATTTAGTTCAATTCTACAAAATAGGAATAACTGGACTCATTTAAAAATCATGATAGGAGCCCAGCATGGTGGCTCATGCCTTTAATCCCAGCACTTGGGAGGCAGAGGTAGGAGGATCACCATGAGTTTGAGGCTACACTAAAACAACATAGTAAATTCTAGGGCAGCCTGGACTAGAGTGAGACCCTACCTTGAAAAACCAAAGGGAAGGGGAAAAAAATAAAACATGATAGGACTGGAGAGATGGCTTAGAAGTTAAGGCATTTGCCTGCAAAGCCAAAGGACTCAGGTTTGATTCCCCAGATCCTACAAAAGCCAGATGCACAAGGTGGCCCATGTGTCTGGAATCCATTTGCAACAGCTGGAGGCCCTGGCATTCTTTCTTTCTATCTATCATCTGTCTTGTCTATCTGCTTCCCTGTCTCTCTAATAAATTAACAACAACAACAAAAAAATCATGATAGGCTGAGCATGGTGGCCCATAACCTTAATCCCATCACTTGGGAAGCAGAGGTAGGAGGATCATTGGGATTTCAAGGCCACCCTGAGACTACACAGTGAATTCCATGTCAGCCTGTACTAGAGGGAGACCCTACCTTGAAAAAACAAAAAACAGAGCTGGAGAGATGGCTTAGTGGTTAAGCGCTTGCCTGTGAAGCCTAAGGACCCCGGTTCGAGGCTTGATTCCCCAGGACCCACATTTGCCAGATGCACAAGGGGGCGCATGCGTCTGGAGTTTGTTTGCAGTGGCTGGAAGCCCTGGCACGCCCACTCTCTCCTCTTTCTCTCTCTCTCAAATAAATAAAAACAAACAACAAACAACAACAACAACAAAAAAAAAACAAACTGTTACATCACCTAAGCAACACTAAAACTTTCTCACTTACTTTTAAAAGCCTCTGTTCCCTGCTTCTTTCCTGATAAGAAACCTTAACCCACTTCACTGCTAATTTATTATAGATCACTTGAGAACCTGTAAATCTACAGTTTACAGATAGCCATTTGGGGCACTTAAAACTGAGGGGAAACTTAGGGTAAAGGAAGTTAATTTGTAGCAGGCATAATATAGCAGGCACATGCCTGTAATGCTAGCATTTGAAAGGCTGAGACTAGAAGGTTGAAGAAAAAGAAGAGGCTGAATATGGTGGTAGACATTTGTAATCCAAAGTATTTAGGAAGTAGAGGTAGAAGGATCAGGAGTTTAAAGTCATCCTTGTGTATATTGTATATACTGAATTCAAGGCCAACACTGGGCTACATGAGACCCTATTGTAAAACAACAAACAGGAAAGTTAGTTTTATGATTTAAGGGTGAGTAGATATGAGCAGAGTATATTTTTATGCATTCCTAGGTGAGGATTTAGAAACTTCTGAGCTTGGCCTGGAATGATGTCAGTGCTTATAATCACAGCAATTGGGAGTCTAAAGTAGGAGAATCTTGTGTTTGAGGCTAGTCTGAGCTACATGGTGAGACCCTGTCTTAAGGAAAAAAGTTTGGTGTGTGTGGCACACAGCTGTAATTGCAGTATTCAGGAAACAGGGGCTGGATTAGGAATTTGGGATCAGCCTGGGCTAGCTACAATAAATGCCTTTGTCAGCCAGTTCTGGTGACACTGAGGACTGTGAGATAGGATCACAATGAATTCAAGGCCATCAGTGAGTGAGTTTTAGGACAACTTGGGTTAGAGTGGAAACCTACTTTGAAAAAACAAAAAGTTAGGCATGGTAACTCATGCCTGTTATCCCAGTACTGAGAATGTTCAGTCAGAGGATTGAAAGTTTGGCACCATCCTGGCTTATGTAACAAAACTATCTCAAAAAGCAAAAATAGCCAGCATTTGGGAGGCAGAGGTAGGAGGATCACCATGCGTTCAAGGCCACCTGAGACTACATAGTGAATTCTCAGTCATCCTGAACTAGAGTGAGACCCTACCTCAAAAAAACAAAAAAAGAGTTCATGTGTTTTTATATTGCTGAAATAGAATCTCTACCTTATCTATATACTTTTTTTGTTGTTTTTTCAAGGTAGGGTCTCACTCTCTAGCCCAGGTTACCTGGAGCACTTTCTATAGCCCTGGCTGGGCTCAAATTCACAGTGATCCTCTTAACTCTGCTTCCTGAGTGCTGGGATTAAAGTCGTGAGCCACCAGGCCCAGCAGAGGAATTTTTTAAAATTTTTATTATTTTATTTGAGAGAGAGAAAGAGGCAGAGAGAGTGGGCACGCCAGGACGTTCAGCTACTGCAGACTCCTTGTGCATGTGCCTCCTTGTGCATCTGGCTTATGTGGGTCTTGGGGAATCAAACTTGGGTCCTTTGGCTTTGCAGGTAATTGTCTTAACGCTAAGCAGTCCCTCTAGCCCCCAGCAGAGGATTTTTTTCCCCCCTTATCTATATACATTTTAGCCCCAAGAGCGTCTCTTTTATTTTTATAGCCAACTTTGCTCTGCCTGAAAAATGTGACTATATGGATGAAGTGACATATGGGGAGCTGGAAAAAGAGGAAGCTCAGCCCATTGTCACTAAGTATAAGGAAGAAGCAAGAAAGCTGCTGCCCCCCTCGGAGAAGCGGACAAACCGCCGTAACAACCGAAATAAGCGTAACCGGCAGAACCGAAGCCGAGGCCAAGGCTATGGTGAGTCCTGGGGACCTGCCAGCCCCCAGCATCAGTCTGTTCTTTGTGCTCAATGCAGAAAGACCCATAAGGAAGGGCCTAAACCAAGTCAAGTCCCTCACTTGTGCCTTCCTTAAGGAATTTATCTCTTCCTGTGTCCTTTCTATCCTGTTTCCTACACTTTTTCTGCATCTTTCAACAAAATTGATGCTTTTCAGCAAATACTTGTTTCCTTGTAAAGCAGTATACTGTGCCTTCTCGAGAATCTGTCTAGTTTTCATGTTAACATGGGTTTCCCCAGTTCCCTGTGCCAGTGTATTGCAAGGATTTGTGTAGTGAAATCCAATCCTCATATTTTTTTTTTTTAATTTTTATTTATTTGAGAGAGAGGGAGAGATAATGGGTGCACCAAGGCTTCCATCCACTGCCAAAGAACTCCAGACACCTGTGCCACCTTGTGCATCTGGCTTATGTGGGTCCTGGGGAATCAAACCTGGGTTCTTTGGCTTTGCAGACAAGCGTCTTAACCACTAAGCATCTCTCCAGCCTCCAATCCTCATCTTAAATTTGCTTGATGCTTTTGTCCATTGCATCAACCTAACTGTATAGACAATAAAGTAAATGTATTACTCAGTAATTATTAAAGGGTTACTAAGTATGTTAGCTAGTGGAATTTTCCTTCTGAATATTTAGTTTGTGAGCTAAATCCCCATTGTGTACTTACTGCTCTATAAAAATGTGTGTGTAATGTAAATGGACATGTTTTGCCAGCTTTGTGCTGGATGATGGGAATACCAACAGATCATAGCTCTGAGGAGTATTGGACTTTATTTCCTTTGTGTACAATGAGGGGTTTAGGGTACATGACACTACAGATCCCTTCCAGGGCTACAAGTCTAATCCTATGAATGGCAGTTTTTAATTCATGTTTATAACTCTGCCATGTACCCTTTTGCCATCTTTAAATGTTTTGCAGGATTGGGGAGCTTCCAAAGCAAGGTGGCTCAGTTTTCTTGTGTTTCTATTCCTCTGCCCTCCCCCCTCAGACTCTTTTAAGAGATCCTGGCTGGTGCTTTAATTAACATTGTGTGAGCCTGTCTGAAGCAGGCCTCCTATATTCCTAGAATTGCCTTTGGCTCCTACTTTTTGATTGCCACTCAGATGTGGAGCCAGGACCCCATCCATGCCAGCTGTCTTGAGCGCGCTCTCCATTTCTCTTCCAGTGGGCGGGCAGCGCCGAGGCTACGACAACCGGGCCTACGGGCAGCAGTACTGGGGGCAGTCTGGAAACAGAGGGGTGAGTGCAGCTCTCCTTCTGCTCCTCCCTCTGGGCTGTGATAGCCATTTCTATTGGCTTGGGGGAGCAGAGGGGTTTGGGCTGTTTTCTCAGGGCTTAGGGTTTTGCCCACTTAATGTGTTCATCTGGAAGAATTTAACCTGGGGAAAGAATTAACCCTGTTCATAGTATCAAGATATGATGTGTCTTACGAATGGGTAACTGGGTCATGCTTCTGAAAGTCCATAAATCTTCACCACTGCTTTTTCTCCTTCCTCAGGGCTACCGTAATCTCTATGATCGATACAGGGGAGAGTATGACCGATTCTACGGGAGAGATTATGAGTACAACAGATACAGAGACTATTACAGACAATACAATCGGGATGTGAGTATGTTCTTGGGATAGATAGAGGGTGAAGGGAGCAGGACCATATGGATGAGTGTCATGCCTCTTCATTCTCAGCCAGCTCTGGCTCAAGTGATGGGGTTTCCCTCTCTTCTAGTGGCAGAACTACTACTACCACCACCCGCAGGACAGAGACCGATACTACAGGAACTACTACGGTTACCAAGGGTATCGGTGAAAACCCTGGTGTCACCTGTCAGCCATGAAGCTGAGTCTCTGGGTGTACCAGGCACCCCCCAAAACACAACCAAGGAAAACAGGGGCTGTTGGGGTGGGGCTGAGCTGCCAGGGTGGGGTGGTGGGGGGAGGGTGCGCAAGCAAGGGTGGGGGAAGGGAATGGAAACAAACAAAACTGTACATTTTTTTTAAAGTTTGTTGAAAAGAATATTGTCTTATTCTATAAAACATTTCAAACCTAGTTAGACATTTGTAATCAAAAACATGTGCTCAGAAAGCAGCACTTAGCTGCCTGTTCTGTACCCTGCAGTTGGACAGGAAAAGAACTGAAATGTCACCCTCTGACATTCTAAGGCAGCTGGACTGGTAGTGAAGCAAGTGAGAATGATGTAGCTGTGGGGTAAGGAGAACAGTATGAGGGTACTGTCCACTGGCAGGTAGGAGCAGGCAGGAATGGGGACAGAGGGAGCACTTGTGACCGAGGCAGTGAAAATAAACGATTGGCTCTTATCAATCACTTGCACCAACTAACTGTTTGTATTTTCTTTACTGACCTTTCCCTCTTGGGATATCTGGTCTGGTTCCAGTGTCCCCTTTGCTGTGCCTTTGTGCCATCTGGCTGAGGCACGAAGACTGCTAGTTGGGTGGTTCTATTATATAGGATTCCCAGGCCACAGAAGTATAGAGACTGCTAGGGACTGCAGAGCCAAATAGCTTGCCCCCTGTGTGTACTCATTAGTGAATTCCTATGAAGTCTTAGAGAGAGGGATTGCAGTGCTCAGTTTAGAAATTGTGATTTGCCATCCCTAATCTTGGTCTTCCTGAGTTGAGAGAGGCGGGAGGTGTCTGAAACCATCAGTAAAGTGTGTCTGCCTCTTAATAGTGCAAGAGAAGGAATGATTCTCAGGGTTTCAGCTTATAGAAATGCAGCAGAACTGCAGCAGGATGTGTATATAGGTGAATTCTGTGGTATGGGCTCCCAAGCCCAGGTGCTGAGAATAGCAACTATTTTATACAGTGTGGGGGACTCTACCCAGCTGTTTTTTATTTTTGTTTTGTTTTGTTTTGTTTTGATACACAGGTAGAGGAATAAAAAAGGGGGGTGAGGGTGGGAGGCAGCTCAGTGGGGCTGCTAAAACTTGGGAAGAGCGTGTGAATTTGTGTGTGTGTGAAAGGAAACACCCCTTCCCAACTTGAAACCAGATTCCCTCTGGGGTGCTTCCCTACATGCCCCAGGGAGCCCTCTAGCCAAGAGACTTCAGTTGGGATCTTTCAATTTGTAACTTTACCAGCACCCTTTCCAATTCTTGATGGCAGGTGCAGGTTGCTAGGTTCAAGAATGTGGGCAGGAAATGGGAAAACTCTTTGAATATTCAGCTTCAGGTGTAATTCATCTTCCTGCTTAGCACCTTGTCATCCAGGCGCTTTCTCCGCAAACACCACATACTAAAGCACTGCTTAGGAAAAAAAAAAAAAAAAAAAAAAAACTTGGGTTGCGCTACTAGACAGTACTTCACTTCCACTTCCTCACCTGAGCTGTTCTCTAGTTTAAATTTTTGTGCTGCGATTCGATGTTCCTCTTCCTCTTCTCTTGTCCTTGCCCTGCAGTGCTTCTCTAGGTGTGCAGACCTTCATTCTGTTAGGATATATGCTTCTGTTCAAGGACCTCTTTCCCTGAGGCTGCAGCAGAGGACTGTGGGAGATAAGTTGATTTGCTCATAATGATGTCTTTTCTCTTGGCACCTGCTCCTATAGTGTCATCAAATGGATTTGTGTGGCAGTGTGTGAAGTGATTGCATGTATCTTCTGTAACATTATTATTATTCCCGAGTTTGAGAAAGCTTTGTTTATAATGTCAGGGCAAGAAGGTTAAAAAACCAGAGCCTAAAGAAATTCCCTTATGACAAGATTATAATAGAAAATATAATTTTCTGAGGTAGAAGTTGCTTTCCCCACCACTACCACCAAATATTCAGACCTCTAGCAAATAACATCTTTGTATAGTATTTGACATGAATTGTGGATGGTAGAGCCCTTGGACAGGGAACAAAGCTTTAAATCACTGAGTTTTTGGGGGGAGGGTGCTAGAGAGCATACTTGCTATTGACTTTTGTTACTAGAAAAGTTGTCTTTTTAAAAAGCTGTTTTCTAGGTAGTTAGAGAACGGAACTGCCATATCCTCATTGGTTCTATCCAAGAGATCACTTGCAGCAATAGTGGATGTCTGTGTTTTGTTTCTGTCTTGTGTTTTTATTATATATATTTAAAAAAATGTTGGGGGTGATTATGGTAATAGGAGGAATCCCTAGCTTTGTTTTCCTTAGACGACTTGTTTAGTGTTTTATCAAACATCTGTTGTAGTTCTTGTAGATGGAAAAGTTTGTGAGAAAAACAAACACCACATGGAGCCTGTAAATGTTTTTGCACAACCTGTAAAGCATTCTTGGAAGTGGCCAGTAAAAAAGGGTTTTACCATTTAAAAAAATGTAACCTGTGTCATTGTTTACATCTGTAACTTTTCCTCCTTAATCTCATTACAACATTCTGGCAAAAATGTAGACACAGTATCTTCCAGTTTTAGAATAAACCATTTGGATCAAATTTCCCAGTCTCCTATGGCTGCACTGACTGGGGTGAAGTATGTCATGAGGGTGTTTATTTATTTTGGGGGGAGGTAGGGAGCAGGGTCTCCCTCTTGTGTAGGTTAACCCCTCACTCTAGTTTTGGCTGGCCTTCCAAATTTTAGAATTAAAGGCATGAGTCACCATGGTCAGCTTGGTTGCTTATTTATTTATTTTGAGGCAAGTCTCTGTGACCTCATCTGGCCTTGAACTCAAGGCAATCCTACCTGAGCCTCCTGAGTAGCGATTAAAGGTGTGAGTCACCACACCCAACTTATTATTTATTTACTTGAGGGAGGCAGACAGAGAGAATATGGGTGTGCCAGAGCCTCCTGCCACTGCAAACTCCACACACATGCCCTACTTAATGTATCTGTCTTTATGTGGGTACTGGGGAATTAAACCCGGGCCATAAGACTTCGCAAGCAAATGCTTTTAACAACAGAGCCATCTCTAGCCCTGTTATTTTTATTTTTTATTTTATTTATTTTTTGAGACGAGTCCAACAGACTGGCTTTCTTTCTTTCTCTTTTCTTTTTCCTTTTTTTTTTTTTTTTTTTTTTTTTGAGAGAGAGAAAGAGAGAGAGAATTGGCACACCAGGGCTTCCGGCCACTGCAATCAAGCTCCAGACGTGTATGCCCCCTTGTGCATATGTGTGACATTGTGTGCTTGCATCACTGTGCATCTGATTTACATGGGACCTGGAGAGTCAAACATAGGTCCTTAGGCTTTGTAGGCAGGCGACTTAATTGCTAAGCCATCTCTCCAGCCCTATTTATTATTTATTTATTTTGGTTTTTCAAGGTAGGGTCTCACTCTAGCCCAGGCTGACCTGCAATTCACTATGTAGTCTCAGGATGGCCTTGAACTCATGGTGAACTTCCTACCTCTGCCTCCCAAGTGCTGGGATTAAAGGCATGCGCCACCATGCCCAGCCCTGGCCTGTTTTTTATTTTTGAGACAAGGACTGATATAGACCAGAATGGCTTTGCTATATATCAGAGAATGACCTTGAACTACTGTTCTTTCTGCCACCACTTCCCAAATTTTGGGATTACAGACAAGCACTACCATGCCTGGTTGTTTTCTGGACTGGGGATTTTGAATAGGGTGCATGTTGGGCAGGCACTCTATTGATTGGATTGTATCCCTAACCCTTAGTTACTTAATGCAGGGTTCTCTAGCCCTAGAACTCTAGTCTTGACCTCACAGCAGTCCTACCTCAGCCTCCTGTGTGCTGGGATTACAGGCAAGCATGAGCCACCATGCCTGGCTACCTTATTTTAATTCATCATTTGTTTTATTTTCTTCGAGATAAGGTCTCACTCTAGCCCAAACTAATCTGGAATCTGTAGTACCAGGCTGGTCTCTAACTCACTAGGATTCTGCTACCTCTGCCTCCCAAGTGCTGGAATTAAAAGGCATGTGCCACCACATCTCATTCATTCATTCTTTAATGCTTATTTCTCCGTGTGTGTGTTTTGTTGTTGTTTGGTTGGTTGCTTTTATTTTTTAATTTCCAAGACAGGGTCTTACTCCAGGCTGACCTGGAACTCAACCTCCCCACTGCTGGGATTAAAGGTGTGCTCTATCATGCCCAGCTCGTGTTTATTTCTCAAGATGCACTGCACTAGATGTATCCAAGGATAGCTTTTTTCTTGCATGCCTGCCTTTTCTACTATGCCTTCACTTGAGAGATGCCATCCCTTCACTTTGGAGTATGAAGGGGTCTACCTAGGTCCTGCTTATGCTAAGAGCTTGAGCCATTGGAATAGAAATGACTTACCTCATAGCCAGATGTGGTGGCGCACACCTTTAATCCCAGTACTTGGGAGGCAGAGGTAGAATTGCCATGAGTTCCAGGCTTCTCTGAGACTAATTCCAGGTCAGCCTGGGATAGAGTGAAACCTTAGCTCAAAAAAAAAAAAAAAAAAGCTGGGCATGATGGTGCACACCTTTAATCACAGCACTCTGAAGGCAAAGGTGGGATTGCCGTGAGTTCGAGGCCATCTTGAAACTATATAGTGAGTTCCAGGTCGGCCTGGGCTAGTGTGAAACCCTACCTTGAAGAACAAAACAAAAAGAAAAGAAATAACTGACCTGTATGAGGACTGTGCTAAAACTAGTTGGATGCTTGAGGTTAAATGTAAGGTTCTAAGGTAGGTTCATTATGAGTTCTGGGTCGGCTTGGGCTAGGGTAAGACCCTGCCTCAAATAAAACCTAAATAAGCAGGGCGTGGTGGTGCACGCCTTTAATCCCAGCACTCAGGAGGCAGAGGTAGGAGGATCACCGTGAGTTCGAGGCCACCCTGAGACTCCATAGTGAATTCCAGGTCAGTCTGAGCTAGAGTGAGACCCTACCTCGGAAAACTGAAAAAAAAAAAAAAAAAAACTAAATAAGGGGCTGGAGAGATAGCTTAGCAGTTAAGACACTTGCCTGCAAAGCCAAAAGACCCAGGTTTGATTCCCAAGTAACAAGGTGGCACATTCATCTGGAGTTTGTTTACAGTGGCTGAAGGCCTTGGCATGCCCATTCTTTATCTGCCTCTTTCTCTTCCTCAAATGAAAATAAATAAGTAAATAAGTTGGCATGGTGGTGCATGCCTTTAATCTCAGCACCTGGGAGGCAGAGGTAGGAGGACTGCATTTAGTTTGAGGCCACCCTGAGACTAATTCCAGGTTAGCATGGCATATAGCAAAACCCTACTCAACCCTGTCCCCTGCCAAAAAATAGGTTAACTTTATGAACATCATTATTTACTCATAATTACTACCTAGGAAAAGACTGCTTATTGGATATTTGACAGGTGTCATTTTCTTTTCTTCTTTTTTTTTTTTTTCCTGTTCGGTTTTTTGAGGTAGGGTCTCACTCTAGCTCAGGCTGACCTGTAGTCTAAGACTGGCCTCAAATATATGGCGATTCTCCCACCTCTACCTCCTAAATGCTGGGATTAAAGGCATGGGCCACCATGCCCACCCAGCCATATGTATTATTTCCTAATGAATTTGAAGAATGGCAAGGTAACATTAAAAAAATATTTGAGGGCTGGAGAGATGGCTTAGTGGTTAAGTGTTTGCTTGCAAAGCCAAAGGACCGAGGTTCGATTCCCCAAAACCCACATAAGCCAGATGCACAAGGGGGTACACACAGCTGGAGTTAGCTTACAGTGGCTGGAGGCCCTGGCACGCCCATTCTCTCTCTAATAAAGAAAAAAAAGAATATGTGTATATATATATATATATATGTATATGTATGTATATATATGTATGTATGTATGTATGTATGTATATATGTATGTGAGAGAAAGAGGCAGATAGAGAATGGATGTACCAGGGCCTCTAGCCTCTGCAAACATCTCCAGATGCATATGCCACCTTGTGCATCGGGCTTTATGAGGGTACTGGGGAATTGAACCTGGGTCCTTAAGCTTTGCAGGCAAGCACCTTAACCATTGAGCAGTCTCTCCAGCCCTGGCAAGGTAACTTTGACAAAAATACTGTATTACTGGGACAAACATGATCATAGGTGTTTTATTTGAGGCAGGGCAGATTGAGAGGTAGTGGATGCACAAGGGCCTTTATCTGCTGCAAACAAACTCCAGACGCATGTGCCACCTTGTGCATCTGGCAATATGTGGGTCCTGAGTACTCAAACTTGGGTTCTTGGGCTTTGCAGGCAAGCACCTTAACCACTAATCCATCTCTCCAGCCCCCATAAGTGGGTTTTTTATTTTTATTTTTTCGTGCACGGGTATGCATGTTTGTGTGTGTGTGCACCACAGGATGACCTCAAAGTTTTATGCCCAGGAACATCTTATACCTTTATTATTTTGTTATTTATTTATTTATTTGAGAGAGAGAGAGAATGAGCACACCAGGGCCTCTAGCCACTGCAAACAAACTCCAGATGCATGCACCTCTTGTGCATCTGGCTTACGTGGGTCCTGGAGAATCAAACCGAGATCCTTTGGCTTTGCAGGCAAACTCCTTAACTGCTAAGCCATCTCTGCAGCCCTCTTATACCTTTTTATTTTATTTTAAAAATATTTTAATTTATTTAGCCAGGCATGGTGGCACATGCCTTTAATCTCAG
The DNA here is from genome assembly GCA_036346955.1 of Dipus sagitta. Taxonomy (NCBI): domain Eukaryota; kingdom Metazoa; phylum Chordata; class Mammalia; order Rodentia; family Dipodidae; genus Dipus; species Dipus sagitta. Next base: position 165,675,287 of record CM070770.1, read on the forward strand.
CATTCGGGAAGCAGAGGTAGGAGGATCGCCGTGAGTTTGAGGCCACCCTAAGATGACATAGTGAATTCCAGGTCAGCCTAAGTTAGAATGATACCCTACCTCGAAAAACCAAAAAATATAAATAAATAAATAAACTGAGAGAGAGAGAATGGACACACCAGGCCCTCTAGCCGCTGCACACAAACTAGATACATGTGCCACTTTGTGTATCTGGCTTACGTTAGTCCTGGGGAATTGAACCTGGGTCCTTTGACTTTGCAGGCAAGCACCTTAACTTTTAAGCCATCTCACCATCCCTATTGTTTTTATTTTAGATGGACTCATTATAGCCTAGATTGTTGTTGAACTTGCTACATAATAGCTGAAGATGACCTGGAACTGCTGGTTTATGTGGGACAAACTAAGGGCTTTGCATGTAAGGCAAGCAAGCACTCGACCTGCTGAGCCACATCTCCAACTTATCTACCTCTTTTTAAATTTTATTTATTTATTTGCACGTGTGTGGTGGGGGTGGCAGGATCTCTTACTGCTGCAAAAGAATGCCAGACACATGTACCACTTTTTTTGCTTGTTTGTTTATTTGAGAGTGACAGGCAGGCAGAGAGAGAGAATGGGCGCCCTAGGGCTTCCAGCCACTGCAAACGAACTCCAGATGGGTGCGCCTGCTTGTGCATCTGGCTAATATGGGCCCTGGGAAATGGAGCCTTGAACCGGGGTCCTTAGGCTTCATAGGCAAGCCCTTAACCGCTAAGCCACCTCTCCAGCTCTCATCTGCCTCTTTTTGAAATAAGGTGTTATTGGCCTGGAGCTCACCAATTAGCCTAGATTGGCTACCCCCCAGCAAACTCTAAGGATCCTCTTGTGCTCCTTCAGTGTTGGGATTATAGGTGCTTGCTAATACTCTTGGTATTTTATTGGGGCACTAAGAATCTGTCAGACTCAGGTCTTCATGCTTTCAAGGCACTTTTCCCACTAAGCTATTTATCCATCTCCATCATAACCAGTGTGTAATAATGCTCAGCTGAAGAGCATTTGGCTTCAAAGCTGACAGCCATAGCTCACTGTATGCAGCGCTGTTGGGGTAGGGTTTGCTTCAGCTCTTCTCTGTGTGACACATTCAGATTTCAGAGCCTTACAGCATTTTTTAAAAATATATTTTTATTTATTTGAAAGAGGGAGGGAGAGAGATAGAATAGACATACCAGGGCTTCCACCCACTGCAAACAAGCTCAAGATGAATGTGCCACCTTGTGCATCTGTTTTAAATGGGTCCTGGGGAATTGAACCTGGGTCCTTTGGCTTCACAGGCAAGCATCTTAATTAAGCCATCTCTCCAAACCCTTACAACATTTTTAGTGGTAGTGCCAGGGATCAAACTCAGGGCCTCACATGTGTCATTAGAGCCCTTTTTTGTCTTTAGGGGCAGGGAGGGTCTTGCCTGTTACAACCCAGACTCTACCTTCACGTGAACCTGGCTCACTAGAACGTGAAGTCCAGAGCTGAGAGGACAGGCATAGTGGCACACCTTCAATCCCACACTCCAGAGACTGAGGTCAGAGGATTGCTATGAATTGGGGACCAGCCTGAGGCTACAGAGTGAGATCCAGGTCAGCCTGGGCTAGAGTGAGACCCTGCCTTGAAAAACCAAATTAAGTCAGCATAGCTGAGCTGAGCAAGGAGGATCCTGGAGTTCAAAGACACCTGTGCTGAGATCCACCCTTTAGCCTCTAGTTTTATTGGCTTGTGTGTGTGTGATGTGTGTGGTGTCTACATGCGTGTGCCCTTGCAGTGCCTCATGGGCTAGCCTACAGTGGGATACACTTGCCTGCACTGGCTGGGGTGAGATACTGGGTGTGCCATTTCATCTGTTGTTACTTAGGCTGGAGTCTCTTGACAATCTTGGAACTTGATTGTTCTCCCCCCAGCTCTAGGGATTCTTGCTTTGCTTAGGTACTAGCATTACAGGTGCACTTGGCCACACCCAGGCAGTATCTCACTCTAGCCCAGGCTGACCTGGAATTCACTATGTAGTCTCAGGGTGGCCTTGAACTCATGGTGATCCTCCTACCTCTGCCTCCCAAGTGTTGGGATTAAAGGCATTTACCAACATGTCCGGCTTGTTTCTGTTTTGTGTTAATATTTCTGTTTATTTGAGAGAGTTGAGTATGAGCAGGCCAGGGCCTCCTGCCACTGCAAATGAACTCCAGATGAATGCACCACTATGTGCATCTGGCTTTATATGGATATTGGGGAATTGAACCGGAGCAGTCCAGGCTTTGCATGTGAACACCTTTAACCATTGAATCATCTCTCCAGTCCCCCATGTGTGTGTATTTGTAAGGAGATAGCAAGTACTGGGCCTCTTGCCATACTGCAGACAAACTCCAGATTCATGCCCTGCTTTGGGCCAATAGGCTTGCAAGAAAACACCTTTATCCATCAAGCTATCTCCCTAGCCCCCTAATTTTTTTTTTGTTTAGGCTTTACATTTCTTAGTTTTTTTTTTTGTTTTGTTTTGTTTTTTTTTAAGTTCTTATTTGCAAGCAGAGAGAGAATACTAATGAATGGACACCCCAGGGCTTATTGCCACTGCAAACTCCAGACATGTGCCTCATTGTTCGTCTGGCTTTATGTGCAAAGTGAGGAATCATACCCAGACTGGCAGGCTTTGAAAGTAAGCGCTAAGTAGTAAGCCATTTCCCTAACACATAACCTTATTTATTGTAACTGCTAAGTCCTGTTTTCTCCCCAACCAGGGTTGCAGATAGCTTGTAGAACAAGCAAAGTTTGTCTTGCCAGGCAGCATGCTGGACCCCTGCAAGGTAGTAGGTACACTAAGGCCTGGTACGCTCTTAAGGGCAAGAAGTGCCTGAGTTGGCCTGAGGACGAAATAAGACCTACTTCTGGTCTCCAACTGAAATACACATTTAGCCCCACGGTGGGTTGTCAACCCGGTTCCCCACACATTCGTGTGGTCCACGCTGTGCTTCTTGCCCCCTTCCCACATTCCTTCGTTGATGCCGCTCGTGTGCCTTGGGCTCACCATTGGGAAGAAGTCGAGTTCCAGACGTCGTGATGCAGGAGCAGCCATTTTAGGACCGGAGGAGCTCCGAAGAAACCACATCGGGATCGCCGGCTGGCGACGGGCCGCCATCTTAGAAACAGCCCTGAGCGCCGGGGAGTGGAGAGCGCCGCGCCGTGCCGGGAGGCGACCGCCATCTTGGGCCGCGGGCGCAGCCATCTTAGGCGCGGAGCCGCCCCGCCCCGCCCCGCCCCGCCCCCCCGCTCTGAGACTTGTGGGCCGAGGGCTGCCCTCCCTGGCTCCCCCGCCGCCTTCGCGCGCCGGAGCGTGAGAGCCGTCGGCCGCTGCAGGGTCTGTTGTAACCTAGCTCTGCCCCTGGGGGCGCCCGAGCTCTGCTCACCCCGAGCCCCGCCGCCTCCGGGCTGGACCATGTCTCACCTGCTCTGCAGGCCCTGTAAGCTGGGTATGACAGTCCTCTCCCTCAAGAAGGCTAACACAGGAGCTGTTCTCTGAAGCTCTAGATGACTTTATTCTTCCAATGGCTTTCCCTTAACTTCCAATAGCTCCAGGTGAGAACGAGAACGAGCACCTGGGCATCCCTCTCTGCCCTGCCTGAGCGGGTCACCGAGGGAAGGGGCAGGACTCTGGCACTTTGACGGGATCCCTCTGTGGGTGGAGCAGAGGAGATGGGGTCCGCATGGCTAAGGAGGGTCTTGTGCTTCCGATAATCTCAGGGGTAAGCAAGGGTAGGAACAGGCTGCTACAGTTTCCAACCTAAAGAAGGGCCCAGGAGAGGGGAAGGTTAGATGAGATGAGTGACAGCTGCTCAGAGGAGGGCACAGAAGAACTTCTTCTCCCGGAAGGGGTTTTCTGAGGTGGGCACTGGAGTGATGAGGGGATCCTCACACGCATGGGCATCGCAGTAAGTCATCAGGTCTGCTGCTGCCTTGGATACCTGGGGCACAGCCAGGAGAGGAAGTATGAGCCAGAATCCCCCTGAAAGGGATTGCAGATCAAATAGGGTGTCTTATAATTTCTAGGGCTACTCGAGAGAGTCTTCTCCCTCCTCGCAGAAACCTAGTGTATTAATGGGAGCCGGGGTCTCACCCACCTTTATCCGGCACAAACTGGCCTCAATCTTCAGCTGTTCCACCATCTTGCGTGCTTGTCCAATGCTCATAGTGCTGTTCACAGGAGTCTCCCCTTTCATGCTGGAGAAAAAAGAGGGATAACTCAGATTGCCTTTCTACATTCCAACAACCTTTGCAAGGCTAAGGTTGTGCCCCATTATTTTGTGCTGCCATTATCCACCCTTCAGTGACCTGTCTCATCTCTGTGTTCCTCAGGGGCGGGGGGGGGGGGGAGAGATGAAGAAAAGATGAAATGCTCTCCATATTTTCACATGGCTTGTGTCCTCTAGGTCATCAAACGATACAAATGATTTAAGGTTTTCCAGTTCTTCAAGCCATCAGTGTTACCAGCTTTATAAAAGCCTTAGGCATAGCCCCACCCTGTTCAAGACACATCACCCACCTATCTCCAATGGGAGATAAACAGATTGTCCCCTACTCACCTGAAGTAACGGGAGGGGGGGAGCACCAGCAGTAGCCAAAAACGTAGGGTCAGTTGGGGTGGGGACACCAAACCCTGCCTCAGATAGGTGCCCCACCCTTCAGGGGCTTGCAGCTGAAAATATCTGTTAAAGAGGCAGCTAATACAGAGATGGCCACTGGGGAGGGTCAGACCAGAGATCCTTGGAAGGGTGGTCTGTTTCTGCTGCTCAAGCACTGCCCAGATGGCTGGTACCTGAAGGATGAAGGATGCTAGAAGGAGCTGCTCAGGTCCTGGAGCATACCAACTGTCTGGCCAGTAGGGGAATCTGGCTGCTGCATCCCCTGCGCACACCCCCCCAGTGTTGCTGTCTCAATACCTGCCCCTCCCCCACCGCAGGAGTCCTGAGTCTGAGCTAGAGCCCTCTCCAAAGGACGTAAGGCGGAAGCAGACTCCCCCTCAAATGAGGTGGTCTGGGCCTGTGACTGGCTGGGGGGCGGAGGGACCCTGCTCATTTGAAAATCTGACATCAGCTGGGCAGTCGCCCCCCTCCTCCTTTCCTTCTCTACCCTGACACAGCATCTTCATTTCTCTCCCAGTGACCCCCCTCTCCTCACGCTGAGGAAAATGTGATGCGCTACAGGTGATCGGCTTCTAGATCACCATTCTATCCACAAGTGACTTGAGTGTGAGATCCATGAGCACCGGAGGTAATCATCAGACGTCTAAAGAAATGGCAGACCAAAGAGGAGAAGCTGGGGGGAGAGTGACTGGAGAACAGATCAGAGGATCAGGCAAAGAGGTAAGGTACCTTGTAAGAGAGTTTGGTGGAAATATTTTGAAAATAGGTGGCCTTCTTGAGGTGGAGGTGGGATGCAGCGACAGGAGTTACTGACTTGAAATTTTTCCATGTTATTTTGAATATGTTACTACGCCTGAAGAAAAGACAGGGATATTATGCAAAGATGTACACAACACTGGCCTTCAGCCTTCTGCAGTACCTTATCTGGAGTGATTAGACATATGCAAAATAGAAGATGTCATCTGCAGAGACCTAGTCTAATGTTTTGTAGGAATTCTGAGGGTAACTGTGCGCTTAAGGTCTGAAGAAGTAGATCGCGCAGCATAAAAACTGGAGTCCGAGCCGGGCGTGATGGCGCACATCTTTAATCCCAGCACTCGGGAGGCAGAGGTAGTCGGATCGCCGTGAGTTCGAGGCCACCTTGAGACTCCATAGTGAATTCCAGGTCAACCTGGGCTAGAGTGAGACCCTACCTCGAAAAACCAAAAAAAAAAAAACCAAAACCAAAAAACAACAACAACAAAAAAAAAAAAAAACTGGAGTCCGAAAGCGAGGCTGAGACGCCGCCATGTTCGCTCGTGACAGCATGCCACCTGCGCAACCTACTCGATGCGCAAGTTCTCACAGGATACCAGATTCTCTGGGAGAATTATGCCCTTTCTCACCTCCCTCCCGGGTGCTGTGAGATTAAAAAATAAAAACAGTGCCCACCTCACCATCTCCACCCCCCCCCACTTCAACCTCGTCTTGGTTTAGGGGGTAAAAAGACGGTGGTGAAGGTATGGTAGGAGGGCCGTGGTTGGGGCTTCGAGGGGAGTTCTGAGGGGACGCTGCTGAGTCACAGCGTACCCTAGGGAACATCCTGGGGCCTGGAGGGGGTGCCTTGCCCCTCTGGTCACTTTAATAGGAGCGTAATGGGCTCCTGGTAGGGGCCATGGGGGGAGAGAAGCAGAAGCCTGACATCCTTCAGGCCCCGCCCCCAGATGAAGCCCTGCCCCCTAGGCTGCAAGGCCGACAGAAAGGGGCGGGTCTTCTCCGGCAGCCGGAAATTCCTCCTCGCTGCAGCGCGAGCCTGGTGAGTCTGCAGGGCGAGACCATCGGGCTGGTTCCCATGGTGGCGCTGCGTCGCTCCCACGGCCGGAGCTAGAGGGGCTGCATCCGTTGGCCATGGGGACGCCCTTGGCGTGGGGACCCCCCCCCCCATTGGGAAATTAGCACAGCTCTGGGTGGGGAGGAAAATCTCGGAAGCAGTTGTCACTGCTCTTAGGCTGCTGGCTTGGAGTACCGCTGTGTGACATCAGGCAAGTCACGCATCATTCTCTTGCAGCGTGTAGTTCCGTATCCTGTGTGTAAAAGCGATTTTAGAGAACCTAAAGGTGCTTGTTCTCAGTAAGTTACATATCACTGTGAATGAGTGAATGGTTTACCATTCTGGCAGTGGTGCGCAGAGAGCGAAGTGGAGGAAGGTGAAGGGCTAATTGGCAGAGAAGCGCAGTCATTTGGAGAAAGGCCATAGGAAACAATGCCTTTGCTTTGTCCTGCTAGCACCGACCTAAGAAACTTATCTTTTTATTTTTTGTCCCCACCTCCGTAAGGAAAGAAAACATTTTTAGATATATATTCTTATTTTGAGAGAGAATGGGTGTGCCCGGGCCTCCAGCCACTGCACTCGAACTTCAGATGCATGCGCCACCCTGTGCATCTGGCTTATGTGGGTCCTGGGGAACTGAACCTGAGTCCTTTGGCTTTGCAGGCAAGTGCCTTAATTGCTAAGCCATCTCTGCAGCCCCAGAAACCATTTTTCCCCTTACGTTTTTCCAGGAACCTCCAGCTGCTGCTTCGTCCCATGGCCAGGGGAGTCGCCCATGTAGAAGACCAGCTAGAAACTCAAGGCCTGAACCTGCAGCCAGACCCCCCCCTCCTCCTCCCACCATGGTCAATGATCCACCAGTACCTGCCTTACTGTGGGCCCAGGAAGTGGGCCACTTCTTGGCAGGTCGTGCCCGCAAGCTGCTGCTGCAGTTTGGGGTGCTGTTCTGCACCATCCTCCTCCTGCTTTGGGTGTCTGTTTTCCTCTATGGTTCCTTCTACTACTCCTACATGCCAACAGTCAGCCACCTCAGCCCTGTGCATTTCTACTACAGGTGAGAAGGCTCCTTTATCTTGAACTGCTGCAAGCGTCCTTGGAGCTTCCTTGGTTAAGTCTTGGTATTTAGCTAACAGGACTTCTCCCCTCACAACCCAAGGCTGAAGCAGGTCTGGTTTGCTAGGGCTTTAAGGTTCTAATTCTATCTCTATTGCTGAATTCTGGTTAAAAGACAAGAAAAAGAAGCCGGGAGTGGTGGCGCATGCCTTTAATCCCAGCACTTGGGAGGCAGAGGTAGGTGGATCTCCATGAATTCAAGGCCACCCTGAGTCTACATAGCTAATTCCAGGTTAGCCTGGAGCAGAGAGAGACCCTACCTCGAAAAACAACAACAGAAAAAAAGAAAAGAAAAGAAAAAGAGCCTGCAGTTGTGGCTCATGACTGTAATCCCACCATTTGAGAAGTTAAAACAGGAGGAATGGCACAAATTCCAGGCTAGCCCAGGCTACAGAGTGAGGCCCTATCCCTAAGCAGGGAAAAAGGGACTAGAAAAAGATGCACTGCTAGCGGGGCGTGGTGGTGCACGCCATTAGCCTTTAATCTCAGCACTCAGGAGGCAGAGGTAGGAGGATCACTGTGAGTTTGAAGCCAATCTGAGACAACAAAGTGAATTCCCAGGCCAGCTTGGGCAAGAACGAGACCCTAACTCAAAAAAAAAAAAAAAAAAAAAAGCACTTCTAGACTAGCATTGTGAGGGTCAATTTTATTTAGGTTGGGTGAAACCTCTCAAAGCCAACCCAACCGCTTTCATCTCAAAGCTATCCAGCTATTAGGAAATACCTCCTTTGCCTTTTAAAAGACTGCCTCCTACCCCAGTCATCTGCTGCACAACAGCTACACGCAGCAGCTTTGGGCACATGAAACCTGCCTTCCTCTTGTCTTACCTACCTTCTTAGTTCCTTCCCATTTTGCACACACTGCCAAAATCTAGTCATCTGCTGCATCCCTACATACCACATGCACTTTTGCCTACAGTTTGAGAGGACTGAGGAACCTCTTAAACATTTGTTCATATATCCTTTTGAAGGAGAATTTTCTTTTTATACGTGGATCCTAACTTTTAATGTTTGTATATATGTAAATATGGGGATGTGAGACTGAGTATGGAATGTAAGTCATGATAGTAGACCACAAGAAGGGAACAAGAGGTGATAAGGGAGCAAAGGACAAAAGGAATTAGAAAATAAAAAAGCAAAGAAAAGAAACAGAAAAAAGACCTGGGCTTGGTGGTGCCTTTAATCCCAGCACTCAGAAGAGAAAGAGGAGGATTGCTGTGAGATCAAGGTCACGGAGATTTTTTGCAGTCCCAAAGCAGAAATGTTGAATCAGAATCAGTCCTAAAGATCTATTTCTATGTGTTTGTGTGTCTGTACACACATATTGGGGCCTCATGCTATTGCAAATGAACACTGGATGTGCCACTTTTTTCATCCAGCTTGTGTGGGTGGCTTGGGAATTGAACCTGAGCCAACAGGCTTTGCAAGCAAACTCATTTAACTACTGAGCCGTCTTCCCAGCCTGAAATCCATATGTATGTATACATTTATTTTTTGTTAGTTTGTTTTTTCAAGGTAGGGTCTCAGCACTAGTGCAGGCTGACCTGGAATTCACTATGTAGTCTCAGGGTGGCCTTGAATTCATGATGATCCTTCCTGTGCCTCCCAAGCACTGGGATTAAAGGCATGCACCACCAAAATATTTTCTTTAGTTTTATCTTTTTGCTTTTTTTAAAATATATATTTTTTATTTTTATTTATTTATTTATTTGACAGGGAAAGAGAGAGAGAAGATCTTTTTGGTTTTTTGAGATAGGGTCTCACTCTAGCCCAGGCTGACCTGGAATTCACTATGTGTTCTCAGACTGGCCTCAAATTCACAGCAATCATCCTACCTTTGCCTCCGAGTGCTGGGATTAAAAGGTAATATTTTATTTATTTATTTGCAAGCAGAGAAATATAGAAGAGAGACAGAGCAAGAGAGAATGGCCATGCCAGGGTCTCCAGTCACTGCAAATGAACTCCAGATGTGTACGGCACTGTGCATTTGGCTTTATATTGGCACTGGGGAATCAAACCCAGGTCATTAGGCTTTGCAGGTCACTGCCTTAACTGCTGAGCCCTCTCTCCAGGCCTTAAAAAATATTTTATTTTATTTTTTATTCTTATTTATTTATTTGAGAGCAACGGACAGAGAGAGATAGAATGGGCATGCCAGGGCCTCCAGCCACTGCAAACGAACTCCAGACACATGCGCCCCCTTGTGCATCTGGCTAACGTGGGTCCTGGGGAATTGAGCCTTGAACCAGGGTCTGTAGGCTTCACAGGCAAGCGCTTAACCGATAAGCCATCTCTCCAGCTCATTAAAAAATATTTTATTTTCGGGCTGGAGAGATGGCTTAGCGGTTAAGCGCTTGCCTGTGAAGCCTAAGGACTGTGGACCTGGAATTCACAGCAGTTCTCCTACCTCTGCCTCCTGTATGCTAGGATTAAAGGCATGCCCAACCACACTCAAGGAAATCCATATTTTTATTAATCTCAGTGATTCTTATTTTTTAAATATTTTCTTTAAATTTTATTTATTTATTTGAGAGAGAGAGGCAGACAGAAAGAGAGAATAGGTGCACCAGGGCCTCCAGTCACTGCAAACGAACTCCAGACACATGCATCAGCTTGTGCATCTGCCTTCTGTGGATACTGGGAAATCAAACCCAGGTCCTTAGGCTTAGCAGGCAAGTGCCTTAACCATTAAGCTATCTCTCCAGCCAGATTCTTCCCCTCCAACCCCTGGTTTTTTGAGGTAAAATCTCACTCTAGCTCAAGCTGACCTGGAATTTACTATGTAGTCTCAAACTCATGATGATCCTCCTACCTCTGCCCCCTGAGTTCTGGGATGAAAGACATGTGCCACCACACCCAGCTGTTGTTAGATTTTTCAGGCATGCACCTTAATCAATGAGCCATCTCTTCAGCCCCCTAATGAGTCTTTAGAAACACTTAAATATCCATAGGTTTCTACCTAAATTTTTACCCTAGTAAGAGGAAATAAATTGAAGTATCAGGAAGATAATGAAAGAATTATTCTGGCCAGATATGGTGGCATAAGCCTTTAATCCGCAGTACTTGGGAGGCAGAGGTAGGAGGATCTTGAGTTCAAGGTCACACTGAGACTATATAGTGAATTCCAGGTCAGCCTGGGCTAAATCGAGACCCTACCTTAAAAAAAAAAAAAAAAAAGGCCGAGCATTGTAGTGCATGCTTTTAATCCTAGCACAGGTGGAAGGATTACTGTTAGTTCAAGGCCAGCCTGAGACTACATAGTGAATTCCAGGTCAGCCTGGGGCAAGACCCTACCTCAAAAAAAAAAAAAAAATTATTCTTGCATCTTGAATCTCTTAGCAACATTTATTCTCTACCTTTCTGTAACAGAGGGGGATAGAAGACAGGAGGAAGACCTAGGGAGTCGAGAGGGTGTGCAGGCTGGCAGGCAGGACAAACTAACTTAGCAGAGTATCATCCTCCCCTTCTCATTTAGGACTGACTGTGATTCTTCCACCACCTCACTCTGCTCCTTCCCTGTTGCCAATGTCTCGCTGGCTAAGACTGGACGTGATCGGGTAAGTATGGGAGCTAGAAAGATGTTTTATGAGAGCTTTTATTGTTTGTTTTATTTTGTTATGTTTTTCTTTTTTTTTTTTGGTTTTTCGAGGTAGGGTCTCACTCTAGCCCAAGCTGACCTGGAATTCACTATGGAGTCTCAGGGTGGCCTTGAACTCACGGCGATCCTCCTACCTCCTCCCGAGTGCTGGGATTAAAGGCGTGCGCCACCACGTATGTTTTTCAAGGTAGTGTCTCACGGTAGCTCAGGCTGACCTGGAATTCACTATGTAGTCTCAGGGTGGCTTTGAACTCATGGTGATCCTCCTACCTCCCATTCCAAGTGCTGGGATTAAAGAATGCAACACCATGCCCAGCTTCATTTTGGTTTTTTGGGTTTTTTAAACTATTTTTATTTTTATTTATTTATTTAAGAGAGGGAGAGGCAGAGACAGACAGAGAGAATGGGCGTGCCAGGGTATCCAGCCACTGGAAATGAACTCCAGATGTATGCACCACCTTGTACATCTGGCTTACATGGGTCCTGGGGACTTGAACCTGGGTTCTTTGGCTTTGCAGGCAAGCACCTTAACTGCTAAGCCATCTCTCCAGCCCTCTTTTTTTTTCTAGGTAGGGTCTCACTCTAGCCCAGGCTGACCTAGAACTCACTCTGTAGACCCAGGCTGGCCTCAAACTCAAGGTGATATCCTACCTGTGTCTCTTGAGTGCTGAGATTAAAGGCGCAGCTCATATAAGCTATGATGGCTTGAAAAAGATGTGGAGAGCAGAGATTGAGTATTAACAGACTAAAGGAAAAACTGTGAAGGGAATGGAAGTTAGAAATAAATTAAAATCTGAAACCTGAGCATGGTCACAGTCAAAGTATCAAGTGTGATATGACTTGTTTCAGATGGGTCATATCTCCTGGATAACATAGTATTTTAGATATGAGTTGTTTAATTGGAATAGTAGGGCATCCACCTGAAAATTTTAAAAGCTTACATATAAAATTATGAAATGGGGCTGGAGAGTTGGTTTAGCGGTTAAGGCACTTGTCTGCAAAGCCAAAGAACCTTGGTTCAATTCCCCAGAACCCATGTAAGCCAGATGCACAAGGGGGCACATGCATCTGGAGTTCGTTTGCAGTGGTTGGAGGCCCTGGTGTGCATGTTCTCTCTCTCTCTCAAATAAATAAATAAAAACAAAACTATTTTTAAAAAGTTTTTTTAAATTATGAAATGGTTGACAAATGTGTGTGAGCTGTTATTACAAAGGGTACTGTGCTAGAGGACTGGCCCAATGCCAGTGTGACTTCAGTAAACCTGGGAACTGTGACAAGTACACATGGATACTAAGCTTCCCTACTAGGCAAGCTGGTAGAGGCTCTGCTAAAGGATGGGATCCCATGCCAGGCATGGTGGGTCACACCTGTAATCCTGGCACTTGGGAGGCTGACATAGGAGGATCACTGTGAGTTCAAGGCCAGTCTAGGGCTACAGAGTAGGTCCTGGGTCTGGGCTAGAGGGAGATCCTGTCTTTAAAAAAAAAAAGAAAGAAAGAAGCCGGGCGTGGTGGCGCACACCTTTAATCCCAGCACTCGGGAGGCAGAGGTAGGAGGATTGTGGAGAGTTCAAGGCTACCCTGAGACTACATAGTGAATTCCAGGTCAGCCTGAGCTAGATTGAAACGTTACCTCAAAAAAACAAACAAACAAAAAAAACCAACCAAACAAACAAACAAAAAAGATAGGATCCCTGAAAAAAAGACCTTGAAAGATCAGCATAAGTTTTTCGAGGTAGGGTCTCACTGTAACTCAGGCTGACCTGGAATTCACTCGGAATTGTCAGGGTGGCCTCCAACTCTCCGCAGTCCTCCTATCTCTGCCTCCCAAGTGCTGGGACTAAAGGCATGAGCCACCATGCCTAGTTGACAAGGGTTTTGTTGTTGTTGTCAGTCAACAACATAATTAGAAGTAGAGAGGGCTGGAGAGATGGCTTAGCAGTTAAGGTGCTTGCCTCCAAAGCCTAAGGACCCAGGTTCAATTCTCCAGGTCCCATATAAGCCAGATGCCCAAGGTGGCACAAGCATCTGGAGTTCGTTTGCAGTATCTAGAGGCCCTAATATGCCCATTCTTTCTTTTTCTTCTTCTCTCTGTCTCTAATAAAAAATAAAATAAAAAAGTATTCGGAGATAGGGCTGGTAGATTGCTCAGTGGTGAACATCACCTGCTCACCATTGCATTGAGCCTCTTGAGCCAGACACCACCAAGTTCAACTCCTCAGAACCCATGTAGAAAGCTGACCATGGCTACATATGTTTGTAACTCCAATCCAGGAGCATTGACTGGAGAATCATTGGGGTTTGCCAGTGGACAGCAGCTCCAGGTTGAGGGAGAGATCCCATCTCAAGGAAATACACAGATGAATATGAGAAGAAAACCCAACATTGTCCTCTGGCTTCCACTCAAACGCACATCTACACATGTGCATATACCATACCACACATATTCTACACACACACACACACACACACACACACACACACAGTTAGAGGTTAAAATGTACTAAGAATTTAAACCAGCTGATATTGTGGGGGGTGGTCAAGGTAGGGTCTCGCTATAGCCAAGGGTGGCCTTGAATTCGAGGTGGTCTTCCTACCTCTGCCTCTCAAGTTCTGGGATTAAAGCTGTGTGCCACCCAGCCCAGCGCAACTGATATATTTTCAAAAAAAGAATCCAGGTGTGCTGGCATACATCTTTAATCCCAGCACTCAGGAAGCAGAGGTAGGCAGATCACTGAGTTTGAGGTCAGCCTGGGACTACAGAGTGACTTCCAGGTCAGCCTGGGCTAGAGTGAGACTTTACCTCCTTTGGCAGACAAGAGGATCACAAATTGAAGACCAGCCTGGGTTATATAGTGAGACCCTGTCTGAAATATTCAAGGGTGGGCTGGAGAGATGGCTTAGTGTTTAAGGCGCTTGCCTGCAAAGTCAAAGGATCCCAGTTCGACTTTCCAGGACCCACATAAGCCGGATGCACAAGGGGGCGCTTGCATCTAGAGTTCTTTTGCAGTAGCTGGAGGCCCTTGCACTGTACTCAATAAACTATTCTTCCTAGTAAAGAGAAACCAGGAATAACATGAGATACTGCCGTGATTGTGCAAGGGCTGCCTAGGGAGACAGCACTGCTAGCCCTTGCTTAATTAACAAGTGAGGGCCCAGAGGGACAGCCTCAGTGGCACATAGGCCTGAGTCACAGATGGCCCAGTTGGCAACATGATGGTTCACTTTGAAAAAGAAATACCAGCCAGGCATGGTGGTACATGCTTTCAGTCCCAACACTGGAGAGGCAGAGGTAAGAGGATCGCTATAAATTGGAGGTCAGCCTGCAACTACATAGTGAATTCCAGGTCAGCCTTGGCTAGAGTGGTTTCCTACCATGGGAAAAATAAATAAATAAATAAAAGTAAAGAAAGAAAAAGAAACACCAGAGCCTCTCTCAAAACAGAGTAGCTTGCTGGGCGTGGTGGCACACGCCTTTAATCCCAGCACTCGGGAGGCAGAGGTAGGAGGATTGCTGTGAGTTCAAGGCCACCCTGAAACTCCATAGCGAATTACAGGTCAGCCTGGGCGAGAGTGAGACCCTACCTCGAAAAACCAAAAAAAAAAAACAGAGTAGCTCGTCTGATTCAAAAGACCCAATAGGCTGGGTGTGGTGGTACACACCCATTATCTCAGCACTGGAGGTTAAGTCAGAAGGATTACCATGGTTTTGAAATCCGTCTGAGTTCCATAGCTACATAGAAGGCTTAGCGGTTAAGGCGTTTGCCTACAAAGCCAAAGGACCTCAGTTCGATTCCCCAGTACCCACGTCAGTCAGCTGCACAAGGGGGCACATGCATCTGGAGTTCGGTTGCAGTGGCTGGAAGCCCTGGCACACCCATTCATATTTCTCTCTCTCTCTCCCTTGCTCTTTCCCTCTCTCAAATAAATAAAAATGAAATATTTTAAAAAAGAAAGTACCAGGCCAAATCAGGCATGGTGGTGCATGCCTTTAATCCCAGCACTTGGGAGGCAGAGGTAGGAGGCTCACCATGAGTTCAAGGCCACCTTGAGACTACATAGTGAATTCCAGGTCAGCCTGAACTTGAGCAAAACCCTACCTCAAAGGAAGTACCAGGCCAGCTAAAATACTTTCTCAAAACACCCCCTCAACCAGACATGATGGTTCACGCCTATCATTCCACTACTGAGGAGACTGAGGTAGGAGGAGCAGTGTGAGTTCAAGGCCATCCTGGATTACAGAATGAGTTCCATCCAGGTCAGCCTGAATTAAGTGAGACCCTACCTTAGAAAAACAAAACCACAGCCGAGCATGGTGGCACGTGCCTTTAATCCAGCAGTTGTGAGTTCGAGGCCACCGTGAGACTACATAGTGAGTTCCAGATCAGCCTGGGCTAGAGTGAAACCCTACCTGGAAAAAAACAAAAGAAACACACACACACACACACACACACACAAACCACCCTGTCCTATTAGAACCCACAGAAGAGGAAGACCAGGGAACTAGGGGGATTTGGCCACCAGAAGGGGGCAGCACCTTGTTGGGCTAAACAATTGGAAGGCCTGTTTTAAAACCCAAGGGTCGGGTCGGGGGAGGGAATTATGAATCATAGTCTATAAGTATGGAAGTTGTCAATAATTAAAAAAAAATGTTGTTTTGGTTTTTTGAGGTAGGTTCTCTACATAGTGAATTCCAGGTCAGCCTGGGCTAGGTGAGACCCTACCTCAAAAAAACAAAAAAATTTGAGGTATGATGGGGGTTACCTTTGGCAGGTACTGATGTATGGACAGCCATATCGCGTCACCTTAGAGCTTGAGTTGCCAGAATCCCCTGTGAATCAAGATTTGGGCATGTTCTTAGTCAGTGTCTCATGTTACACCAGAGGCGGCCGAATCATCTCCACTTCTTCACGTTCGGTAAGTGTTCTTGGCCTCTCTAGGCAGTTGTGGACAATGACAGCAGAGTCTGAATATCTGTGGGGCTTCAAGAGAAGACTTCTGAGGTCAGGAGCACATCAAGATAATCAAAGATTTCATGTACCAAACTGCAAACATTTGCCAAATCCCCTTGTATCTGATGAGCATTTCCAAATTTGGAATAGAGTATCAAGAGTAATTCTAAAGCCGGGCGTGGTGGCGCACGCCTTTAATCCCAGCACTTGGGAGGCAGAGGTAGGAGGATTGCCGTGAGTTCGAGGCCACCCTGAGACTCCATAGTGAATTCCAGGTCAGCCTGGGCTAGAGTGAGACCCTATCTCGAAAAAAAAAAAAAAAACAGTAATTCTACTCTCAAAATGGGAGGAGAGCAGACAGACCTGGGCTCTGAATTCACTAGAAACATGTAGGCTATGGGACAACTGACTTAATTTCTGGAGCATAAGGTATTGTAAAATATATTTTATAGTAACTGACTCATATCAAGACTAGAAGGAAATGGAAGTTTCTTATTAGCACATAGTGAATGTTCAGTCAGCATTGGAACCTATAATTAATGAGCTGTCAACAATAGCACTTCATGAATGTGTGCATGAGGAGAATGCTAGAGCAGAGTGTTGTGCTTAACCAGATAGTGTCTTGGAGGAGGGACCTTTGGATAGAGGGAGAGGACACTTGAGCAGATGGAATGGTTGGGTAAAGATGACGGAACAGGAAGGGAAAGCGAAGGATCAAGAGACCTGAGGAGGAAGAAGCAGCAGCCTGCATGGCCTGCTCATGCATAGGGAAAGATGACAGAGGGCATTTGAGACCTAGGGCCCCAACCTCTCTTTCCTGACCCTGACAGGTAATGCTGCATTACCGCTCTGACTTGCTTCAGATGCTTGACACCCTAGTCTTCTCCAGCCTCCTGCTGTTTGGCTTCGCTGAGCAGAAGCAGCTCCTGGAGGTAGAACTTTATGCGGACTATAGAGAGAACTCGGTAAGTGAGGTGAAAGATGAGAAAGACAGTCTTCCAACTGGCCCAGCATTATATCTGAGGAACCTCTGGAGCCAGTCAGGAGGGACAGCCACAGAGGCTGGAGGTGGGTTTCAGGTCTGCCTGCTAAAAGTGACAGCAGGCCGGGTGTGGTGGCGCATGCCTTTGATCCCAGCACTCAGGAGGCAAGGGTAGGCGGATTACCATGAGTTCAAGGCCAGCCTGAGACTACATAATTCCAGGTTAGCCTGGGCCAGAGCAAGATCCTATCTTGGGGGGAAAAAAAGTGACAGCAGCAGGATCCTGGCCCAACTCTGCCCTCACCCCATCCCTGTGCAGTATGTTCCGACAACAGGAGCCATTATCGAGATCCACAGCAAGCGCATCCAGATGTATGGAGCCTACCTCCGCATCCATGCCCACTTCACTGGGCTCAGGTGAGAACCCACTGACTTTGACAGCTCTCCTATGGGTTCTCTTTAAATGAGGAGAGGGGCCCAAGAGGCAGAATTAGCTGATGGCATTACATCAGGCTTTACACAATCCAGAGGCTCTTATCCCTGGCTACACACCAGCGTATTGGATTTGAAGAGAGCGTCTTAAAAAGCCATGTGTGGTGGTCCAAGCCTGTCACCTCACCACTCGGGGCTGAGGCAGGAGAATCTCCAATTCAAGGCCATCCTGGGCTCCCTAGCAAGAAAAGAAAAAACAAAACTAGCCGGGCATGGTGGCGCATGCCTTTAATCCCAGCACTCAGGAGGCAGAGGCAGAAGGATCGCTGTGAGTTCAAGGCCACCCTGAGACCCCATAGTTAATTCCAGGTCAACCTGGACCAGAGAGAGACCCTACCTCGAAAAACAAAACAAAACAAAAAAACTACACAAGCCCAATTCAGTGCTATATCTCTGTAGTCTCAGCTATTCAGGTAATGTAGTGAGGCACCACCCCCATCTGCACCAAAGTAAAATGCCTATGTAATCTACTGTCTTGATCCATTGGCTCTCAGGAGTTGGAGTAACTTGACTGATCACAGTTGAGGCCATTATAATGCTGTTGCGTGGCCTTTATTAGAATTTGGTGCCATAGCAGCTGGGCATGGTGACACACGCCTTCGATCCCAGCACTTGGGAGCAATAGAGTCTGGTAACTGTGAGGGGAGGGGTGGGCAGGGAATGTGGAGGCAGAAGCCAGCTCTTGGGATACTTGAGTTGCCCTAGAAACTGTTTCTGGGAAACAAGAAGGCTAGCACTATCTGGTAACTGTTGTTCTCTTCGTGACCCTCTTTCCCACCTCAGGTACCTGCTGTACAACTTCCCCATGACCTGTGCCTTCGTGGGTGTCGCCAGCAACTTCACCTTTCTCAGTGTCATTGTGCTGTTCAGCTACATGCAGTGGGCATGGGGGGGCATCTGGCCCCGACACCGCTTCTCTTTGCAGGTCGCAAGGGGCAAAGACCCCATTTTTTTATCCCTTGGTGATCTTTGTGGTTGGACAGTGGCACATTGGGGCTAAGGGCATAATCATTGGAGATGAAAGTCAGGCTTTGCTGCTCAGTGGTTTATCCTCCACAGGTTAATATCCGCAGAAGGGATGGCTCTCGAAGGGAAGCCCGGCGTAGGGCCTCCCCCCGTCAGCCAGGTAAAAGGGTTGGTTGGGTAATGTCATTGGGAGATGGATGGATGAAAAGAGCCACCTGCCTCCAGTGTGAAGCATAAGGCACTCCTGGGGCTGAGAGTGTTATGGGCAGACGAAAGGTGGCACTACATTCAGGGCATAACCACTGACACTAGCCGTCCTCTGCTTGCAGGGCCTGAAGGTCAGGAGTCTACCCAAAAGTCAGATGTGAAAGATGGTGAGAGCCCTGAAGATCCCTCAGGGACAGGGACAGGTACAGTGCAGACCCCCCCCCCTTCCTAACTACTCCCCAGCTCCCCCCTCAGTGCCTGGTCTCACTTCTTCATCTTACCTCTGGCACTCCCTTTTTGGTGGCAGAGAGCCAGCTGCCTGAGAAAAAACCAGACCAGAAGCCCCCGAATAGAGAAGAGGAGCTGGAGCCAGAGGCCAGTGATGGTGAGGGCACCCTGTGATGCAATGGGGTGGGGTGGGAATGTCACCCTCCCACACACCCATTAATCTACTGTCCCTTTTGGATTTTGTTTTGCCCTTTCCTGGTTCAGGTTCGGGCTCCTGGGAAGATGCAGCTTTGCTGACAGAGACCCCTGCCCCTGCCTCTGCCCTTGCCCCTGAGACTCTGGGCAGCTCTGAGCCCTCTACTGGCACCATCAGACAGCGCCCTACCTGCTCCAGTTCCTGAACAAGAGGGCAGATTCCTCACATTCCAGCACTTTCCCATCTGATTCTCCCCGTGTTGTTCCCTTATTAAACTATTTTGTGCCAACTGCTTCACTGACTCTTTGGCATTGATTAAGGGCTGTTTCAGTCTGGTTCACATTGCTGGGAGAAATCACCCAACCAAGAGCAGCTTGTGGGAAAAAAAAAAAAAAAGAGGTTTATTTTGGCTTACAAGCTCAAGGGGAAGCTCCACAATGGCAGGGAAAACGATGGCATGAGGAGAGGGTGGACATCACCCCCTGGCCAACATAAGGTGGGCCATAGCAACAGGAGAGTGTGCCAAACACTGGCATGGGGAAACTGGTTATAACACCCATAAGCCCACTCCCAACAATACACTCCTTCCAGGAGGCATTAATTCCCAAATCTCCATCAGATGGGAATCTAGCATTCAGAACATATAAGTCTATGGGTGCCACCTGAATCAAACCACCACAAGGGCCATTTGAAAATTCCAAGTTTGGGCTAGGAATATAGTTCACTGGTAAAAAAAAAAAAAAAAAAAAAAATGTTTGTGTAACATGCAACACCCTCGGTTCAATCTCGGGTACTGTAAAAAAAATGTTTTCCAGGGCTGGAGAGATGGTTTAGCGGTTAAGCACTTGCCTGTGAAGCCTAAGGACCCCGGTTCAAGGCTTGATTCTCCAGGACCCACGTTAGCCAGATGCAGTGGCTGCAGGCCCTGGCACACCCATTCTCTCTCTCTCTCTCTCTTTCTTTCTCTCTCTCTCTCTTTCACTCTCTCTGCCTCTTTCTCTCTCTGTTGCTCTCAAATAAAAATTAAAAAATGTTTTCCAAGTATAGCCTATTTTTTGTATGTGGATGCATGTGCTCATCTGTGTGTGTATGAAGGTCAGAGGCCGATAGTGCATGTCTTATCAGTCACTCTCCACCTTGTTTTTTGAGATAGGGTCTCTTCCTGAACCCAGAGGTGACTAATTTGGCTTTGGCTAAATTAGCTACTTAGCAAGCCCTAGGAATCATCCATCTTGTCTCCCACCTCCTTAGCATGGGATTAGACACACACCTGCACACCCAACTTTTCCATGGGTACTGGAGATCTGAACGCAAGTCCTCATGCTTTCTTGGGAAGCTCTTTACTCACTAAACCATCTCCCCAGCCCCTGTATTTCCTGTTACTTTTGCACATTCGTGTGTGCACGCATGTGATGTATAGGGATGATAAAAAATGGTCTCATGTAGCCCAGGCTGGCCTTGAATTCCTGATCCTCCACTTTCCAAGAGCTGGGATTACAGGTATGCATCACCACACCCACCTCCACCTCTGTTTCCTTCCTATTTTTTTTCAAGGTAGGGTCTCACTTTAGCTCAGGCTGACCTGGAATTCACTGTATAGTCTCAGGTTGGCCTTGAACTCACGGGGATCCTACCTCTGCCTCCCATGTGCTGGGATTAAAAGTTTGTGCCACCACACCACACCCAGCTTATTTTTTTATTAGAGAGAGAGGGGGAGAGAAAGAATGGGCACACCAGGGCCGCTAGCCACTTCAAATGAACTCCAGATAGATGTGCCACCTTGTGCATCTGGCTTACATTGGACCTGGAGAATGGAACCTGTGTCCTTAGGCTTCACAGGCAAGCGCCTTAGCCACTAAACCATCTCTCCAGCTCTTTTTGTCCTTTTCTTGTTTGTTGAGATAGAATCTCCCTATTAGCCGGGCGTGTTGGCACACGCCTTTAATCCCAGCACTTGGGAGGCAGAGGTAGGAGCACTGCCGTGAGTTTGAGGCCACCCTGAGACTACAGAGTGAATTCCGGTCAGCCTGAGCTAGAGTGAGACCCTGCTTCGAAAAAAAAAAAATCTCCCTATTTAGTCCAGGCTGCCTTCAAATTTGTGATCCTGCCTCAGCTGCCCCCTAAGCATTAAAATTACTGGCATGTACCACTTTTGGTGGAAGTGTTTCCATCCATAGCCCAAGAAAGGAAAACCTATCCTGGTTACTTCCAGGCTTTCCACTCCTCCATGTGATTTGCTTCTCCCTCACAGGAGATTAGGGTAGGGCCGTTCTGGAGAGCTGGGATACATCATTTTGGCCTCTACACTCCTCCCTTCTCTATCCTTTGGGAGGCAAAAGACAGGAAATGACTGCCATGAATGTGGTATGATTTTTACCAAAACAGTGTTTTGTAACTCAGGCCCCATGCTGTCCACATCTGTTTTCCTGTCTGATACCAGCCAGGTGGCCCTCCCTCCTCCCCCAACCCTTCACATGACTGCAGCCTTTGCAGTCTCAGCTCCTGGCTGCTTCCCATGTTCCACTCCTCTGTCAGAACCCAGGCATCCTGGCCTCCAGCTGAAACCGCTGCTTATGGCTTCCCCCAACCCGGGCCCCGTGACTCAGGCCCTCTGAGGGAACCAGCCCTCTTGGCACTTAGGGGCTAGGTGGTGACATCAGAATTGAGGGGGTATAAAAGCTTCGGGTCAAAACAGAATTGAAGATACACCCTGACAGTGTGGCCTTCGATCCTGGGGTCCTCTCTGCCTCATACCCACAGATGTCGAGTGACAGATTCACACTGCGTCAAGGCCTATCCACTGGTGAGGGGCTGGTTGGTATGGGTCTGGGGAAGAGGGTGACAGGCTGGGGTTTGGAGTACTTTAACACGATTGCACAAATGCAGGTGGGGAGTGAAGATTCCAGGGTCTGGGTCTGTTTTCTCCCCCTTCTAGTTTCATTCTTCTTTCAGGGTTTTTGCATGTGTTAATAATATTTGTTTTGCACGGATCTTTTCTCTGACAGTTGGGAATTATTCCACCTTTATTCCCTGAGCTGAGGAAGCAATTTCCTCCTTTTTTTAATTTTATTTTTATGAGGTAGGGTCTGTAGCCCAGGCTGAATTGGAACTCACTCTGTGGTCCCAGGCTGGCTTCAAATTCACAGAGATCCTCTTAGCTCTACCTCCTGAATGCTGGGATTAAAGGCATGAGCCACCAAACCCGGCTTCATTTCCTCCTTTTCGCTAGCACTTTATTCATTAACTGTTTGCTTCTGGCACCTTGCTGGCCACATATCTGTCTCGTGTGCTGGACCATATTGATTTTTTGTGTGTGTGTGCAAACCAAGCACAACCAGATGTAGGGGCATTGGCCTGTAACCCCAGCAAACAGCGTGGATTGGGAACACGATGCATAACATGGACTGGGAAGCCAGTAGACAAAGAGTCTTATTCCTTCTTTCCTTTTCCCATCTTGGTCCTTCGTTGTGCACTCCTATCCCCAGAAGTTCTGTCCAGGACGGCAGAGATTCTGGAAGGCAGGCCTGACAGCTTTTACCCATTCATTCCTTCCCTTCCAGAATCTATGCTGGGCTCTCCCTGCCTGCTGTGGCTCATGGCCACAACGTTCTTGATTCCCAGAGCTCAGCCCTTAGCTCCTCAAGACTTTGAGGAAGAGGAGGAAGAAGATGAGACAGTGAGCACACCTTTGCTGGCTGTTCCCTGTGATTACGACCGTTGCCGCCACCTGCAGGTGCCCTGCAAGGAGCTGCAGAAGGCCGGACCAGAGCCCTGTTTATGCCCAGGACTCTCCAGCCCAGCTCAGCCACCTGATCCTCCGCGTCTGGGAGAAGTACGCATTGAGGCCCAGGAGGGCTGCGCTGTGGTACACTGGTGTGCCCCCTTCTCTCCTGTAAACCACTACAGGATTCTGCTTTGGGAAGGCAGTGGGGTTCCGCAGCAGGGCGCCCTCCTCAACGCTACAGTCCGCAGAGCAGAACTGAAGGGACTGAAGCCCGGGGGTACTTACGTGGTTTGCGTAGTGGCTGCTAATGATGTTGGTGACAGCCATTTCCCAGAACCCGGTGATGAGGCCCGTAAGAGCCTGGCTGGCCCTTCCTTCGGGCCCTGCGGCCAGCTTACTGTACCACCCAGACCCATCACGCTGGTCCATGCGGCCATGGGAGTGGCCACAGCCCTGGCCCTGCTGAGCTGTGCTGTCCTGGTCTGGCATTTCTGCCTGCGGGAGCGCTGGGGATGCCCACGTCGCCGGGCTGGAGGGGAGCTCTGATGAGAAAGAAACCTGGTGCAGTAAACTGCATTTTGGAGAGCCCAGCCCGCTCCCAGGAGGAGTTCAGGCGGGCTACCACGTGGCACCAGCCAAAGAGCCAAGCCAGAGCAAGGCCCAGGCAACTGGACCTGAGGGCTGAGAGCTTGTTAGTCCCAGATGGGTCACTATTTTTCATGCTGGGGACTAGGAAGGAGTGGGAATTTCTCCTTCGAGGGTCAGAGAGGAATGATTTAGGCTTTGCAGAGTACAGATGATAAAATTGTGGGTTGGGGAGATGGCTTGGGGGTTAAAGGCACTAACTTGCAAAGTCTTCATGCTTGGCTTAAATTTCCAATACCTATGTGAATACACAATTCACAAGTTCCAGGCGAGCCTGAGACTACAGAGTGAATTCCAGGTTAGTCTGGGCTACAGTGAGACCCTAACCTCAAAAAAAACAAAACAAAAAAAGTTCCCTTAATGCCTGCAAGTTTTATATTCCCCTTCTACAGCCTGGCCAGCATTCTTGGGGAAGACTGACAAACAAATTTCACTTACATGCCCCCATGCAAGGGACTCAAACTAGCTACAAGTTCCAAGAGATACCTTCATTGGTCCTCATTAAATATATTATTCTTTGCTTTGGGCTCCTCTGGTCCCTACAGTCTGATAATGTCCTAGCTTTAATTTCAGTATCACTCCAAGAGTGCTCTCAAAATTAAGTACTATCAAGAGAGAATTTGGGAGGTGGATAATGTTATGTCTAGAAGCCATAGATTGTTATTAGAAAAATCTCAGAAACAGAGAGATGGCTTAGAAGTTAAGGCACTTGCCTGCAAAAGCTAACCACCCCCGAGTTCATTTCCCCAATAAAGCCTGATGCAGAAAGTGGCACATGCATCTGGAGTTCATTTGTAGCAGCTGGAGGCCCTGGCACATCCATTTTCTCTGTCTCTCTTCTCTCTACTACTCTCTGCTTGCAAATAAATAAAATATATATATATTTAAGCCCTGTGTGGTGGCACATGCCTTTAATCCCAGCACTCAGGAGGGAGAGGTAAGAAGATCACTGTGAGTTCTAGGCCAGCCCAAGAGTACATCGTGAATTCCAGGTCAACCTGGGCTAGAGCCAGACCCTGCCTCAAAAACTGTGTGTGTGTGTGTGTGTGTGTGTGTGTGTGTGTGTGTAGGGCTGGAGAGATTAGTGATTAAAGGCACTTGTTTGCAAAACAATTCAATTCCTCAATAACCATGTAAAGCCAGATGCACAATGTGGCACATGCATATGGAATTCATTTGCAGTGGCAGGAGGCCCTGGTGTGCCTATTCTCTTTCCCTCTCTCAAATAAATTGTTAAAAATTGAAGAGACTAGTTGGAAAAAAAGGGATTGAGTGGAGGAGAGATTTGGGAGGGAGAAAAGGAAGGGTGGTAGAAGGGGATTATGATCATTATATCTATACATGACACTCTGTCTGTAGTCCTGGTCTGCTCTGGAACTCATGGCAATCCTCCAACCTCTGTTTCCCCAGTGCTAGGATTAAAGGCATGCACCACCACTCTCAGTTTGAATTTTGTGTTTGTTTGGTTTTTTGAGGTACAGTCTCATTCTAGCTCAGGCTGACCTAGAATTCACTATGTAGTCTCAGGGTGGGTTAGAACTCAGTGATCCTCCTACCTCTGCCTCCCAAGTGCTGGGATAGGCTTGCATCACCATGCCAGGCTTCAGACCCTATCTTTTTAAGACTCAGTAAAAAGGAACTCATTAAGAGTCAGGAAATAGGCTGGGCATGGTGGCACACACCTTTAACCCCAGCGCTGGAAGGCAGAGGTAGGAGGATCACCATGAATTGGAGGCCACCCTGAGACTACATCATGAATTCCAGGTCAGCCTGGGCCACAGTGAGACCCTACCTCCAAAAACGAAAATAAAAACAAAACAAAAGACTGTGTCATAAAACTAAATAAGATGTACCTTCCAGATACATATATACACATACACAGATACATACATTTTTGTTTGTTTGTTATGAGGCAGGGTTGCACTCATTCTGTAACTCTAGGCTGGCTTCAAACTTGTGGTGACACTACCACAGCTGCCTGAGTGCTGAGATTAAAGGCATGGACCAGCGTTCCTGCCTCTTTTACATGCAGCTTTTGTTCTTTTTTGAGGTATGGTCTCACTCTAGCCCAGCCTGACCTGGAATTCACTCTGTAGTCTCAAGGTGGCCTTGAACTCACAGTGATCCTCCTACCTCTGCCTCCCGAGTACTGGGGCTAAAGGCATGTGCCACCATGCCCAGATTCATTTCTTTTTACAGAAATATTATTTTTTAATTTTTTAAAGATTTTTTTAATTGGCAACTTCCATAATTACAGACAATAAACCATGGTAAATCCCCTCCTTTACCCTTTGCAACTCCACTCTCCATCACACCCCTTTCCTCTCTCAATCAGTCTCTCTTTATTTTTTATTTTTTGTTTTTGTTTTTATTATTTATTTATTTGACAGAGAAAGAAGGAGAGAGAGACAGAGAATGGGCGTGCCAGGGCCTCTATCCACTGCAAACAAACTCCAGATGTGTGCGTCCCCTTGTGCATCTGGCTAACTTAGGTTCTGGGGAATCGAACCTGGATCCTTTGGCTTTGCAGACAAATGCCTTAACCACTAAGCCATCCCACAAGCCTTTCTTTGGTTTTTCAAGGTAGTGTCTCACTCTAGCCCAGGTTGACCTGGAATTCACTCTGTTTTCTCAAAGTGGTCTCAAACTCATAGCACCCTTCTACCTCTGCCTCCCAAGTGTTGGGATTAAAGGTGTGCACCACCACACCCAGCAGTCTCTCTTTTATTTTGATGTCATCATCTTTTCCTCCTATTATGATGGTCTTGTATAGGTAGTGTCAGGCACTGTGAGGTCATGGATATCCAGGCCATTCTGTGTCTGGAGGAGTGCGTTGTAAGGAGTCCTACCCTTCTTTGGCTCTTACATTCTTTCTGCCACCTCTTCCGCAATGGACCCTGAGCCTTGGAAGGTGTGATAGAGATATTTCAGTGTTGAGCAGTCCTCTGTTACTTCTTCCTGCCATCTGAAAAGAGAAGCTTCTCTAACCAAAAGTGAGAATAGTATTAATATATGATTATGAACATTAAGAGAAGTGCTTACCGGGCAGTTTGGAGAGCATAGTATATACATTTAGCTAGACGGCAGCAGATGTTACACCGCTAGGGCTCATGACTTCCCCTGCCATAGGTTTTCAGTATTGGGCATGTATTCCCTTTCGTGGAGGGGGCCTCCAGTCCAATTAGAGAGCAGTTGGTTTCCCCCATAACAAACATGCCACTACTGTACCCGTTGGCACATTTGGCCTGGCTGGCCAAATTTAAAGCTTGCAGTGTCCACTGTTATATATCTCCACTGGTGATTTCTCTTTCCCATGGAACTGCATGCAGAATGGCTTCTTCCAGCTTTTTGTCAGCTGGTCTAAATGGAGGAGATTTTCAGCTCAGCTCCAGCAGGATTTCTCAGTCACCTTGCAGTCCAAGTATATGGAGTCTTCAGCAATAGGGTTTTACCACCTATTCCTGGTGGGAAACCAAGAGTCTCACCAATGGCCTGTAATGTTTTGGGGAGTATCAGGGACCTCCCTGGCCAACAACTTACTGGAAGGTATCCCATCTCTGGCACTGAAAATTTTCTAGTAACAATCTATGACTTCTAGATGTACACCATTATCCAAAAAGTAGGTTTCCATATGACTTATTCATACCCTCTTAGATTTTGATTAACCCTCCCCCCATGTTTCCTTTACTCAATCTCTTCTCCTCACCTCACTTATGTCTTTCCACCCCCATTAATCTGTTCTTCTACATACAATACCATCCTCTTAACAGAAATATTATTTGAGACAGAAAGGCAGAGAGAGAGTTGGGGGGAGAGAATGGGCACACCAGGGCCTCCAGCCACTGCAAACAAATTCCAGATGCATGTGCCCCCTTGTGCATCTGGCTTATGTGGGTACTGGAGAATCAAACCTAGTTCCTTAGGGTTTGTGGGAAAATGCCTTAACAACTAAGCTATCTCTCCAGCCCTCTAATTGCACTTTTCTTAAACATAGTTTTCATTTTTATTTATTTATTTGAGAGAGAGAATGAGACAGAGGAAGAGAGAGAGGGAGAGAATGGGCACACCAGGGCCTCCAGCCACTGCAAACAAACTCCAGACACATGCACCACCTGGTGCATCTGGTTTACCTGGGTCCTGGGGAATTGAACCGAGGTCCTTTGGCTTTGCAGGCAAATACCTTAACTGCTAAGCCATTTACCCAACCCCTAATTGCATTTTTTTTGTTTTTGTTTTTCAAGGTAGGGTCTCTAGCTCAGGCCAACCTGGATCTCTCTCTGTAGTCATAGGCACAAAGAGGCATATGCTTTAGAAGTTCATTTGTAGTGGCAGGAGGCTCTCATGCACCCATACTCTCTCTGCCCACAAATAAATAAAAGAACATTAAAAAAAATTGCCAGGACCGCGCATGGTAGCACAGACCTTTAACCCCAGCACTTGAGAGGCAGAGGTGGGAGGATCACAGTGAGTTCACAACCACCCTGAGACTACAGAGTGAATTCAAGGTCAGCCTGAGCTAGAATGAGACCCTACCTCGAAAAAAAAAAAAAAAAAATTTGCCAGGCGTGGTGGCACATGCCTTTAATCCCAGCACTGGGGAAGCAGAGGTAGGAGGATTGCTATTCGTGAGGTCATCCTAAGACTCCACAGTGAATTCCAGGTCAGCCTGGGATACAGCAAGACCCTATCTTGAAATAAACAAATTCAGGACTGGAGAGATGGCTTAGCAGTTAAGGTATTCCCCTGTGAAACCTAAGGACCCAGGTTTGATCCCCCAGAACCCACATAAGCCAGAAGCACTAGGTGGCCAATGCATCTGAGTTTGTTTGCAGAGGTTAGAGGTCCTGGTGCACTCATTCTCTTTTTCTATCTGCCTCTTTCTCTCCCTCTCTCTCTCAAATATATAAATGAAATGTATATTTTTAAAAATTCATGTGTGGTGGCTCATGGCAATCCCAGCACTTGGCAGGCCAAGGCCAGAGGTCTTCCATGAGTTTTGAGGCCAGCCTGGGCCTCAATTTCAGTACAGTGTGAGACCCTCTCTGGGGCTGGAGAAGGCAAGCAAGCAATGTTTGGAGTCTTGGAAAATGGGAGTTAACTAACGTGAGAGAAGAATCAGGACATTCTGGGCTGAAAACTGACATTTGCAAAGGTCACTGGGAGAGACAGGATCTGTTTCACAGTATACTAACCTGGTAAGGGGATGAAACTGCCCAATAACTACCAACCAGCATTTTTAGTTTTTATTTTTTGTTTTTTGGGTTTTTTGTTTGCTTGTTTGTTTTCAAACTAGGGTCTCATTTTTGCCCAGGCTGACCTGGAATTTACTATGTACTCTCAGGATGGCCTCAAACTCATGGCGATCTCCTACCTCTGCCTTCCAAGTGCTGGGATTAAAGGCAAGTGTCACCAGGCCAGGCTTAATTTTATTTTTTATTTTATTTTATTTATTTGAGAGAAAGAACGAGGCAGACAAAGAGAGAGAGAAAATGGGTTTGCCAGGGCCTCCAGCCACTGCAAATGAACTCCAGATGCATGCACCACCTTGTGCATCTGGCTCACGTGGGTGCTGGGGAATCAAACTTAGGTCCTTTGGCTTTGTAGGCAAGTGCCTTAAATGCTAAGCCATCCCTCCAGCCCTTTTTTGTTTTGTTTTGTTTTGTTTTTTCTTAATGTTTGTAGGGCTTTAAGTTTACGTTTTTCAATACAAGCAAAACAGTGAAATGTTAAGTAGATGACCATATAATTCATAAAAGAAAGAATGTAACTAATCTAAAATGACATGAAAAGAACCTGGATGTTTTCAAGCTCTCACTGAACTTATTACTAGGGAATACTGATATTGAGAAATGAAAAGTGATGGGCTAGAGAGATGGCTCAGCGGTGAAGCGCTTGCCTGTGAAGCCTAAGGACCCCGGTTCGAGGCTCGACTCCCCAGGACCCACGTTAGCCAGATGCACAAGGGGGCGCACGTATCTGGAGTTCGTTTGCAGTGGCTGGAGGCCCTGGCGCGCCCATTCTCTCTCTCTCTCTCTATCTGCCTCTTTCTCTCTCTGTCTGTCGCTCTCAAATAAATAAATAAAAATAACAAAAAAAATTTAAAAAAATTATAAAAAAAAAAGAAAGAAAAGTGACCTGTGAAAAATATAGATGTAGGGCTGCAGATGGCTTATCAGTTAAGGCACTTGCCTGCAAAGCCTAAGGACCTAGGTTCGATTCCCCAGGACCCACGTAAGCCAGATGCACAAGGTGGCACGTGCATCTGAAGCTTGTTTGCAGTGGCTAGAAGTCCTGACGTGGCCATTCTTTCTCCCTCTCTATCTCTGCCTCATTCTCTCTCTCAAATAAATAAAAATAAAATTTAAAAATATATAGAGTTGTAAAAAAAGCTAATGCTAAAATTCAACATGTTAATGTTATCAATAAGGTAGCTTTATATTTGTTTGATCAGGTTTCTTGGGCCTCTTCTCTGAATAAATATCTTGTGACTACAAAGGAAAAAAAGGCCACTAAACTCACTACTGTCCTCAAGGCTTTGAACCAGTTGGGATAATGTGGCAAGAAGAAAAAGTCATTATGTAGTGCTATCCCCAAACCTATTATTGTTATGACCATAGCTCCATGGAGTTCTTCAGAAATGAGGATGGCAAAGCATGAAAACACAACAGGACCCATACTGTTAACTAAATTAAGGTAGTCTGGTTTGGGTGGACTACTTTCTGTCACAGTAAAACCCCATCTGACCCCTCCCCAAAAAACTAGGAAACTGGCTCCATAAGCCATCTGAGTAAAAGCTAACATAGGAATATAAGTCTTTGTTGTGACCATGACCAGTGGGATAGCAACAAATGGTATTAGTCCTGCCAATGTTACATACAATGCTGGCTTTGGACTGTCAAGTAGGTAAGTATTGGCACTTGGTGGCCTAGCAGGAAGGACTGCTTGCTTCTGTTTCTTCTTTTTTTTAATTTTTGTTTATTTTTATTTGAAAGCGACAGACAGAGAGAGAGAAAGAGGCAGATAGAGAGAGAATGGGCGCGCCAGGGCCTCTGGCCACTGAAAATGAACTCCAGACGCGTGTGCCCCTTGTGCATCTGGCTAACGTGGGTCCTGGAGAACCAAGCCTTGAACCGGGGTCTTTAGGCTTCACAGGCAAGCGCTTAACCGCTAAGCCATCTCCCCAGCCCTTCTGTTTCTTCTTTACCATTGTGTTTTGCTCACCAACACTTGAAATGATGGATAAAGCCAAGGCTGTGGGAACAAAGGAGAAAGGTTCTGCTGGAGAGATGTCTTGGGATAAAGTTATTTATTCTGCTAGTTCTGAGTCTCACTACGTAATGGTATTTCAGTATCTTTGAAGATGCTTGAGCAAACCTCTGGATGAAGTGAAGCATATTGGCCTCTAATAAGAATCTTGCTCAGGAGGATGAAAACAGTTCTGATTTAATATACTTTTGCAACTAAGAAGAAGGGCTGAAGCCTGAACCATGTCGTTGTCAGCATTGTATGGCGATCTTGAAAGACTTTTTTTTTTTTTTTTTGGTAGGATCTCACTCTTGCCCAGGCTGACCTGAAACTCACTCTGTAGGAGTGCACCACCATGTCTGGCTCCTGCAACTTTTAAACTGGTGGAGGAAATGAAGACAGCTTTCAGAGTTTCACACTGCTTTACTCCTTAAAACTTAGAAAGGTGCGGCTGGAGAGATGACTCAGTGGTAATGGTTCTTGTCTTCATAACTTGCCTAACAACCTGAGTTCGACTCCCCAGTGCCCATGTAAAGCCAGATGCACAAAGTGATACATGCACATGCATCTGGAGTTTGTTTGCAGTGGCTGGAGGCCCTGATGTGCCCATTCTCTCTCTCTCTCTCTCTCTCTCTCTCTCTCTCTCTCTCTGCTTGCAAATACTTAAAAATATTTTGAAAAATTAGAAAGATAGCCGGGTAGGGTGACGCACTTTAATCCCAGCACTCAGAGGGTGACGTAGGAGGATCGCTGTGAGTTCGAGGCTAGCCTGCGACTAGAGTTCCAGGCCAGCCTAGAGTGAGACTCTACCTAGAGAAAGAAAAAAAAAAGCAAAACAGCGGGACGTGGTGGCGCCCGCCTTTAATCCCAGCACTCGGGAGGGCAGAGGTAGGAGGATCGCCGTGAGTTTGAGGCCAACCTGATACTATATAGTGAATTCCGGGTCACTTTGGGATTGAGTGAGACCCTACCACAAAAAAAAAAAAAAAAAAGAAAAAAAGTACGATCCACCTTCGTCACTGCAGCCAGGCGCCGGGTTTGGTGAGTTTTTCTTCTGTCCTAGGCTTCCGCGGTTGTAATCACGTACGCGAAGACCTGACAACAGAGCCAGGCATGACCTTTCTGGCTCTCTGCGGCACCTATCGACACCCGCCCCACGTGACCAAACAGACTGAGCACTTCCGCTTCCCTTCAGCTCTCTTTTCCTCGCTGTTCCCCGCCCCCGGCTCCCGAGTGCGGTGAGTGCCCGAGTGCCCGGCCGGGGCTGTCGGGCCGAAGTTGCCACGCGCTGACCCTTCCGACCTTCCTTCTCGTCACCCCAGGTCCCCGCGGAAGCGGTGGTGGCGGCGCCATGGCGGAGCTGACGGCTCTCGAGAGCCTTATCGAGATGGGCTTCCCCCGGGGACGCGCGTAAGGAGACCCCCCAGCTCTGGCCCGCCGGGGTGGAGGGCCGCCGACCTGGCTTGGCCTTTACCCCCGACTAGCCCGAGTGTCACCATGGCTGGCGGGCTCTATTGTCGGTGTTTCTGCCCCCAGGGAGAAGGCTCTGGCCCTCACAGGGAACCAGGGCATCGAGGCTGCGATGGATTGGTGAGCAGGCCGACCCGGTGGCGGAGAGTTGAGGGCTTCTGGAAAGGACAGCCACAAGGCTAACCTCTCTGCCCACTTTCCCTGCCAGGCTAATGGAGCACGAAGACGACCCTGATGTGGACGAGCCCCTGGAGACGCCCGCTGGACATATCCTGGGACGGGAACCCACCCCAGAGCAAGTTGGCCCTGAAGGTCCTGACTGGGAGACATCTTGTGATTATTGAGGGCCCGACGGCAATCAGAAGGGGTAATAATACTGGTTGGTTGTTTGTAGGGGCTGGGTCTGCTGCTGCTGGAGAAAGCAAACCCATTTTAACTGAAGAAGAAAGACAAGAACAGACTAAGAGGTAAAGAGGGATATCACCATTTCTTTTAATTTTTTTTTGTTTTGTTTTGTTTTTCGAGATAGTGTCACACTCTAGCTCAGGCTGGCCAGTAATTCACTCTGTAGTCTCAGAGCGGCCTCGAAGTCATGGCAATCCTACCTCTGTCTCCCTAGTGCTGGGTTTAAAGGCATGTGTCACCACGCCTGGCTCTAATTTTTTGACAAAAATAATGAATGGGTGTGCCAGCCTCTTGCCACACCAGATGTATGCTTCACTTTTTGCATCTGGCTTTACATGGGTACTGTGGAATTGAACCCCGGCCATCAGACTTTGCAAGCAAGCAAGCCTTTTTACTGCTGAACCACCTCTCTAGTTTTGTTTTAAGACAAGGTCTCACTTTGGCTTAGGCCTACCTGGAACAAGCTTTATGGACCAGGTTGCCTTGAACTTAGGTGATCCTCCTGCCTCTGCCTCCCCAGTGCTTAAATTTCAGGCCCTCACTACCATACGCTGTGTTTTTTGAGACAGGGACCTTCATAGGTCATGCTGGCCTGCAACACAGTGTGTAGCCCAGCTGGGTTCAAACTCAATCCTCTTGCCTCCTGAGTTCTAGGATTACAGGCATGGACCACCATGCACAATTCAGCCCATAGTCCTGAGTGCCTTTTCCATTTGTCTCCAAAACAAACATGTCTGGTCAAAGAACCTTGACCTTTCTACATCTCCTCTGTCCTTTTTCTTTCTCTCTAGACAGGCTCAGCCTCCAACTTCTATGTACAGTTGCAGTTGAGGCTGGCCCTGGACCTCCGGATCCTCCTGCCTGCACCTTTCAAGTGCTGAGGTTATAGTACTACACTGCCATACCTGATTCTCTCTGTGCATCTGAATTTATGTGGGTACTGGGGAATTGAATCTAAGCTATCAGGCTTTGCAATCAATGCCTTATATTTATGATGGGAGAGACCACACGGGGACCAAGTACATGCACCACTTTGTGTATTTTACATTATGTGTGTACTGAGGAATTGAACCCCAATTCAGCAGACTTTGCAAGCAAGTACTTTTAACCATGAAGCCACCTCCCCAGCCCCCCCCCCTTTTTTTTTTTTTTTGGTTTTTGGTTTTTGGTTTTTGTTTGTTTTCAAACTAGGGTCTCATTTTTGCCCAGGCTGACCTGGAATTTACTATGTACTCTCAGGATGGCCTCAAACTCATGGCGATTCTCCTACCTCTGCCTTCCAAGTGCTGGGATTAAAGGCAAGTGTCACCAGGCCAGGCTTAATTTTATTTTTTTAATTTATTTTATTTATTTGAGAGAGAGAACGAGGCAGACAAAGAGAGAGAGAAAATGGGTTTGCCAGGGCCTCCAGCCACTGCAAATGAACTCCAGATGCATGCACCACCTTGTGCATCTGGCTCACGTGGGTGCTGGGGAATCAAACTTAGGTCCTTTGGCTTTGTAGGCAAGTGCCTTAAATGCTAAGCCATCCCTCCAGCCCTTTTTTGTTTTGTTTTGTTTTGTTTTTTCTTAATGTTTGTAGGGCTTTAAGTTTACGTTTTTCAATACAAGCAAAACAGTGAAATGTTAAGTAGATGACCATATAATTCATAAAAGAAAGAATGTAACTAATCTAAAATGACATGAAAAGAACCTGGATGTTTTCAAGCTCTCACTGAACTTATTACTAGGGAATACTGATATTGAGAAATGAAAAGTGATGGGCTAGAGAGATGGCTCAGCGGTGAAGCGCTTGCCTGTGAAGCCTAAGGACCCCGGTTCGAGGCTCGACTCCCCAGGACCCACGTTAGCCAGATGCACAAGGGGGCGCACGCATCTGGAGTTCGTTTGCAGTGGCTGGAGGCCCTGGCGCGCCCATTCTCTCTCTCTCTCTATCTGCCTCTTTCTCTCTCTGTCTGTCGCTCTCAAATAAATAAATAAAAATAACAAAAAAAATTTAAAAAAATTATAAAAAAAAAAGAAAGAAAAGTGACCTGTGAAAAATATAGATGTAGGGCTGCAGATGGCTTATCAGTTAAGGCACTTGCCTGCAAAGCCTAAGGACCTAGGTTCGATTCCCCAGGACCCACGTAAGCCAGATGCACAAGGTGGCACGTGCATCTGAAGCTTGTTTGCAGTGGCTAGAAGTCCTGACGTGGCCATTCTTTCTCCCTCTCTATCTCTGCCTCATTCTCTCTCTCAAATAAATAAAAATAAAATTTAAAAATATATAGAGTTGTAAAAAAGCTAATGCTAAAATTCAACATGTTAATGTTATCAATAAGGTAGCTTTATATTTGTTTGATCAGGTTTCTTGGGCCTCTTCTCTGAATAAATATCTTGTGACTACAAAGGAAAAAAAGGCCACTAAACTCACTACTGTCCTCAAGGCTTTGAACCAGTTGGGATAATGTGGCAAGAAGAAAAAGTCAATATGTAGTGCTATCCCCAAACCTATTATTGTTATGACCATAGCTCCATGGAGTTCTTCAGAAATGAGGATGGCAAAGCATGAAAACACAACAGGACCCATACTGTTAACTAAATTAAGGTAGTCTGGTTTGGGTGGACTACTTTCTGTCACAGTAAAACCCCATCTGACCCCTCCCCAAAAAACTAGGAAACTGGCTCCATAAGCCATCTGAGTAAAAGCTAACATAGGAATATAAGTCTTTGTTGTGACCATGACCAGTGGGATAGCAACAAATGGTATTAGTCCTGCCAATGTTACATACAATGCTGGCTTTGGACTGTCAAGTAGGTAAGTATTGGCACTTGGTGGCCTAGCAGGAAGGACTGCTTGCTTCTGTTTCTTCTTTTTTTTAATTTTTGTTTATTTTTATTTGAAAGCGACAGACAGAGAGAGAGAAAGAGGCAGATAGAGAGAGAATGGGCGCGCCAGGGCCTCTGGCCACTGAAAATGAACTCCAGACGCGTGTGCCCCTTGTGCATCTGGCTAACGTGGGTCCTGGAGAACCAAGCCTTGAACCGGGGTCTTTAGGCTTCACAGGCAAGCGCTTAACCGCTAAGCCATCTCCCCAGCCCTTCTGTTTCTTCTTTACCATTGTGTTTTGCTCACCAACACTTGAAATGATGGATAAAGCCAAGGCTGTGGGAACAAAGGAGAAAGGTTCTGCTGGAGAGATGTCTTGGGATAAAGTTATTTATTCTGCTAGTTCTGAGTCTCACTACGTAATGGTATTTCAGTATCTTTGAAGATGCTTGAGCAAACCTCTGGATGAAGTGAAGCATATTGGCCTCTAATAAGAATCTTGCTCAGGAGGATGAAAACAGTTCTGATTTAATATACTTTTGCAACTAAGAAGAAGGGCTGAAGCCTGAACCATGTCGTTGTCAGCATTGTATGGCGATCTTGAAAGACTTTTTTTTTTTTTTTTTGGTAGGATCTCACTCTTGCCCAGGCTGACCTGAAACTCACTCTGTAGGAGTGCACCACCATGTCTGGCTCCTGCAACTTTTAAACTGGTGGAGGAAATGAAGACAGCTTTCAGAGTTTCACACTGCTTTACTCCTTAAAACTTAGAAAGGTGCGGCTGGAGAGATGACTCAGTGGTAATGGTTCTTGTCTTCATAACTTGCCTAACAACCTGAGTTCGACTCCCCAGTGCCCATGTAAAGCCAGATGCACAAAGTGATACATGCACATGCATCTGGAGTTTGTTTGCAGTGGCTGGAGGCCCTGATGTGCCCATTCTCTCTCTCTCTCTCTCTCTCTCTCTCTCTCTCTCTCTCTCTCTCTCTCTCTGCTTGCAAATACTTAAAAATATTTTGAAAAATTAGAAAGATAGCCGGGTAGGGTGACGCACTTTAATCCCAGCACTCAGAGGGTGACGTAGGAGGATCGCTGTGAGTTCGAGGCTAGCCTGCGACTAGAGTTCCAGGCCAGCCTAGAGTGAGACTCTACCTAGAGAAAGAAAAAAAAAAAGCAAAACAGCGGGACGTGGTGGCGCCCGCCTTTAATCCCAGCACTCGGGAGGGCAGAGGTAGGAGGATCGCCGTGAGTTTGAGGCCAACCTGATACTATATAGTGAATTCCGGGTCACTTTGGGATTGAGTGAGACCCTACCACAAAAAAAAAAAAAAAAAAGAAAAAAAGTACGATCCACCTTCGTCACTGCAGCCAGGCGCCGGGTTTGGTGAGTTTTTCTTCTGTCCTAGGCTTCCGCGGTTGTAATCACGTACGCGAAGACCTGACAACAGAGCCAGGCATGACCTTTCTGGCTCTCTGCGGCACCTATCGACACCCGCCCCACGTGACCAAACAGACTGAGCACTTCCGCTTCCCTTCAGCTCTCTTTTCCTCGCTGTTCCCCGCCCCCGGCTCCCGAGTGCGGTGAGTGCCCGAGTGCCCGGCCGGGGCTGTCGGGCCGAAGTTGCCACGCGCTGACCCTTCCGACCTTCCTTCTCGTCACCCCAGGTCCCCGCGGAAGCGGTGGTGGCGGCGCCATGGCGGAGCTGACGGCTCTCGAGAGCCTTATCGAGATGGGCTTCCCCGGGGACGCGCGTAAGGAGACCCCCCAGCTCTGGCCCGCCGGGGTGGAGGGCCGCCGACCTGGCTTGGCCTTTACCCCCGACTAGCCCGAGTGTCACCATGGCTGGCGGGCTCTATTGTCGGTGTTTCTGCCCCCAGGGAGAAGGCTCTGGCCCTCACAGGGAACCAGGGCATCGAGGCTGCGATGGATTGGTGAGCAGGCCGACCCGGTGGCGGAGAGTTGAGGGCTTCTGGAAAGGACAGCCACAAGGCTAACCTCTCTGCCCACTTTCCCTGCCAGGCTAATGGAGCACGAAGACGACCCTGATGTGGACGAGCCCCTGGAGACGCCCGCTGGACATATCCTGGGACGGGAACCCACCCCAGAGCAAGTTGGCCCTGAAGGTCCTGACTGGGAGACATCTTGTGATTATTGAGGGCCCGACGGCAATCAGAAGGGGTAATAATACTGGTTGGTTGTTTGTAGGGGCTGGGTCTGCTGCTGCTGGAGAAAGCAAACCCATTTTAACTGAAGAAGAAAGACAAGAACAGACTAAGAGGTAAAGAGGGATATCACCATTTCCTTTTAATTTTTTTTTGTTTTGTTTTGTTTTTCGAGATAGTGTCACACTCTAGCTCAGGCTGGCCAGTAATTCACTCTGTAGTCTCAGAGCGGCCTCGAAGTCATGGCAATCCTACCTCTGTCTCCCTAGTGCTGGGTTTAAAGGCATGTGTCACCACGCCTGGCTCTAATTTTTTGACAAAAATAATGAATGGGTGTGCCAGCCTCTTGCCACACCAGATGTATGCTTCACTTTTTGCATCTGGCTTTACATGGGTACTGTGGAATTGAACCCCGGCCATCAGACTTTGCAAGCAAGCAAGCCTTTTTACTGCTGAACCACCTCTCTAGTTTTGTTTTAAGACAAGGTCTCACTTTGGCTTAGGCCTACCTGGAACAAGCTTTATGGACCAGGTTGCCTTGAACTTAGGTGATCCTCCTGCCTCTGCCTCCTCAGTGCTTAAATTTCAGGCCCTCACTACCATACGCTGTGTTTTTTGAGACAGGGACCTTCATAGGTCATGCTGGCCTGCAACACAGTGTGTAGCCCAGCTGGGTTCAAACTCAATCCTCTTGCCTCCTGAGTTCTAGGATTACAGGCATGGACCACCATGCACAATTCAGCCCATAGTCCTGAGTGCCTTTTCCATTTGTCTCCAAAACAAACATGTCTGGTCAAAGAACCTTGACCTTTCTACATCTCCTCTGTCCTTTTTCTTTCTCTCTAGACAGGCTCAGCCTCCAACTTCTATGTACAGTTGCAGTTGAGGCTGGCCCTGGACCTCCGGATCCTCCTGCCTGCACCTTTCAAGTGCTGAGGTTATAGTCCTACACTGCCATACCTGATTCTCTCTGTGCATCTGACTTTATGTGGGTACTGGGGAATTGAATCTAAGCTATCAGGCTTTGCAATCAATGCCTTATATTTATGATGGGAGAGACCACACGGGGACCAAGTACATGCACCACTTTGTGTATTTTACATTATGTGTGTACTGAGGAATTGAACCCCAATTCAGCAGACTTTGCAAGCAAGTACTTTTAACCATGAAGCCACCTCCCCAGCCCCCCCCCCCTTTTTTTTTTTTTTTTTGGTTTTTGGTTTTTGGTTTTTGGTTTTTGGAGGTAGGGTCTTCCTCTAGCCCAGGCCGACGTGGAATTCACTATGTAGTCTCAGGGTGGCCTTGAGCTCACAGTGATCCTCCTACCTCTGCCTCTCAAGTGCTGGGATTAAAGGTGTGTGCCACCCCAGCTTTTTGGATGTTTTTGAGGCAGGGGCTCACTCTGGTCCAGGCTGACCTGGAACTCATTTTGTAGCCCCAGGCTTGCTTTGAGCTCACAGCAATCCTCCAATCTCAGCCTCCTGAGTGCTGAGACCACACCTGGCTGTTCCTTAGTTTTGTTCAGAAACCCCTGTTACAAACTCACCTTCCCATTCCATGTCCATTTCTCTTGGGCTGTTTGCTTGCAACACAGAATGTTGGAGCTAGTGGCCCAGAAGCAGCGGGAACGTGAAGAAAGAGAGGAGCGAGAAGCACTGGAACGAGAAAAACAGCGCAGGAGACAAGGGCAAGAGCTGTCAGCTGCACGACAGAAGCTGCAGGAAGATGAGATGCGGCGAGCTGCTGAGGAGCGTAGGAGGGAAAAGGCTGAAGAGCTAGCTGCCAGGTCTGCATGATGGGCGTGTTGACTAATAGTTGAGAAGGGAATCAAGGCTGCTTTGCATATGTCTGACCCATTTTCCTTCTGTCTGCGTTTCAGACAAAGGGTTCGAGAAAAGATTGAAAGGGACAAAGCAGAAAGAGCCAAAAAGGTGGGTGATTGAGGTGACAATAGATGTGATGGAGTAGGTGGGTTAATTTTCAGTTTCAGAGGGAAAGCATGGACTTACATGATTTTTTTGGTGTGTGTGTCCGTGTGTGTGTGTCCGTCCGTCTGTCCATCCTCTTGCCTCAGCCTCCCAAGACCTAAAATTAATAGGTGTGAGTCTGGTGTTTTGTTGTTTTGAGGATTTAAACTAGGTCTTAATACATGCTAGACAAGTCCCCAGGACTGTTTTTTGTGGTGGTGGGCCAGTGTCTGATGGATGTTTTACTTTGTTCTTCAGTATGGTAGTAGTGTGGCTTCTCAGCCATCCCTGCCAGCAACAGAGCCAGGTGCTGTTCCTTCCTCTCCCAGCCAGGAGCCGCCTACCAAGCGGGAGTATGACCAGTGTCGCATACAGGTACTCATTTTGATTTTTGTCTTGCTCTTGGAATCCCTGTGAACCTACAGGCTACCCAGGTCAGACCTGTTTTCAGTTAAGTTCCCTTTGCCAAATCTCGCCCTTCCTTGTAAATGACTTGTAATTCTACCTCTGCTTCTCTTAGGAAAGATATCAAATTTCACCTGCCCAAGTCTTATTAAATTAATACCTCTCTTACTCAGCTGTTGCCCTTTTACTTGTTTATAGTGCTTTCATTACATTCATTATATAGCTGTTCTGATAATGTACTCATCCAAATTTTTATTTTTTAATCTTGTCCTTGTCTTCTCTTATGAGGAGCTGGAGCCCTTTCTTCAGTACTTAGCAATGCAGAGCATTAGGTACTTGTTCATTAGCTCCTTTAAATACCATTTGTGTTGGTTCATCCAACCTCTGAAAGGAAGGAGGGCCAGCTTTAGTTCTTCCTTACTTGGGGTACCTCACTGAGTTTTGTTTTGGAGACAGGGCCTTGCTATGTAGCCACTGCTGACCTCAAACCTGTAGTGATCCTCTTGCATGTGTCTTCCCACTGCTGGGATTACAGGCATGTACCACTATGCCTGGCACAAATTAATTAATTGGTATTTTGAGATAGGTCTCAGTTGAGGATAACCTTGAACTTTTTTTTTTCTCAATTTTTATTAACATCTTACATGATTATAAAAAATATCCCATGGTAATACCGTCCCTCCCCCCACTTTCCCCTTTGAAATTCCATTCTCCATCATATCCCCTCCCCATCTCAATCAGTCTCTTCTTTTATTTTGATGTCATGATCTTTTCCTCCTCTTATGATGGTCTTGTGTAGGTAGTGTCAGGCATTGTGAGGTCATGTATATCCAGGCCATTTTATGTCTGGAGGGAGCACGTTGTAAGGAGTCCTACCCTTCCTTTGGCTCTTACATTCTTTCCGCCACCTATTCCGCATTAGACCCTGAGCCTTGGAAGGTGTGATCAAGATATTACTCCGTACTCCAATCACTTCTTTCCAGCACCATGATACCTTCTGAGTCATCCCAAGGTCACTGCCATCTGAAAAGATAAGATTCTCTACCCAAAGTGAGAGTAGCATTCATATAGGGGTATGAATATTAAGAGAAGTGCTTACTGGGCAGTTTGATAAGCATAGTACATACATTTATCCAGACATCAGCAGACGTTACACCCCTAGGGCTAGGGCTCATGACTACCCCTGTTTTAAGTTTTCAGTATCAGGGATGTATTCCCTTCCCATGG
The DNA here is from genome assembly GCA_036346955.1 of Dipus sagitta. Classification (NCBI taxonomy): domain Eukaryota; kingdom Metazoa; phylum Chordata; class Mammalia; order Rodentia; family Dipodidae; genus Dipus; species Dipus sagitta. The sequence goes on from CM070770.1 coordinate 165,716,547, forward strand.
AGCGGGCCTCCAGTCCAATTAGACGGCAGTTGGTTTCCACCATGATAGACGTGCCACTATTGCACCTGTTGGCTCATTTGGCCTGGCTGGCCAATTATATGGCTTGCAGTGTCCACTGTTAAGTATCTTCACTGGTAGTATCTCTTTCTCCCATTGAACTGCATGTAGAATGGCTTCTATCAGCTTTCTGTCAGCTAACCTTGAACTTTTTTTTTTTTCTTGTTTTTCTTTTTTTTTTCTTTTTTTTCGAGGTAGGGTCTCACTCTAGCCCAGGCTGACCTGGAATTCACTATGGAGTCTCAGGGTGGCCTTGATCTCATGGTGATCCTCCTACCTCTGCCTCCCGAGTGCTGGGATTAAAGGCGTGCGCCACCACGCCCGGTTTAACCTTGAACTTTTGATCCTTCTGTCTTTTTTTTTTCTGGGGTAGGGTCTCACTCTAGCTCAGGCTGACCTGGAATTTACTCTGTTGTCTCAGGCTGGCCTCGAATTCAGGACCATCCTCCTACCTCTGCCTCCTGGGTGCTGGGATTAAAAGTGTGAGCCACCGTGCCCAGCTCCCTTCTGTCTCTTAACTCTCAAGTACTAGTTACCACCTCTCATACCTGTTAGTGATATAACTCACTCATTTGTGTGTGATTGCAGGTCCTGTTGATTGAACCCATGGCCTTGTGCATTGTACGCAAGTGCTCTTAACACTGAACTGTATCTTTAGGCCTCTTTCACTCTTAGCCTCCCAAGTGCTGGGATTACAGGCTTGAACCACCACACCAACCCCTCAGTTGTCATGCTCACAATCCTGGGTGTCTCTCTTGTCTTCCAGGTCAGGCTGCCGGATGGGACCTCATTAACCCAGACATTCCGGGCCCGGGAACAGCTGGCAGCTGTGAGGCTCTATGTGGAGCTCCACCGTGGAGAAGAGCCTGGAGGTGGTCAGGACCCTGTGCAGTTGCTCACTGGCTTTCCCAGACGGGCTTTCTCAGAGGCTGATATGGAGCGGCCCCTGCAGGAGCTGGGTATGGCATATGGGATGAGGAAACAGGACTTGGGAATGGAGGGCAATCTTGGAATAGGTAATGTGAAGCAAAGGGACTTTGTGGAGATAGTGTGAGACCAGGAATTTGAAGGACAAAAGGCAAGTTTGTGACTCAAGCCCCTATTCTTCCCATCTTCAGGACTTGTGCCTTCTGCTGTCCTCATTGTGGCCAAGAAATGTCCCAGCTGAGGGGCCTTCATCCCACCGTCCATCCCTCTCTGACCTCTTCATCTTTGATAAGGCACTGACATCACCTTCCTAATAAATAGACCCTTTGAGTTCTATATATGCCTGGCTCCTTCCTGAATGACTGTGACAGAAGGAAGACAGAGAAGCTGAAGAGAGTAAACCCTCTTCCTCATCGTTAAATTTTCAACAGAGAGCCAGGCATAGTGGCACACACCTTTAGTCCCAGCACTCTGGAGGCTGAGAGTTCGAAGCCAGCCTGATACTACATAGTGAATTCCAGATCAGCCTTGGCTATAGCGAGATCCTACCTCAAAAACCAACAACAAGGGCTGGAGAGATGGCTTAGTGGTTAAGACATTTGCCTGCAAAGCCAAAGGACCCAGGTTCAATTCCCCAGGACCCATGTAAGCCAGATGCATGAGGGGCACATGTGTATGGAGTTTGTTTGCAGTGGCTGTAGGCCGAGGCATGCCCATTCTCTGTCTTTCTTCTTCTCTCCTCCCTATCTGCTTGGGGAAAAAAAAATACCAAACAACTGGAGAGATGGCTTAGCAGTTAAGGCGCTTGCCTGCAAAGCCAAAGGACCTAGGTTTGATTTCCCAGGACCCACATAAGCCAGATGCACAAAGTGGAGCATGTGTCTGGAGTTGTTTGCAGCAGCTGGAGACCCTGATATACCCTCTCTCTCTCCCTCTCTCTACTACTACCTCTCTCGCTCAAAATAAATAAATAAAAATTTAAAAGTATATATATTACAAATAACCCAACAACAACAAAAAAGATTACCCAGTTCTAGTTCAGCCTTGGTTAAGAGTGAAAACTAATTTCCAACCGGGCATGGTGACACATGCCTTTAATCCCAGCACTTGGGAGGCAGAGGTAGGAGGATTGCCGTGAGTTCGAGGCCATCCTGAGACTACATAGTGAATTCCAGGTCAGCCTGGGCTAGAGTGACACCCTACCTCAACCCCCCCACCAAAAAAAAAAACCTAATTTCCAAAAAGAAAAAAAAAAATTATCCTAAGCTGGGCTCACTATTACTGAGTTTGCTTAGGTTAGCATGTAAAAAGCCCTGGGCTCAATGCCCAGCATCAAAAAGACAAAACAGGAGCCATGTGTGGTGGTGCAGAGGTAGGATCCCCTTGAGTTCGAGGCCAGCCTGAGAATACATAGTGCATTCCAGGTCAGCCTGAACTAGAGTGAGAACCTACCTCAAACAAACAAACAAAAAAAAAAACAGCTGGGTGTGGTGGCACACCCCTTTAGCCCCAGCACTTGGGAGGCAGAAGTAGGAGGATCTCTGTTCAAGGTCAGCCTGGGTTAGAGCCAGACCCTACCTTGAAAAAAACAAGCCTGAGACTCAGTCGGGCGTGGTGGCGCACGTCTTTAGTCCCAGCACTCAGGAGGCAGAGGTAGGTGGATCACCGTGAGTTGGAGGCCACCCTGAGACTCCATAGTGAAGTCCAGGTCAGCCTGGGCTAGAGTGAGACCCTACCTCGAAAAACCAAAAAAAAAAAAAAAAAAGATTTTAGACTTGGGGCTGGAGAGATGGCTTAGCAGTGAAGGCTCTTGCCTGCTTGTCTCAAAAGCCTAAGGACCTAAGATCTAATCCTCAGTACCTACACAAGCCAGATGCACAAGGTGGAGCATGCATCTGGATTTCCTTTGCAGTGGCTAGAGGCCTTGGCACACCCATTCTCTCATAAATTTTCAGAAATTATTTTAAAGGACTGGAGAGATGGCTTAGTGGTTAAGGCGCTTGCCTGCAAAGCCACAGTTTGCTTTCCCAGGACCCACATAAGCCGGATGCACGAGGTGGTGCATTCATCTGGAGTTTGTTTATACTGGCCGGAAGCCCTGGCATGCTCATTCTCTATCTGCCTCTTTCCCTCTCTCAAATAAATATAAATATAATAATAAAATTTTTTTTGTTTATTTATTTGAGACTGACAGAGAGAAGGAGGGAGGGAGGGAGAGAGAGAATGGGCACGCCAGAGCTTCTAGCCTCTGTAAAGGAACTCCAAATGCGTGCGCCCCCTTGTGCATCTGGCTAACGTGGGTCCTGGGGAATTGAGCCTCGAACCAGGGTCCTTAGGCTTCACAGGCAAGCACTTAACTGCTAAGCCATCTCTCCAGCCCAATAAAAATACTTTTAAAAATTATTTTAAAAAGGTGCCATCTGCTGTGGTGGCACATGCATTTAATCCCAGCACTTGTGTGGCAGAGGTAGGAGGATCACTGTGAGTTTCAGGCCACAGGTAGGAGGATCATTGTGAGTTTCAGACCGCCCTGAGACTACATAGAGAATTCCAGGCCAGCCTGGGCTAGAATGAGACCCTACCTCGAAAAAATATATATATTGAAAAAAAAAAGGTAAATACTTCTCACCAAGGACCTCTCCTCCAACTTTGCAAGCAAGTTTAGTTACTGAACCGTCTTCCTAGCCCTCGCTGCCACACACATGTTTGAAGCAACTAATCACACCCAGACAAAAAGGTCTCTGCTGGGGGAAAAAAAAAAAAAATTTTTTTTTTTCTTTTGAGGTAGAGCCTCACTGTAGCTCAGGCTGACGTGGAATTCACGATGTAGTCTCAGGGTGGCCTCGAATTCATGGCAATCCTACCTCTCCCTCCCAAGTGCTGCAATTAAAAGCCTGTGCCACACACCCAGCTTGCTTTTTTTGTTTTGTTTTGTTTTCTGAGGCAAGGTCTCGCTCTAGCCCAGGCTGACCTGGAATTCACTATGTAGTCTCAGGGTGGCCTCGAACTCACGGCAATCCTCCTACCTCTGCCTCCCCAGTGCTGGGATTAAAGGCATGCACCACTATGCCCCGCAATAGCTTTTTTTTTTTTTTTTTTTTTTTTTTTAATTTATTTGAGAGACAGAGAGAAAGAGGCAGATAGAAAGAGAGGGACAGAGAGAGAATGGGCATGTAAGGGCCTCCAGCCACTGCAAATGAATTCTAGACCCGTGTTCCCCCTTGTGCATCTGGTGAACGTGGGTCCTGGGGAATCGAGCCTCGAACTGGGGTCCTTAGGCTTCTCAGGCAAGCACTTAATCGCTAAGCCATCTCTCCAGCCTTTTTTTTTTTTTTTGAGGTAGGGGCTCACTCTGGCTCAGGCTGACCTGAAATTAACTATGTAGTCTCAGGGTGGCCTTGAACTCATGGGGATCCTCCTACCTCTGCCTCCCAAGTGCTGGGATTAAAGGCATGCGCCACCATGCCCGGTTTGCTTTTTTTTTTTCTTTTTTTTTTTAAGGTAGGGTTTCACTCTAGCCCAGGCTGACCTGGAATTCACTATGTAGTCTCAGGGGTGGCCTCGAACTCATGGTGATCCTCCTACTTCTGCCTACCGAGTGCTGGGATTAAGGAGTGTGCCACTATGCCCGGCTCAAGGGGTAATTTTTTTTTCTTTTACTTTCAATTTTTTTTTAATTAACAACTTCCATGATTATAAAAGATATCCCATGGTAATGTCCTCCCTCCCCCTGATCTTTTCCTCTTATTTGATGGAATTGTGTAGGTAGTGCTAGACACTGAGGTTATGGATATCAGCCCATTTTGTGTCTGGGGGAAGCACATTGTCAGGAGTCCTACCCTTCCTTTGGCTCTTAGACCTTTCTGCCACCTCTTCCTCAATAATTCCTCAATAGACCCTGAGCCTTGGAAGGTGTGATAGAGATATTGCAGTGCTGAGCACTCCTGTCACTTCTTTCCAGCACCACGATGCCTTCTGAGTCATCCCAAGGTCACTGCCATCTGAAGACAAAATTCTCTACCAAAAGTGAGAGTAGCATTAATACAAGGGTATGAACATTAAGAGAAGTGCTTACTGGGCAGTTTGATAAGCATAGTATATACATTTTGCCAGATAGCAGCAGATGTTACACGCCTAGGGCTCATGACTACCCGTGTTTTAAGTTTTCAGTATCAGGGATGTATTCCCTCCTGCGGAGCCTCCAGCCACTGCAAATGAACTCCAGATGCATGCGCCCCCCCTTGGGCTAATGTGGGTTCTAGGGAGTCGAACCTGGGTCCTTTGGCTTTGCAGGCAAGCGCCTCATCCACTAAGCCATCCCTCCAGCCCATAGCTCATTTTTTAATTGGCTTGTTTGATTTCTTATTATTTAATTTTTTTGAGTTCTTTGTATATCCTAGATATTAATCCTCTATCAGATGTATAGCTGGCAAAGATTTCCCATTCTGTAGGTTGCCTCGTTGCTCTATTCATAGTGTCCTTTGCTGTACAAAATCTTTGTAATTTCATGAGGTCCCAGTGGCTAATCTGTGGTTTTATTGCCTGAGCAATTGGGGTTATAGTCTGAAAGTCTTTGCCAAGACCAATTGTTGAAGGGTTTCCCCTACTTTTTCCTTTAGCAGTTTCAGAGTTTCTGGTGTGATATTAAGGTCTTTAATCCATGTGGACTTAATTCTTGTGCATGGAGAGAAAGAAGAATCTATTTTCATCCTTCTACAGATACATAATCCAGTTTTCCCAGCACCATTTGCTGAAGAGGCTGTTTTTTCTCCAGTGAGTATTTTTGGCATTTTTATAGATTATCAGGTAGCTATAGTTATCTGGACTTGCATCTGGGTCCTCTATTCTGTTCCATTGATCTACATGTCTGCTTTTGTGCCAGTACCATGCTGTTTTTGTTACTATGGCTCTGTAGTATAGGCTAAAATCAGGTATGGTGATACCACCCGCCTTATTTATGTTGCTCAGTATTATTTTAGATATTCGAGGTTTTTTGTGATTCCAAATGAATTTTTGGATTGTTTTTTCTATTTCCGTGAAGAATGCCATTGAAATTTTGATGGGGATTGCATTAAATGTGTAGATTGCTTTTGTAAGATTGCCATTTTCACAATATTGATTCTTCTGATACAGGAACAAGGGATGTTTTTCCATTTCCTAGTGTCTTCTGCAATTTCTCACTTGAGTGTTTTAAAGTTTTCATTGTAGAGATCCTTCACTTCCTTAGTTAGTTTTATTCCAAGGTACTTTTTTTTTTTTTTTTTTTTTGATGCAATTGTGAATGGGAGTGATTCTCTGATTTCATCCTCTGTGTGTTTGTTGTTAACATATAGGAATACTACTGATTTCTGTGTATTTATTTTGTATCCTCCTACATGGCTATAGGTATTTATCAGCTCTAACAGTTTGCTGGTAGAGTCTTTAGGGTCCTTTATGTATAGAATCATGTCATCTGCAAATAATGATAACATGATCTCTTCCTTTCCAATTTGTATCCCTTTTGTGTGCATCTCTTGCCTTATTGCTATGGGTAAGATTTCCAGTACTATATTAAATAAAAGTGGGGACAGTGGACACCCTTGTCTTTTTCCTGATTTTAGTGGAAAAGCTTCCAGTTTTTCCCCATTTAGTAATATGTTGGCTGTAGGCTTGTCATAAATAGCCTTTATTATATTGAGATATGTTCCTTCTATTTCCAGTCTCTGTAGTACTTTTATCATGAAGCGATGTTGGATTTTGTCAAGTGCTTTCTCTGCGTCTAATGAGATGATCATGTGATTTTTGTCCTTCAAACCATTTATATAATGTATAACATTTATCGATTTACGTATGTTGAACCATCCCTGCATCTCTGGGATAAAGCCTACTTGGTCGAGATGAATGGTCTTTCTGATATATTCTTGTATTCTGTTTGCCAGTATTTTTTTTCTCAATTTTTATTAACATTTTCCATGATTATAAAAAGTATCCCATGGTAATACCCTCCCTCTCCATTCTCCATCATATCCTATCCCCATCTCAATCAGTCCCTCATGTCGTTATCTTTTCCTCCTCTTATGATGGTCTTGTGTAGGTGGTGTCAGGCACTATGAGGTCATGGATATCCAGGCCATTTTATGTCTGGAGGGAGCACGTTGTAAGGAGTCCTACCCTTCCTTTGACTCTTAGATTTTTTTTTTTTTCGAGGTAGGTCTCACTCTGGCTCAGGCTGACCAGGAATTCACTATGTAGTCTCAGAGTGGCCTCAAACTCTCGGCGATCCTCCTACCTGTGCCTCCCTAGTGCTGGGATTAAAGGCGTGTGCCACCACGCCCGGCAGACTCTTAGATTTTTTCCACCACCTCTTCTGCATTGGACCCTGAGCCTTGGAAGGTGTGATCGAGATGTTACTCAGTACGCCAGTCACTTCTTTCCAGCACCATGATGCCTTCTGAGTCATCCCAAGGTCACTGCCATCTGAAAAGAGAAGATTCTCGACCAAAAGTGAGAGTAGCATTAATATAAGGGTATGGACATTAAGAGAAGTGCTTACTGGGCAGTTTGATAAATATAGTATATACATTTAGCCAGACAGCAGCAGATGTTACACCCCTAGGGCTCATGATTACCCGTTTTAAGTTTTCAGTATCAGGGATGTATTCCCTTCCCGTGGAGCGGGCCTCCAGTCCAATTGGAGGGCAGTTGGTTTCCACCATGATAGACATGCCACTATTGCACCCGTTGGCTCATTAGGCCTGGCTGGCCAATTATACGGCTTGCAGTGTGCACGGTTGAGTATCTTCACTGGTGATTTCTCTTTCTCCCATTGAACTGCATGTAGAATGGCTTCTTCTAGCTTTCTGTCAGCTTGTTGAGAATTTTTGCATCTATGTTCATGAGGGAGATTGGTCTATAATTTTCTTTTTTTGTTCTATCTTTGCCTGGTTTTGGTATCAGGGTGATGCTATTTTCATAGAAGGAGTTTCGTAGGATTCCTTCTTTTTCTATTTTATGGAAAAGCTTAAGAAGCAATGGTGTTAGTTCTTCTCTGAAGGTCTGGTAAAATTCACCAGTGAATCCTTCTGGGCCTGGACTTTTTTTAGTTGGAAGATTTTTGATAACTGCTTGGATCTCCATATTGTTATAGGTCTATTAAGTGATTAATTTCATCTTGATTTAATTTAGGTAGGTCATATAAATCAAGGAAATCATCCATTTCTTTCAGATTTTCATACTTACTAGAGTATATATTTTTATAGTCTGTCCCTATGACTTTTTGAATTTCTCTGGTATCTGTTGTGATGTTATCCTTTTCATCTCTAATTTTATTAATTTGTGTCTCTTCTCTCTTTCTTTTGGTCGGATTTGCTAAGGGTTTATCAATCTTGTTTATCCTATCAAAGATCCAACTCTGTTTCATTGATTCTTTGGATTGTTTTTCTGGTTTCTATTTCATTAATTTCTGCCCTAATCTTTATTAGTTCTTCCTGTCTACTGATTTTTGGTTTGCCTTGTTCTTCTTTTTCCAAGGCTTTAAGGTGAAGCATTAGGTCATTTACTTGAGACCTTTGTAATTTCTTAGTATAGGCACTTAAAGCTATAAATTTACCTCTTTGGACTGCCTTCATTGTGTCCCGAAGGTTTTGGTATGTTGTGTTCTCATTATCATTTGACTCTATGAATTGTTTGATTTCTTCATTGACCCATTCATCATTTCGTAGTGTATTGTTCAGTTTCCATGATTTTGTGTATGCTCTATAGCTTTTCTTGCTATTAATTTGTAGTTTGATTCCATTGTGGTCAGATAGAATGCAAGGAATTTTTTCAATTTTCCTGTATTTGTTAAGATTTTCTTTGTGTCCTAATATATGGTCTATTTTAGAGAATGCTGCATGTGCTGCTGAAAAGAATGTATATTCTGCAGCATTTGGATGAAATGTCCTGTAGATATCTGTTAGGTCCATTTCTTCTTTGACCTCATGTAGTCCAGATGCCTCTCTGTTTATTTTTTGCAGGGAAGACCTGTCAATTGATGAGAGTAGGGTGTTGAAGTCACCCACTACCACTGTGTTTGGTCTTATCTGTGACCTTAGTTCTAATAGCGTTTGTTTGATGAAGTTGGGGTCCCCCATATTAGGTGCATATATGTTTAGGATTGTAATGTCCTCCTGTTGGAGTGTGCCTTTAATCATTATAAAGTGACCTTCCTTATCTTTCTTAACTAATGTTGGACTGAAGTCTACCTTGTCAGATATTAGGATAGCAACCCCTGCTTGTTTTCTAGGCCCATTTGCTTGAAACACCGTTTTCTAACCTTTCACTCTAAGATAGTGTCCATCCTTTGTAGAAAGGTGAGTTTCTTGGACGCAACAAATTGAAGGATCCTGCTTTTTAACCCAGTCTGCAAACCTATGTCTTTTGGTTGGGGCATTGAGGCAATTGATATTAAGAGATATTATTGAAAGGTGTGTATTTATTTTTGCCTTTTTTTTTTTTTTTTGTAGTTCTTCTGGTTTTACCTTTGCTCTTTTGTGTTAACTAGTATTTGAGTATTGTTTGTTTTTTCTAGGTTCCTTATATGTGTGCTTTTCTTTTTCTTCAGTGTGGAGGATTCTTTCAAGTATTTTCTGTAGAGCTGGTTTTGTCTTCAAATACTCCTTTAGCCTGCTTTTGTCATGGAATGTCCTTATTTCTCCGTCTATTTGAATGGATAGCTTTGCAGGATAAAGTAACCTTGGTTGACAGTTGTTATCTTTCAGAACTTGGAATACATCACTCCAAGCCCTTCTGGCTTTTAAAGTTTGTGTTGAGTAATCTGCTGTGATCCTGATGGGCTTGCCTTTGTAGGTAACTTGATTTTTCTCTCTAACTGCTTTCAATATTTTTTCTTTTGTTTATATGTTTGGTATTTTAATTATAATGTGGCGAGGAGAGGTTCTTTCCAGGTTTTGTCTGGTTGGTGTTCTAAAGGATTTCTATGTCTGCATTGGTACCTTTTTCCCAATAAGGGGGAAGTTTTCTTCTATGATTTGGTTGAAAATGCCTACTATGCCTTTGGAGTGAAATTCTTCTTCTACTATACCCTGAATTCTTATGTTTGATCTTTCCATAGTGTTTTGAAAACCTTGAAATTCCCATTCATACTTTCCTATTAGTTTGTCTTTTTCTTTGTTGGACTGTATTAGATCTGCCACCTGGTCTTCTAGTTTAGATATTCTGTCCTCTTCTTCATCCATTCTACTGGTGCGATTTTCTAGAGCTTTTTATTTCATTAACTGTGTTCTTCATTGCTAATAATTCTGACTGGATTTTCTTTATTATTTCTATTTCCGTATTTATGTCTTGTATTGACCTCTTTATCTCATTAAATTGGTTTCTTGTGTCATCTTTGATTCCTTTGGTTTCCTCTTTGACTTCTTTGAGCTTATTTATAAGCATTCTTTGGAAATCTTTCTCAGGCATTTCCTCTAACTCGTTCTCACTGGAGGTCATTTCTGATGCATTCAAACTTTTTGGTGGATTTATATTGTCTTGATTTTTGGTGTGTCTTTTGTTATAATGTATATATTTTTGCATCTTGGATTAATTTAATGCTTGGATTTTCTAGTTAGCTGCAGTATTAGATGTATCAATCAATCTGGTTTTATATATCTTCAGGGTAAGAGCTTAAGGTGCTAGGTGTGGCTCTCAAAACTCTCAGAGTACCTACAAAAGTGACCCTAGGTGTTGGGTTTGCCTGCTATGAGAGTATTCAAGTAGGCTGAATGGAACAAAATACAGGCAGATTCTAAAATTGAACTAAACAATGTACACATTCAATGAAAAACAGCACAGAGTATTTATGCAAGAGTAGATATCGTGATAACCAGATCCTCTAAGAAAGTCACTGTCCCGTAGGGTGTGTGGTGCTCTACACCCTTAATCTTGTCAACAAGGAGGTTAAGATTTCTGGTCTATTGAGGGTTCCAAGTCAGCTTGTGACCCAGTGAGACCCTTCCCTAATGAAAAACAGAAGAGGAAATAAAGCCACTATAAATCAAGAAGCAACAAATAACAAGCCCAAAGTATAGGTTATTTAAGAATGGCAAATCTGACCATCCATCAGATTTAACATATAATTTATCCTGATATGGAAGGTGCAATTAGCACTTCTGATTCAAGCCTATATACCAGGCTCATTTGGTGGGTACTGACCTGATGTAATCCCAGTTACCTTCTGGGATGATTTTGGTCTCAGTTATGCTGTGCTCCTGCATGGGTCCCTCTTTGGTGCACTGTGGGTTCAAGTAGGCTGACTGGGTCATTGGATCGCTGCTTTGCTCGCCATTGCTGGGTTCTGTGAGCTCCCTTTCCCTGGTCTCTGGTGCTTGCTGGCGCTTGCGCCGGTGGTTGGGGAGTAGAGGCCATGGATGGTGGTTCTAGTTCTCCCGCTGGTCCACACGATCCTCTACCTTGTAATCTGCTCCTCCGTTGTTCACTGTGGTTCTCCCCTCACGTTTCTTGAGTTTGCAAAGAGCTCCGGTGTGAGTGGAAAATCCCCTCACCTGGCTTTTCCTGTGGCTCAAGCCGAGCCTGGAAGCTGTGGCCCCATGGACCTGGCGCCGCCGCTGCTGGAGCCGCTTCTGCCTGCCTATGTGGGCTCTGGATGCTCTGAATCTCTCCTACTCCTCTGCTACCATTGGTAATTTCTTATACACCTCACTTTTTAGTAGAAGAGTGTATTTTGTTGTTTTTTGCCCCCCACCCCCCCTTGGCTTTTTCTCCCCAGGCTGCTTTGGCATGGTTCCTATGCCGCCATCTTAATCAAAAGTCCTCAGGGTGATTTTTTTTAATATGACTATCCACAAACAGAAACAACATTGACATTGGAGTGACCCTATAGAACAGAATTATTTGTTCTATTTTTTTTTTTTTTTTTTTGAAGTAGGGTTTCACTCTAGCTCAGGCTCACCTGGAATTCACTATATAGTCTAATGGTGGCCCCGAACTCATGGCAAACCTCTTACCTCTGCTTCCTGAGGGCTGGGATTAAAGGTGTGTGCCAGCACACCCAGCCCTTGTTCTAGTTTTTTTTTTAATTTTTTAATTTTTTTATTAACAACTTCCATGATTATAAAAAATACCCCATGGTAATACCCTCCCTCCCTCCACTTACCCCTTTGAAACTCCACTCTCCATCATGCCCCCTCCCCATCTCAATCAGTCTCTCTTTTACTTTTGATGTCTTGATCTTTTCCTCCTCTTAATATGGTCTTATTCATGTAGTGTCAGGCAGTGTGAGGCCATGGATATCCGGGCCATTTTGTGTCTGGAGGGAGCATGTTGTATGGAGTCCTACCCTTCCTTTGGCTCTTACATTCTTTCCACCACCTCTTCCACATTAGACCCTGAGCCTTGGAAGGTGTGATATAGATATTGCAGTATTGAGCACTGCAGTTATTTCTTTCCATCACCATGATACCTTCTGAGTCATCCCAAGGTCACTGCCATCTGAAAAGAGAAGATTCTCAACCAAAAGTGAGAGTAGCATTAATATAAGGGTGTGAACATTAACAGAAGTGCTTACTGGGCAGTTTGACAAGCAAAGTATATACATTTGGCCAGAAAACAGCAGACGTTACACCCCTAGGGCTCATGACTACCCATTTTAAGTTTTCAGTATCATGGATGTATTCCCTTCCCATGAAGCGGGCCTCCAGTCCAATTAGAGGGCAGTTGGTTTCCCCCATTGACAGATGTGCCACTATTGCACTTGTTGGCTCATTTGGCCTGGCTGGCCAAATATAAGGCTTGCAATGTCCACTGTTGAGTATCTTCACTGGTGATTTCTCTTTCTCCCATTGAACTGCATGCAGAATGGCTTCTTCCAGCTTTCTGTCAGCTGGTCTACATGGAGGAGGTTATCAGCTCAGATACAGCAAGATTTCTCAGTGGCCTTGCAGCCCAACTATGTGGAGTCTTCAGCAATAGGCTCTTACCATCTATTCCTGGTGTGAAACCAAGGGCCTTGGCAGTGGCCTATAATGTTTTGGGGGCATTAGGGATCTCCTTGGCCAACAACTCACTGGAAGTTATCCCATCCCTGGCACTGAAAATTTTCTAGCAACGATCTATGGCTCCTGAGTGTCCCATTGTCCAAAAAAGTAGGATTAAATATGTTTTATTTATATCCTCTTAGATTTTGATTAGCTGTCCCTCCACCTTTCCTTTACTCAGTCTCTCCCCTGACCTCATTTTGGGCCTTTTCACCCCCATTAATCTGTTCTTCTACTTACATATATACAATACCATCCTATTAAGTATCCCCCTCCCTTCCTTTCTCTTCCCTTTCTTTCTCTTTTCTAGCTTACTGGCCTGTGCAACTGAGTTTTTTCCTTCTCACACAGAAGCCCAATTTAAAAAAAATAATAATTTATTTTTATTTTTTTTGACAGAGAAAGAGGGAGAAAGAGAATCCGCATGCTAGGGCCTCCAGCCACTGAAGAAACTCCAGATGTATGTGCCCCCTTGTGCATCTGGATAACGTGGTTCCTGCGGAATAGAACCTGGGTCCTTTGGCTTTGTACGCAAACACCTTAACCACTAAGCCATCCCTCCACTCCAGCCCTTTTTTATTTTATTTTATTTTTTGAAGTAGGGTTTCTTTTGTTTGTTTTTTGTTTTTTTGAGGTAGGGTCTCACTCTCGCAGTCTAAGCTGGAATTCACTATGTAGGCTCTGGGTTGCCTTGAACTCATGGTGAGCCTCCTACCTCTTCCTCCCAAGCGCTGGAATTAAAGGCATGCTTCACCACACCTGGTTTTCAGGTTATTTTTTTATTTTTATTTTTTTAATTTTTTTGGTTTTTCGAGGAAGGGTCTCACTCTAGCCCAGGCTGACCCGGAATTCACTATGGAGTCTCAGGGTTGCCTTGAACTCATGGCGATCCTCCTACCTCTGCCTCCCAAGTGCTGGGATTAAAGGCGTGTGCCACCACACCCGGCTCTCAGGTTAATTTTTAAAAATATTTTATTTTTACTTACATTTTATTTTTTTCTCATTTTTCGAGGTAGGCTTTCACTCTAGCTCAGGTTGACCTGGAATTTACTATGTAGTCTCAGGGTGGCCTCAAACTCATGGTGATCCTCCAACCTCTTCCTCCTGAGTGCTGGGATTAAAGGCGTGTGACACCACGCCCAGCTTTACTCATATTTGAAGGAAGAGAGAGCATGCCAGGACCATCAGCCACTGCAAATGAACTCCAGAAGCATACATTACCTTTTGCATCTGGCTTATATGGGTCCTGTGGAATTGAACCTAGGTTCTTTAGCTTTGCAGGCAAACGCCTTAACTGCTAAGTCATCCCTCCAGCCCTCTGGCTTGCTTAATTTTTTAAAAAATATTTTATTATTTATTTGCAAGCAGAAAGACACACACAAAGAATGGGTGAGCCAGGTCCTCCAACCATTGCAAAGAACTCCAGATGCATGTGCCACTTCATGCATCTGGCTTTATGTGGGTATTGGAGAATCCAACTTTGGTCATTAGCCTTTGCAGGCAAGTACCTTAACTGCTAAGCCATCTCTCCAGCCCTCAGCTTAACTTTTTTTTTTTAAAGATTTATTTTTATTTTATTTATTTATTAGAGACAGAGAGAAAATGGGCATGCCAGGGCCTCCAGCCACTACAAACGAACTCCAAATGCATGTGCCATCTTGTGCATCTGGCTTATGTGTGACCTGGAAAATCAAACCTGGATCCTTAGGCTTTGCAAGCACACACCTTAACTGCTAAAAGAGCCATCTCTCCAGATCCCCAGTTTTTTGTTTGTTTGTTTTTGGTTTTTCGAGGTAGGGTCTCACTCTAGCCCAGGCTGACCTGAAATTCATTATGTAATCTCAGGGTTGCCTCGAACTCATGATGATCCACCTACCTCTGCCTCCCAAATGCTGGGATTAAAGGCATGCGCCACCACTCCTGGCTCCAGCTTGATTTTTTAAGGCAAGGTTCAACTCCTAGGACTTAACTGTCCCATTCTGTAACTCAGTATGGTCTCAAACTCATGGCCATCCTTCTGCAGCCTCCTGCTAGGACTGAAGATGTGAGCCACTACACCTGGCTCTCCCAGATCTATTTCCTCTTTCTTTATTTATTTTGGTTTTTCCAGGTAGGGTCTTGCTCTAGAGCAGGCGGACCTGGAAATCACTCTGTAGTCTCAGGTGGCCTTGAACTCACAGCATTCCTCCTCCTGCCTCCCAGGTGCTGGGATTAAAGGCATGAGCCACCACACTCAACTTCTATTTTCTTTTTAAATTGTATGTGTGTGTAACATATGTGTGGTATTTGCTATGTATAGTGTATGTATGCATATACATGCAAAGGTCAGAGCTTTGGGTATACCTCTCTATCACTTGGCAATGTACTTCCTTGAGACAAGCTTCATCCTCTAGCTTGGAGGCTCCATTTTTGGTCAGTGAGCCTCATAGAATTATCTGGTCTCTGCCACCCATAGACTGGGATTACAGATGTGCATGGTCATGCCTATCATCTTACATGGGTTCTGTGGAGTCAAATTCAGCAGTCTTGAGTCCTGGTAGGTCCTTATGCTTAAGTAGTTACCACTCCCTCTTAACCCCTCAGCCATCTCCCCAACCCTCACCTCTTATATTCTTTTTCTTTTGGTTTTTCATGTAGGGACTCCCTCTAGCTCAGGCTGACTTGGAATTCACTCTGTAGTGGCCTCGAACTCATGATGATCCTTCTACCTCTGCCTCTGGAGTGTATTTTCATTTGAAATTTTTTTTCGTTCCTTTTTTGTTTTTAACCCCCTTGAGGTAGGGTCTCACTTTAGCCATGGCTGACCTGTAATTCACTATGTAGTCTCAGACTGGTCTCTAACCTCATGGCAATCCTCCTACTTCTGCCTCCCAAATGCTGGGATTTAAAAGCATGTGCCACCTTGCCCTGCATGTTTTTAAATTTTTTTTGTTTTTTTCAAGGTAGGATCTTACTTTAGTTCAAGCTGGCCTCAAACTCAGTGATCCTCTTACCTCTGCCTATGGAGTGCTGGGATTAAAAGTATGTGCCACCACACTTGACCTTTTATTTGTATGTGTGTGCAGTTAAGCCAGGGTCTTGCTACTGCAAACAAATGGTTGTTCAACTTTACATGGGTGGCTGAGGAAGTGAACCCAGGCTGGCAGGCTTCACAAGCAAGCACCTTATTTCTTTTCCCCCCTTTATGAGAGAGAATTGGTATGCTAGGGCTTCCAGTCACTGCAATCGAACTTCAGATGTGTGCGCCACTTTGTGTGTCTGGCTTGCATGGGATCTGAGGAGTTGAGCATGGGTCTGTCAAACATTTATTTGAGAGAGAGAAAGAGGCAGATAGAGAATAGGAACACCAGAGCCTCTAACCACTGCAGACTTCAGATGCATGCACTACCTTGTGCATCTGGCTTATGTGGGTCTTGGGGAATTGAAACTGGGTCCTTTGGCTTTGCACACAATTGCCTTAATCCCTAAGCCATCTCTCCAACCCCCCTTTTTGTTTTTTGTTTCTTTTGAGGTAGGGTCTCACTCTAGCCCAGGCCTATTGCAGGTCAGCCTGGGCTGGAGTTAGACCCTACCTTGATAAAACAAAAAGCAACAAAAAAAAATTAGCTTATTTAGCCGGCTGTGGTGGCACATGCTTTAATTCCAGCACTTGGGAGGCAGAGGTAGGAGGATCACCATGAGTTCTAAGCCACTCTGAGACTACAGAGTGAATTAATAAAACGTTTAAAAATGGGCTGGAAAGGTTGCTCAGTTGTTAAAGATATTTGCTTGTAAAGCCTTCTGGCCCCTAGTCCAATTCCCAAGCCACCCATGTAAGCTGAATGCAAAGAAATGGCTTAAGGGGGGAAAAAATTAATTTTAGGGCTGGAGATATGGCTTAGCGGTTAAGGCGTTTGCCTGCAAAGCCAAAGGACCTCGGTTTGATTCCCCAGGACCTATGTAAACCAGATGCACCAGGGAGCGCATGTGTCTGGAGTTCATTTGCAGTGGCTGGAGGCCCTGGCACGCCCATTCTCTCTCTGCCTCTTTCTTTCTCTCTGAAATAAATAAATAAAAATAAAGTTTTTAAAAAATTTTAAAGTTACAGCTGGGCATCGTGTCATACGCCTTTATCCCAGCACTTGGGAGGCAGAGGTAGGAGGATCACCGTGAGTTTGAGGCCACCCCGAGAATGCATAGTGAATTCCAGGTCAGCCTGGGCTAGAGTGAAACCCTACCTCAAAAAAACAAACAAAAAAAAAATTTAAAAAAAAATGTTTTTAAATGGCTTAAGGGCTGGAGAGATGGCTTAGCGGTTAAGGCACACGCCTGTGAAACCAACCTAAGAACCCAGGATCGATTCTCCAGGTCCCATGTAAGCCAGATGCACATAGTGGCACATGCATCTGGAGTTCATTTGCAGTGGCTAGAGGCCCTGGAGCGCCCATTCTCTCTCTCTGTCCTTCCCTCTGTCTCAAATAAATAATAAATAAATCAGGAAAAAAATGACTCAAGTGTCTCGTGTTTGCTTACAGCAGAAAAACATCCTGGTGCACATGCAGGTACATATCATCCATAGAAATAATTTTCTCAGGGCTGGAGAGATGGCTTAGTGGTTAAAGCATTTGCCTATAAAACCAAAGGACCTCCGTTCAATTCTCCAGGACCCATGTAAGCCAGATGCACAAGGGGGCGCATGTGTCTGGAGTTCCTTTGCAGTGGCTGGAGGCCCTGGAGCGCCCATTCTCTTCTCCCTCTCTCTGCCTCTTTCTCTCTCTCTCTCAAATAAATAAATAAAAATAAAGTACCAACTTCCAAGATTATAAAAATTATCCCATGGTAATGCCCTCCCTCCCCCCACTTTCCCCTTTGAAACTCCATTCTCCATCATGTCCCCACCCCTCTCAATCAGTCTCTCTTATTTTGATGTCATGATCTTTTCCTCCTACTATGATGGTCTTGTGTAGGTAGTGTCAGGCACTGTGAGGTCATGGATATCCAGCCCATTTTGTGTCTGGAGGAGCACATCGTAAGGAGTCCTAACCTTCCTTTGGCTCTTACGTTCTTTCCGCCACCTCTTCCGAAATAGACCCTGAGCCTTGGAAGGTGTGATAGAGATATTGTAGTGCTGAGCACTCCTGTCACTTCTTTCCAGCACCATGATGCCTTCTGAGTCATCCCAAGGACACTGCCATCTGAAAAGAGAAGATTCTCTACCAAAAGTGAGAGTAGCATTGGGCTGGGGAGATGGCTTAGCGGTTAAGCGCTTGCCTGTGAAGCCTAAGGACCCCCGGTTCAAGGCTCAATTCCCCAGGACCCACGTTAGCCAGATGCACAAGGGGGGCGCACGCATCTGGAGTTCGTTTGCAGTGGCTGGAAGTATGAACATTAAGAGAAGTGCTTACTGGGCAGTTTGATAAGCATAGTACATACATTTAGCCAGACAGCAGCAGACATTACACGCCTAGGGCTCATGACTACCCATTTTAAGTTTTCAGTATCAGGGATGTATGCCCTCCCATAGAGCGGGCCTCCAGTCCAATTAGAGGGCAGTTGGTTTCCACCATCACAGACATGCTACTATTGCACCTGTTGGCTCATTTGGCCTAGCTGGCCAAATATAAGGCTCGCAGTCCAATCAGAGGCCAGTTGGTTTCCCCCATAACAGATGTGCTACTATTGCACCTGTTGGCTCATTTGGCCTGGCTGGCCAAATATAAGGCTTGCAGTGTCCACTGTTGAGTATCTTCACTGGTGATTTCTCTTTCTCCCATTGAACTGCATGCAGAATGGCTTCTTCCAGCTTTTTGTCAGCTGGTCTACATGGAGGAGGTTATCAGCTCAGTTCCAGCAGGATTTCCCAGTGGCTTTGCAGCCCAAGTATTTGGAGTCTTCAGCAATAGGGTCTCTTACCATCTATCTATTCCTGGTTGGAAACCAAGGACCTGGGCAATGGCTTCTAATGTTGTGGGGGGGCATCAGGGACCTCCCTGGCTAACAACTCACTGGAAAGTATCCATCACTGGCACTGAAAATTTTCTAGTAACAATCTATGGCTCTTGAGTGTTCCATTGCCCAAAAGAGTAGGTTTCCATATGATTTATTTATATCATATATATATGTGTGTGTGTATATGTATATATATGAGGTAGGGTCTTGCTCTAGCCCAGGCTGACCTAGAATTCATTCAGTAGTCTCAGTGTGGCCTTAAACTCACAGCGATTCTCCTACCTCTGCCTCCCGAGTTTTGGGGATTGAAGGCATGTGCCACCACACCTGGCTCAATAATTTTTTCTTAAAGAGCTAATAGCAAAATAAACACAAGGCTAGAGGTGGATATCATTGGTAGACTAAGTCCCCGGGTTCAATAGGTGATGTGTGCTACTGTATGTGTTGGAAGTTAGAGGACGACTTTGAGCTGTCTGACTCATCTCTGAGACAGGGTCTCTTGCTGCTGCAAACTGCCAGATTGAAAACTAATGTCAAACTAGCTGGCCTGCAAGCTTCAGATTCTGCTGGCTCAGCCTCCCATTTTCACAGGCGCACTGGGGTCACAGATGCAAATGGCACTTTTGCTTAAGTGTTCCCCCCCCCCCCCCCCCCGCCTGCTGAGGTAGGGCCTCACTCTAGTCGGGGCTGATCTGAAACTCACTATGTAGTCCTCTTGGTTAGCCTTGAAGGCTGTACGTAAATCCTGCTGGATTAAAGGCGTCTACCACCACGCCCCCAGCTTAAGGTTTTTTTTTTAAGATTATTTTTATTTTATTATTCCAGAGCGCAGAGAAAATGGCATGCCAGGGCCTTCAGCCACTACAAACGATTCCAACCTGCATGTGCCATCTTGTGCATCTGGTTTAGGTGTGACTGGAAGATCAAAATGGATCCTTAGCTTTGCAGCACGACACCTTAACTGCTAAAAGGCCATCTCTCCACCCCAGTTTTTTGTTGTTTGTTTTTTGGTTTTGAGGTTGGTCTCACATAGCAGCTGACCTGAAATTTCATTAGGTCTATATCTCTTGTGTTTTGCAGCGTAGGTCTCACTCTAGCCCACCTACCTGGCCTCACAAATGCGGGTGGATTAAAAGGCTGCGTCCACCACTCCTGGCTCCAGCTTGATTTTTTAAGGCAAGGTTCAACTCCTAGGACTTAACTGTCCCATTCTGTAACTCAGTATGGTCTCAAACTCATGGCCATCCTTCTGCAGCCTCCTGCTAGGACTGAAGATGTGAGCCACTACACCTGGCTCTCCCAGATCTATTTCCTCTTTCTTTATTTATTTTGGTTTTTCCAGGTAGGGTCTTGCTCTAGAGCAGGCGGACCTGGAAATCACTCTGTAGTCTCAGGTGGCCTTGAACTCACAGCATTCCTCCTCCTGCCTCCCAGGTGCTGGGATTAAAGGCATGAGCCACCACACTCAACTTCTATTTTCTTTTTAAATTGTATGTGTGTGTAACATATGTGTGGTATTTGCTATGTATAGTGTATGTATGCATATACATGCAAAGGTCAGAGCTTTGGGTATACCTCTCTATCACTTGGCAATGTACTTCCTTGAGACAAGCTTCATCCTCTAGCTTGGAGGCTCCATTTTTGGTCAGTGAGCCTCATAGAATTATCTGGTCTCTGCCACCCATAGACTGGGATTACAGATGTGCATGGTCATGCCTATCATCTTACATGGGTTCTGTGGAGTCAAATTCAGCAGTCTTGAGTCCTGGTAGGTCCTTATGCTTAAGTAGTTACCACTCCCTCTTAACCCCTCAGCCATCTCCCCAACCCTCACCTCTTATATTCTTTTTCTTTTGGTTTTTCATGTAGGGACTCCCTCTAGCTCAGGCTGACTTGGAATTCACTCTGTAGTGGCCTCGAACTCATGATGATCCTTCTACCTCTGCCTCTGGAGTGTATTTTCATTTGAAATTTTTTTTCGTTCCTTTTTTGTTTTTAACCCCCTTGAGGTAGGGTCTCACTTTAGCCATGGCTGACCTGTAATTCACTATGTAGTCTCAGACTGGTCTCTAACCTCATGGCAATCCTCCTACTTCTGCCTCCCAAATGCTGGGATTTAAAAGCATGTGCCACCTTGCCCTGCATGTTTTTAAATTTTTTTTGTTTTTTTCAAGGTAGGATCTTACTTTAGTTCAAGCTGGCCTCAAACTCAGTGATCCTCTTACCTCTGCCTATGGAGTGCTGGGATTAAAAGTATGTGCCACCACACTTGACCTTTTATTTGTATGTGTGTGCAGTTAAGCCAGGGTCTTGCTACTGCAAACAAATGGTTGTTCAACTTTACATGGGTGGCTGAGGAAGTGAACCCAGGCTGGCAGGCTTCACAAGCAAGCACCTTATTTCTTTTCCCCCCTTTATGAGAGAGAATTGGTATGCTAGGGCTTCCAGTCACTGCAATCGAACTTCAGATGTGTGCGCCACTTTGTGTGTCTGGCTTGCATGGGATCTGAGGAGTTGAGCATGGGTCTGTCAAACATTTATTTGAGAGAGAGAAAGAGGCAGATAGAGAATAGGCACACCAGAGCCTCTAACCACTGCAGACTTCAGATGCATGCACTACCTTGTGCATCTGGCTTATGTGGGTCTTGGGGAATTCAAACTGGGTCCTTTGGCTTTGCACACAATTGCCTTAATCCCTAAGCCATCTCTCCAACCCCCCTTTTTGTTTTTTGTTTCTTTTGAGGTAGGGTCTCACTCTAGCCCAGGCCTATTGCAGGTCAGCCTGGGCTGGAGTTAGACCCTACCTTGATAAAACAAAAAGCAACAAAAAAAAATTAGCTTATTTAGCTGGCTGTGGTGGCACATGCTTTAATTCCAGCACTTGGGAGGCAGAGGTAGGAGGATCACCATGAGTTCTAAGCCACTCTGAGACTACAGAGTGAATTAATAAAACGTTTAAAAATGGGCTGGAAAGGTTGCTCAGTTGTTAAAGATATTTGCTTGTAAAGCCTTCTGGCCCCTAGTCCAATTCCCAAGCCACCCATGTAAGCTGAATGCAAAGAAATGGCTTAAGGGGGGAAAAAATTAATTTTAGGGCTGGAGATATGGCTTAGCGGTTAAGGCGTTTGCCTGCAAAGCCAAAGGACCTCGGTTTGATTCCCCAGGACCTATGTAAACCAGATGCACCAGGGAGCGCATGTGTCTGGAGTTCATTTGCAGTGGCTGGAGGCCCTGGCACGCCCATTCTCTCTCTGCCTCTTTCTTTCTCTCTGAAATAAATAAATAAAAATAAAGTTTTTAAAAAATTTTAAAGTTACAGCTGGGCATCGTGTCATGCGCCTTTATCCCAGCACTTGGGAGGCAGAGGTAGGAGGATCACCGTGAGTTTGAGGCCACCCCGAGAATGCATAGTGAATTCCAGGTCAGCCTGGGCTAGAGTGAAACCCTACCTCAAAAAAACAAACAAAAAAAAAATTAAAAAAAATGTTTTTAAATGGCTTAAGGGCTGGAGAGATGGCTTAGCGGTTAAGGCACACGCCTGTGAAACCAACCTAAGAACCCAGGATCGATTCTCCAGGTCCCATGTAAGCCAGATGCACATAGTGGCACATGCATCTGGAGTTCATTTGCAGTGGCTAGAGGCCCTGGAGCGCCCATTCTCTCTCTCTGTCCTTCCCTCTGTCTCAAATAAATAATAAATAAATCAGGAAAAAAATGACTCAAGTGTCTCGTGTTTGCTTACAGCAGAAAAACATCCTGGTGCACATGCAGGTACATATCATCCATAGAAATAATTTTCTCAGGGCTGGAGAGATGGCTTAGTGGTTAAAGCATTTGCCTATAAAACCAAAGGACCTCCGTTCAATTCTCCAGGACCCATGTAAGCCAGATGCACAAGGGGGCGCATGTGTCTGGAGTTCCTTTGCAGTGGCTGGAGGCCCTGGAGCGCCCATTCTCTTCTCCCTCTCTCTGCCTCTTTCTCTCTCTCTCTCAAATAAATAAATAAAAATAAAGTACCAACTTCCAAGATTATAAAAATTATCCCATGGTAATGCCCTCCCTCCCCCCACTTTCCCCTTTGAAACTCCATTCTCCATCATGTCCCCACCCCTCTCAATCAGTCTCTCTTATTTTGATGTCATGATCTTTTCCTCCTACTATGATGGTCTTGTGTAGGTAGTGTCAGGCACTGTGAGGTCATGGATATCCAGCCCATTTTGTGTCTGGAGGAGCACATCGTAAGGAGTCCTAACCTTCCTTTGGCTCTTACGTTCTTTCCGCCACCTCTTCCGAAATAGACCCTGAGCCTTGGAAGGTGTGATAGAGATATTGTAGTGCTGAGCACTCCTGTCACTTCTTTCCAGCACCATGATGCCTTCTGAGTCATCCCAAGGACACTGCCATCTGAAAAGAGAAGATTCTCTACCAAAAGTGAGAGTAGCATTGGGCTGGGGAGATGGCTTAGCGGTTAAGCGCTTGCCTGTGAAGCCTAAGGACCCCGGTTCAAGGCTCAATTCCCCAGGACCCACGTTAGCCAGATGCACAAGGGGGCGCACGCATCTGGAGTTCGTTTGCAGTGGCTGGAAGTATGAACATTAAGAGAAGTGCTTACTGGGCAGTTTGATAAGCATAGTACATACATTTAGCCAGACAGCAGCAGACATTACACGCCTAGGGCTCATGACTACCCATTTTAAGTTTTCAGTATCAGGGATGTATGCCCTCCCATAGAGCGGGCCTCCAGTCCAATTAGAGGGCAGTTGGTTTCCACCATCACAGACATGCTACTATTGCACCTGTTGGCTCATTTGGCCTAGCTGGCCAAATATAAGGCTCGCAGTCCAATCAGAGGCCAGTTGGTTTCCCCCATAACAGATGTGCTACTATTGCACCTGTTGGCTCATTTGGCCTGGCTGGCCAAATATAAGGCTTGCAGTGTCCACTGTTGAGTATCTTCACTGGTGATTTCTCTTTCTCCCATTGAACTGCATGCAGAATGGCTTCTTCCAGCTTTTTGTCAGCTGGTCTACATGGAGGAGGTTATCAGCTCAGTTCCAGCAGGATTTCCCAGTGGCTTTGCAGCCCAAGTATTTGGAGTCTTCAGCAATAGGGTCTCTTACCATCTATCTATTCCTGGTTGGAAACCAAGGACCTGGGCAATGGCTTCTAATGTTGTGGGGGGGCATCAGGGACCTCCCTGGCTAACAACTCACTGGAAAGTATCCATCACTGGCACTGAAAATTTTCTAGTAACAATCTATGGCTCTTGAGTGTTCCATTGCCCAAAAGAGTAGGTTTCCATATGATTTATTTATATCATATATATATGTGTGTGTGTATATGTATATATATGAGGTAGGGTCTTGCTCTAGCCCAGGCTGACCTAGAATTCATTCAGTAGTCTCAGTGTGGCCTTAAACTCACAGCGATTCTCCTACCTCTGCCTCCCGAGTTTTGGGATTGAAGGCATGTGCCACCACACCTGGCTCAATAATTTTTTCTTAAAGAGCTAATAGCAAAATAAACACAAGGCTAGAGGTGGATATCATTGGTAGACTAAGTCCCCGGGTTCAATAGGTGATGTGTGCTACTGTATGTGTTGGAAGTTAGAGGACGACTTTGAGCTGTCTGACTCATCTCTGAGACAGGGTCTCTTGCTGCTGCAAACTGCCAGATTGAAAACTAATGTCAAACTAGCTGGCCTGCAAGCTTCAGATTCTGCTGGCTCAGCCTCCCATTTTCACAGGCGCACTGGGGTCACAGATGCAAATGGCACTTTTGCTTAAGTGTTCCCCCCCCCCCCCCCCCCCCCCCGCCTGCTGAGGTAGGGCCTCACTCTAGTCAGGGCTGATCTGAAACTCACTATGTAGTCTCAGGGTAGCCTTGAACTGACGGAGATCCTGCTGGGATTAAAGGCGTGTACCACCACGCCCCACTTAAGGTGGTGTTTTTTAAGAGAGGGACAGAGACAGAATTGGCACACCAGAGCCTCAGCCATTGAAATCGAACTCCAGACACTTCTGCCATCTAGTGGGGACGTGCAACCTTGCTCTTGCCTTACCTTTGTGCATCTGGTTTAGGTGGGATCTGAAGAGTTGAATATGGTCCTTAGACTTTGCAGGCAAGTGCCTTAACTGCTAAGCCATCTCTTCAGCCCGCATGAGGTTTTACATGTGTGCTGGGGAAGTGAACCTGTGCTGGTAGGCTTTGCAAGCAAGCACCTTTACTGAGCTATTTCTCCAGCTCTATTTCTTTTTTGTTTGTTTTTGTTTTTCAAGGTAGGGTCTCACTCTAGCCCAGGCTGACCTGGAATTCACTATGGAGTCTCAGGGTGGCCTCGAACTCAAGGTGATCCTCCAACCTCTGCCTCCCAAGTGCTGGGATTAAAGGCGTGCGCCACCACGCCTGGCTCTCTATAGCTTTTTAAACAAGAAATTAAATAATGGCCATAGAAGACAAGGTTAAGATGCACTTTCCAACTCTGCTCAAAGGACATGAATTCTCTGTAGATATCCATTGCTAACAAGAGGTTGAAAGATTGTTTTCATTTCAGGAATATCACTTGGCAGGTCAGCCTGAGCTAGAGTGAGACCCTGCCTGGGGAAAAAAAAAAAAGAGTTAATCACTTGCGGGGTTGGAGGGATGGTTTAGTTGTTACGGTGCTTGCCTGCAAAGCCAAAGGACTTTTGGTTCCCCAGGGCCGACGTAAGCCATATGCACAAGGCGGTACATGGGTCTGGAGTTCCTTTGTAGTGGCTGGAGGCCCCAGCACATCTATTCTCTTTCTCTCTCCCAAGTAAATAAATAAAAATATTTAAAAAGAATATTACTTGGCCAGGCGTGGTGGCACACGCCTTTAATCCCAGCACCCGGGAGGCAGAGGTAGGAGGATCGCTATGAGTTCGAGGCCACCCTGAGACTACATACTGAATTCCAGGTTAGCCTGAGCCAGAATGAAATTCTACCTTGAAAAAAAAAATTCTACCTTGTATTTATCACTTGATTACCCCTGGAAGTATACTCAAAGCTAGATCACAAAAGCTATTTTGAATATTTGCTAAACCGATTATGCTTCAAATGCCCACAGAGGGATGTGGCCGGTAGGGGCGTGCTGGGTTAATCCGCGACCACCTGCAAAATCCCAGAGCTCACTGGGCACTGGTTGGTGTCCAACTGCAGTGTCTACTGGATTTATTGATTCCTTTCGGTTCAACACATTCAACCCTCGTCTCGGCTCTGGCAGGCAATGTGCATGTTAAAGAAACAAGCCCGATGGTTGAGGGTTGGCACACCAGAGCCTCAGCCATTGAGGGAACGTATTCACCTGGCAGCAGCTCCAAGGGCCCGGGAGAGTCTTGGGTGTGACATCCCGGATCCAGACTGCCGTGCAGGTCCACAAAGAATGGCCGCCTCGGACTCCTGAGCCAAGGTGCCATAGGTCTCGGTGAGTCTCTGGTCTCATGCCGATCTCCCGCCGCCGCTTCCTATCCAATTCTTCCTCCAGGCCACGTTTTCCGGGGTGGCCGCGGCCTCCTGCAGAACAGCCATCACCAGATGCTGGGTCCTAGCCGCCTCCTTCCTGCGTCGTGGGTCCTGTTCCGGCATCTCCTAGAGACCAGAAGGGAAATTTGCACTCCCAGCTCCCAACTGGGGTCTCTTCTCACCCACCCTGGGGCTCCTATTTGTTTTTACCTGCAGTATTGCCGCCTTCTGCGGTTCTCCTGGTGTCATGAGAGCAAAGAGAGCGGAGCCCACAGCAGCCCCGGTACCCAGCACAGCAACCACCGTCAGGACTTTCCGCACAGTCTCCATGACCGACTTTGCTACCAACGAGACGCCCTTTGGAGTCTTCCGCTGCCTAGAGGGGCCGAGTAGCCACGACCTACCACCTCCTTCGCCGGCTAGAGCGACCCTAGACCGCAGTGCGTGTGGGGCGCGTGGAAAGGGTGGAGCCAAACGACGTTTACAAAATTAATAGGAAGCCGTCCGTGGTGGTGCACGCCAAAAAGTAAATAATAAATAATATTAACATTGGTGGTTTATGCCTGCCGGCTTTGGGAAGCTGGGGTAAGACGATGATGACTTCAATACCAGTACTGGCACCGAGAGAAATCGAGGTCATTCAGGGCCAGTGTGAGACTGGGTCTCAACAACAACAAAAAAGGTGGATGTGGTGCCTTTAATCCCAGCACTTAGGAAGCAGAGATAGGATCACGGTGAGTTCCAGGTCAGCCTGAGACTATATAGTGAATTCTAGGTCAGCCTGGGCTAGAGTGAGGAGATCCTACCTAAAAAAAAAAAAAAAAAAAAGGAATTAACATGACTTATGCCTGCTGAGGTAGGACGATGATGACTTCAAGGCCAGTTTTGGCACAGAGAATTTGAGGTCATCCTGGGCAAGAGTGAGACCCAATGTCTTTTTCTCTCTCTCTTTCTCCCCTCCCCCGTCTCAAAAAAAAAAGATGGACGTGGTGGTGCACACCTTTGATCTCAGCACTTGGTAGGCAGAGGTAGGAGGAGGATCACTGTGAGTTTGAGGACATCCTGGGGCTACATAGTAAATTCCAGGTCAGCCTGGGCTAGACTGAAACCCTACTAAGGAAGGAAGGGAGGGAGGGCCGGAGGGAGTCCCAGCACTCAAGAGGATTGCTGTAAATTTGAAACTAGCCTGGAGCTATAGAGGTCTAGGTCAGCCTGGGCTAAAGTGAGACCCTACCTTGAAAAAAAAAAAAGTATACAGTGGTGGCGGACACTTTTAATCCCAGCACTTGGGAGGCAGAGGTAGGAGGATTGCTCAGAGTTTGAGACTACCCTGAGACTACATAGTGAATTCCAGTCACCTTGAGCTAGAATGAGACCCTACCTCGAAAAAACAAAACAGCCGGGCGTGGTGGTGCATGCCTTTAATCCCAGCACTCGGGAGGCAGAGGTAGGAGGATCGCCGTGAGTTCAAAGCCACCCTGAGACTCCATAGTGAATTCCAGGTCAGTCTGAGCTAGAGTGAGACCCTACCTCGAAAAACAAAACAAAACAAACAAAAGAAAGAAAGAAAAAAACAAAACAAAACCAAAAAAAAAAGTATACAGTGATTATCTAGATACTTACAATCATCAATGAATTACTCTTAATTCTAGAACAAAAACTGAAAGCCAAGTGTACAGGGTGAGGAACAGAAATAGTTCTGGGTTTTCTTTTTTGTTGTCCTGGGTATTAAACCCAGGATATGCTGCCCAGGAGGAACTACGAAACAAGAAAAATGGCAAAAAATAAATACCCAACTGTGGTGGTTTCATTCAGGTGTCCCCCATAAACTTAGGTGTTCTGAATGCTAGGTTCCCAGCTGATGGAGATTTGGGAATTAATATCTGCTGGGAGCAGTATATTGCTGGGAGCAGGATTATGGGTATTATAGCCAATGTCCCCTTGCCAGTATTTGGCACACTTTCTTGCTGTTGTCCACCTTATGTTTGCCAGGGGGTGATGTCCATCCTCTCCTCATGCCATCATTTTCCCCTGCCATTATGGAGCTTCCCCTCAAGTCTGTAAACCAAAATAACCCTTTTTTTTTTTCCCCACAAGCTGTTCTTGGTCGAGTATTATCTGGCAGCAATGCAAACCTGATTGCAACACAAACTATAACCAGATGAAGACAGAACAAAAAAAGACAATTACAGACCAATTTCCCTCATGAGCATAGATGCAAAAATTCTCAACAAAATATTAGAAAACAGAATACAAGAATATATCAGAAAGATCATTCACCCTGACCAAGTAGGCTTTATCACAGAGATGCAGATGGTTCAACACATGCAAATCGATAAATATAATACACCATATAAATGGAGAAGGACAAAAATCACATGATCATCTCAATAGATGCAGAAAAAGCATTTGACAAAATCCAACATCCCTTCATGATAAAAAGTCCTGCAGAAACTGGGGAGTAGAAGGAACATATCTTAATATAATAAAGGCTATTTATGACAAACCTACAGCCAATATAATACTAAATGGAGAAAAACTTGAAGCTTTTCCACCAAAATCAAGAACAAAACAAGAGTGTCCACTGTCCCCATTTTTATTTAATATAGTACTGGAAGTCTCAGCTCTAGCAATAAGACAAGAGAAACACATAAAAGGGACACAAATTGGAATACAGAGGAAGAGCTCAAATTATCATTATTTGCAGATGATAGGATAGGATTCTATACATAAAGGATCCTAAAGACTCTACCAACAAACTGTTAGAGCTGATAAACCCTTATAGCCATGTAGCAGGATACAAAATAAATACAGAAATTAGTAGCCTTCCTATATGCTAACAACAAACACAGAGGATGAAATTAGAGAATCAGTCCCATTCACAATCACATCAATAAATAAATAAATAAATAAATAAATAAATAAATAAATAAAGTACCTTGGAATAAACCTAGCCAAGGAAGTGAAGGATCTCTACAATGAAAACTTTAAAATACTCGGGCTGGAGAGATGGCTTAGCGGTTAAGAGCTTGCCTGTGAAGCCTAAGGACCCCGGTTCGAAGCTCGATTCCCCAGGACCCACGTAAGCCAGGTGCAGAAGGGGGCGCATGCATCTAGAGTTTGTTTGCAGTGGCTGGAGGCCCTGGCACACCCATTCTCTGTCTCTCACTCTTTCTCTGTCTGTTGTTCTCAAATAAATAAATAAAAATAAAACCAAAAAAGAAAACTTTAAAATACTCAAGGGAGAAATTGCAGAAGACACTAGGAAATGTAAAGACATCCCTTGTTCTTGGATTGGAAGAATCAATATTGTGAAAATGGCAATCTTACCAAAAACAATCTACACATTTAATGCGATCCCCATCACAATTCCAATGGCATTCTTCAGGAAAATAGAAAAAACAATTCTAAAATTTATTTGGAAGCACAAAAAACTTGAGTATCTAAAACAATTTGAGCAACAAAAATAAGTCTGGTGGTATCACCATACCTGATTTTAACCCATACTACAGAGCCATAGTAACAAAAACAGCATGGTACTGGCACAAAAACAGATATGTAGATCAATGGAACAGAATAGAGGACCTAGATGTAAGTCCCTGATCTTTGACAAAATGACAAAAATATTCATTGGGAGTACTCATCGAGGAGGCAGAGGTAACAGAATCGCCGTGAGTTCGAGGCCATCCTGAGAACACACAGTGAATTCCAGGTCAGCCTAAGCTAGAGTGAGACCTTGCCTTGAAAAAAAAAAAAAAAAAAAAAAAAAGGTGGGGGGAGCTATGGAACTAAATAGAAAGTTCTCAAAAGAAGAAATACAGATAATATAAACATCTAAAAAAGTTCTACATCCCTAGCCATCAGGGAAAAGCAAATTAAAACTACTTTGAGGACTGGAGAGATGGCTTAGTGGCTAAGGCATTTGCCTGCAAAGCAAAAGGACCTTGGTTCAATTCCCCAGAACCCACTTAAGCCAGATGCACAAGATGGCTCATGTGTCTGGAGTTTGTTTGCAGTGGCTGGAGGCCCTGGCATGCCCATTCTCTCTTTCTCCCTCTTTTTCTGTCAAATAAATAGATAAATAAAATTTGAAAAAATTAAATTAGCTGCTGCAGTAATGACTTAGTGGTTAAGCGCTTGCCTATGAAGCCTAAGGACCCTGGTTTGAGGCTCAATTCCCCAGACCCATGTAAGCCAGATGCACAAGGTGGCGCATGTATCTGGAGTTTGTTTGCAGTGGCTGGAGGCCCTGATGCACCCATTCTCTCTCTCTGCCTCTTTCTCTGTTACTCTCAAATAAATAAAAATATACAAAAATTTTAAATAAAATAAAAAAAATAAAAATATTTTTTAAAAAATTGCTTTGAGACTCTATATCAGTCCTGTCAGAATGGCTACCATCATGAAACAATTAACAATAAATGCTGGCTAGGATGTGGAAAAAGAGGATCCCTTCTACACTGTTGGTGAGAATGCAGTCTGGCCCACCCATTATGGAAATCAGTGTGGAGGTTCCTGAAACAGCTAAAAATAGATTTACCATATGACTCAGCTATACCATTCCTAGGCATATATTGTAAGGACTCAACTTACTACCTTAGTGATACTTGCTCAACCATGTTTATTGCTGCTCTGTTAACAATAGCTGAGAAATGGAACCAGCCTAGATGTCCCCCAACTGATGAGTGGATAATGAAGATGTGGCACATTTATACAATGGAATTCTACTCAGCAGTACAGAAAGATGAAATTATGAATTTGCAGGAAAATGGGTGGATCTGGAAAGGATTACACTTAGTGAGGTAGCCCAGGCCCAGAAAGCCAAATGTCGCATGTTCTCTCTCATATGTGGATCCTAGGTATAAATGATTGGACTTTTATGTGAGTAGGAATAAAACTCAGTAGCAGAGGCCAGTAAGCTAGAAAGGGGATATAAAGGGAAGAGAAAGGGAGGGAGGGAGGATTTAATAGGATGGTATTATATATATGTAAGTAGAAGTACAGATTAATGGCCTAAGTGCGTTTGAGGGAAGAGATTGAGGAAAGGAAAGGTGGAGGGAGGGCTAATCAAAATCTAAGAGGAAGCCGGGCGTGGTGGCACACGCCTTTAATCCCAGCACTTGGGAGGCAGAGGTAGGAGGATCGCCGTGAGTTCGAGGCCACCCTGAGACTCCATAGTGAATTCCAGGTCAGCCTGGGCTAGAGTGAGACCCTACCTCAAAAAAAAAAAAAAAAAAATCTAAGAGAATATAAATATGTTACATGGAAACCTACTTTTCTGGACAATGGAACACCCAGAAGCCATAGATTGTACTAGAAAATTTTCAGTGCCAGCGATAGGATACCTTCCAGTGAGTTGTTGGCCAGGGAGGTCCCTGATGCCCTTAAAACATTACAGACCATTGTTGGGGCTCCTGATTTCCCACCAGGAATAGATGGTAAGACCCTATTGCTAAAGACTCCACATACTTGGGCTGCAATGTCACTGAGAAATCCTGCTGGAGCTGAGCTAAAAACCTCCTTCATGTAGACCAGCTGACAGAAAGCTGGAAAAGCTACAGTGCATGTAATTCAGTGGGAGAGAGAGAAATCACCAGTGGAGATACTTAACAGTGGACACTGCAAGCCTTTAATTTGGCCAGCCAGGCCAAATGAGCCAACAGGTGCAATAGTGGCATGTCTGTTATGGGGGAAACTAACTGCCCTCTAATTGGGCTGGAGGCCCTTTCCATAGGAGGAAATACATTCCTCATACTGATAACCTACAACAGGGGTAGCCATGAGCCCTAGGGGTGTAACGTCTGTTGATGTCTGGCTAAATGTATATACTATGCTCACCAAACTACCTGGTAAGCACTCCTCTTTTTTTTTTTTTTTAATTAATTTAATTTATTTGACAGAGAAAGAGGGAGAGAGAGAGAATGGGTGCGCCAAGACCTCTCCAGCCACTGCAAATGAACTCCAGACACGTGCACCCCCTTGTGCGTCTGGCTAACGTGGGTCCTGGAGAATCGAACCTAGGTCCTTTGGTTTTGCAGGCAAATGCCTTAACCGCTAAGCCACCCTTCCAGCCCTAAGCACTCCTCTTAATGTTCATACACATACATTAGTGCTACTTTCACTTTCAGTTTGGGAAGGTTCTTTTCAGATGGTGGCGACCTTGGGATGACTCAAAAGGCACCATAGTGCTGAGAAAAAGTGACAGAGGAGCTGGAAGGATGGCCTAGCAGTTAAGGCATTTGTCTGCAAAACGAAAGGACCCACGTAAGCCAGATGCACAAGGGGGCGCACGTGTCTGGAGTTCCTTTTCAGTGGCTGGAGCCCTGGTGAGTCCATTCTCTCTCCCTCTCCCTCTCCCTCTTTCTCTCTTTAAAACAAACAAACAAACAAATAAAATATATTTTTTGAAGTCTTGAAAAAAAAGAAGTGACAGAGGAATGCTCAGTACTGAAACATCTCTATTTTTTTTAAATAAAATCAGGATATCAAGGTGAAAAAAATATTTTATTTAGCCACCCAGATTGTTACTAGAAAAATTTCTGGCCCAGGCATGGGATACCTTCCAGTGAGTTGTTGGCAACAAATTCCCTGATGCCCCCAAAATATGACAGGTCATTGCCAAGGCTTTTGGTTTCCCACCAGGAATAGATTATAAGACTCTATTTGCCGGGCGTGGTGGCGCACACCTTTAATCCCAGCACTCGGGAGGCAGAGGTAGGAGGATTGCCGCGAGTTCGAGGCCACCCTGAGACTCCATAGTGAATTCCAGGTCAGCCTGGGCTGGAGTGAGACTCTACCTCGAAAAACCAAAAAAAAAAAAAAAAGACTCTATTGCTGAAGGCTCCACATGCTTAGGCTGCAAGGTCATTGAGATATCAAGCTGGAGCTGAGCTGAAAACCTCCTCCATGTAAACCAGCTGACACCTGGAAAAAGCTACACTGCATGTAGCCCTATGGGAGAGATAAGTCATCACTGCAGATAAACAACAGTGACCACTGCACATCTTTATATACATATATATATATATTTTTTTTTTGTTTGTTTTGTTTTGTTTTTTTGAGGTAGGGTTTCACTCTAGTCCAGGATGACCTGAAATTAACTATGTTATCTCAGTGTGGCCTTGAACACATGGTGATCCTCCTACCTCTGCCTCCCAAGTGCTGGGATTAAAGGCGTGCACCACCACGCCTGGCCATACTCATATATTAACACTACTCTGACTTTTGGATTAGAGAACCTTCTCTTTTCAGATGGTGGTGACCTCTGGGATGACTGAAAAGGCACCATAGTGCTGAGAAGAAGTGACAGAGGAGTGCTCAGCACTGAAACATCTCTATTACACCCTCTTAGGCTCAGGGTCCATTGTGGAAGATATTGCAGAAAGAATGTAAGAGCCAAATGAAGGGTAGGACTTCTTATAATGCAGTCTTCCAGACATGACAGGCCACATCGCTGAGCTGCAGGGGAGCTCTGATGAGAAACAAACCTGGTGCAGTGAACTGCATCCTGGAGAGCCCAGCCCTCACTCCCAGGAAGAATACAGGCCTACTACCACGTGGCACCAGCCCAAGAGCCAAGCCAGAGCACGGCCCAGGCAACTGGACTTGAGGGCTGAGAGCTTGTTAGTCTCAGATGGGTCACTATTTTCCATGTTTAGGAAGGAGTGGGAACTGCTTCTTAAAGGGTCAGAGAGGAATTATTTAGGCTTTTCAGGGTACAGATGATAAAATTGTGAGTTGGGAAGATGGTTTGGGGGTTAAAGGCACTTGATTGCAGCCAGGTGTGGTGGCTCATGTCCTTAATCCCAGCACTTGGGAGGCAGAGGTAGGAGCACAGCCATGAGTTCAAGGCCACGCTGAGAATACAGAGTGAATTCCAGGTCAGCCTGAGCTAAAGTGAGACCCTACCTTGAAAAACCAAAAAAAAAAAAAAAAAAAAAAAAAAAAAAAAAAAAGAAAGAAAGAAAGAAAAAGGCACTTGCTTGCAAAGCCTTTGGGCTTGGGTAAAGTTTTCAATACCTGTGTGAAGCTAGATACACAAAATGGTGTGTGTCTCTAGAGAGGATAAAATTGTGGACATTAAGATGGTACTTATGAGCTGGAAAGTTGTCTTAGTGGTTAAGGGACTTGCCTCTCTTGCTCTCTCAAATAAATAAATAAATAAAATAATTTTTTAAAAGTCTTGGTTAGAGTTCTTGTTTATAAACAGCTAGGGAGAAAAAGGGGGGGGGGGTGCCGTGCCGAGTCCCTCCCAGATGGACACAAGCTCTGTGGGACTAGTGTGCGCAGACACTGCTGAGATTCTCCCTATGCGCTCATTAGCACCACCACCAGCCAAGGTGGGCTGCAATGCCTTCCCTGGGAAGTTGGAGCCCCAGAAGCCAGGTAGGAGAGAATGCCATCTTCTTTCCCTCCCTCGCTCCTCCCCTTGAGGGTAGAAAGGGGAAGAGGTTTCAGTTAACATTGACTTAACATGCTGAGCAGTTGAACTCAGGTGTTCAGTAGAGCTGGGAAATGCCTTTATTTAGAAGTCATGAGGAACTGAAACTTTGAGTACCACCAGGCTTGTGTTGAGGGCTCTCTATCCCTGAGTTTTAGGTTTTATAACCATGTAAAAACTTATCCATAATGATAAGACAACTCACTTAAGGTACTCTATGAGCTGGAGACCTAATTTAATTTTAGGTCTGTGACCCAAAAACTTTATTTATTTTTATTTTTTATTTGAGAGAGAGAGAGAGAATGGGCATGTCAGGGCTTCCAGCCACTGCAAACGAACTCCAGATGCATGTGCCACCTTGTGTATCTGGCTTAGTCGGATACTGGGGAATTGAACCTAGGTCCTTAGGCTTGGCAGGCAAACACCTTAGCAGCTAAGTCATCTCTCCAGCCCCTGTCAGGCTGTCATTGAATGTTATCATGATCACATATAGTATTGTGTTGGCAAAATTTGTATTAGTAAAACATATATATATATATGATTATATATATAAATTTGTATTAGTAACATATATTATTATATAACATATTATTATATATAATGATTACATATAATTATATATGCTATATATTATATATATATATATATATATATTATTTAATTTATTTATATAGGTTTTTCGAGGTAGAGTCTCACTCTAGCTCATGCTGTCCTGGAATTCACTATGTACTGCCAGGGTGGCCTTGAACTCACTCACGGTGATCCTCCTACCTCTGCCTCCCGAGTGCTGGGATTAAAGATGTGCGCCACCATATCCAGCTAAAATTTATATTAATAGCATTGTTTTGAACAATTATTAAAGAGGTATACATTTGTTGTTAAAAAAAAAAAAAAAAAACTAGCCGGTCGTGGTGGCACATGCCTTTAATCCCAGCACTTGGAGGCAGAGGGAGGAGAATCGTCATGAGTTCGAGGCCACCCTGAGACTACAGAGTGAATTTCAGGTCAGCCTGGACTAGAATGAGACCCTACCTCCAAAAACCAAAAACTAAAACTAAAATAAAATAAAATAAAAATAAATAAATAAATAAAATAGTCCTGGCACTGCTTGGACAGAGGGCCCAATTGGGCTGGCTATAGGATCTGTCCTCCTTTACAAACCAATCAGGTCTTCCCCTTGCCTATTGAGGCTGCTGTCTTCTTGTCACAGACTGCGTCAGCTCAGCTCAGTTCTGTTTTCTGCTTCTCTGCTCAGCCTGCTACCTTTTTTCATTTGGGCCACAAAGATACACATGTGTCCCGCTTCCTCCTCACCCAGCCTAGCTGAAGATGGGGGAAGTGCATAAAACTGTTGCTCCCTCTGGGGGATCTTTCTTGCTTGCCTCTGCTTTATGATTTGGGGTAACTTCTCACTTTGATCACATGCATGATTTTCCTCTGGTTTCTGAATCTACCACATTCATATTTTCTTTACACTCCAGATTTGCCACATGGGTCCTCTCACCAACTCTAGGCTTGCTACCTGTGTAATTTCTGTAAACTCGGGGTGACCTTGAGTGTAACTCTTTTAACTATTTTTTGTTTATTTTTATTCATTTATTTGAGAGTGACAGAGAGAGAAAGAGGCAGAGAGAGAGAGAGAGACAGAGAGAATGGGCGCGCCAGGGCCTCCAGCCACTGCAAACGAACTCCAGATGCGTGTGCCACATTGTGCATCTGGCTTATGTGGGTCCTGGGGAATCGAGCCTTGAACCAGGGTTCTTAGGCTTCACAGGCAAGCTTAACCGCTGAGCCATCTCTCCAGCCCCTATTCATTTTCCTATGAATTTCTTGGTCTCTGCCTTGGTATCTACCCTCTCATTTTTTCCCTTGAGCTGCGCCATTTGCCTCTTAACGTCTCTAAATACACACGGCAGATGCCATGTGGGTTCTTCCCATGTTTCCCTACACAAGCCCCTAGATTCCACTTTCCACCGGCCAGCAGCTTTAATCTCACTTTAAAAGCCTCAATTTCTCTTAAGTGCACATGCTCACAAGTTTACCCTAATTTAAACTCTTCTCTCTCTCACCCCCCACCTTTTTTTTTTTTTTTTTGCAAGGTAGGGCATAACTCTAGCCCAGGCTGACCTGGACTTTACTATGTAGTCCCTGGGTGGCCTCGCACTCACAGTGATCCTCCTCCCTCTGCCTCCCACGTGTTAGGATTAAAGGCATGCGCCACCACACCTGGCCCTAATTTTTTTTTAATATATTTTATTTATTTATTTGAGAAAGAGAGAGTGGCAGACAGAGAGAGAATGGGCATGCCAAGCCTCTAACCACTGCAAACAAACTCCAGATGAAGGCACCACTTTATCTATGTTTTTAAGTGGGTACTAGAAAATTGAACCTGGGTCCTTAGGCTTTGCAGGCAAGTACCTTAACCACTGAGCCATCTCTTCAGCCCATATTTTGGTGATAGTTTAAAGTGTTTTGGGGCTGGAGAGATGGCTCAGTGGCTAAAGGAGCTTGTTTCCAAAGGCTGCTGCCCCAGGTTTAATACCCCAATATCCATATAAAACCAGGAGCACAAAGTGGCATATGCTCTGAAGTTTGTTTATAGTAGCAGGAAGCCCTGAAACACCCATGCTCTTTCATTCTCTCAAATAAATAAAATAAGCCAGGCATGGTGACACACACCTTTAGTCCCAGCACTAGGGAGGCTGAGGTAGGAGGATCGGTGTGAGTTCGAGGCCACCCTGAGACTACATAGTGAAGTCCAGGTCAGCCTGGGCTATAGCAAGACCCTACCTTGAAAAACAAAAACAAAGACAAAAAACAATCAAATAAATAAAATAAATAGAGTTCCTAGCTAATAGTAAACACTACAAGACAGAGCAAACCAGCTATGGAAAACATGTAAACAAAGGAGTTAGAAAAATCCCAAATTCATTATCACAGCTCTTTACTTCCAGGGCTTTAATACAGATGCCCTTGTTGTCTCCTACCTTGGCTGCCATCCCCAGTGGCCAGGGGGCAACTAGAAATAGAGCTGTTATCCCTCCCCTGGCATCACCCCTCCCCTGCAGGGCCCATAATCTAGTATGTCATCCTCCTCTCCTCAGTAGTGATTAAGGGGCCCTCTCCAAAGAAGATTAAAGGGGCAATCTGTGTGGGGTACTGGGTACGGGTATTCTAGTTGAACTTCAACCATTCTACACTTTTAGAATCAATATCATGGCTCTTGTCCCAGGGAGTAGCAAGGGCGAGCTTTGGTCTCGAGATATTTCAAACTCTTCTTGGCATCAAGAAATTCCTAGGTTGACCAATCCTCTCTCAAAGGACAGAGAAGAGATTAGCAGGTGTGAAGGTCACCAGGATGTTGAGGTTAGTACTTCCCTACCCTGTGTCCTGGTGCTAGCCCATCCCCAAGTTAGGCACCATGTTTCTACTGTCCTTACCAGGTATCTCAAAAGCCCCACCTACCCTCTATTGTGGTGGAAGCCTCTGAGGGGAATGAAGAGGACCAGGGGGATCTTCAGTGGCCACACGAGGAGCTGCTGCTACTCACTGATGGTGAAGAAGAGGAAGCTGAAGCCTTCTTCCAGGAACAAAGTGAAGAGCCAGGTGAGGGAGGTAGCTGGTTCGGCCAGGCTGCTGTGACCTGAAGGTTATAGATAGGGCAAAAATGGGAAAGTGCATTCAGCAGTACCAGTTACACTGTGGGTGTTCAGTAAATGTGAAAGCGGACTGGGGCTTGGCAGTAAAGTACATAATAGCATGCACATGGCCTTGGGTTTTACTTTAAAAAATACTTTATTTATTTGCAAACAGAGAGAGACAGAGAGAGAATGGGCATATCAGGGCCTCTAGCCACTGCAAATGAACTCCAGATGTATGCACCACTTTGTGCATCTGGCTTGAAGTGGGCACTGGAGAACTGAATCTGAATTGTTAGGCTTTGCACGCAAGTGCCTTAACTGCTGAGGCATCACTTCAGCCAGGGTTTTCCTTTTTTTTTTTTTTTTTTGAGGTAGGGTCTCATTCTAGCTCAGGCTGACTTGGAGTTCACTATGTAGTCTCAGGATGGCCTTGAACTCACAGCCATCCTCCTACCTCTGCTGGGATCAAAGGCGTGTGCCCGGCTAAGGTTTTACTTTTTAATGAATTTGCATTCTTTTTTTTTTTTTTTTTCCTTTGGTTTTGCAAGGTATGGTCTCACTCTAGCTTAGCCGAACTAGAATTCACTATGTAGTCTCAGGGTGGCCTTGAACTCAAGGAGATCCTCCTAATTCTGCCTCCTGAGTGCTGGGATTAAAGGTGTGTGCCACCATGCCCAACCTTTTTTTTTTTTTTTTAATTATTATTAAATTGTTTGGGAGAGGACATTGTGTGGAGCTCAGAGGACAACTTCAAGGTGCCTGTACTTCACCTTCTTTGAAGGATCTCTTGCCTCCGCAAACAAACTGCTTGACTGCAAGTTGCCATGCTAGCTGGCTTTTGAGGATTTTCCTGCTCTGCCTTCTATTGTCATGGGCACACTGGGATCATAGATACGTGCACCACTTTGCACCTAGCTTTTACGTGTGATGGGGAATTGAGCCCCAGGGAGGCTTTGCAAGCAAGTGCCTCTAAGTGCTGAACCATATCCCCAGGCCCATATGCCCATATGTGTATGTATGTATGTATATATATGTGTGTGTGTGTGTGTGTGTCTGTGTGTGTACTTTTTTCCTTTGTTGAGAGTCTTACTCTGCACCCCAGATTGATCTGAAACTATTGTAGCTCTGGTTTACTTTAACTCATGAAGTCCTGTCTCAGCTTCACAAATA
Organism: Dipus sagitta; assembly: GCA_036346955.1. NCBI lineage: Eukaryota > Metazoa > Chordata > Mammalia > Rodentia > Dipodidae > Dipus > Dipus sagitta. The sequence continues at coordinate 165,756,206 of CM070770.1, forward strand.
GCTGGGAATATAGACTGAGCCAACAAACTCTGTACCATGCCTGGTTTAGCAGCCATTTTGGTATCAGAATGAGACTTTTTAAAATCTGTACTGTTTTTCTTTGCAATATTTCAGTACTGATGACAGGGCTTTTCTGTTGCTAGGCCAAGCACTCTAGCACTGATTGATTTATACCCCTGACTTAATGTTTTTTTTTTTTTTTTGAGGTAGTCTCTCACTCTAGCTCAAGATGACCTGGAATTCACTATGTAGTCACAGGAGTCCTCCTACCTCTGTTTCCTGAGTGTTGGGATTAAAGGTGTGCACTACCATGTCTGGTTTAAGTGTATCTTCTATTTCTTTTTAATGGGGGGGGGGGGTTGAAGTAGGTTTTCACCCTAGCCCAGGCTGCTCTGGAATTCACTATGTAGTCTCAGGGTGGCCTCAAACTCATGGCAGTCCTCCGACCTTTGTCTCCCGAGGGCTGGGATTAAAGGTGTGAGCCACCACACCAGGCTACTTTTTTTCTTCTTCGAGGTAGGGCCTATTCTAGCCTAGGCTGACCTGGAACTCAGTCTGTAACAGCAGGCTGGTCTTGAACTCACAGCAATACTTGAGATAAAAGGTGTGCACTACCATGTCAGGATTATTTATTTGTAATCAGAGAGAATGAGCATCAGGGCCTCTAGTTACTATGAGTGGAACTCCAGATGCATGTGCCACTCTTTGCATTGGGGTTTAAATGGGTACTGGAATCAGCAGCCAGGCTTTGCAAGGTGAGCCATCACTCCAGCCCTCATTTCACAATTTTTATTTATTTGAGAGAGAGGGGGAGAGAGAAAATGGGCACGCCAGAACCTCTAGCCATTACAAACGAACCCCAGATGCATGTGCCACCTTGTGCATCTGGCTTACATGGGACCAGGTGAATAAAACCTGGGTCCTTAGCCTTTGCAGGCAAGTGCCTTAACTGCTAAGCCATCTCTCCAGCTCCATCACAATTTTAAAAAATATATACTTTTTTTTTTAAATGAGAGATCCAGGGGAGTGGTGGTGGAGAACTGGCATACCAGAGCCTCCAGCCACTGCAATCAAATTCCAGACACATGTGCCATCTTGCATGCTTACATCACCCTGTGCATCTGGCTTACATGGGACCTTGAGAGTTGAACATGGGTCCTTAGGCTTCATAGACAAGTGCCCTAACTGCTAAGCCATCTCTTCAGCCCTTTAACTTCTTTTTTTTTTTTTTTTTTTTTGGTTTCTCGAGGTAGGGTCTCACTGTAGTTCAGGTTGACCTGGAATTTACTATGTAGTCTCAGGGTGGCCTTGAACTCATGGCGATCCTCCTACCTCTGCCTCCTGAGTGCTGGGATTAAAGGCGTGCACCACCATGCCTGGCTTTTTTTTTTTTTTTTTTTGAGGTAGGATTTCACTCTAGCCCAGGCTGTCTTGGAATTCACTATGTAGTCTCAGGGTGGCCTCGAACTCATGGCAATCCTCCTACCTCTGCCTCCCACATGCTGGGATTAAAGACGTGAGCCACCATACCCGGCCCCTTCAATATTTATGTTAATTTTAAAAATATTTTTCGTTGGGCTGGAGAGATGACCTAGTGGTTAAGGTGCTTGGCCAAGTCAAAGGACGGAGCCGGGCGTGGTGGCGCACGCCTTTAATCCCAGCACTTGGGAGGCAGAGGTAGGAGGATTGAGTGAGTTCGAGGCCCGCCTGAGAATATGAAGTGAATTCCAGGTCAGCCTGGGCTAGAGTGAGACCCTGCCTCGGAAAACCAAAAAACAAAAACAAAAACAAGTCAAAGGACTGAGGTCCAATTCCCCAAGACCTACATAAGCCAGATGCACAAGGTGGTGAACGCATCTGGAGTTTGTTTGCAGAAGCTGGAGGCCCTGGTGCGCCCATTCTCTATCTATATGCCTCTTTCTCTCTCTCTCTCTCAAGAAAAAAAAAATTTAAAAGTATTTATTTGCGCCGGGAGTGGTGGTGCACGCCTTTAATCCCAGCACTTGGGAGGCAGAGGTAGGAGGATCGCCACGAGTTCGAGGCCACCCTGAGACTACATAGTGAATTCCAGGTCAGCCTGAGCTAGAGTGAGACCCTACCTTGAGAAACCAAAAAAAAAAAAAAAAAAAAAAAGTATTTATTTGCAAGCAGAGAGTGACAGAATGGGCATAACAGGCCCTCCAGCCACTGCAAAGAAACTCCAGGTGCATGTACCACCTTGTTCATCTGGCTTTCTATGGGTACTGGGGAATCAGACTCGAGTCATCAGCCAGGTGCCGTGGTACACACCTTTAATCCCAGCACTTGGGAGGCAGAGGTAGTAGGATTGCCGAGAGTTTGAGGCCACCCTGAGACTACGTAGTGACTTCCAGGTCAGTCTGAGCTAGTGTGAAACCCTACCTCAGAAAAACAAAACAAAACAAAACCCCTCAGGTCATCAAGCAACAACCTTACCTAAGCCATCTCTCCAGCCCCTCACAATCTTTTTTGATTATGTAGTGCAGATTGGCCTTGAACTACCTGTGATCCTCTTGCCTCTACTACCAGTTTACTTTACTCCTCTTACCTCAGCCTCCCAAATGCTGGGATTAAAGGTGTCCCACCACACCTGGCCATTTAGAATCTTTTAGACTATACCAAGAATGTTTTGGAGGTTGGAGAAATGGCTCAGCAGTTCAGGCCCTTGTCTGTGGAGCCTATCAACAGGGGCTTGATTCCACATAAAGCCAGATGCACAGTGGCACACACATCTGTAATTTGTGTGCAGGACTTGAGGCCCTAGTGTGCCTATTCTCTCTGCTTGCAAACAAATATATTTAGAAAGCCTCTAATCTAAGCTAGGAGTGGTGGCGCACAGCTTTAATCCTAGCACTCGGGAGGCAGAGGTAGGAGGATCTCCAGGAGTTCAAGGCCACCCTGGACCAGAGTGAGACTCTACACCTCGAAAACCCAAAAGTTTTGCTTATCTTCTCCCTTTCCACAGGCTGGGTTTGGAGTCCTCAGGAACCCAGATATACATTAAGAACATTTATTCCTGGTCTCAGCTGGGAGCAGGAACAAGAACAGCAAGATGCCTCCTGGATTCCTGAGGATCTAGAGTATGACGAAACCCCCAATCTTTGTCCTCTCTGGGATCCAACAACAGGTTCCTGTGTCTGTAGAAACCGAAATATGGAATATTCCCATCTCCCCAATACCTTCTGTGGTAAGTATGGTTCTCTACCCCTCAATTTCAAGATTAATGCTCTCACCGTCTCCTTGCCCAACATAAAGACTAGGATTAGGATAAAATGCCTTGTTGTTTTTTTTTTTTTTTTTTTGGTTTTCGAGGTAGGGTCTCACTCTAGCCCAGGCTGACCTGGACTTCACTATGTAGTCAAGGTGGCCTCGAACTCACAGCGATCCTCCTACCTCTGCCTTCAGAGTGCTGGGATTAAAGGTGTACACCACCACGCCGGGCTAAAATTTCTTTAATGAGAAAGAGGCATGGCAGAGGTAGGAGGATCACTGAGTTGAGGCTGGCTTGGAACTAGAGTGAGACTCTACAAACAAGGAAAAAAAAACAAACAAGGAATGTGTTTAGTGTTTAATGAGAGCCCTTAACCAAGTAAGCAAAGTAGGTAATGCCCTTGAAAGGACCTAACTCCTGAACAGTGACAGTCCAGCCATGGACTCTCTGCTCCAGACACGGCAGTCGCACATCAGGGTCCTCATCTGAGAACTGAATCAGGGTTCCCTGGGGGTTTAGGACCCTCAGGCATTCTGATAGCACCTGGTAAGCTCCAGCCAGACTACCCCGGGCAATAGCGTCCCAAGTACCCTTGTCCAACAGTAGCTGGAATGTACCAGATGAAACCACAGACCCTAAATTTTTTGCATCAGCCTGCATGAAGTTAAGACGGGAGGCAGGATGCCCAGGGAATAAGTGTGTTTGCCCTTGGCCACCTCGTAGGAGGCTGTTCATGTGAGCCACAGCAACAGGAGAGAAGTCCACACCTAGCACATCCACAGGGTAGGGGGACCTGGTATAGAGGCCTGTGCACAGGCTTGATGTCCCACAGCCCACATCCAGTATCCGCAGTGGACAGGCAGCCTGTGACACCTGCAGCAGTGGAAGTAGGAGCTCTTGGACTTCCTCGTATCCAAAGAACCAATCGAAGGTGGGGCCAGTTCCCAAATGCTGCCGGGTGTGAAGCCGATCCCAGAGGCGGCGGTCTGCCAGGCAACTACTTGCCAGGGAGCCTGTGGATAAGGGATAATAGGTTTCTATTTCCGTGTCAGGGCTCTTACTTAATATAGCGCAGGTGCTTGTACGTTAATGTCTAGCTGACACACATGTGCAACAAGCATCCGGTTTTCATGGGGTTGCTGGGAAATTGAGACCGGGCAGGCCACCTTCAACCACTGAGCCATGTCACCAGCCCACCCACTTCAATTTGTTTTGGAGAGTTTCCTGTAGCTTAAGGCGGGCGTAATTCTTGATGCTTCGGACTCTACCTCATGAATAGTCTGGGACTTGAGGCTAGACTTAGCTTAACAGTTAAGTCGTTTGCCTGCAAAGCCAAAAAGGACCAAGGTTCGATTTCCAAGTACCTATGTAAGCCAGATGTACATGGTGACGCAATCTGGAGTTCGTTTGCTGGAGGCCCTGGTGCGCCCATTCACTCAAATAAAAAGAATCTGGGGAATAATGATGCCCGGCTCTTCACTACAGCGTTTTAAAAAGCCACACTTTCAGCGAGTAGACTCTCATGTCATTAGGAACCCACCTTCCCTTGCTGTGAAGCCTCGGCGCACTCCGGCCACCAGGGCCGGCGTTTGGAGCACTCTGCGAAACACAGACATCCGATGGCCCCAGAAGGTTGGCCAGACCATCTTGGACCAACACCCCAAAAGGGGCCTGAGATCAGAGGAAAATGGCCAATTTCGAGCCCCAGGGAAAAAAAAAACTCCGCAGCCTCGGAAAAAAGAACGCGGACAGACCTTAAGGTGCAAACATCCTTTATTTGTTGCAACAGTAAACGGAGAAAGGTGGGAACACGTCAGCAATCGTTCCTGGGTCGGCGACCCCAGACCTGAAACCAAAACGGAAAGCGTTGAGTATCCCGCAGACAGGGCCTACCCAAATGGCTGCTCGCAGCAAAGTGTCCCGGCGTTTGAGGATAGAACCGGCGAATTCTGATTCGCCGGCACCGAAGACATGCCGCCGGGAGGGCCGGGGCCCTTTCGCTCTGCCTCCGCACATAACGGGAAGCGGGACCGCACGCCCGGACCCCGCCAAGAAAAGGAGGTTTCACCCCGCAGGCCCGGACCCTCTCCCACCAGCCTCCCTCATCGACACCTCACTTACGCCGCAGCCGCAGCCGCGCTCCGAAAGGACGCGACGCCCGCCGAGCTCCTTTATAAACGCCCGTTTCCTGGCCCCGGCCTGCGATTGGCCCGCGCCGCCAGGGGGTGGGGCCCGCGGCAGGCGCGGGGGCCGGAAGTGCGCTCGCGGGTGAGCCGCCCCGTGCCGGTATGGGTGCTCCGGGAGGAAAGATCAACCGGCCGCGAACGGTGACTGTGGGACTCGCGAGCGTGACTCCCGCAGCTGCCCGGAGCCGCTCGCTCTCCCGATGGGGTGAGTGGGGATCCCGGGTGGCCGTGCAGGGCCACGCTGATCCGCATCTGTCCTTCCGCAGGAGCTGAAGAAGAAGCTGTTCAAGCGCAGGCGGGTGCTGAGCCGGGAGCAGAGGCTGAGGCGCCGGGTGGTGGGCGCGGTGGTAGACGAAGGGCTGACGACGCGGCACCACCTCAAGAAGCGCGCGTGAGTACCCGCGCCCGGCGCGAGCCGCCCCGCCGAGCTCGGCCCTCCTCGCAGCCGAGCTCCCGCGCAGCCACAACCACGCGGGTGTCTGGTACACGCCTGTGTATTTGTCACCTGGCTAGATTTCTAAACTACTGCCCCTCTACCAGAACTCGTCACTCACAGCTTTTCTTGAGGTTTGGATCCTATTCAGAATCTCTCACCCTGCAAGTTACTATGTTCACTTACATATTTGTAATAAAATTATTATCATTATTAAATATCTTTATTTATTTGAGGGAGAGAGTGAAAGAGGCAGATGGAGAATGAGCCCGCCAGGGCCTCTAGCCACAAACGAAGACACATGCACCACCTTTTTCATCTGGATTTACGTGGGTACTGGGGAATCAAACTCGTGTCCTTAGGCTTTCAAGCAAGTGCCTTCACCACTCCCGGCCCAAAAATTATTTTTATGATCCAAAAACTGCATACAACTTGTTAAATTTCTCCAGAGATGCACAAAGTTTTGCATGGAAGTTTCAAGGCCTTTCTACATCCTTTATTTATTTACTTAGGGAGAGAATGGGTGTGCTAGGGCCTCTAGCTTCTGTAGACTGGCTTTGCAGGCAACTGCCTTAACTGCTAAGCCATCTCTCCAGCCCCTTTATTTAATATTTGATCCTAAACTGTGTATTGAAATTACACAATATGTTAAGTCTAGGGGTTTGACAGACTTCACTCACAATATTAGAGTCCACACATTGAAATAGTTATATGATTTGAACCTGGTCTGAGCTAGAGTAAGGTCCTGGTTCAAACAAAACAGTGGGCTGGAGAGATGGCTTAACAGTTAAGGAGCTTGCCTGCAAAGCCTGAGGACCCAGGTTCGATACCCCAGGACCCACGTAAGCCAGATGCACAAGGTGGCGCATGCATCTGGAGTTCATTTGCAGTGGCTAGCCCTGGTGTGCCCATATTCGCTCTCTCAAGTAAATACATAAAATAAAAACCAAAGCAAGCCCATGTGGTGGCCCAAGTCTTTAATCTCAGTACTCAGGAGGCAGAGGTAGAAGGATTGCCTTAAGTTCAAGGCCAGCCTGGGACTACAGATATCCTGGTTAGCCTGGGCTAGAATGAGACCCTACCTTGAAAACACCAAAACTAATAATAAATAGAACAAGACAAAAGATAACCTCCCTTCCCATAGCCAGAATCACTTTTGTGGCCTACGTTTATTCAGGCTAATCTGAATGTTTTTGCTCTTCAGGTCCAGTGCACGTGCCAACATTACTCTTTCGGGGAAGAAGCGCAGAAAGCTCTTGCAGCAGATTCGCCTTGCCCAGAAAGAAAAGGCAGCTATGCAAGGTACTTCTGGGGCACAGAGATGTGTGAAGGGGAGTCTGGGTTTATTTGGGTTCTTTTTCTTAATTGTTTTTTAAAGATTTTATTTTCATTTATTTATTAGAGACAGAAAGAGGGAGAAAGAGAATGGGCATGCCAGGGCTACTAGACACTGCAAACGAACTCTAGATGCATGTGTCACCATGTGCATCTCACTTACGCGGGATCTGGAGAATTGAACCTGGGTCTTTAGGCTTCACAGGCATGTGCCTTAACTGCTAAGCCATCTCTCCAGCCCTTTTTCTTAAATTTTTATTTGTTTATGAAATGAGAGAGAATGTAAGTATGGGCATGCCAGAACAAACTCCATATGCATGCACCATTTTGTACATCTTTGGGTACTGGGGAATGAAACCTCGGCCATCAGGCTTTTTTGTAAGCAAGTGCCTTTAACCACTGAGTCATTTTTCCAGCTCCTATTTCTTTCTTTCTGTCTTTTTCTTTAAAGTTCATTTATTTATTTGAGAGAGAATGGGCACACCAGGGCCTCTAGCCACTGCCGACCAACTCCAGACACATGTGCCACCTTATGCGTCTGGCTTATGTGGGTACTGGGGAATCAAACCTAGGTCCTTAGGTTTCACAGGCAAGCACCTTTTTGTGTTCTTTAATGTTTCCTCTTTCCCTTTGTTTAGTGGAAACCCCCTCAAAGCAAGCCAGGACTAGTGAGCCACGGCCTAAACGACAAAAGAAGAAAAAAGACACCCAGGATGTAGATATGGAGGATGTAGTTATGGAGGACCTTGAAGATGTGAGCTGAAGTTCCTACCTTTTCTGTTGAAGACTCTCAGCTGGAGCCAGAAGGACTTGATGGTTGTTTCATAGGACTTTGGAGCAAGCATTACCCTTTTTGCTCTCCCAGATTCCTCTTCTATAATAGCCTACTGACCTCCATGAAGGGATGTTTTTTGCCGCAAGACTGGAGAGGGCCCACTCTAGCAGCTAGCTCCATTTGTAATAAAACCCTAGAGCTTTAACCGGTGTGTGTGTTTAAGTGAAAGAATGGGGATGGGTATTAAAAAGGTCTTTGAGCATAGAGATGGTTCAGAAGGAGGACACAGAGCGTGCTTGAACAAAGGCAGCAAGAAGCTAGCCTCTCTAATGGTCCTATCTCCCTAATGAGTGATTCTTCAACTTCCCATTTCTGAAAAAAAAAAAAAAAGGGAATTGTATCACTGTAGGGATGGTGGGGTTTGGGAGAGGTGAGGAACCTGGGAAAGTCATTTAAACTTGTCTTATTTTGATTTTTAAATGTTTCTTTTATTGTATTTATGAAAGAGAGAGAGTGTGTGTGCCAGGGCCTCTAGCCACTGCAAACAAACTCCAGAAGCATGTGCCATCATGTGCATTTGGCCTTATGGCGATTCTGGGGAGTCAAACCTGGGTCCTTAGTCTTCACAATAAGTGTCTTAGCTGCTAACCCATCTCTCCAGCCCCAAATTTGTCTTTTTTTTTTTTCCCCCAAGGTAGTCCCAGCTCAGGCTGACCTGGAATTCACTAGTTGCAGGGTGGCCTTGAACTCACTGCTTTCCTACCTCTGCCTCCCAAATGTTGGAATTAAAGGCATGTACCACCACACCATTAATTTCTATTTATTTATTTACAGAGAGAGAGAATGGGTGCCCCATGGCCTCTAGCCACTGCGCACAAATTCCAGACACATGCACCACCATGTGCATCTGATTTATGTGGGTTCTGGGGAGTCAAACCTGGGTCCTTAGGCTTTGCTAGCAAGCACCTTAACTGCTAAGCCATCTCTCCAGCCCTTTCCATATCACTTTTATTATAAGTATTTGGTATTTATAAAATGTAAGTTTTTTTTGCATACATAATGTTAGCCTTACAATCCTAGTCTCAGATTCTGTTACTATATGTTTTCTAACTCTTGCTGGGTAGACACAAATGCCTATTCCCCCCAGACAACAGACCAAATCCAGCTTGATGCAGTATTGAGTTAGAGTTACTTACAGGAGCTGGGTAACTCAGCATTATCATTAAAAAACCATACCTTAATTACATATAGCTTGGGTGGGGGGCTGGAAGCAGAAGGGAATACTGGCTAGAATCTCAAATGAAGGGCTGATGACTCTCCCAACCCCCACCTTTTATAGGAGAATAAACAGCTGCTTTGTTTGAAGATGACAATGGTCATCTCTGGCCTAGAGTATAGAAATCAACCATACTGTACCTATTTATTTTTGTGTTTTCAAGGTAGGGTCTCACTCTAGCCAATGCTGACCTGGCATTCACTATGTAGTCTCAGGGTGGCCTTGAATTCACAGCAATCCTACTGCTGCCTCCCAAGTGCTGGGATTAAAAGTGTACGCCACCACACCTGCCAATGTACCTATTTGACAGATGTAGAAACAAGATTTAGAAAACCTTTGTCCAGGGCTGAAAAGATGGAGTTAAAGACATTTATTGCAAAAGTTGCCAGCCTAGGCTCAGTTCCCCAGTACGCATGTTAAGTCAGATGCAAAATGGTGCATGTGTCTGGAGTGTAGTTCATTTGTATCAGTGGAGACCTGGGTGTACCCATACACACATGCAAACACAAACATATGCACACATGCAAATAAATAGTATTCTTTCTCAACCTGCCACCACCCATTTAAAAAAAAATCGTTTCTAGGTTATTGGCCTCTGCTGTAAGGAAGGAAAGAGAAGGGAGGACTTAAGGGAATGGTACTGTATAGATGTAAGTAGATGAACGGATTACTGGGGATGGAAAGGCCTAAATGAGGTCAGGGGAAGAGACTGAGTAAAGGAAGGGTGGGGGAGAGTTAATCAAAATTTAAGAGGTGGGGGCCTGGAGCGATGCCTTAGTGGTTAAGGGGCTTGCCTGCAAAGCCAAAGGAACCATGTTGATTCCCTAGGATCCACATAAGCCAGATGCACAAGGGGGCACACATTCATCTGGAGTTCATTTGCAGTGCCTGGAAGCCTTGGTGTGCTCATTCTTTCCCTCTTTCCCTGTCAAATAAATAAATATAAATAAAAAAAATATTTTAAAAAAACTTAAGAGGGTATAAATAAGCCATATGGAAACCTAGTTGTTTTTTTTTTTTAATCATTTAAACATTTTAGTAGCATCTTAAAAACAATTTGGTGGCAGTAGAAGCACTACCAAAGACAAATATTCTGAAAAGCATTTACAAAAATACATTGCACAAACTCATATCTTGCATCTATAAAATAAGTATTCAAGGGGAGAGGGAAGGGGGAAATATTCAAAAATATCTTCACTCGACCTCCCCCCCAAATTAGTTTTATATAGGAAATCCCAGTATGTGTTACCTGACCTGGCCACACAGCGGCTCCAGTCCAGAGGACCACGTTCCTACATGGGCTATAGCGCTCAAGGGATGCATTCAATATGCCCAATACTCCAGAACCCTAAGCCTAGGTAGGCTTTATGGTTTTTTTTTTTTTTTTTTTTTTTTTCGGTTTTTCGAGGTAGGGTCTCACTCTAGCCCAGGCTGACCTGGAATTCACTATGTAGTCTCAGGGTAGCCTCGAACTCAGGTAGGTGATCTCCTACCTCTGCCTCTCGAGTGCTGGGATTAAAGGCATGCGCCACCATGCCCGGCCATTGTTTACATTTGTGGTACACCGAGACTGTCTTTAACCAATGACATTTAACAATTCTTGAGGTGGAACATTTAGTTATAACCAAACACACAAGAGTCAGGTGAGAAGGGCCGCAATGGAGGTGAACCTGGGAGCAAGGAAAAGTGCTACTGTGGGAAGGAAGAATCCTAGAGGGTGGCATCGTAGTGTTCCCCTTCAGCAAAATCCAGCACAGCTTGAGGACACCAAAGGGTGATATCTCTTGGCTCCTATCTGTATTATGAATCCCTCCACCACCCAGAACCTGGTATGAGGGAAGGAAAACCTCCTATGAGGATGGGTCAGACTCTGAAGTTGGGGTGACAGCTGTCCTTAAAAAAAAGGTATACATAAGCTGGGCGTGGTGGCGCACGCCTTTAATCCCAGCACTCGGGAGGCAGAGGTAGGAGGATCGCCGTGAGTTCAAGGCCACCCTGAGACTCCATAGTGAATTCCAGGTCAGCCTGAGCTAGAGTGAGACCCTACCTCGAAAAACCAAAAAAAAAAAAAAAAAAAAAAAAAAGGTATACAGGTTAGCAGATGGCAGACTTCCTCCCTTCTGCACGCAGGAGAAGCCAACACAGAGCTCAACCTCCAAGCTTCAAGAGCCCAGAAACCTGCCAGACCATCTGCATGTTTCCTGATATCAGGAAAGAGAGCTTCTAATTCTTTTTTTTCTCAATTTTTATTAACATTTTCCATGATTATATAAAAAATATCCCATGGTGCTACCCTCCCTCCCCCCACTTTCCCTTTGAAATTCCATTCTCCATCATATCCCCTCCCCATCTCAATCAGTCTCTCTTTCATTTTGATGTCATGATCTTTTCCTCCTCTTATGATGGTCTTGTGTAGGTAGTGTCAGGCACTATGAGGTCATGGATATCCAGGCCATTTTATGTCTGGAGGGAGGACGTTGTAAGGAGTCCTACCCTTCCTTTGGCTCTTACATTCTTTCCGCCACCTCTTCCGCATTAGACCCTGAGCCTTGGAAGGTGTGATCGAGATGTTACTCAGTACTCCAGTCACTGCTTTCCAGCACCATGATACCTTCTGAGTCATCCCAACGTCACTGCCATCAGAAAAGAGAAGATTCTCTACCCAAAGTGAGAGTAGCATTAACATAAGGGTCTGAATATTAAGAGAAGTGCTTACTGGGCAGTTTGATAAGCATAGTATATACACTTATCCAGACAACCGCAGATGTTATACCCCTAGGGCTCATGACTACCCCTGTTTTAAGTTTTCAGCATCAGGGATGTATTCCCCCCATGGAGCGGGCCTCCAGTCCAGTTGGAGGGCAGTTGGTTTCCACCATGACAGAAGTGCCACTATTGCACCCATTGAGAGAGCTTCTTATTCTGAAGCAATCTCCCAATCAAAAAAAGCACAGAGCCGGGCGTGGTGGCGCACACCTTTAATCCCAGCCCTTGGGAGGCAGAGGTAGGAGGATCACCAAGAGTTCGTGGCTACCCTGAGACTACATAGTTAATTCCAGGTCAGCCTGGACCACAGTGAGACCCTACCTCACAAAAAAAAAAAAAAAAAAAAAGCCGGGCGTGGTGGTGCATGCCTTTAATCCCAGCACTCAGGAGGCAGAGGTAGGAGGATTTCTGTGAGTTCAAGGCCACCCTGAGACTCCATAGTGAATTCCAGGTCAGCCTGGGCTAGAGTGAGATCCTACTTTGAAAAACCAAACAACAACAAAGAAAGTACAGAGCCTGGTATGGCGATGCATGCCTTTAATCCCAGCAGTTGGGAGGCAGAGGTAGGAGGATCACAGTGAGTTTGAGGCCACCCTGAGACTACAGAGTGAATTCCAGGTCAGCCTGAGCTAGAGAGAGACCCTAACTTGGAAAAAACAAAAAAGAAAAAGAAAAAGAAAACAAGAGAAAAGTGAGTACATTAAATAGCCCCCATGATCCACCCAGCAGAGGCACTATGAATACAGTACCCTTGCTCCAGAGGACTCAACATAGGTCCCCAGCCACCACCACACATTTATTGAAGGGTGATGTGTTCCTGTGCTCCATGTATCCTTTTTCCTGAAGTTCTAGTATTATATAGTCCTAGTATATACACATATGTACAAGACTGGGAGTCCTCTAATGGATGGGCTCTCTATGGACTCTGAACCAGCACAGGCAGGTATATACTCAAGGTGGCCCCTTCCACTATCTGGAAGGCTCTATCAGGTCTTTACACCATGTAGAAGATCTGGAATGATAACCTCCTTTTTTTTTTTTTTTTTTTAAAGAGATAGTGAGCAAGGGGCAAAGAGACAGAGACAGACAGAATTGGCAAACCCAGGCCTCAGCCACTGCAATCAAACTCCAGACACTTGCACCACTTAGTGGGAACATGAGATCTTGTGCTTGCCTCACCTTTGTGTGTGTAGTTTACGTGGGATCTGGAGAGTCTAACATAGGTCCTTAGGCTTCACAGGCAAGTACTGCTAAGCCATATTTCCAGCTTTGACTCTGCTTCTTTTTTGTTGTTTTTGGTTTTTGGAGGTAGGGTGTCACTCTAGCCCAGGCTGACCTGGAATCCACTCTGTAGTCCCAGGGTGGCCTTGAACTCATGGCGATCCTCCTACCTCTGCCTCCCCAGTGCTGGGATTAAAGGCGTGAGCCACCACACCCGGCATCAATGTGTATGTGATTTCTTGTGTACACTTTTACCTCTGCCTCCAGAATACTGGAATTAAAGGTGAGCACTACCACACTGACTTAAATTTTTTATTTAAAAAATTTTTTGAGGTAGGGTCTCACTCTAACTCAGGCTGACCTGGAATTCACTAAGTCATCTGAGGGTGGCCTTGAACTTACAGCAATCCTCCTACCTCCCGAGTGCTGGGATCAAAAGTGTGCACCACCACACCTGGCCTTAATTTTTTCTTTTTTGAAAAATTAAATTAGGAGCCGGGCGTGGTGGCGCACCCCTTTAATCCCAGCACTCGGGAGGCAGAGGCAGGAGGATCACCATGAGTTCAAGGCCACCCTGAGAATATATAGTGAATTCCAGGTCAGCCTGGGCCAGAGTGAGACCCTGCCTCAAAAAAACAACAAAAAATTAAATTAGGGCTGGAGAGATGGCTTAGCAGTTAAGCACTTGCCTGTGAAGCCTAAGGACCTTGGTTTGAAGTTCTATTCCCCAGGACCCACGTTAGCCAGATGCACAAGGGGGCGCATGCATCTGGAGTTCTTTTGCAGTGGCTGGAGGCCCTGGCGCACCTATTCTCTACCTATCTGCCTATTTCTCTCTCAGTTGCTCTCAAATAAATAAATAAAAATAAACAAAAAATTAAATTAAATTAAATTGGGCTGGAGAGATGGCTTAGTATTTAAAGCACTTGCCTGTAAAGGCCAAAGGATCTCAGTTTGATTTCCCAGTACCCACGTAAGGCAGATGCACAAGGTGGCGCATGCATATGGTGTTCATTTGCTGTGGCTGGAAGCCTTGGTGCAGTCATTCTCTCTCTCTCTCTCTCTTCCTCTTTTATTTATTTATTTATTTTTCTTAATTTTTATTAACATTTTCCATGATTATAAAAAGTATCCCATGGTGCTACCCTCCCTCTCCCCACTTTCCCCTTTGAAATTCCATTCTCCATCATATCCCCTCCCCATCTCAATCAGTCTCTCTTTCATTTTGATGTCATGATCTTTTCCTCCTCTTATGATGGTCTTGTGTAGGTAGTGTCAGGCACTATGAGGTCATGGATATCCGGCTATTTTATGTCTGGAGGGAGGACATTGTAAGGAGTCCTACCCTTCCTTTGGCTCTTACATTCTTCCGCCACCTCTTCCGCATTAGACCCTGAGCCTTGGAAGGTGTGATCGAGATGTTACTCAGTACTCCAGTCACTGCTTTCCAGCACTATGATACCTTCTGAGTCATCCCAACGTCACTGCCATCAGAAAAGAGAAGATTCTCTACCCAAAGTGAGAGTAGCATTAATATAAGGGTATAAATATTAAGAAAAGTGCTTATTGGGCAGTTTGATAAGCATAGTATATACATTTTTCCAGACATCAGCAGATGTTACACCCCTAGGGCTCATGACTACCCCTGTTTTAAGTTTTCAGTATCAGGGATGTATTCCCCCCCATGGAGCGGGCCTCCAGTCCAATTGGAGGGCAGTTGGTTTCCACCACAACAGACATGCCACTATTGCACCCGTTGGCTCATTTGGCCTGGCTGGCCAATTATACGGCTTGCAATGTCCACTGTTGAGTATCTTCACTGGTGATATCTCTCTCCCATTGAACTAAATGTAGAATGGCTTCTTCCAGCTTTCTCTCAGCTGGTCTACATGGAGGAGGTTATCAGGTCAGTTCCGGCAGAATTTCTCAGTGGCCTTGCCACCCAAGTATGTGGAGTCTTCAGCAATATCTCTCTTTCTCTCTCTCTCTGCATCTTACCCTCTTTCAAATTAATAAATAAAAATATTTTAAAATTTAAATTAGTTTATTTATTTGAGAGGGACAGAGAGGCAGAGAGAGAGAGAGAGAGAGAGAGAATAGGTGTGCAAGTGCCTCCAGCTGCTGCAAACAAACTCCAGACCAGCCCAATTTTTCTTTTCAAGGTTGGGTGTTGGTCTTGATCAGGCTGACCTGAAACTCACTCTGTAGCCTCAGGCTTACTTCAAACTCACTCCTACCTTAGCCTTTGAAATGCTGGAATTAAAGGTGTGTAAACCAGGTGTGGTGGCTCACGCCTTTAATCCCAGCACTTGGGAGACAGAGGTAGGAGGATCTCCGAGAGTTCTAGGCCACTGTGATACTACATAGTGAATTCCAGGACAGCCTGAGCTAGAATGGGACCCTACCTCAATAAACCAAAAGTAAATAAATAAACAAAACAAACAAACAAACAACAAAGCCAAGGATAATCTAAAGTGACGTTGGAAAACTCATTGTTCCTTATTTTGCCGGGTGTGGTGGCACAGGCCTTTAATACCAGCACTTGGGAGGCACAGGTAGGCGGATCACAGTGAGTTCAAGGCCACCCTAAGACTACATAGTGAATTCCAGGTCAGTCTGGACTACAGTGAGGCCCTACCTCGACAAACAAAAAATCATTTTTGTAAATGGGGGCCTGCTCAGTTGGTAGAGTATTTGTCCTGGTTTCAATCTCCAGCACCTCATGAAACTAAGCATGCTGTTTGACACGTTTAATACCAGCTTTAGGATGGGAGAGGCAGGAGGATTGGAAGGTGAGGGCAATCCTCAACTACTTAGCAAGTCCAAGAACAACCTGGGCTACATAAACACTGTATCAAAAAAACATCGAAATTGTGATTGAACTGGGTGTGGTGGTATACGCCTGTAGTCCCAGCCCTTGGGAGGCAGAGGAAGGCATTCAAGGCCATTCTGAGACTACATAGTGAATTCCAGGTCAGCCTGGACTAGAGCAAGTCCCTACTTTAACAAAAAAATAAATAAATAAAAATAAAAATAAATAAATAAAGAAAGAACAACAAAAACCTCCAAAAATTTAGTTAATTGCTTGGCTCACAGTCAGCTATGGTGGTGCATGCTTGTAATCCCTAATCCCTGCACTGCACTCTGGAGACTGAGGTAGGAGGATAGGTGTAAGGATAGTCATAAATTCAAAAACAGCTTGGACTACAATGAGACCCTGCCTTGGAAACAAAACAAAAACAGGGGCTGAGCAGGGCATGGTCACATAAACCAGCACTTGGAAGGCAGAGAGAGGTAGGAGGATCACCTTGAGGTCAAGCCCACACTGAGAGTACATAGTGAATTCCAGGTCAGCCTCTGCTAGAATAGGACCCAATCTTGAAAAACAAAAACAAAAACAAACAAACAAACAAAAAAGGCTGAGGGGCTGGAGAAATAGTTGCCCTAGTGGGGCGGGTCGCTTACATTCGGTCATAGATGCAATGCGGAACTAATGTACTAGGGCTACGGGTTTCGCCGGAGTAGTTTTCCTGAGATGCCTCTCGGCGAGTTTCTTTCGCGTTTCCAGTCAGCGCGCATGCGTCGCCTGGGCTTCTCCGCTCGCGCCTCGGGCTCTGGGTAGGGCTCCGGGATGTCCGCGTTGTGTGACCCTCCCGGGGCCCCAGGGCCACCCGGGCCTGCCCCCGCCACCCACGGTCCCGCGCCTCTCAGGTAGTCAGAGCCCCTGGTAGCGTACCGCGTCGCCCCGCTCTAATCCCCAACCTCCTAGGCAAAAACCCGGATCCTACCTTGAAAATTCGCGTCAGGGTTCTCGGACAGTCCGGTCGCATCCTCCCAGAACCCGGGACTGCCTTACGAGAAAGCCTGGGCTTCAGCGCCCGCCCTCCCAAGGTCTTGGTCCTGTCTCTCCCTAGAGCTCAGTGACTTTACCCGGTGGCCTTGTTTTACCAACTGTCGGGCTTATCAGAACTCCTGAGAACCCAGTCGCTTTGCTTTTTACGCTGAAGGAACTCAGGGCTTTGACTTCGTGGAGCCTCTCTTGAGAACCAAGGCCCGGAAGCTCATTGAATAATTTTGCTAGTCTTTGCCTTGCACAGTCACCTCGTTTTGAGGTATTTTTTTCTTTTTCAGTTTTGAGGACCCAGAGTAATGGC
The DNA here is from genome assembly GCA_036346955.1 of Dipus sagitta. NCBI lineage: Eukaryota > Metazoa > Chordata > Mammalia > Rodentia > Dipodidae > Dipus > Dipus sagitta. Next base: position 165,773,581 of record CM070770.1, read on the forward strand.
ACAGAGCCTTAACAGCCCACCGGGTGCTGTTTTCTTTGACAGAAAAAGAGATAAGGGGAAGGGGATCATTACCTCCTCCTATATTGCCTTCTGAACCTCAAAAACAGAACCTATGTGTCTCCAGAGGGGAAGGGTTGAAAGGCATACCTTTCTGTGCCCTGGGACACATTGATTCCCAGGCATTGAAGGTGGTGGTTGATTCAGTGGTGGGAAAACGGGTGTCGGGAGGGAGACCATTGAATGAGAGGCTTATAATTTTCTGGCCATTAAGAGCAGATCCTAGGTTGCTTGTTTTGTTGAGGGGGAACTGGAAAGATGTTTCTGAAACAGATAACAGAAACTCAACATATATTTACTCCATGCAACAAATATTTATGGCCTACTTCACACACACTAGCACCTCAGTAGAAGGGGAGTCAGTATTTTAAATATTTTTTATTTATTTGACAGAGAAAGAGGGAGAGAGAGAATGGGCGTGCACTTGCACCCCCTTGTGCATCTGGCTAACGAGGGTCCTGGAGAATTGAACCTTAGTCCTTTGGCTTTGCAGGCAATCGCCTTAATCGCTAAGCCATCCGTCCAGCCGGGAGTCAGTATTTTAAGAGCATAGAATGGTTCCTAGCCTTTTGGCGCATATAGTTTGATTACTTAACTTTAATTTTTAAGAGTATTTTTAAAATATTTTGTTTTTATTTATATATTTGAGAGAGAGAGAGAGAATGGGCAGGTTAGGGCCAGCCTCTGCAAACGAACTCCAGACACATAGGCCACCTTGTGCATCTGGCTTATGTGGGCCCTGGGGAGTTGAACCTGGGTCCTTTGGCTTTTGCAGGCAAGTGCCTTAACGGCTAAGCCATCTCTCCAGCCCTTAACTTTAATTAAAAAAAATAAATGTTTACTTATTTAAGAGAGAAGGAAAAAAAAGAGAGAGAAGGAGGTAGACAGAGACAGAATGGGCACACTAGGGCCTCCAGCTACTGCAAATGAACTCCAGACGCGTGTAACTTGTGCATCTGACTTACATGGGTACTGGGAAATTGAACCTGGGTCCTTTGGCTTTGCAAGCAAGTGCCTTAACTGTTAAGCCATCTGTCCAGCCCTATTTTTTTTAATTTTTAAAAAATTTATTTGAGGGCTGGAAAGATGACTTAGTGGTTAAGCGCTTGCCTGTGAAGCCTTAGGACCCTGGTTCAAGGCTTGATTCCCCAGGACCCACGTTAGCCAGATGCACAAGGGGGCGCATGCATCTGGAGTTCGTTTGCAGAGGCTGGAGGCCCTGGCACGCCCATTATGTCTCTCTCTCTCCGTCACTCTCAAATAAATAAATAAAAATAAATTAAAAAAATTTATTTGAGAGAAAGAGAGAGGACAGAATGGGCACACCAGGGCCTCTAGCCATTGCAAAAGAACTCCAGATGTATGTGCCCCCTTGTGCATCTGGCTTACATGGGTCCTGGAGAATCAAACCGGGTTCCTTTGCTTTGCAGGGAAAAGCCTTAACCACTAGGCCATCTCTCCAGCCCCCCCCCCCCCCCCAATTTTGCTTTTTCTGAGGTAGGGTCTCACTTTAACTAAGGCTGACCTGGAATTCACTATGTAGTCTCAGGCTGGCCTCGAACTCACGGTGATCCTCCTACTTCTGCCTCCCGAGTGCTGGGATTAAAGGTGTGCGCCACCACTCCCGGCTCCTAATTTTTTTTAAATCTTAAAATGGAATCATAGCCAGGCATGGTGGCACACGCCTTTAATCCCAGCACTGGGAGGCAGAGGTGGGAAGATTGCTATGAGTTCAAGGCCAGCCTGGGGCTACAGAGTGAGTTCCAGGTTGGTCTGGGCTAGAGTGAGACCCTACCTCAGATAAAATAAAATAAAATAAAATAAAATAAAATAAACAACAGCAAAAAAATGGGTCATAATAGTTTTACCTATTGAGTTGTTGTCAAGACTGAAAGATACATGTAAAATACTTAAAAAGGACAGCTGGGGGATGTAGCTTAGTGGTAGAGTACCTAGCACACCTAAAGCCCTTGGTTTGGTAGCACATCAGGAAAAAAAAAAGGTACTTGGACCTTTTAAGGGTCACCGATTATTGATATTATTTTTACTGTTGTTGGCTGGTTTTACTTTTTTTTTTTTCAAGGTAGGGTCTTGCTCTAGCCCAGGGTGACCTGGAATTCACTGTCTCAAACTCACAGCGATCCTCCTACCTCTGTCTTCTGAGTGCTGGGATTAAAGGCATGTGCCACCACGCCTGGCTCCACTAAAATGTTTTTATAAACTTTTATTATGGGGGAGATGAAATTGTTATCCCTATTTTATATAGAAACCAAAACACATAGAAGGAATGTAACTTGCTAACCAATGCTCTAAGTCTGCTTCATTTGCTTTCTTATAGTGCTCAGGAGCTGTCCCAAGAAATCAAGGCTTTTTTGACTGGTATAGACCCCATTCTGGGTCACCAGCTTTCAGCCCGAGAACATGCTCGCTGTGGTCTTCTCCTGCTCCGCTCTTTGCCACCTGCTCGGTCTGCTGTGCTGGACCACTTGAGAGGTGTTTTTGATGAGAGTGTCCGGGCCCACTTAGCTGCTCTAGATGAAAGTCCTGTGGCTGGTCCACCTCACCTTCGTCCACCTCCACCTTCTCATGTTCCTGTTGGTGGACCTGGTTTAGAGGATGTGGTACAGGAAGTACAGCAGGTGCTTTCTGAATTTATCAGGGCCAACCCGAAGGCCTGGGCACCTGTGATTAGTGCATGGTCCATTGACCTCATGGGACAACTGAGTAGCACATATTCAGGCCAGCACCAGCGTGTTCCACATGCCACTGGCTCTCTCAATGAACTCTTGCAGCTGTGGATGGGCTGTAGAGCTACCCGCACATTAATGGACATCTATGTGCAATGCCTCTCAGCTCTCATTGGTAGCTGCCCAGATGCATGTGTAGATGCCTTGCTGGACACTTCTGTCCAGCATTCCCCACACTTTGACTGGGTTGTGGCACATATCGGCTCTTCTTTTCCTGGCACCATCATCTCCCGAGTTCTCTCCTGTGGCCTTAAGGACTTCTGTGTCCATAGTGGGTCTGGAGGTGGAGCTGGTGTTTGTGGTGGAAGTTCTTCTCAAACCGCTTCTGCGGACCCCTTTCCTGGATCTCCTGTCGTCCCTGGGGAGAAACGGGTACCCAAGATTGCCTCAGTTGTAGGCATTTTAGGGCACCTTGCCTCTCGCCATGGAGACAGTATCCGAAGGGAGCTCCTGCGAATGTTTCATGATAGCTTGGCAGGGGCCACTGGAGGCCGCAGTGGGGACCCTTCCCTTCAGGCCACAGTTCCCTTCCTACTACAGTTGGCTGTCATGTCTCCAGCATTGCTAGGTACAGTCTCTGGTGAACTTGTGGATTGCCTCAAGCCCCCGGCTGTGCTGAGCCAGCTGCAGCAACACCTGCAGGGGTTCCCCCGAGAGGAGCTGGACAACATGCTGAACTTGGCTGTACACCTGGTGAGCCAAGCCTCCGGAGCTGGTGCCTACCGTCTGCTGCAGTTCTTAGTGGACACAGCTATGCCTGCTTCAGTCATTACCACCCAGGGCCTGGCTGTGCCAGACACTGTGCGAGAGGCATGTGACCGCTTGATCCAGTTGCTGTTGCTGCACCTGCAAAAACTGGTTCATCATCGAGGAGGATCTCCTGGGGAAGGGTTGTTGGGCCCACCCCCACCTCCTCGCCCAGTGCCCTTTCTAGATGCATTAAGAAACCATGTTGGAGAGCTGTGTGGAGAGACATTACGGCTGGAACGGAAGCGCTTCCTCTGGCAGCACCAGCTCCTGGGTCTGCTATCTGTCTACACTCGACCTAGCTGTGGACCTGAGGCTTTGGGCCATCTACTGAGCCGAGCTCGAAGTCCTGAAGAGTTGAGTTTGGCAACCCAGTTGTATGCAGGACTAGTGGTCAGTCTCTCTGGCCTTCTCCCTCTAGCTTTCCGAAGCTGCCTAGCTCGAGTGCATGCAGGGACTTTACAGCCTTCCTTCACTGCCAGGTTCCTGCGAAACCTGGCACTGTTAGTGGGGTGGGAACAGCAGGGGGGTGAGGGCCCTACAGCCCTAGGAGCCCGGTTTGGGGAGTGTGCCTCAGCTCATCTGTCTGACCTAGCTCCTCTCCTGCTACATCCTGAGGAAGAAGTAGCAGAAGCTGCTGCCTCCCTCCTCGCCATCTGTCCCTTTCCTTTGGAAGCCTTGTCGCCTTCCCAACTCCTGGGACTGGTAAGGGCTGGGGTACACCGCTTCTTTGCTTCTCTGAGGCTGCATGGCCCTCCAGGTGTGGCCTCACCCTCCCAGCTTCTCACTCGCCTTTCTCAGACTTCCGCGGCGGGGCTCAAGGCTGTTCTGCAGCTGCTAGTTGAGGGAGCCTTACATCGAGGCAACACAGAACTGTTTGGAGGAGAATTGGATGGGGAAGAGACTCTCTCAGTTGTCTCAGCCCCTTTGGCTTCTGCCTCCCTGTTGGACACTAACCGGAGGCATATAGCAGCGGTGCCAGGTCCTGGAGGGATCTGGTCAGTTTTCCATGCTGGAGTCATTGGCCGTGGCTTAAAGCCACCTAAGCTTGTCCAATCTCGAAACCAGCAGGAAGTGATCTATAACACCCAGAGTCTTCTCAGCCTCCTAGTGCACTGCTGCAGTGCTCCGGGAGTCACTGGATGTGAGGGCTGCTGGGGGTTTCCCACCTTAAGCCCAGAAGCAGCTAAAGCAGTTGCAGTGACCTTAGTAGAGAGTGTGTGTCCTGATGCAGCAGGTGCTGAGCTGGCCTGGCCCCCAGAGGATCATGCAAGGGCCACCGTGGAGCGGGATCTCCGCATTGGCCGGCGCTTCCGGGAACAGCCCCTGCTCTTTGAGCTTTTGAAGCTGGTGGCAGCTGCTCCTCCAGCCCTGTGCTACTGCTCCGTGCTGCTACGGGGGCTACTGGCTGCCCTCTTGAGCCACTGGGAAGCCTCTCGCCATCCTGACACAGCCCACTCCCCCTGGCACCTGGAAGCGTCCTGCACTCTGGTGGCTGTCATGGCTGAGGGAAGCCTCTTGCCACCAGCTTTGGGTAATATGCACGAGGTATTTAGCCAACTGGCACCTTTTGAAGTGCGTTTGTTGCTGCTTAGTGTCTGGGGTTTTCTTAGGGAGCATGGGCCCTTGCCCCAGAAGTTCATCTTCCAGTCCGAGCGTGGCCGCTTCATCCGGGACTTCTCCAGGGAGGGTGGAGGTGAGGGAGGACCCCATCTGGCTGTCCTGCACAGTGTCCTCCACCGCAACATCGATCGCCTGGGTCTCTTCTCTGGCCGTTTTCAGGCACCTTCACAGTCCACTCTCCTCCGGCAGTGAACATAAGCTTGTTCTAGAGGCCGAGGGATGTTGAACAGTGAGAGAAGAGACTAAGGTGCTGCAGAGAGGTGGAGGTTTCTAAGTCCTTGACCTAATGAGCGTTGTCACTTTTCGAAGCTAACGATTTTTCTAAATAAAATTTGCCTAGTTAAGACAAACAGTCCAGTGTTTCTATCAGCCGTGGGGCATTCACTAGCTCATAGCTAGGGGCGTCAAGCCCTGCCTCCACTATATGTAGAATGTGCGCTCCGCCAATGAGACCAACGTCCTGCCGCGCTGCGACTGGGCCAATCACAAGGCCGGAAGGGGCGGGCACTGTGGTACGTGGCTCAACGTGCGCAGGGGCGGGGAGGCTTGGGGTCAAGGAGCGAACCGGGCACAAGATGGCGGCGATAGCGGCAGTGGCGGCGCGTAGGAGGCGGTGAGGAGCCCAGAAACCGGGGGCGCGCCCGGACGCCCCAAATCCCCCAAGACCCATATTGCTTCTTTCTGTATGCTTTCCTGTTACCCCTGTGCACGTGGCTCATGGAGGCCCTTGTTCCTGTGGAAGCGCCTTCAGGCTTTTCCGGCCTGCGGGCGGTAGACTTGGCAGTCGTTGCGGCCCTTGCTTGTAGAGCTTCTGGGTCCCGCCGCTCTGGTGTCCAGAGCACCTGCAGCTCGTGTTCTGGTTTTGGCCATGGCCACCCTCAGCCGCCCCCAATCCTAGGCGGCTCGCTGTGGTCAGTGCCTTCGCCTCCTTCCTGCAGTGCACAGGGCTATTGAGGGAGGAGGGGAGGGCCCGCCTGGGATGAAGCAGCCTGTTGCCTTACGGCCCCTCCATCAGGCTGGAAGCACCGGCTCGGCAGTTTGGCCTGTACTACCCTTTTGCCCTCTTGACCCCTCTCCCCTCCAGCCCTTGGCTAGTTCTGTTAGGTACTGTTGCTAGACACGGCAGGAGCAGGATCCGCTAAGTTCACTGCGTGGATGATGTTGCCCAAACACAACATGTAATAGAATGTGGTCTGCGCCCTTGAGTTTATAATAGCAAACACATCAGCATCATAAAGCGCAGTACACCTAAGGGATGGATGTACTGAGTGGTAAAAGCGAGTACTATTGGCAACAGTTTAAAAAGGGGTGAATCATAAACTCATCTTTCCAAGCCTGATCTGAAACAATAAACAGGTGTGATTTAACCCTGAAGCTGATTCCTAACTTTTCCTTGTGAACCTCATATCTTGTTTTGGGTGTTCAAGTCATCCCTGAATCCTAGAGCCTTGCAACAGGTCATAGTGAAAGGATCCTTTAGAAATCCTGTTTCTTATTAGCATGTTTCCAAACCTATTTTATAAACTGCAAATAGGGTTCCAGAGTTTGACTTGAACTTCTGATTACTGCTGTGTGGGGCAGGTGGACACTGGGTCAGTGGTCCAAGTTTCCTGAAGCAACCATTGCTCACGAGGACATATATATTGCTGTTGAGTTTTCTCTTTCCTCCTCCTCCTCCTCCTTTTTTATTTATTTTTTTTTTGGGGGGGTGTAGGTCTCACTCTAGCTCAGGCTGACCTGGAATTCACTATGTAGTCTCAGGGTGTCTTTGAACTCTGGGTGATCCTCCTACCTCTGTGTCCCAAGTGCTGGGATGTTGTTGAGTTTTCTAATAGCTTCTTTTCTGCTTGTGCTGGTCCTTGCTCCTGCTTGGCCTAGTACACCACTGCCTAGTATTTTCCTAGCTTTTCTGATTGGCTTTTTTCATTGCTGCTGTTCTCTAGTTAGCTTTGCAAATGCTACTGGCTTTACAGAGCTTGCTTTGTTAGTTGATCTCCTTCCTGGTAATTTCCCTTCTGTGGTGCTGGGGATGGAACATAGGGATTTGTGCATGCAGGACAAGCGCTGCATCATTGAGCAGCCCTAGCTCTACTGGTGATTTTCTTTACCTTTACCTTTAACTTCCTAGCTGATGGGAGGCCAGTCCTGCAAAGAGTGTGTATAGTATCCTGGCATTAGTTACCCTGTTAGAAGTTGCAACGTTTTCATGCTTAGAAGAACCCTGCCTTCTCCCTGCCACTTTAGAACACTTCTCAGTGTGCTCCTATATTTTACACATCACAATCACATTAAGAAATTGTTTAAAAGGCTAATGTTAGGGCTTAGTGGTAGAGTGCTTACCTTGCATATGTGAAGCCCTAAGTTCCATCCCCAAACATTACAAAAAGTAAAATAAAAAAAAATTTTTTTAAATGCAGTTGTCCAAGGTTTGGTGGTCTTCATTTAATAAATACTATGGGGTGTTTGTTTCCTTTCTCCACCCCAACCCTTCGGAGGCAGGGTCTTAACTCTAGCCCAGGATGACCTAGAATTCACTATGTAGTTTCAGGCTGGCCTCAAACTCACTATGCTTATAAGAAGTACTTTTTGTTGTTGTTGTTGTTTTTCTAGGAAGAGTCTCACTCTAGCTCAGGCTGACCTGGAATTCACTATGTAGTCTCAGGGTGGCCTTGAATTCAAGGGTATCCTCCTACAGAGTTCTGCCTCCCCAGTTGTGGGATTAAAGACATGTGCCACCACGCCCAGCCTGTAAGAAGTACATTTGAATCCTGGTTACCCATTAGAGTTGTTTGGGGAATATTTATTTATTATGCTTTTTGAGATGGTATCTTAAGATGTTGCCCAAACATCTCAAACTGCTATGCTCAAGTGAACCTTCAGCTCCAGCCTCTTAAGTATCTGTGGACTGCAAGCACACACTATGGCCTTAAAGTTAATTTTTTTTTTTCTTCGAGGTAGGGTCTCACTACAGCCCAGGCTGACCTGGCACTTACCGTGTAGTTCCAGGTTTGCCTCAAACTCACATCACTCCTCGTACCTCTGCCTTCCAAGTGCTAGGATTAAAGTCGTGCGCCACCATGCCTGACCAAAAAGTTATATTTTTGAAAATATTTTTATTTATTTCAAGTAGAGAGAGAGTGTGCCAGAGCCTCCTGCCACTACAGACAAACTCCAGAGGCATGTGCCACTTTGATTTTATGTGAGCACCGGCTAATTGAACCCAAGCGGTCAAGTTTTGCAAGCCAGTGTCTTTAACTGCTGAGCAATATAAAGAGCTTTAAAAAAATATTTATTTGGGCTGGAGAGATGGCTTAGCGGTTAGGCGCTTGCCTGTGAAGCCAAGGACCCCAGTTTGAGGGTCCATTCCCCAGGACCCACGTAAGCCAGATGCACAAGGGGGCGCATGCATCTGGAGTTCCTTTGCAGTGGCTGGAGGCCCTGGCGCGCCCATTCTCTCTCTCTCTCTGCCTCTTTCTCTGTCGTTCTCAAATAAATAAAAATAAAAATTAAAAAAATTATTTATTTATTTGAGAGACAGAGTGAGTATGAGCATACCAGGGCTTCCTGCTGTTGCAGAGTGACCCCCCACTTCAGAGCAACTAAATTAGTTTTTTTTTTTTTTTTTTGAACTATGGTCTCACTCTAGCCCAGGCTGACCTAGAATTTATTATGTAGTCTTAGGGTGGCCACGAACTCACAGTGGTCCTCCTACCTCTGCCTCCCAAGTGCTGGGATTAAAGGCATGTGCCCCCATCCTGGCACAACTAAATTAGTTTTTAAGGGCGAGACCACAGTGCTGAGTTTTTGAAAACTGCCGTCAGAGTTGAACGCTTGGGACATGAAGCAGTTAGCTATGCTCTGGATGCATTAGGGCTTAGTATGGTTTGCACTATTGTTACTCTGTTTAGCCTTAGGTAATGATAGTGGTTTATTTTGAAGACACAGAATTGGCCATCAGAAGAGCTGAGTGCCTGGTGCATAATGGAAGCTAGGACCCTTGGAATGGGGACCAACAGGCTCCTTGTGGGTATATCTGTAACTTTTTAAACTCCAGCTCCATCTGATTCCTTACCAATGAAAGGCATGATTTCCATTGTTGCTTTGATCTACACATACGGTACCACTGTTTCCTCTGGGACTAGCTGTTACTGCTTTCCTCCGAGAGGCTGATGTAACCTGAGTCAATCCCAGGGCTTCTGAAGGCCAGAGATGCTTTGTGCACTTTGGTTTTCTGAGGTAGGGTCTCACTTTAGACCAGGCTGACCTGGAATTCACTATGTAGTCTCAGGTTGATCTTGAACTCATGGGGATCCTCCTATCTCCTCCTATCTCTGCAGGGATTAAAGGCATGTGCCACCGTGCCTGGCTCTACTGCCTTATTATTGTTATTTATTTATTTTTTTTACTTTCTTTTTTTTTGTTTTTTTGAGGTAGGGTTTCACTCTAGCTCAGGCTCTCCTGGAATTCACTATGTAGTCTCAGGGTGGCCTCAAACTCACAGCGATCCTCCTACCTCTGCCTCCCGAGTGCTGGGATTAAAGGCGTGTGCCACCACGCCCTGCCTTATTTTTACTTTTTTATATAATTAGTTTATTTTATATTAACAACTTCCATGATTGTAAGCAATATCCCATGGTAATGCTCTCCCTCCCCCCACTTTCCCCTTTGAAACTCCATTCTCCATCATATCCCCTCCCCCTCTCAATCAGTCTCTCTTTTATTTTGATTTCATGATCTTTTCCTCTCCTATTATGATGGTCTTGTGTAGGTAGTGTCAGGCACTGTGAGGTCATGGATATCCAGGCCATTTTGTGTTTGGGGGGAGCATGTTGTAAGGAGTCCTACCCTTCCTTTGGCTCTTACGTTCTTTCTGCCACCTCTTCCGCAATAGACCCTGAGCCTTGGAAGGTGTGATAGAGATATTGCAGTGCTGAGCACTCCTGTTATGTCTTTCCAGCACCATGATACCTTCTGAGTCATCCCAAGGTCACTGCCATCTGAAAAGAGAAGATTCTCTACCAAAAGTGAGAGTAGCACTAATGTAAGGGTATGAACATTAACAGAAGTGCTTACTGGGCAGGTTGATAAGCATAGTATATACATTCAGTCACCTGGCTTGCAGTGCCCACTGTTGAGTATCTTCACTGGTGATTTCTCTGTCTCCTATTGAACTACATGCAGAATGGCTTCTTCCAGCTTTCTGTCATCTGGTCTACATGGAGGAGGTTATCAGCTCAGTTCCAGCAAGATTTCTCAGTGGCCTTGCAGCCTAAGTATGTGGAGTCTTTAGCAATAGGGTCTTATCATCTATTCCTGGTGGGAAACCAAGGGCCTTGGCAATTGCCTGTAATGTTTTGGGGGCATTGGGGACCTCCCTGGCCAACAACTCACTGGGAGGTATCCCATCCCTGGCACTGAAAATTTTCTAGTAACAGTCTACGGCTCCTGAGTGTTCCATTGTCTGTTGTGCTTTTTCTTTGAGGCAAACCTTACAGACTAGTGTTTTTTTTTTTTTTTTTTTTTTTTTTTTTTTTTTTTTGTTTTGGTTTTTAGTTTTGGTTTTTCGAGGTAGAGTCTCACTCTGGCTCAGGCTGACCTGGAACTAACTATGTCATCTCAGGGTGGCGTCGAACTCATGGTGATCCTCCTACCTCTGCCTCGCAAGTACTGGGATTAAAGGCATGTGCCACCACACCTGGCTAGCCTATTTTTTTATGAGAGAGAGAGAAAATGAATTGGTATGCCAGGGTCTCCAGCCACTGCAATTGAACTCCAGTCGTGGTGTGCCATCTTCTGCACGTGTGTGTCCTTGCGTGCTTGTGTCACTTTGTGTGTCTGGCTTATGTGGGACCTAGAGAGTCAAACATGTGTCCTTAGGCTTCACAGGCAAATACCTTAACCACTAAGCCATCTCTCCAGCCTGTTCTGCCTTTTTTTTTTTTTGGTTTTTGAGGTAGGGTTTCACTCTAGCCTAGGCTGACCTGGAACTGACTATGTAGTCTCAGGGTGGCCCTGAACTCACGGCAATCCTCCTACCGCTGCCTCCCAAGTGCTGGAATTAAAGGCGTGCACCACCACGCTCAGCTGACTTTTTTTAAAAAAAAATATCTTTTTTTGTTTGTTTCTTGAGGTAGGGTTTCACTTTAGCCCAGGCTAGCCTGAATTCACTGCATAGTCTCAGGGTGGTCTTGAACTCACGACAATCCTCCTACCTCTGCCTCCTGAGTGCTGGGATTAATGACATACCACCATGCCCGGGTTGTGTAAACCAGATGCACAAGGTGGCGCATGTGTCTGGAGTTTTTTTGCAGTGGCTGTAGGTCCTGGTGTACGTATTCTTTTTTTTTTTTCTTCTTTATTAGTTATGTACATACTCAATGTGTAAACAGCACATGTTGGTACCACCTTGTGGATCTGGCTTATGTCGGTACTGGGTAATCAAACCTGGGTCCTAAGGCTTTGTATGTAAGCACCTTAACCACTAAGCTATCTCCCCAGCCTGAAACTGACTTTTTTTAGTTTTTTTTTTCGAGGTAGGGTCTCACTCTAGCCCAGGCTGACCTATATGTAATTCACTATGTAGTCTCAGGATGGTCTCAAACTCATAGTGATTCTCTTACCTCTGTTTTCTGAGTGCTGGGATTAGAGGAGTGTGCCCTCATGCCTGGCTCAGACTGACTGTTTTTTTTTTTTTAATTTATTTGAGTGAGAGAGAGAGAGAATGGGCACACCAGAGCCTCCAACCACTGCCAATGAACCCCAGATGCGTGCACCTCCTTGTGCATCTGGCTTACATGGGTCCTGGGGAATTGAACTGAGGTCCTTTGGCTTTGCAGGCAAATGCCTTAACGGCTAAGCCATCTCCAGCCCTGAGACTGACTTTTTTAAAAAATATATTTATTTTAGGAGAGAGGCAGTGTGGGCACTCCAGGGCCTCTTGCCACTGCAAATGAACTGCAGACATGTTTCATATTGTGCTTCTGGCTTTATGTTGGCATTAGGGATTCAAACCCAGGATGTCAGGCTTTGCAGGCGTCTTTAACCACTTAGCTATATCCCCATCCTGAGACTCACTTTTTAATTTTTTTTTAATTTTTAATTTTTTGGTTTTTCGAGGTAGGGTCTCACTCTAGCTCAGGCTGACCTGGAATTCACTGTGTAGTCTTAGGGTGGCCTTGAACTCATGGTGATCCTCCTACCTCTGCCTCCCGAGTGCTGGGATTAAAGCCTTGTGCCACCACACTTGGCTATTAATTTTTTTTTTCAAGGTAGGGTCTCACTGTAGCTCAAGCTGATTTGGCACTCATTCTGTAACCCCAGGCTGGTTTGAACTAGAACCACTGCCTCCTGAGTGCTGGTATTAAAGGCAGATGCCACCATACCCGGCTAAGACTAACTTTTTAAATTTTATTTTATTTTTATTTGATAGAGAGGCAGATAGAGGGAGAATGGGCACACCAGGGCGTCTAGCCAGTGCAAATGAACTCTGGACACATGCACCACCTTGTACATCTGGCTTTATGTGGTTGTTGGGGAATTGAACCTGGGTTTTAGGCTTTGCAGGCAAGTGCCTTAACCACTAAGCCATCTCTCCAGCCTCTAAGACTGAGTTTTTGGTTTCTTCCCTTTTTTTTTTTTTTTTTTTTTTTGGTTCTCAGTAATTTTTTAAAACCTATTTTATTGACAATTTCCATAATTATAGACAATAAACCATGATAATCCCCCCTTTTCAGTTCTGAGGACCCAACTTAGGGCCTTAGGGCCTTAGGGCCTTACACTTGCTAGACAAGTGCTCATCCACTGAGCTAAATCCCTAACCAACCCCTAAGACTGACTGTTTAAAAACCCACGTCCACTCTGCTTTCTTTCCCATTCAGTGTGACTTGTCCCTGTTTCATGAGCTGTTTCTAAGATTATGATAGGTATGGCCCTTCCTGGATCCTATATTAATTATTCTCCAATGTTCTTTTTCTCCATAGGTCTTGGGCAAGTTTGGTACTGGCATATTTAGGGGTCTGCCTGGGGATTACGCTTGCTGTGGATAGAAGCAACTTTAAAACCTGTGAAGAGAGTTCCTTTTGCAAGTAAGTTCTTTCTGGGATAGTTGAATGGAAAATAGGATAATGTTTGGGGGCGGGGGCAGAGGTTGGTAAATGGGTAGGTTAAGGATGGTATAGGTAGTAGAGACACCTAGGGATGTTGGGATGCCCTTTAACCTTACTTCCAAACTGTTGCTCTTGGCAGACGACAGCGAAGCATTCGGCCAGGCCTCTCTCCATATAGTGCCTTACTAGACACCCTGCAGCTTGGTCCTGATGCCTTCACAGTCCATCTGATCAATGAGGTTACCAAGGTCAGTCAAGACAAGGAAGACTGATGAGTGTGAGAGGGTGGTTAAAGGATAACTCCATGTCTGGCTTAGTTTATTTCTTTTCTTAATTAAAATTTTAAAAAATATTTATTTATTTGAGAGTGAGAGAGAGAATGGGCAAGCCAGGGACCTCCAGCTGCTGCAAACGAACTCTAGACACATGGGCCACCTTGTACATCTGGTTTACATAGGTCCTGGGGAATTGAACCTGGGTCCTTTGGCTTTGCAGGCAAGTGTCTTCACTGTTAAGCCATCTCTCCAGCCCCTAATTGACTGGCTTTTTTTTTTTTTTTTTTGGTTTTTTGAGGTAGTTAGGGTCTCACTGTAGCCCAGGCTGGAATTTGCTACGTCGTCTCAGGGTGGCCTTGAAATCACAGTGATCCTCCTGCCTCTGCCTTCTGAGTGCTGGGATTAAAGGTGTGTGCCTCCTTTTTTTTTTTTTTTAATGAGAGGGAGCGAGAGAGAATTGGTGTGCCAGGGCCTCAAGCCACTGCAATTGAACTCCAGATGCGTGCATCACCTTGTATGCATGTGTGACCTTGTGGGCTTGTGTGACCTTGTGCGCTTGCATCACCTTGTGTGTCTGGCTTATGTGGGATCTGAAGAGTTGAACATGGGTCCTTAGGCTTCACAGGCAAGTGCCTTAACCACTAAGCCATATCTCCAGCCCTGGGTTAGTTTTTATTACCATAATTACAATTTTTTCGCTCTATATAGCCCAGGCTAACTTGGAACTCACTTTGTAGTTCTAGACTGGCCTGGAACTCAGCAATCCTCCTACCTTACCTTTGCCTCTTAAGTGCTAGCAAAGGCATGTGCCACCACACCCACCTAGGCCAGGTCATATTAGCCTATTTCCACTTGCAAGAAATTTTTATGTGATGTATATAGATAGATAAAATAGATATAGGAGATATTTATCTGGGTATATTCATATGTGAAATAGGAACGCAAGTCAAACACTTGATAATAAATTATGAAGAAGTGTGTGTGTGGTGTGTGCTTATGCATTCATGTTTATGTGGGTGGGGGTGCACATGTATGTGTGTTTAGAGGCCAGAGGTTGATGTTTTGTGTCTTCCTCAATTGTTCTTCACTCCATTTATTTATTTATTTATTGTTTTTGGAGGATGGATTTCACTGTAGCCCAGGCTAACCTGGAATTTACTTTGTAGTCTCAGGGTGACCTTGAATTTACAGTGTAACCCAGGCTGACCTGGAATTTATTCTGTAGTCTCAGGGTGACTTTGAATTTACAGCAGTCCTCCTACCTGTGCCTCCCAAGTACTGGGATTAAAGGCATGCACCACCATGCCTAGCCACTTTATTTTTAAAATTTTTATTTCTGCAAATGAACTCAAGATGCATGTGCCATCTTATACATCTGGCTTACCTAGGTACTGGGGAGTTAAGCCTCGAACCAGCCTTAGGCTTCACAGGCAAGTGCTTAACTGCCAGGCCATCTCTCTAGCCATTATCTCTGCCGTCTGAGTGCTGGAATTAAAGGTGTGCACCACCATACCCAGCCTCATTTATTTTTATTTTATTTTAAATTTTTTAAAAGGTTTAATTTTTTATGTTTTTTTTTTTTTTTTTTTTTTTTTTGGTTTTTCAAGGTAGGGTTTCATTCTAGCCCAGGCTGACCTGGAATTCACTATGTAGTCTCAGGGTGGCCTTGAACTCACCATGATCCTCCTACCTCTGCCTCCTGAGTGCTGGGATTAAAGGCATGCGCCACCACGCCCTGCTAAAAGGTTTATTTTTATTTACTTATAAATATATTTTATTTATTTATTTGATTGAAAAAGAGGGAGAGAGAGAGAATGGGCACTCCAGAGCCTATAGCCACTACAAATGAACTTAACACATGTGCCACCTTGTGCATCTGGCTTACATGGGTTCTGGGGAATTGAACTAAGGTCCTTTGGCTTTGTAGGTGAGGCAAGTGCCTTAACTGCCAAGCCATTTTCTCCAGCTCCTTTATTTATTAGCGGTGGGGAGAGGGAAAGAATGGGCATACCAGGGCCTTTAGCCCCTGAAAATGAACTCCAGATGCATGTGCTACCTTGTGTTTCTGGCTTATGTGGGACCTGGAAAATTGAACCTGGATCCTTAGGCTTCATAGGCAAGTGCCTTAACTGCTAAGCCCTATTTTTATTTTTTTTATTTTGTGAGAGAGGGGGAGAGAGATAAAGAGAAAGAGGCAACTAGAGAGAATGGGTGTGCCAAGGCCTCCAGCCACAACAAATTAACTCCAGATGCATGTACCAATTTATTCATCTGGCTTATGTGAGTACTGGGGAATTGAACCTGGGTCCTTAGGCTTTGCAGCAAAGTGCCTTAACTGCTAAGCCATCTCTCCAGCATGCATCTGGAGTTCCCTTTGCAGTGGCTGCAGACCCTGGCAGGCCCAATTTCTCTCTCATAGATAAATAAATAAATATATATATTTTGGTTTTTCGAGGTAGGGTCTCACTCTAGTCCAGGCTGACCTGAAACTCACTATGTACTCTTCGGGTGGCCTTGAACTCACGGGGATCCACCTACCTCTGCCTCCCGAGTGCTGGGATTAAAGGCATGCGCCACCGCGCCCGGCTAATATTTTTTTAAAGAGAAAGTAATAGTTAGAAATTTTGTCCTAATTCTAAGCCAATAGCCATTAAAAAAATTTTTTTTTAATTTTTTTTTGAGGCAGAGGTAGCAGAATCACCATGAATTCGAGGCTACCGTGAAGAGTACTACCTCAAAAAACCAAATATATATACATATATATATATCTATATCTATATCATAAGCCAGGCATGGTGACACACGACTTTAATTCCAACACTGGGGTGGCAGAGGTAGGAGGACTGCTGAGAGTTTGAGAGTTCAAGGCCAGTCTGGAACTACAGAGTTTCAGGTCAGCCTGGGCTAGTGAGACTCTACCTTGGAAAAAAACAAAAATAAATAAGTTAAAGAAATAGAAATAAAAAACAGAGAAAATAACACACCACAATCAAATGCATAATGAAACAGGTGTTTGTGGCAGTGCTTGCCCATGCTGCATCAGACAACTTCACCCAAACGTTGGTTGTGAAGATATGACATGTGACTTTGCACTGTGAATGTGGCTATACCATCTAACACCAATGAATACTGCCTGAAACACCTCAGATTTGAAAATACATGTTATGAACTGTAGTATTTTTAGTATACACACAGGTTTTGTTTTGTTTTTTGTTTTTGTTTTTCGAGGTAGAGTCTTACTCTTATCCAGTCTGGCCTGGAATTCACTATGTATTCTCAGGGTGGCCTCAAACTCACAGCGATCTCCTACCTCTGCCTCCCGAGTACTGGGATTAAAGGTGTGCGCTACCACGCCTGTCTGTATATACAATTTTGTGCTGTTAAAGAAGTATAAGATTTTTTTCCTTTTCCTTATATGTGCATAGGCACCTGGCTTTTATTATAATTTCTTTGTTTTGTTTTTATTTATTTATTTGAGAGAGAGACATAAATAGGCAGGTAGAGAGAGAGAAAGAGTGGGGATGTGTGCACCCCTTGTGCATCTGGCTTACGTGGGTCCTGGGGAGTTGAACCTCGGTACTTTGGCTTTGCAGGCAAGTGCCTTAACTGCTAAGCCATCTCTCCAGCCCCAGTTGTTTTTTGTTTGTTTGTTTTTTGAGGTAGGGTCTCACTCTAGCTCAGGCTGTCCTGGAACATGCTAACCTCGAACTCAGGACGATCCTCCTACCTGTGTCTCCTGAATGCTGGGATTAAAGGCGTGTGCCACCATGCCTGTCTGGCGCTCATGCTCTCTCTCTCTCTTTCTCTCTCTCTCTCTCTCCCTCTCTCTTTTTAATGAGTTAGGGTCTTGCTCTAGCCCAGGCTGACCTGGAATTCACTATGGAGTCTCAGGGTGGCCTCAGACTCACAGCAATCCTCCTACCTCTGCCTTCTGAGTGCTGGGATTAAAGGCATGTGCCACCATGCCTGGCTTTTAAATATATTTTTTGAGTCATGGTCTTGAATTCGCCCAGTCTGGCTTTGAGCTCATCTCATGGTTATCCTCCTATCTCTGCCTTCTGAATGCTGAGATTACAGAGATTATACCATACCTGGTTTGACACAGTGTTGGGGACCAAGCCCAGATTATCTTGCACTCAGGCAAGTGCTCTACCAATTTAGCTACATCCCCATCCCACACGTATGATTTGTTTTTAACTTTTTATTTATTTGAGAGAAAGTGAGAGGAGGCAGATAGATAGAGAATGGGTATGCTAGGGCCTATAGCTACTGTAAATGAACTCCAAACACATGTGCCACTTTGTGAAAATGGCTCTGTGTGGGTACTGGGGAATCAAACTCAGGTCCTTAGGCTTTGCAGGAATGTGCCTTAACTACTCCAGTCCCCATACGTTTGATTGTGAATTAATTTTTGGTCACTGCATATTGAGAAACCAACTGTTGCCAAATTTTTTTTAACTTCATTCAGTTATAGAGCCCTATATGGGGCTGCAACCCACAGTTTAAGAAGCTGGGCCTTGGGCTGAAGAGATGGCTTAGTGGTTAAGGCACTTGCCTGCAAAGCCAAACAACCTTGATTCGATTCCCCAGAACCCACGTAAGCCAGCTGCACAAGGTAGCACATGTATCTGGAGTTCATTTGCAGTGGCTGGAGGCCCTGGAGCACCCTTTCTCTCTCTCTCTCTCTCAAAATAAATAAATGAAAATATTTGAAAAAAAAAGAATGTTAACCTTTAAAAAAAAAAAAAAAAAGGCTGGAGAGATGGCTTAGCGGTTAAGCACTTGCCTGTGAAGCCTAAGGACCCGGTTCGAGGCTTGATTCCCCAGGACCCACGTTAGTCAGATGCACAAGGGGGCACACGCGTCTGGAGTTCGTTTGCAGTAGCTGGAGGCCTTGGCGGGCCCATTCTTTCTCTCTCTCTCCCTCTTCCTCTTTCTGTCTGTCGCTCTCAAATAAATAAATAAATAAATAAATAAATAAATAAATAAATAAATAAATAAATAAATAACAAGAAGCTGGGCCTTAGTCAAAGAGCTTAGAGGAGACTCCTCAGTATGAAATGGGTTCAGTGGGATTTGCATGTTGTAATCCCTCTGGTCCCTTCAGACCCAAATTTCTGTCCCACAGGTGTTATTGGTGCTGGAGCTCCAGGGTCTTCAAAAGAACATGACCCGTATAAGGATTGATGAGCTAGAACCCCGGCGGCCCCGATACCGTGTGCCGGATGTTTTGGTGGCTGATCCCCCAACAGCTCGGTAAAATTTTCCTAAGATGATCTGATTTCATGGTTTTTTTGCCTTCCTAATAATACTTTTTTTTTTGATTGGTGACTTTATTATATCAAAAAATTAGGTGGCTAGCAACTCACCATGCTGCTCACTCTTTCTTCTTCTGTTTCACTTATCTTCTCACTCTTTAAAAAATATATATATCTTTTAATTTTTATTTTTGGTTTTATTTACTTATTTGAGAGAGAGAGAGAGAGAGGCAGATAGAGAATGGGTGCACCAGGACCTGTAGCCACGCAAATGAACTCCAGACACATGTGCCACCTTATGCATCTGCTTTATGTGGCTACTGGGGTATTGAACCTGGGTCCTCAGGCTTTACAGGCAAGTGCCTTAACTGCTAAGCCATCTCTCCAGCCCTATAATTTTTTTATTTTTTATTTTTATTTTTTTGTGAGGTAGGGTCTCAGTCTAGCCTAGACTGACCTGTAACTCATTCTGTAGTTTCAGGCTGGCCTCAACTCACAGCGTTCCTCCTACCTCTGTCTCCCCAGTGCTGGTATTAAAGGAGTGTACTACCATGCCCTGTTCTTTTTGGTTTTTCAAGGTAGGGTTTCACCGTAGCTCAGGCTGACCTGGAATTCACTATGTAGTCTCAGGCTGACTTTGAACTCTTGGCGATCCTCCTACCTCTGCCTCCTGAGTGCTGGGATTAAAAGTATGTGCCACCATACCTGGCTTTTTTTGCTTATTTTGAAGCAGGGTCTCACTGTAGTCCAAGCTGACCTTGAACTCATGGCAATCCTCCTACTTTGGCCTTCCAAGTGCTACAGTTAAAGATGTGAGCTAGGCTGGGCGTGGTGATGCATGCCTTTAATCCCAGCACGCGGAAGGCAGAGGTAGGAGGATTGCCGTGAGTTCAAGGTCACCCTGAGAATACAGAGTGAATTCCAGGTCAGCCTGGGCTAGAGTGAGACCCTACCTCGGGAAAGCAAACAAATTAAAAAAAAAAAAAAAAAAAAAGATGTGAGCTAGGACACCGGCCATGCCCAGCAGTTTTGCTTGGGTACTGAGGATCTGAATTCAGGTCCTCATACTTACATGGTAAACATTTCAAAGTTTTTGTTTGTTTGTTTTTGTTTTTCTGGATTTTTGAGGTAGAGTCTCACTCTAGTTCCAGCTGACCTGGAATTTACTATGTAGTCTCAGGCTGGCCTAGAACTCACAGTGATCCTCCTACCTCTGCCTTCAGAGTGCTGGGATTAAAGATATGTGCCACCACACTTGGCATATCTCAAAGTTCTAAGAACACATATGTACATGGGAACCCCTAATTTTCTACAGCTAATATATGCTAATAATTTTTAATTTTGAATTATTATTTTCTTAAATTTATTTATTTATTTTTGGTTATTCAAGGTAAGGTCTTGCCCAGACTGACCTGGAACTCACTGTGTAGTCTCAGGCTGGTCTTGAACTCACAGTGATCCTCCTATCTTTGCCTCCCAAGTGCTAGGATTAAAGGCATGTGCCACCATGCCCAACTTTATTTTGAATTTGGGGGAGTGCAGTGGGTTATTTGAGACAGGTTTTTGCTATGTAGTCCTGGTTGGCTTGGAACTTGATGTATAGACCAGGCTGGTCTTGAACTTGAAGTTACCCTTCTGCTTGCTTCCTGAGTGTTGGGATTATAGATGTGTGCTACCATGCCCAGCCCAAAGTTTTTAAAATGGAGATAAATATTAATCATTTTGTCTACCCCTGCACTATTGCTTCCTGTAGTTCTTACCAGGTTCTCTATTCATCAGAATTGTAGGGACTCTTTTTAGCCTTTGGCTTTTCCTTATCCTTTGTTTCTTTATTTTTTTTATTTTTTGAGGTAGGGTCTCACTCTGGCTCACGCTGACCTGGAATTCACTACGTAGTCACTGGGTGGTCTTGAACTCATGGCGACCCTCCTACCTCTGCCTCCTGAGTGCTGGGATTAAAGGCGTACGCCACCACGCCTGGCAAATTTTTTATTTATTTGAGAGTGACAGACAGAAAGAGGCAGAAAGACAGACCAAATGGGCATACCAGGGCCTCCAGCCATTGCAAACTCCAGATGTTTGCGCCACCTTGTGCATCTGGCTTACATGGGTACTGGGTAGTCAAGCCTTGAACCAGGGATCTTAGGTTTCACAAGCAAGTGCTTAACCGCTAAGCCATCTCTCCAGCCCTTCCTTATCCTTTTTGATCTCTTTCTTAGGCTTTCAGTCTCTGGTCGGGATGACAACAGTGTGGAGCTAACAGTGGCTGAGGGGCCCTACAAAATTATCTTGACAGCACAGCCATTCCGTCTTGACTTGCTAGAGGATCGCAGTCTTCTGCTCAGTGTCAATGCCCGAGGACTCATGGCATTTGAGCACCAGAGAGCCCCCAGGGTCCCGTGAGTACAGGGGTTGGGACATCACAGAGCCTGTTGTGGAAGAGCTTAGAATTGTTATGGGCTCTGGTACTGGGTTGCTGGTGGGAGACTGGATATAGGACAGCCAGGTAGGGGCTGGAAACTTGGAGAAGTTGTCTATCAGGGAGGGTAAGAACCATACCTGGGTTGCAGTTTTCTGTTTCATGTACAGAGCAGGAGACAGTCATTTTGTCCCTGAGCTGTATACTAGGCATCTCCTCTGGGGAGGCCTGCCTGGATCTGCCTCTCTTCTTCCCCTTCTCACATCATTGCATCCCCAAATTTATTTTCTTCCTATTTATTTATTTGTTTATTTATTTTTGGTTTCTTTGTTCCCCCATCTCTGGAAGTTTGTGGACTGAACTCACTTTTATGTTTCTGTTTTTGTGTTGGTTTTGTGCTTCCTTTTCCCCTTCCCTATTCATCTCCTGCCCCAGTTTCTCGGATAAAGTTAGTCTCACGCTCGGTAGCATATGGGATAAGATCAAGAACCTTTTCTATAGGTAAATCATGGCCACTGGTACTGTATCTGTTCCTTTTCCCTTACCCACCCTTTATTCCTATGGGGTAGTTCCCTCAGACCTTTTCATGCCTTGTCCCTCCACTACTTGTCCTTTCCCCACTATATGGCATTTGAGCCCTTATTTTGCTATTCCCTTGGCTGGGAGCAGGAAGGGGTGGAGGAGTGTTGCCTTTTGCTGGGGTTTCTGGCTCTCAACTGGGACACATCTGAGATCCTGGACAGAGCTTCCTGCCTGCCGTCCTTGCAAGTATTCTTTGGCAGAACCTCTTTGAAGTCCCTGTATGTGTCTGGAGAGGCTTATTATGATCTAATCAACTTGACTTCGCAAAACTGTGTCAAGTCAGGAGGCTGAGGCACAGTAAGGGCAGCTGAGGTCAGATTCTCTCTGTGAACGCAGCAGAGCCAGGACTCACATTTAGAATCCAGGCCCACGGAACATCTTGCCTATCTCTTCTAGATTCCAACAGAGGCTGATGATTGGGCCTGTTTGTAGAAGGCACTTCCTGCTGGCATTTACTCCTCATTTCCCTTTGTCATTTCCTTCCCCACCTTGCTCACTGGGGCCCCTCCCAAACTTTAACATTCACTCCCTTCCTCCAATGCTTTCGTTCCTTTGGACCCTTGGCTCTCTATTCCCCCATCCCTCCTTCCACTAGCCCCTCGTCCCTGCCCCTTCTGGATTGGAGCAGACAGCTCTCCTACCTTCCAGGCAAGGATCAAAAGACCCAGCTGAGGGCAATGAAGCCCAGCCTGAAGAAGTGCCTGGGGATGGTGACAAGGCAAGTCGGAAGGGTGGGAGGTTGTCTGGAATATAGAGCTGGCTGGAGCAGGGGAAAAGCACCATGAGGACTTAGAAAATGAGAGGGGGAAGTGAGACAACTGGTGTTTAATTGGGTAGTGGTCCGCTTTCCTCTTTACAGCCAGAGGAGACCCAGGGGAAGGCAGAGAAAGATGAGCCAGGAGCCTGGGAGGAGACATTCAAAACTCACTCTGACAGCAAGCCTTATGGTGAGAGCCTGGGAGAGCCCTGGGCAGCGCCACATGGAGTTCTTGCCAAGCAGAAGCTCTGGACCTCAGTCTTTGTTTTTTTTCCAGGTCCCACATCTGTGGGTTTGGACTTCTCTCTGCCAGGCATGGAGCATGTGTATGGAATTCCTGAGCATGCAGAGAGCCTGAGGCTGAAGGTCACTGAGTGAGTCCCATATTGACATTGGGGTAGGTGGAGGAGTAAGAGGAACTCTGGGCTTGCGAAGTACGTCTGCAGTTGGATATTCCAGACAAGCATCTATTACTTCCTGTGTCTGGATCACCTTTCATAGGTATAAACTTCTTTGAGGAGGCCAGGTGTGGGGACACACACCTTAGTCCCAGTACTTGGGAAGCAGAGGTAGGAGGATTGTTCTAAGTTTGTAGGCTAGCCTAAGATTATATTGTGAATTCCAGGTCAGTCTGGCATAGAGTGAGACCCTACCTCGAAAAACCAAAAACAAAAAATTAAAATAATAATTTCTTTGAGGCAGAATTAAAGAGCCCAGTGTCTGTGGGGTGGAGTTTGCATGTACTATAGCTTCACCAGTAGTTAGCCCAAATCTGTCTTATTTGCTGCCAGGGGTGGGGATCCGTATCGCCTGTACAATTTGGATGTGTTCCAGTATGAGTTGGATAACCCCATGGCCCTATATGGGTCTGTTCCTGTGCTTCTGGCACACAACTCTCATCGTGACTTGGGCATCTTCTGGCTCAATGCTGCTGAGACCTGGGTTGATATATCCTCCAACACTGCTGGAAAGGTAAGAGCATGGGCACAGGGAGAGAGGAGGGCGAGCCTGCCAGGCCTTTAAAGCAGGGATGCTAGGAGCATTAACTTGGAAGTGGCTGGTGGTGTAGCCTATTTGGAGCTGGCTCTGGGCACTGTGGGAAGATTTTCAAGTTACTTAGTCACTACCAGATGATATTTTCTTTTTAAAATAGTTTATTTATTTATTTATTTACTTGAGAGAAAACAGGCATGCCAGGGCCTCTAGCCCCACTGCAAATGAACTCCAGAAGCATGTGCCACCTCGTGTATCTAGCTTTACATGGGTACTGGGGAATTGAACCAGGATCCTTTGGCTTTGCAGGCAAGCACCTTAACTGCTAAGCCATCTCTCCAGCCCCCAGAATATTTTTCATAGGTGAAGGAATTTCCCTCTGGCTTGAGAGGATGTGCTTGTTACTGGTTTATTGTGTACTAGACGTCTTCTAGGGCTGGGGTTATGTGCTTATTGAGCTTGAAAAGGTCTCTATTCTCAGAGAGGAAGAAAAAGATCAACAGGTCACAAGGCAAGATAATTTTAGGGGTGGTAAGTACAAGCATTGAAATAGTCATGTGGTGGCGACAGGGATAGTACTGCTTTAGATAGTGTGGTCCATGAAAACCTCCCTGAGGAGGTGACAGGTTCCTCTCAAACCAAAGTTAGGTGCTAGGAGCCAGCTATGTGAAGACTGAGGAGAAAATTGCTGCTTTTCTTTGGATTTGGAAAATGAGTAGGCAAATGTCTGATCTTTTTCTGGTCTCTTCTTAGACCCTGTTTGGAAAGATGCTGGATTACTTACAGGGATCTGGGGAGACCCCACAGACAGATGTTCGTTGGATGTCAGAGAGTGGCATCATTGATGTCTTTCTGCTGCTTGGACCTTCAGTCTTTGATGTCTTCCGGCAGTATGCTAGTCTCACAGGTAGGTGATGTTCTCACTCTGCCAGCTGACAACTTCAGTTTTTTCCTTTGTCATCATCGTCATCTTATTTTTATTGTGTGTGTGTGTTTCAAGATAGGGTCTCACTGTAGCCCAGGCTGACCTGGAATTCACTCTGTAGTCTCAGGGTGGGCTCGAACTCATGGCAATCCTCCTCCCTCTGCCTCCCAAGTGCTGGGATTAAAGACATGCACCACCATGCCTGACTTTTGTATTTTTTTTTAATTTTTTTCTATTTTTATTTATTTATTTCAGAGTGACAGACAGAGAAAAAGGCAGAGAGAGAGAGAGAGAGAATGGGCACGCCAGGGCCTCCAGCCACTGCAGACGAACTCCAGATGCATGCGCCACCTTGTGCATCTGGCTTATGTGGGAACTGGGAAATGGAGCCTCGAACCAGGGTCCTTAGGCTTTATAGGCAAGCGCTTAACCGCTAAGCCATCTCTCCAGCCCTGTGTTTTTTTGTTTTTAATGGGAGAGAGAGAATTGGTGCAACAGGGCCTCCAGCCACTGCATTCAAACTCCAGATGCATGTGCCATCTTGTGCACATGTGTGATCTTGCACACTTGCATCACCTTGTGTGGCTGGCTTACATGGGATCTGGAGAGTCAACATGGGTCCTTAAGCTTTGCAAGCAAGCACCTAAACTGCTAAACCATCTCTCCAGCCTGTCATCTTATTTTTGTAAATTATTATTACTATTATTATTTTTGTTTATTTTTATTTATTTATTTGAGAGTGACAGAGAGAAAGAGGCAGAGAGAGAGAGAGAGAGAGAGAGAGAATGGGCGTGCCAGGGCTTCCAGCCACTGCAAAGGAACTCCAGATGCGTACGCCCCCTTGTGCATCTGGCTTATGTGGGTCCTGGGGAATCAAGCCTCGAACCGGGGTCCTTAAGCTTCACAGGCAAGCGCTTAATTGCTAAGCCATCTCTCCAGCCCACTATTACTATTTTTGAGGTACAGTCTCACTGTAGCCTAGGATTACCCCAAGATGTAGTCCCAAGATGGCCTTGAACTTATGCTATCCTCCTACCTCTGCCTCCCGAGTGCTTAGATTAAAGGTGTGTGCCACCCTGTCAGCTCTTTATCCTCTTCTTTTTGTAAAGGTGCTGTACACTTTAAAAGAAAAAATTTTTTTTTATTTATTTGAGCGAGAGATGGGCATGCGAGGGTCTCCAGCCGCTGCAAACAAACTTCAGATGCATGCGCCACCTTGTCCTTCTGGCCTGTGTGGGTCCTGGGGAATTGAACCTGGGTCCTTTGGCTTTGTAGGCAAGTTCCTTAAGTGATAAGCCATCTCTCTAGTCCCTCTTTAGCCTATTTCTAAGCCTGTACTCTTCAGCCTCCCTCTGCAGATGTTCACAGTGACTCCTGTTTGGGTCTGGTACCCATTGTGATGCCTTCTTTCAATGAACCTGCAGGGACCCAGGCATTCCCCCCACTCTTCTCCCTCGGCTACCATCAGAGCCGATGGAACTACCGGGACGAGGCTGATGTATTGGGAGTGGATCAGGGCTTTGATGACCACAACATGCCCTGTGATGTCATCTGGCTGGACATAGAACATGCTGATGGCAAACGCTACTTCACTTGGGACCCAAGCCGCTTTCCACAGCCCCTCACCATGCTTGAACACTTGGCCTCCAAGAGGCGGAAGGTAAGTGGACTACAGCTATGTGTGATTTCTTTTGTGAGGATGATGTATTCTATCCCCTCTGACCACTTATGCTTTTTGAACCCAGCTTGTGACCATTGTGGACCCTCACATTAAGGTGGATTCTGGCTATCGAGTTCATGAAGAGCTGCGCAGCCAAGGGCTGTATGTTAAAACCCGGGATGGCTCTGATTATGAGGGCTGGTGCTGGCCAGGTAGGTAGGGTCAGAATTGAGGGAGAAACTGTTGGGAAGGCAGGGGGGAAGAATTTTTTTTTCTTTTGTGGGTTAACAGCTGTCCTCACCCTTTTCTAGGCTCAGCTGGTTATCCTGATTTCACTAATCCCATAATGAGGACCTGGTGGGCTAACATGTTCAGCTTTGACAATTATGAGGTAGGAAACACCTCTCCCTGTTGTTTTTGTCTTTTCTACCCTTTGTCCATGTTGAGCCTTTTTTTTTTTAAAGACTTATTTTTATTTGAGACAGAGAAAGGAGTGGGAGGGAGGAAGAGAGTGAGAATTGGTGTGCCAGAGCCTCTACCTACTGCAAAGAACTCTAGACACATGTGCCACCATGTGCATCTGGCTTACATGGGACCTGGAGAATCGAACCTGGGTCCTTAGGCTTTGCCTTCACTGCAAAGCCGTTTCTCCAGCCTAGTTTTTTTTTTTTTTTTTTTTTTTTTTTTTTTTAGGCAGGGTCTCACTCTAGCCCAGGCTGACCTGGAATTCACTGTGTAGTCTTAGGGTGGCCTCAAACTCACAGAGATCCTCCTACCTCTGCCTCCCAAGTGCAAGGATTAAAAGTGTGCACCACTATGCCCAGCCATGCTGAGCCTTTCTGTTTGACACCCCTGCTTTGGTTGGTTGTCTGTAATGTTTCACAGAAAGCTGGGCGTGGTAGCACATGCCATTAATCCCAGCACTCGGGAGGCAGAGGTAGGAGGGTAGCTGTGAGTTTAAGGCCAGTCTGGGAGTACAGAGTGTGTTCCATGTTAGCCTGGACTGGAGTGAAACTCTACCTTGAAAAAAATAAACAAAAAGTTACAATAATGTAATGTTTCATGGAGACTTGATGATACTGGAAGGCCCCTGAAAAATAGATTTTTTTAGATTTCTAGAAGCTTTCTGTCTGACAGTATTTTTCTTCTTTCTATTTTCTCAGGGCTCAGCTCCTAATCTCTATGTCTGGAATGACATGAATGAACCGTCTGTTTTCAATGGTCCTGAGGTTACCATGCTCAAGGATGCACAGCATCATGGGGGCTGGGAGCATCGAGATGTCCATAACATTTATGGCTTCTATGTGGTAAGGGGCT
Source organism: Dipus sagitta (assembly GCA_036346955.1). Lineage (NCBI taxonomy): Eukaryota > Metazoa > Chordata > Mammalia > Rodentia > Dipodidae > Dipus > Dipus sagitta. The sequence goes on from CM070770.1 coordinate 165,801,046, forward strand.
GAGAGAAGAGTGTTGGTGGAGAGAATAGTACCTAGAGATATGCACTGGACATTTTTCAACAGGTTATAGAGGACAGTTTTTGTTCCTTACTCTCCCTCTTCTCTTGTTTCCCAACTAGCACATGGCGACTGCAGATGGGCTAATACAGCGCTCTGGTGGCATAGAACGTCCCTTTGTCCTAAGTAGGGCTTTCTTTGCTGGTTCCCAACGCTTTGGTAAGGCTTGGAGAAGAAAAATATGACAGCTGGGCATGGTCATACAAGTTTTGTAATCCCAGTACTTGGGAGACTGAGGCAGGAGGATCTTTAGCTCAAGGCCAGATGAGACTACATAGCAAGGTCTGGGACAGACTGAGTTGCTTACTGAAACTATTTCAAGGGGGGAAAAACAAAACAAAACAAGCCAGTCATGGTGGTGCACGCCTTTAATCCCAGCACTTGGGTGGCAGAGGTAGGAAGATCACTGTGAGTTCGAGGCCACCCTGAGACTACATAGTGAATTCCACGTCAACCTGAGCTAGAGCAAGACCCTACCTCGGGGCCGGGGGGGCGGGGGGTTCGGGTCAGAAAAGAGTAGAGCTTAGGCAAAAGTTTGTGAAGACCAGAGGAAAGGGGCTCCTCTGGAGAGCTGTACACTGCATCCTTCCAGTTGTGCCCTTTGAGAGGAGCCAAAGAGTGAGTGGGATCCCCATTTAAGAGTTCTGGCACCTGGCATGGTGGCGCGTGCCTTAAATCCCAGCACTGGAGATGCAGAGGTGGAAGGATCACTGTGTGTTCAAGGCCAGGCTGAGACTACTAGTGAATTGCAGGTCAGCCTTGGCTAGAGAGAGAGAGCTTACCTCAAAAACCAAGGAAATCACCGTGTGTGGTAGGCCATGCCTTTAATCCCAACACCTAGGAGGATCACTGTGAGTTTGAGGCCAGTCTGAGATACATAGTGAATTCTATGTCATCTGGGGCTAGAGCGAGACCCTACCTCGAAAAACCAAAATAAATAAATAAAAACAAAAAAGAAAAAAAACAGAGTTCTGGCAAGGCTAGGGGTGCAGCTCAGTCCTAGCATATACAAAGCCTTAGATTCAATTCCCAGTACTGGAAAAAGAGTTCTGATGGGTTCCGTCTTCAGAGAGTCCTAGGTGCTGCCCATCAAATGTAAGCAGGTCATGCCGGGTTTGGGCTTGGTGGTGCATGCGTTTAATCTTAGCACTGAAGAGGCAGAGGTAGGAGGATTGCTGTGAGTTCCAGGCTACCCTGAGACTACATAGTGAATTCCAGGTCACTCTGGGCTAGAGTGAGAACCTATGTCAAAAAAAAAGAAAACCACAAAAAAGGCCAGGCATGATGGTGCATGCCTTTAACCCCAGCATTTAGGAGGCAGAGGTAGGAGGATCACAGTGAGTTGAAGGCCACTGAGACTACATAGTGAATTCCAGGTCAGCCTGAGCTAGAGTGAGGCCCTACGGTGGGGGGTGGGGGGGTGGCGGGGGGACATGTATCAGGTCAGATAAGTCCTTTTCTGTTTGCAAATTTCCTCTCATCCCTTGTCTTCCTCAGGAGCTGTGTGGACAGGGGACAACACTGCTGAATGGGACCATTTGAAGATCTCTATTCCCATGTGTCTCAGTCTGGCACTGGTGGGACTTTCCTTCTGTGGGGGTAAGAGGGGAAGGAATTTATTTGTTTATTTTTAGACTTTTGACAACTTTCATACATATAGACAATATACGATTATCATAGGTTTCCCCTCCCATTTATTCTTCCCATATATTCCTCCACTGAATCCCTTCTTTTCAACTAGTGAGATTTTTTTTTTTTTTTAATATTTTTTTAAATTTATTAATTTGACAGAGAAAGAGGGGAGAGAGAGAGAAAGAATGGGCACGCCAGCGTCTCCATCCACTGCAAACGAACTCCAGACACATGTACCCCATTGTGCATCTGGCTAACGTGGGTCCTGGGGAATTGAACCTGGGTCCTTTGGCTTTACAGGCAAACGCCTTAATCGCTAAGCCATCCCTCCAGCCCGAACTAGTGAGATTAAAGTGTGTGTATACACACGCACACACACACACACACACACACACACATTTTTATATATACAATAAATATATAAAATATGTGTATTTATTAATATTTTACTTTTACTTATGTATTATTAGAGAGAGCAGATACATTGAAAGGGAGAGAGAGAATGGCACCAGGGCCTTTAGCCACTGCAAACAAATTCCAGAAACATGTACCAACATGTGCATCTGGCTTATGTGGGTTCTGAACATTGAACTGGTTCCTTTGGCTTTGCAGGCAAGCGCCTTAACTGCTAAACCATCTCTCCAGCCCAATAAAAATATTTTTGGGGGCTGGAGAGATGGCTTAGCAGTTAAGGCGCTTCCCTACAAAGCCAGAGGACCTAGGTTCGATTCCCCAGGACCCACGTAATCCAGATGCACAAGAGGGCACATACATCTGGAGTTCGTTTTCAGTGTCTAGAGGCCTTGGCGCACCCATTCTCTCTCTCTCTTTCTCTCTCTCTCTCTCTCTCTTTTTCTCTCTCTCTCCTTGTCTCTCAAATAAATTTAAAAAATATAGTATTTTAAAAAATATTTTTATTTGAGAGAGAAAAAGTGATTCTAGTTACACCAGGGTGTCTTGCCTCTGTGAACCAATTCCAGATACATTTGCCACTTTGTGTATCTGGGTTTATGGAGGTACTAGGTAATCAAACCTGGGCCAGCAGGGCTTGAAAGCAAGCACGTTTACCCTGTGAGCCATCTTCCCAGCCCAAATTTGGTGCTTTGATTGGTAGGATGCAGAGTAGTGTCACAGAATTGAGCATGAGTAAAGAGCAGAATGTTATGGTAAGGGGCTGGCAGCACCTTTTCTTCACCCTCTTTTCAACCTGCTTTCTCCTCTCTTAGCGGATGTGGGTGGCTTCTTCAAGAACCCAGAGCCAGAGCTGCTTGTGCGCTGGTACCAGATGGGTGCGTACCAGCCTTTCTTTCGAGCTCATGCCCATCTGGATACTGGACGGCGAGAACCATGGCTGTTAGCATCTCAGTACCAAGACATAATCCGAGATGCCTTGGGTCAGCGATATTCCTTGCTACCCTTCTGGTATACCCTCTTCTATCAGGCTCACCGTGAAGGGTTTCCTGTCATGAGGTGAGGCATTCAGTAGGGAGTGGGTTGAGATGGCTTGGAGATAGATGGTCTGTGTTCCATCTCTGGGTCTCTTTTCTGTCATCAAGACTTTATAAAGGAAGAAATCTGATTTGAAGATGAAAGTAAAAGGGAGATCTGGGGACTGTAGTTAGTACTAGAGTACATTCCTAGCATTGACAAGGTCCCAGTAACAAACAAACAAGCAAAAAAGACCAAATCTGGTCTGGTAGTGCACGCCTTTAATCCCAGCACTTGGGAGGCAGAGGTAGGAGGACCACTGAGTTTGAGGCCACCCTGAGACTACATAGTGAATTCCAGGTCAGCCTGAGCTAGAGTGAAACCCTACCTCAAAAACAAACAAACAAACAAAAAAACACAAAAGAAATGCTGGATTTGAAGAAAAACAAAAAAAGAGCTTTGTGATACTGAGGAATGTTCTGTGCAGAGGAGAGTGCAAGTGAAAAAATTGTGAAGCAGGGCTGGAGGGATGGCTTAGCGGTTAAAGCGTTTGCCTGCAAAGCCAAAGGACTCAGGTTTGATTCTCCAGGACCCACGTTAGCCAGCTACACAAGGGGGCGCGTGCGTCTAGAGTTCGTTTGCAGTGGCTGGAGGCCCTGGCACGCCCATTCTTTCTCTTTCTCTCTCTCTCCCTTTTTCTCTGTCAAATAAATAAAATAAAAATTGTGAAGTAGAAATAAATTTGTTGTGTTTCAGAACAGAATAAAAACCTGTGGGTCTTGGGTAACGAACTAGCAGGAGAGGTTGCTATTCAGAGAGGAAAATTATCATATCCTAGAGGGCCTTGCCAAGTAAGTCACTGAAAAGCTGCTGTGCAAATAAAATGTCTGGACAATTGACATTTGTATAGCTGAAGCCAGACTCTTGAGTCAGCTGTCAGGTTGCAAGCTCCTGGATCTTAACTGAGTGAAAAAAAAAAAAATTTGTTTTGTTTTGTTTTGTTTTTCGATGTAGGGTCTCACTTTAGCCCAGGCTAACCTGGAATTCACTAAGTAGGCTCAGGATGGCCTCAAACTCATGGCGATCCTCCTACCTCTGCCTCCCAAGTGCTGGGATTAAAGGCTTGTGCCACCATGCCCTGCTGTGTGAATTTTAAAAAATATTTTTTTTATTTATTTGAGAGAGAGAGAGAAAGGCACATAGAGAATGGGCACGCCAGGGCCCCTAGCCACTGCAAATGAACTCCAGACGCATGTACCACCTTGTGTATCTGGCCTACGTGGGCCCTGGGGAATAGAACCTGGTTCCTTTGGCTTTGTAGGCCAGTGCCTTAACCACTAAGCCATCTCTCCATCTGTGATTCTTATTCCCAGTTCTTAGACTTTTGACTTTGACTTACGCCTGCAAAGCAAATGTCTTCCTTTCCTGTCTTGCTTCCTTTCTAGGCCCCTGTGGGTGCAGTATCCTCAGGATGTGACCACCTTCAGTATAGATGATCAGTTCTTACTTGGTGAGGAATGAGAGACAGTTGGTGATGGGCTGGGCTGGGCTTGGGCTAAGAAGCACTTGTGGTTCCTGTATCTCTGGAAGTCCAAGGGTGGAGTGTCTGGCTGGTGGTGCAAGAAATGGGTGTTGTGATACCTTATAGCATGTCAGCTAATTGCCTCAGTTCCAAGTTGATTTTGGTGTGTTTTAGGGGATGCACTCTTGGTTCACCCTGTGTCAGATGCTGGGGCCCATGGTGTGCAGGTGTATTTGCCTGGCCAAGGTGAGGTAAGTTTGGAAAGATGTAGCCAAAAGAAGCAAACAGGATGGCAACCCCTGTGCACTAACTGACCCACTGTCATGTTTTCTTGTCATCTGTAGGTGTGGTATGACATTCAAAGCTATCAGAAGCATCATGGTCCTCAAACCCTGTACCTGCCTGTAACTCTGAGCACTGTGAGTATGCCTGCTCAGATGCCAGGTTCATCTGCCAATAGGGTTTCCAGAAGGGGGAAAAAAGTGTGCATTAAAGTCCAGTTACCTGTGGGGGCATAGAGGGGTAAGAGCAAAAGATGCTTTCAGAACCTGAGAGGAGGCTTCATTGTAGCACTGCTTTCCGTAGGTCCCAGTGTTCCAGCGTGGAGGGACAATTGTGCCTCGATGGATGCGTGTGCGGCGTTCTTCAGACTGTATGAAGGATGACCCTATCACTCTCTTTGTTGCTCTCAGTTCCCAAGTGAGTGTGAAGGCAGAGAGCCACCTTAACCATCTGCCTACCCTGGGACTCAGTCCCATGGGAATATGCCCCCACCCCCTTCTTTGGTTGAAATGCTCACCTGCCACACTTCCTGCTTAGGGTACGGCCCAAGGAGAGCTCTTTCTGGATGATGGGCACACATTTAACTATCAGACTCGGCATGAGTTCCTATTGCGTCGATTCTCATTCTCTGGCAACACTCTTGTCTCCAGGTAATGGAGTACCCTCTAGAGAAGGCTAGGCTTTAGGGATGCTTATGTTCAATGTGCTTTTTCACATCTTCTGACCTTTTGGGTAATGCGCTTCGTTCACATATCCTCTGATGGGCGTCTGTTTTTATGCCTTCCAGTTCAGCAGACCCCAAAGGCCACCTTGAGACACCTGTCTGGATTGAGCGAGTGGTAATAATAGGAGCTGGAAAGCCTGCAACCGTGGTGCTCCAGACAAAAGGTCTGTGACTGGTCTGGTCCTGGGGTTGGGAAAGAGGAGAAGCAGAGGCAAAGTTGGGGATTGCCTTGCCTGTGAGGATAGTAGCTTATTGCTAATAAGGGGGTACCCTTTTTTCTTCCTCTCCCAGAATCTCCTGAAAGCCACCTGTCCTTCCAGCATGACCCTGAGACCTCAGTGTTGACCCTGCGTAAACCTGGTGTCAATGTGGCATCTGATTGGAGTATTCACCTGCGATAACCCTAGGGATGTGCTCTCCATTGGGAGGAGGGATGTGGTGGTGGCTAGAGTTACCTTTTCTTCTGCCTTGGAGTTTGACCCTCCCCAGACTTCACCTTTTGTACCCCAAGACCCAGATTTTGCCTACATCTTGGCAGGATGATAGGGCTATCGCTGGGCTCTGAATTCCTCTTGTTACCTGGCCTTTCATACTGTGTGATACCAAGGCTTTCTTTTCATGCCTCCAATAACGTGTTGCTCTAACTGGAGCACACTTGTTGTGAAGACCTGAGGACCACAGGGTCCTTGTCTCTCCTCATTCCCTTCCTTAGGGACCCTGACTCTTTCCCAGACCCTATCCAGTCATGCCTCTTTTGTGTTGATGCCATTTCTTGGAAAAAAGATGAGGGCAGTGAGCTTTAGGGTTCCTTTTCTTACCATTTCTTTCTTTTCCCAAACTGCCCACTCTTTCATTCCTCCCCAACTTTCTTTGTTCCATTGATACACTGGGACCACCCCTTACCTAGTGAGGGATGAGTGGATTAAGAGGGAGGTTGCTTGGAGAACATTCACTTCCCTCTCGTCTCGACTTTTTCCTCCCCCATTTCCTTCCAGAGTTGCTGCAGTTCTGACAGGGGCAGTTCTACTTCCCCTGTCTGCAGGGAAAAACACTTCCACACCTCAATTAAGAGAGGGTGGTCATTAAACTTCTTTTGCCCCCTCGGGTCTCCTTGGGCCACTCAAGATGGAGAAATCAGTTGTGGTTTCATTGAATCACAATCACCTGTATTTATTGCTGGGAGAAGGCTGAGTATGGGGCGGGGGGTGGGGGGTGATGATCATGTGTGCCCTGGGTTGGCTAGAAGCCTGGGAAGGGGGTTGATGGAAGACTCCTGGGGAACCCCGGGGTAATACTTGTGGGAAATTTTTTTTTACTTCCTTTGAGTGCCCAACTGTGACAGGTTTTGATAAAGGAAATCAATAATAAAACAAAAAATAAACCATTAATAACCACTAGGTGTCTGAATTCTAGTAATGGTCTGAGCCACATACTCAAGAAGTACAAGGGACAAATGAACTCTAGACATGAGCTCCCCCACCCCATCCCCTGGTTTTTCGAGGTAGGGTCTCACTCTATCACTCTAGTCCAGGCTGACCTGGAATTCACTATGTCGTCTCAGGGTGGCCTTGAACTCACGGAGATCCTCCTATCTCTGCCTCCTGAGTGTTGGGATTAAAGGCGTGCACCACCACGCCTGGCTGACATGAGCTATTCTGTGCATCCAGCTTAACATGGGTACTGGGAAATTTCACTTGGCTTTGCAAGCAAGTGCTTTTAACCACTGAGCCATCTCGCCAGCCCAGGACTGACATTTTAATCTGGCTTCAGCATTAAGACCTATCAGCAGGGCTGGAGAGATCACTTAGTGGTTAAGGTGTTTGCGTGCAAAGCCAAAGGATCCTGGTTCAACGATCCAGGACCCATGTAAGCCAGATACACAAGGGGGCACATGTGTGTGGAGTTCATTTGCAGTGGCTAGAAGCCCTGGTATGCCCATTTCTCTCTCTCTTTCAAATAAATAATAAAATAGCCGGTCATAGTGGCACATGCACACCTTTAATCCCAGCACTCGGGAGGCAGAGGTAGGAGGACCGGTGTGAGTTTGAGGCCACCCTGAGACGACATAGTGAATTCCAGGTCAGCCTGGGCTAGAGTGAGAACCCACCTCGAAAAACCAAAAAAAAAAAAAAACAACAAATAAATAAAATAATAATAATAATAAAATAAAAAAGGACTGGAGGGATCACTTAGCGGTTAAGGCATTTGCCTGCAAAGCCAAAGGACCCAGGTTTGATTCCCCAGGACCCACGTTAGCCAGATGCACAAGGGGCCACACGCGTCTGGAGGCCCTGGCGTGCCCATTCTCTCTCGTTCTCTGTCAAATAAATAAAAATAAAATATTAAAAAGACATCAGCAAAACGAGCAAGCACAAGCCTTCCTCAGCTTGGTAGATGCTATTACTTTAATAGATGAGCCCAGCGGGGCCATCAGGTTTTCAAGTAAACCTAATTAGTAATTGGTAATAGAGCTGGTTGGGTCCCTTGAATGAAAATAGATTAAAAAAAAAAACAAAAAACAAAAAACAAAAAAACCCTGACCATGGGCAAAGAAACAGCTCATTGGTGGTGGTTTTCTTATAGATGGCCTGAGCTCTATCTCCACTATCCCCGATAGCCTCCATTGTGCTTTGAAGCCTGGCCTGGATTCCTTAAACTGCCTGAGAGCAGAAGGAAAACAAGCAATGTACCTCACAGCCCTACACAGCCTGCCATGACCCTTTTTGAGTTATCCTCCTGGGCTCACAAAAGGACTAACCATCTACTCACTGTTGAGTGGTTGCTCTGTGCGTATGTTAGGTTTCTTGTTTGACCCAGTATTCCCCAGTATCCTGAGCAGGGTTTAAGCCTACTGTTCCCTCTGCTCTCACTTCCCAGCACTTACCTGCTGCTAGACTAATTCCCTGTTCCCTTTCCCCTCAATACAAACTTGGAGTTCTGTTTTACAAGTTGCTTTTATGTGATTAAATATTTTATTTTTATTTGTTTGAAAGAGAATGGGCATGCCAGGCCCTCTAGCCATTGCAAATGAACTCCAGACACATGAGCCACCTTGTGCATCTGGTTTATGTGGGTCCTGTGGAATCGAACCAGGGTCCTTTGGCTTTGCAGGCAAGCACCCCAACCACTAAGCCCTCTCTCAAGCCCAACATTTTAATAAAAATACTCTTCTAAAAATTCGATAAAGGGTCAGATGTTTTCATACTAGAGGCTGTGACTGGTTGAAACACACACACATATGTATGTAATTTTACTTTTTGGTTTTTCGAGGTAAGGTCTTGCTATAGCTCAAGCTGACCTGGAATTCACTACCTAGTCTCTGCCTCCTGAAAGCTGGGATTAAAAGTGTGTGCCACTATGCCTGGCTGTTTTTTTTTTTTTTTAAAAAAACTAGTGTCTCTATCCCAGGCTGACCTGCAACTCACTATAGTCCCAAACTGGCCTTGAACTCACAGTGATTCTCCTACCTCTGCTTTTCAAGAGTGCTGGGGAAAAAAAAAGAAATGATACTATAGCTGGGTGTAGTGGCGCACATCTGTAATCCCAGCAGAGGTAGGAGGATCGCTAGTGAGATTGAGTCAACCCTGAGATTGCTAGTGAATTTCAGGTCAGCCTGGGCTAGAATGAGATCCTGCCTTGAAAAACAAAAGGAAGAAAAAAAAAAAAAAAAAGGCTGGAGGGATGGCTTAGTGGTTAGGGTATTTGCCTGCAAAACCAAAGGACCCAGGTTCAAATCTCCAGGATCCACGTTAGCCAGATGCACAAGGGGCCACATGTGTCTGGAGTTTGTTTACAGTGGCTGGAGGTCCTGGCATGCCCATTCTCTCTCCTTTCTCTGTCAAGTAAATAAATAAAAATAAAATATTTTCTAAAAAACTATTTTTTTTTTTTGTTTTGTTTTTTCAAGGTAGGGTCTCACGCTGGTCCAGGCTGACCTGGAATTAACTATGTAGTCTCCGAGTGGCCTCGAACTCTCAGTGATCCTCCTACCTCTGCCTCCCGAGTGCTGGGATTAAAGGCGTGCACCACTTTGCCTGGCCACACACACACACACACACACACACACACACACACACATATATTTACTTTTATATTTTGACACAAAGTCTTTATGTGTACCCCAGGCAGGACTTAAACTGATGTCCCATTTTTCTCAGTTTTTGGCTTTTCAAATGCTAGGATTACAGACTTGCATCCTAGTGTCCCGTACACTCCCACCCCTTTCTTTCATGCTGAGAATTGATTCCCCTAGGGAATGGAGAGGTGGCTTAGCGTTAAGGCACTTGCCTGCAAAGCCAAAGGACCCAGGTGACTCCCCAGGACCCACGTAAGCCAGATGCACAAGGTGGTGCATGTATCTGGAGTTCATTTGCAGTGGCTGGAGGTCCTGGTGCGTCCATTCTCTCTCTCCTCTCTGCCTATTTCTCTCAAATAAATAAATAAAATAAAATTGAATCCCCTAGGTGTCAGCTTGGGTTAGCCAAGTGTTCTACCAGCCCTTTCTCTAGTCTTATCTATTTTGGAGACTGGTAGAGATTACTTGAGTCCAAAACTTGCCTAGACCACACAATGACTCCCTTTTACATAGGGGGAAAATCTTCCAGGTGTGGTGAAATAAACCTATAATCCAAGTCCTTTGTACGTGGAGTTCAAGGTCAGCCTGGGCTACATGCCTTAAAACACCTTGTTGAGATGGGAGGACTGAAGAAACTGATTAATAGGTATTAAGTTATATGTGAAAGAAGTTCTGTTATGCTGTTGCACAGTAGGGTAGTACAGATACTGTGCTTTTGGTGAGGTCAAAGAACAGCCTCACATGTTGGTCTTCACTTTCCACCTTGTTCAGTACATTCTTCAGGCTTGCTGGACCAGAGAACTTCCTGGGGCTTCTGTCTCTGCCTCCCATCTTGCCATAGGCTGGATTGGGATTACAGACAATAGATCCAAACACAGGTACTCACAATTGAATGGCAAGCACTTTATCCACTGAGTCATCTCCTAAACCTGAATTAGATTTAAAAACTAAATGAAAGGCTTGATTTTAACATAACTGAGGAGAAAGATGTTTACCAATTTGAATGTTATGTATATGTATTGAAACATCAATGTAAATTTGTTTTTGAAAAAATGAGATAGGAGCAGGTGTGTTGGCACACGCCTTTAATCCCAGCACTTGGGAGGCAGAGGTAGGAGGATCACCAAGAGTTCAAGGCCACCCTGAGACTACATAGCAAATTCCAGGTCAGCCTGAGCTAGAGTGAGACCTTACCTCTAAAAACAAAAAAAAGAGATAAGGACTCATGTAGCTCAGGCTATCCTTCAACTCCATTATATAACTGAAGATGAACTGATTCTCCTGCCTCTACCTTGGGTGCTGGGATTATAGGTATGTACCACCATGCTTAATTTACGTAATGCTGAGGCTTGAACTCAGGACTTCATGAATTCTATGCAAGTGCTCTACCAACTGATCTATATCCCCAGCCTATGTATGTAAATACTTAGTATGCACTAAATAAAGTCTGCCTTTGTTTCAGTGACAGAAAAGTTTCATTTTGTACAGTGGCCATGTCTAAGAAATTATTTTAGGGCTGGGCATGGTGGCGCACACCTTTAATCCCAGCACTCAGGAGGCAGAGGTAGGAGGATTGCTGTGAGTTCAAGACCACCCTGAGACTACAGAGTGAATTCTGGGTCAGCCTGGGCTATAGTAAGACCCTACCTCAAAATACAAAATAAAATGTCATTTTAGGGCTGGAGAGATGGCTTAGCAGTTAAGGCGCTTGCCTGTGAAGTCTAAGAACCTAGGTTTGATTCTCCAGTACTTACTTAAACCAGATGCACAAGGTGGCACATGCATCTGGAGTTCATTTGCAGTAGCTGGAGGACTTAACATGTCCATTCTCTCTCCCCCTCCCTCCCTCCCTCTCTCTCTGTGTCTGCCTCTTCCTCACTCTCCCTCTCTGAAATACATGAAATATGAAAAAAATCATTTTACAAGAAACTTGTTGGTCTTTAAGGAAAAATGACTGCTAAAGGTTGTTCATGCTTGTGAGGTAGACAGACTCACCTAACTCAGGAAATTGTTTTTCGGTTTCCTGGAAGGTAGCTCTGGTACCTTCTTTTTTTTTTTTTTTTAATATATTTTATTTATTTACTTATTAAGAGAGAGAAAGGTAGAGAGAGAGAATGGGTGTGCCAGGGCCTCCAGCTACTGCAAACAAACTCCAGATGCATGTGCCCCCTTGTGCATCTGGCTTACATGGGTCCTGGGGAATTGAACTGGGATCCATCATCCTTTGGCTTTTCAGGCAAATGACTTAACCGCTAAGCCATTTCTCTAGCCCTCTGGTACCTTCTTATCCCTATAATTACCTGCTAAAAAATGGGCCAGAAGGAACATTTTGGATCTGAAAGGAACATGAACTTTAGTTTCTTATCTATTTTTAGAAAATTATTTCATTTTATTTATTTGAGAGAGAGGGTGAGAGAATAAGAGAGAGAGGGAAGGATAGAATGGCCACACCTGGGGCCTTCAGTCGCTGTAAACAAACGCTGGACACATGCGCCACCTTGTACATCTGGCTTACATGGGTCCTGGGGAATCAAACCTGGGTCCTTTGGCTTCACAGACAAACACCTTAACCGCTAAGCCCCCCATCCCAGTTTCTTATCAAGTGGGGATAATTCCATCTAAAATAATTAGTGAGGACTAGGGAAATAGTTTAGGCATTAAAGGTGCTTGCTTGCAAAGCCTGATACCCTGGGTTTGACTCCCCACTATCCAAGTAAAGCCAGCTGCACAAAGTGGCACATGTGTCTGGAGTTCTTTTGTAGTGGAAAGAAGCCTTGTTGTGTCCATTTCCTCTCTCTTGGAAATGAAAATATTTTAAAAAAATTAGTGAGGCATGGAGAGATGGTTTACCAGTTAAAGTGCTTGCCTCCTAAGCCAAAGGACCCAGGTTCAGTTCCGCAGGCCGCACATAAACCAAATGAACAAGGTGGTGCATGCATCTGGAGTTTGTTTGCAGTGGCTGGATGCCCTGGTGTGCCTATTCTCTCTTTCTCTCTCTTTTTTTTTTCCTCTCTCAAATAAATTTAAAAAAATTTAAAAAGCATAGTGAGCTGGGCATGGTGGTGCACACACCTTTAATCCCAGCAGGAGGCAGAAGTAGGAGGATCACCATGAGTTCGAGGCCACCCTGAGAATACAGAGTGAATTCCAGGTCAGCCTGAGCTAGAGTGAGACCCTACCTCGAAAAACAAAAGAAAAGATTGGTGAGAGTTAAAAAAAAAAAAAAGCATGGTGGAGTACGCCTTTACTCTCAGTACGTGGGAGGCTGAGGTAGGAGGATCGCCATGAGTTTGAAGCCACCCTGGGACTACATAGCGAGTTCTAGGTCAGCTCGGGCCAGAGCAATACCCTACCGGGGTAAAAAACAAAACAAAACAAAACAAAAAACCCCACCACGATTTAGTGAGGAATAAATGAGACATCTACAGTACTTACGGCCCTGGGTTTCTTTTATTTCTATAATATACTAAGCGAGCATTACTAGGTTGTGTGACTGGATGGATGGATGAATTACTTTAAGGAGCAAGACTGGAAGGCAGAGGCTTGACTTGTCTTGCAATTTCTGCTCAAGAAGCAGATCTCGAAGTGTGTACCTTGCGGGCCAACAAAGTATTCGGATTGTGGGACGTGCTCGCTTGCCACGCAGGATATGACGTCACCATCCAGTGTATTCCAACTAGGAGGAGGGACAGGAAGCTCAGTCTGGGAAGGGGGCCTCGGTGACCGGAAGTGGCCGGGGGTGGCGCCGCTAGCCCGAGTTCCTGGGCGCCGGTCAAGGTGCGCGAGGAAGGCGGGACCCAGGGCGGGGCCGCTTTGGAGGCGGGGCCTCCAGGCTGGCTGGCGGGGCGCGGGGGTCCCCTCGTCCCGCCGGACGCCTCCTGTCCTGGCGCCCGTGGCTCGCGATCATGAAGCTGAAGCTGAAGCTGAAGAACGTGTTTCTCGCCTACTTCCTGGTGTCGATCGCCGGCCTCCTCTACGCGCTGGTGCAACTCGGTGAGCGGGGCGGGGCGGGGCGGGGGTGCGGCGCGCTGCGCCGGCCGGAGGGCGCTCGCCGCCGTGCGTCCCGCCCCGGGCAGGAACCTCCCGCAGACACCCGCATCGTCCCGCTCGGCCCTCGGGACAGCCGTCTGCTGGCCCTCGCACTCCCCTAGACGCCTGCCGCCGCACCGCAGACGGAAGCCCGTCTCCTCCCCAGGCCCGCTAGGCCCCGTGCCGCCCGGCCGCAGTGACCGGCTCCAGAACTCCATGCTCGGTGTTCTCTCTGCCTGTGGTGTTGTGCCAGCTCTTCACAGACCGCCTGTTTGCCCGCAAGATTTAAGCTCAGATGTCACCTCAGAAAGGCCTTGCCTGATAACTAAAGTAACTCATTATTTCCTTTAGTGGCCCATATTACAGTTTGTAATATTTTTATTACTTTTTTTTCTTCTTAATATCTGCTTCCCCAGTAAAGGGAAAGCTTCTTGAGTGTAGGGACTGTTTTGTTCTTGCTGTACCCCTAGCACCCAAGAAGGGTTTCCTAGGAATATTCAATAAATGTTTATTCAACGACGGAATGGGTGAATTTACTGACAATTCGGTGGCCACACGGCCAAGGGAGCAGATTGAACCCTGCCACTGTTGAAGGGGTTTACTGGTAGTGCTTGCATGATCCTCAGCTGCTCCAGACTTGCCCCTTAACGTATATTGACTTGTTCTTTATGAGTCTGGAAGGTAAAATTGGGACCAATAGGTTGAAAGTCAGCCCCATGTTCAAATAAAATTGTGACAGAGCTGAGGGTTTATCACCAGCTTAACCTGTTTAGTAAGGGCCTTGGTTCCATCCCAGCCTGCCAAAAAAAGTATACAGGGGCTGGAGAGATGGCTTAGTGGTTAAGCGCTTGCCTGTGAAGCCTAAGGACCTTGGTTCAAGGCTTGGTTCCCCAGGACCCACATTAGCCAGATGCACAAGGGGACGCATGCATCTGGAGTTCCGTTTGCCGTGGCTGGAGGCCCTGGCGCGCCCATTCTCTCTCTGTCTCTCTGCCTCTTTCTCTCTCTCTCTGTCGCTCTCAAATAAATAAAACAAAAATAAAATAAAATAAATTATACAGAATGTAAAAGATGGAGAGAGCTGGGCTGGAGAGATGGCTCAGACGTTAAAGGCACTTGCTTGCAAAGCCTGGAGGCCTGGGTTCAATTTCCCAGTACCCACATAAAGGTACCCTTTTTCTTTTCCCAGTCTCAAATAAGATAAATAGATGGAGAGAGTTGAGCATGGTGGCCCACCACATAGGAGACTGGAAGATTTCAAGTTTGAGGCCATCCTGGGCTATATAGCATGACCCAGTCACAAAAATAAAAGGGGCAGGGGTTGAGGATGTAGCTCAGTTGGTAGAGTGCTTGCCTTGCATGCAGGAAACTCTGGGTTCTATTCCACATATACTAGGTGGTATTCCACATATACTAGGTGGTAGTGGTACCTGAGGTGTGGAAAATTATAAAGAAGAGGTTTAAGGGAAGTTTTGTAATGGCTAGGAGTTTACCCAGAAGATCTTGGCCCTGGATTGCTGAACTGTCTGTGGTTCTCTATCCCTACTCCCTTTCCCTATTGGTGCTTCCTGGGACCAGGCCAGCCATGTGATTGCCTCCCTTCCCTGCGGGCAGCAGCTGAACAGCTTCGACAGAAGGATCTGAGGATTTCCCAGCTGCAGGCTGATCTCCGCCGGCCACCTCCTGTCCCTGCTCAGCCCCCTGAACCTGAGGCTCTGCCTACTATTTATGTCATTACCCCCACCTATGCCAGGTATGGACTTTGGTGCACCCTAGAGGGATGCAATGACCAAGACATGCTGATGCTCAATTTGGGGAGGAACTTAAAACTACAGCATGCCAAACTTAATGCTAAATGATCTGTATCTTTATTCAAAAGTTTGCGTCAGCTGGGCCAGGTGGCGCACATCTTTAATCCCAGCACTTGGGAGGCAGAGGTTGGGGGATTGCTGAGAGTTTGAGGTCACCCTGAGATTAATTTCAGGTCAGCCTGGACCAGACTGCCAGAGTGAGACCCTACCTTGAAAAAAAAAAAGTTTCCATCAGAATGATTGCTTTTCCACAAAAATAGACAAGTGCCTAGTAGAAGTAGGTTACAAAATTCCTGCTAAATTTTAAGATAGGACAGTAGGACTGGAGAGATTGCTCAGTGGTTAAAGGCACTTGCTTGCAAAGCCTAGTGGCCTTCATTCAGTTCCTCAGTACCCATGTAAAGCCAAATACACAAAGTAGCACATTGCATCTGGAGTTCAGTTGCAGGGCAGAAGACCCTCACATGCCTGTTCTCTCCCTCTCTATGTTTCAAATAAATAAATAATTAAAAAAAATAAAAAACAGGGCCAGGGGTGGTGGCACATGCCTTTAATCCCAGCAATTGGGAGGCAGAGGTGAAAGGATCATTGTGAGTTCAAGGCCACCCTGAGCTAGAGTGAGACCCTAACTCAAAAAAACAAATTCGGGCTGGAAAGATGGCTTAGCGGTTAAGCGCTTGCCTGTGAAGCTGAAGGACCCCGGTTCGAGGCTCGATTCTCCAGGACCCATGTTAGCCAGATGCCCAAGGGGGCACACGCATCTGGAGTTCGTTTGCAGTGGCTGGAGGCCCTGGCGTGCCCATTCTCTCTCTTTCTCTCTCTCTGCCTCTTTCTCTATCACCCTCAAATAAATAAATAAATTAAAAAAAATTAAAAACAGGGCTGGAGAGATGGCTTAGCAGTTAAGGCGCTTTCCTGCAAAGTCAAAGGACCCCAGTTTGATTCCCCAGGACCCACATAAGACATGCACAAGGTAGGGCATGTGTCTGGAGTTCATTTTCAGTGGCTAGAGGCCCTGGCACACCCATTTTCTCTCTACCTGCCTCTCTCTCTCTCTCTCTCTCTCAAATAAATAAATAAAATATTAAAACAAAAACTAAAGAAAGGAGGCTGGAGTGATGGCCCAGCGGTTAAGGCACTTGCATGCAAAGCCTAACTACCCAGACTCAATTCCACATTACCCACATAAAATCAGATGCACAAAGTGGCTTATGCATCTGGAGTTCATCTGCAGCAGCACATCTAGAGGCCTGGATGTGTCCTTTCTCTATCTCCCTCTTCCTCTCTCTCTCCCTGTCTCAAATAAACACAATATTAAAAAAATAAAAATAAAAGAAGAGGGAGCCGGGTGTGGTGGCGCATACCTTTAATCCCAGCAGTAGGGAGGTAGAAGTGGTAGGATCACTGTGAGTTCAAGGCCACCCCGAGATTACATAGTGAATTCCAGGTTAGCTTGGGCTAGAGTGAGACCCTATCTCAAAAACAAAACAACAACCAAAAAAAAAAACAAAAAAAACAAAAAAAAAAAGAAAAGAAAAGAAAAGAAAAAGAAAGAAAGAGGGGCTGGAGAGATGGATCAGTGGTTAAGGCATTTGCCTGCAAAGCCTAAGGTCCCAGGTTTGATTCCCCAGCACCCATGTAAGCCAGATGCAGAAGGTGGTGCATGTGCCTGGAGTTTGTTTTCAGTGGCTAGAGGCTCTGGAGCACCAATTCTCTCATAAGTAAATAAAATATTAAAAAAAAAAAAAAGAGGGCTGGGGAGATGGCTTAGTGGTTAAGGTGCTTACCTGCAAAGACTAAAGATGCAGGGTTTTTTGTTTTTTTTTTTTTTTTTTGAGGCAGGGTCTCACTCTAGCCCAGGCTGACCTGGAATTCACTATGGTGTCCCAGGGTGGCATCGAACTCACGGCAATCCTCCTACCTCTGCCTCCTGAGTGCTGGGATTAAAGGCGTGTGCCACCACACCTGGCTCAAGACGCAGCTTTTATTTCCCAGTACCCACATAAGCCAGATGCACAAGGTGTTGCATGTATCTGTAGTTTGTTTGCAGTAGAGAAGGCCCTGATGGACCCACTCTCTATCTGCCTGTTCCTCTCTCTCCCTCCCTCTCTGTCTCAAATAAAATACCTTAAAAAAAAAAAATTAAGGACTGGAGAGATGGCTTAGCGGTTAAGCGCTTGCCTGTGAAGCCTAAGGACCCTGGTTCGAGGCTCGATTCCCCAGGACCCACGTTAGCCAGATGCACACGGGGGAGGGGGCATGAGTCTGGAGTTCGTTTACAGTGGCTGGAGGCCCTAGCGTGCCCATTCTCTCTCTCTCTGCCACCTTCTCTCCCTGTCTGTCACTCTCAAATAAATAAAAATAAACAAAATATATTTTAAAAAATTAAAAAAAGAGGTCAGGCATGGTGGCACATGCTTTTAATCACAGCACTCAGGAGGCAGAGGTAGAAGGATTGCTGTGAGTTTGAAGCCACTCTGAGTCTACATAATGAATTCTAGGTCAGCCTGGGCTAGAGCAAGACCCTACCTTGAAAAACCTGAAAAAAAAAAAAAAAAAAAAAAAGGAGCATTAAAGACAACTTGCAAAGCCTGATGGCCTGGGTTCAATTCCCCAGTACCCATATAAAGCCAGATAAAGTGGATACACATCTGGAATTTGTTTACAGTGCCAAGAGGCCTTGGCATGCCCATACTCTTATCTCTTAAATAATACAGGGAGGGCTGGAGAGATGGCTTAGCGGTTAAGATGCTTACCTGCGAAGCCTAAGGACCCACGTTCGATTCTCCAGGTCCCATGTAAGACAGATGTACAAGGTGGTGCATGTGTGTGCAGTTTGTCTGCAGTGGATAGAGGCCCTGGCACACCCATTCTCTCAGTCTCTCTCTGTCTCAAATAAAAATAAAAAAGTAAAAGAAAAGAAAAAAGTGGCTGGTTGTCGTGGCTCACACCTTTAATCCCAGCACAGGGGATGCAGAGGTAGGATCTCCATGAGTTTGAGGGTACTCTCAGACTACATAGTTAATTCTAGGTCAGCCTGGACCAGAGAGAGACCCTACCTCAAAAAAACAAAAACAAAAAAAGAAAAGAAAGAAAGAAAAAATACAGGGGAGCCGGGCATAGTGGCCCAGCCCTCGGGAGGCTGAGGTAGGAGGATCACCGTGAGTTCAAGGCCAGCCTCAGACTACATAGTGAATTCCAGGTCACCCTGAGCTAGAGTGAGAGCCTGCCTGGAAAAACAACAAAAGCAAACAAACAAAACCACCGGGAGGGAATTTGGCAGCTTCTTGTCACCCAGCATGAAGCTCTGTGACATACACACATACAAATAGAGGAAGCTTAAGCACTGGGCCTAGAAAAACCAGGGAGATGCTAGGCATGGCCCAGGAGAAGCTCTTTCTTCTGTCCTGGCTGCAGTGAACCAAGAGTGCCTGTCTTCCTTTGCAGGCTAGTGCAGAAGGCAGAGCTGGTTCGGCTGTCCCAGACCCTGAGTCTGGTGCCCCGGGTACACTGGCTGCTGGTGGAAGATGCTGAGGGCCCTACCCCACTGGTGTCTGGGCTGCTGGCTGCTTCTGGTCTCCTTTTCACACATCTGGCTGTCCTCACCCCCAAGGCCCAGCGGCTCCGGGAAGGTGAGCCAGGCTGGGTCCGTCCCCGAGGTGTAGAACAGCGCAACAAGGCCCTGGACTGGCTCCGAGGCAGAGGGGGTGCTGTTGGTGGGGAGAAGGACCCACCACCTCCAGGGACCCAGGGAGTTGTGTATTTTGCTGATGATGACAACACGTACAGCAGGGAGCTCTTTAAGGAGGTAAGCCCTGGGATGGTGATGAAGAAAGGATCAGGTGGCATATCTTTGTGTGTGTGTGTGTGTGTGTGCACGTGCACACTTGTATATGGTTTGTGTACATATGTGTATGCCCCATGCACATACTTGCCAGAAGAAAAACATCGGTGTGTCTCTCTTATCACTCATCTACATATTTCTTTGACGTAGGCTCTTACCCTCAACCTAAAACTGCTGCCCATCAGTGAGCCCCAGCGATTCTTTGGTTTTGTCCCCCCCCCCAGTGGATTGGGGTTACAGAAATGTGGGGCCACATTCAGCTTTTTTTTTTTTTTTTCCTGAGGTAGAGTCTCACTCTAGCTCAGGCTGGCCTGGAATTCACTATGTAGTCTCAGGGTGGCCTCTAACTCAGCAATCCTCCTACCTCTGCCTCCCAAGTGCTGGGATTAAAGGTGTGTGCCACAACACCCAGCTACATTCAGCTTTTTATGTTGGTTCTGGGGAGTCTCTGGCCCATGAGACCCTAATGCTTAAGTGGCAAGTGCTTAACCACTAAGCCATTTCTCCAGCCCCATTCATTACCTTCTTAACAATGTTGCTGTAGGATGCAGGATGAATAGTGGGGAGGGTGAACCAAGTGGTTCTTTCCTCTGGCCCACCCCTCTGTCTCTTCTCTGATCTCTTGATAGATGCGCTGGACCCATGGTGTCTCAGTGTGGCCCGTAGGCCTGGTGGGTGGCCTGCGATTTGAGGGCCCTCAGGTACAGGATGGCCGGGTTGTGGGTTTCCACACGGCATGGGAGCCCAACAGGCCCTTCCCTTTGGACATGGCAGGATTTGCTGTTGCCCTGCCCTTGCTGTTTGCTAAGCCCAATGCCCAATTTGATGCTACTGCACCCCGGGGCCACTTGGAAAGCAGCCTCCTGAGCCATCTTGTGGATCCTAAGGACCTGGAGCCACGGGCTGCCAACTGCACTCAGGTAAGGGGATGGAGGCAGACATAGAAACCTGGCTTTAGGATGGACAGGTGATGGGAGAAATGGGAAATGGTTGTTGGAACCAGGAGGGACCCTCCAGGTCTCTGATCAACTTTTCTTCTCTGCTGAAGGGGCAACTGGGAGCCAGGGAGGGACTCCTATGAACTCATGTGGTCTTCTGAGGCTCAGGAAACAAAGCCCCATTTTAGAGGCACTAAAGTCCCTCCACCCATCACATTTTGCAGCCAAATGAATGTAGAATGGGTGGGACGACCCATTCTACACCCAGTAGGCTGGATCTGGCTCTAACTGAAACCCTCCTACATAGGTACTGGTGTGGCATACAAGAACGGAGAAACCCAAGATGAAGCAGGAGGAGCAACTTCAAAGGCAGGGCCGGGGCTCTGATCCAGCCATTGAGGTGTGATGGCAACCTCACCCTGATTTACATCTTATTTTAGGCACAGACCTTGTGAGACTGGGCTCTGGGCCTGCCCAGTATGTGGTTTTCCAAGACCTGACCCCTCAGAACCAGAGGCAGCCCCTCCAGCCACAGGGTGTGGTCCAGTGCTTCTCCCCTCCCCCAGCCTGCCATGTGGCACTGTCTACAGGCAGGGGACAAGCAGCCCTTGTTTTGAGCCAGGTCAGCCCTGTCTGGGGTGGAACAGGACACACGGACTCAGGTGGGAAGGTGGGAGAGGAACTGGGTAACTTATAGGGGCCAGGCATGCACTGGGGGCTGGAGGAACTGGGCTGGACCCTCCCCACCTGAGCATGCAGACCCCACTCCTACCTCCAGAATAAAGAATCTCAACCTGGAGGAGTTCCTGGTCTCCCTTGATGTAGCACATCATGTTCTTGCTCTCTGATCCTGAGACATGAGCACCTGGTCTTGCACAGGCCAGGCTTCTCCTTCACACATGTATCAGTTCCTTTAGCCCCTCCCCTCCTTGACAAGAAAAAACAGTGGCTTCCATCCAAAAACTTTATTGTAGAGTCTGTACTGGAAGCAGTCTCCAGTTCTTTGGGTTCCTATCACATGCCTATCCTCCCATTCTCTGATCCCTGCTGGTTCTGTCCACAAAGGCTTGGTCCTAGGACACCTAATTTGCTCTCATCTGTCTAGCTCTGACTATCCTTAACCCCGATAATCCCAGGGATCTCTCCCTCCCTGATCCTTGGTAAGGAATTGTGAGTTTTCCATATTTGTCCATCCCTCCTGGTTCCCCTTCTCCAACCCCTTCCCATTTCCAGGCCACTAGGCCTCAGGTAGCTCCTCCTCAGGAGGTGCCTCTTCTGGTAGAGCCTCCTCAGGTGCTGGCTTGTGGGCCACTCCTCCCTGTAGCCATGTTGTTTTTAGCATGTCTTTCAGCCCACCAGAAAAGAGATAGCCTTGAGTCTCTCCTTCCCCATCTATGACTCCTTCAAGCCCCTCCAGTGCTGTTTGCAGGTATCGCAGGCCGAGGAGCACCAAAGCCTGTGGGGGAAGCAGGGGAAAGAGTAGTGGTGGGTCAGTGAGATTTGAAGCCCCAGATAGGAGACAGGAGCAATTTACTGACTCACCTGCAGCAGGAAGGTGACTGCCAGCATGCTGCCCAGTGTGCTTGACGAGCCCTGTAGGTGTTCTAGCAGCACCTCATGGCACCCTTGGGCCCAGAGGTTTAGGTTGGGCTGTCGAGGGTCAAAAAGGGGGTGGGCATAGGGGTCTGAGAGTCGGCTTTGCAGGCAAGGCCGGGGCGAGTGGGGGTTGCAGCAGGAGAAGGGCACTCCATCAATCAGGTACAGGCCTTCCACGTTGCTCTGGATCCGGCTGAAAGGGGAGAGGGGCAGGGGTGTTAGATGCCTGCACAGGGTCCTAGGAGAGCCATGGGGAGTTAAGAGAAAAATGATAGTAAAATTTTTTACGCTGGGCGTGGTGGCACAGGCCTTTAATCCCAGCAAGGTAGGAGGATCACCTTGAGTTCCAGCCCACCCTGAGGATACAGACTTTCAGGTCTGCCTGGGCTACAATGAGACCCTACCTTGAAAAAAAAAACAACAAACAAACTTATTGCTATGCACCAAGCATGTGTGCTTAATTCCCACAACTCTTAAGACAGGTGGTTATCTGAAAGATAGAGATGGAATTGTTTACTAATGAGGAATGGGCCCAGAGTGGCCCTGGCTCACACAGCTGATAAATAGCAGAGCTGTAACCCGTTCAACTACAGTAATAGCCTGTCTGGGTGAGGAGAGGTTGAGTTTGCAGGTAGCTGGAGGGAAGAGTTTGGGGGAAGAGGAAAATAAAAGTAGATCACTCACTCAGTCACATCCGGGTCGCTAGGGTCCAGGTAGCGGTTGCTGACCCACTGGACTCCAAACCAATCTTTGTAGCTGTGGCGCCCGCAGCAGTGGTGCTTCAACTGCAGCTCATCCATCAGTCGTTTAGCATGACAGTGCCCAGGCACCTCTGTGTCCTTGTAGTGAGCCAAAGCAGTCCCCAGGCCCTCCTCTAGCCCCTGGTACAGACTCACAGGCAAACCCAGGGCTAGCCCCAGGGCAAGGACCAGGAGTCCTCCACCTACAGCAGTGCCAGCTACCAGCAGTGGTCCCAGGACTCCTCGCCAGGGAGGGTATCGAGCTGCATCCAGACTTGCACGACTGGCTCCAGCTCCCCCTAGTCCTGTGCCCAGAGCCACCGCGCCCGCTGCCAGGGCAGTATGGGGCAGGACAGGGAATCGGCAGGAGGGCGCCAGGAAGGTGCCAAGGTGCCACAGCTGAACCAGGAGGTGCCCGCTACAGAGGAGGGTGAGGCCACCGGCCAGTGCCAGCAACCAAGAGAGAAGCCAGAGCCCCTGTGCTAGACGGATTCGGGGTTGGAGGGGCAGGACCACGGGCAATATTGGCGCCATCTCCCATCTCTGCCCAACGGAGTGCAGAGCAGTCGGGGATGGGGGTTGGTAGGGTCAGGATGCTGAGTCAGCCAAGCCCGGCTTCAGCTGGGCTAATGCCATCCTGACCCCAATACCCTGGGCACCCTCCCACTAATAACTCTCCGCCAGCCCCAATTCGGGATGCCTTGAGCTTAGGAGAGGCCCCGCCCTGCCCCCTCGCGGAAGTGGGGGTTTGGTCACCAGGTCCCGCTGGGCTGGGAGCTGGGAGACTCAGGCCTCTGGGGCCGCCTTCCAGATCCCCTGGGAACGTGAGGGTGGGTGATCCCGGAAAGGAAGGGCCTGGCGGAGGTGAGGGGTCAGCAGCTGGCCCCGCCCCCACCCCAGCCTCGAGGCCCGGGCAGGGAGGGGTTACCAGGCAGCCCGGCCCCCCTCCCGCGCTTCCTGGCGGCTCGGCGTCCGGCCCCTGTTTGTGCTGCTGCGCTGGGGACTCAGACGGCCCTGCCACCCTAGTCCTGGGAGCCCTGAGAGGCCCCGGGAGAATCCGAGGCCCCGGGGGGCCCCACAGGCTGCGGCCCCAGCCCCAGCCCTACAGTGTCCCCCTCCAGGCCCTTTCCCCGCGCTCGACAGCGCCCCCGGGGGGCGGCCGGGCGCCCCTTCGCGCGCGCCCCGGGGTGCTGCCCCTTCCCCTGTCTCGAGCCATGGCCCCCGCGGCTTAGGCGCCTCCGCCGTCGCCGCTCGGAGCAACGCGGGGGCCGGATGGACGGGGCCGCGGGGCCCGGTGAGTACGAGGCGGGGCGGGCGGCGTGCCCCTTCCCGGAGCGCCGGCCCGTCGGGCGCTGCCAGTGCCGGGCGGCTGTCCGGCGGCGTGCCCGCGTGCTCCTTCGCGCCGAGCATCCTCCGCAGTGCTCCAAGTTGCCCACGACCAGTAACTCGAGACCTCCTACTGTCACCTCGGACTTCCTTAACGTCACTCTACCCTGTGTTAACTCTGTGTCCCTCGAAGTTTCTCTCCCTCCATGCGACGCTGGGCCTCTCCTCTTGGAACTCGGGATATTTTTTTTTTACTTCTGACCCCCATGGTTACCTTGGGACGTACACTCGAAACTGCTCACAACTGATAACCTCTCCTGTCACTGGATTTCCTTCCTTCCTCGTACTCTTTTTTTTTTTTACTCTCCTGTCCCCGCCTCTCCTGGTGTCTGGGGCCCAGTAACTGATTTTGGTGGAAATCTGAGCTAGCTGTCGGGGTGGGAGGCCGGCAGTCCCTCGCACTACTATGCTTTCTCTCTGTACCTTCCACGGTCCTCCGCAGCACTTCATATTTTCTCCATGGTACTCCCTGTCTTTGCGGAGGCTGAGACAGCAGCAAAAAGGGAGCTTTGCCAGGATCCCTGCCTGCCCTGCCAGAAGGCGGCCTTAGATCCTCTACCACCCCCAACCCCCGCCTGGATAAACCTCCAAGCCTGGGGCTGCTTGAAAGGAGCCGTCCTGTGGACAATTGTAAGGTGCTTCTGGCCCCTTCTCCAGGTGAGGGCCCTGCTCAGGAGGCCCTGCAGTCCCTAAGTCAGAGACTCCGGGTGCAGGAGGAAGAGATGGAGCTGGTAAAGGCAGCCCTGGCAGAAGCCCTTCGTCTGCTGCGACTGCATGGTCCCTCCGCCTCCCTGCAGGGCTCTGGCACACCAGCTCCTGCCAGGGTCAGGTATGCTTGCCAGCCCACCCCTTCACTTCCTTCTTGGGAACTCTGGCCATCAGGTTGATTCAGTGTCTTCCCCAGCAGCCCTGTAGCCCCCCCAGGACTGCCACCTACATGCAGCCCTTCCTTGGTGAGCCGAGGCACCCAGACGGAGACAGAGGTGGAGATGGAACCATGCCCTGTACCTGCTGGCCTGAGCAATGGGCCACCAGCTCCTCAGGGGGGCAATGAAGATCCTAGTGGGACCCAGTCTGAAGGAGGAGGCAGCAGCAGCAGTGGGGCCGGCTCCCCTGGGCCCCCTGGAATCCTCAGAGCTGTGCAGCCCCTTCAGCGTGCTGACGCGTAGGTGTCTTGTGGCCTAACCGGGGATGAGAGGTAGGACTGGGAAGTAGGACTAGGGCCTAGAAGGTATGACTTTCACCTGTTCACTCTGCCCCCAACAGGTCACGTAGAAATTCTTCCTCTTCATCTCCCTCTGAGAGGCCCAGGCAGAAACTCTCCAGGAAGGCAGCTTCCTCGGCTAACCTGTTATTGCGGTCAGGGAGCACAGAGAGGTGGGTGAGGCTCTCCCTCAACTCGCCCTGTCCCAGGCTTAGCTTCTTGACTTTCCTCTCCATCCTTCACCTCACTTCCTTGGGTCAGTGGGGGTACATAACAGGAAGAAAGGAACAAGCACTCCATGGGGTACCTGTAGTATCAGGCACTGTGTTAAACTCTTCTCCATCTATTCAGTCCCCATAACATATTTTTTTGGGGGGGGGCGGGTAGGTGGTCTCATGCTGTGATTGCATTATTTTCCTTTTTAAAATATTTTGTTTGGGTTGGACAGATGGCTTAGCTGTTAAGGTGCTTGCCGGCAAAGACAAAGGACCGAGGTTCGATTCCCAGTACCCACGTAAACCAGATGCACAAGATGGTGCATGCATCTGGAGTTTGCAGTGCCTAAAGGCCTTGGTGTGCTCATTCTCTCTCTATCTGCTTCTCTCTCTCTCTGGAATAAATAAAATATTAAAAAATATATAATTTTTTATTTATTTTATTTTATTTTTTAGTTTTTCGAGGTAGGGTTTCACTCTAGTCCAGGCTGATCAGAAATTCACTATGTAGTCTCAGGATGGCCTTGAACTCATAATGATCCTCCTACCTCTGCCTCCCAAGTGCTGGGATTAAAGGTGTGCACCACCACACCAGGCATTTTTTTTTTTCAAGGTTGGGTCTCACTCTAGCCCAGGCTAACCTAGAATTCACTATGTAGTCTCAGGTTGGCTTTGAGTGATCCTCCTACCTCTGTCTCCTGAGTGCTGGGATTAAAGGCATACGCCACCACGCCTGGGTCCAGCATAGTTTTAAAATTTAATTAAATTAATTTATTTATTTGGGAGAGTGATAGAAACACAGAGAGAGGGAGAATATGGGCGCACCAGGGCCTTCAGCCACTGTAAATGAACTCCAGTCACATGCGCCACCTTGTGCATCTGGCTTTTGTGGGTCCTGGGGAAATGAACCTGGGTCCTTTGGCTTCACAGGCAAACACTTTTAACTGCTAAGCCATCTCTGCAGCCCAAAAAAATATAAAATATTTTATTTATCTATAAGGAGAAAAGAGAGGGAGAATGGGCACGCCAGGGCCTCAGATACATGTGCCACTTTGTGCATCTTACTTTACTTGGGTGCTGGGGAATAGGACCCTGGGCTGTTAGGCTTTGCAACCAAGCCCCTTAACTGCTGAGCCATCTGTACAGCTCCTCACTTTTTTCTGACATGATCTCACTTTGTAGCCTAAACTGGCCTCAAACTCATGGCAGACCTGTCCAGCCTCCAGGTGCTGGGATTATAGTAGTCAGCTACCTGTGATTTTCATGGATGGCTACTCTCTGAGCTTCAGTTCCCTCTCCCATCTCCTCATCTACTTACTCCTAGAGAGTAAGGGGCACATCCTAGTGGTGAGACATAGCTGCATCCAGGTGTGTACTAGAATGTCCATTGTAACTGTATCCTTTCTTAGCCTCTGTTCTCTGAAGAGATAGTATCAATTTATTAATCAATGACAGTGATGTTAGAATTCACCTCTTGAGAAATAAGATCTAGCATACCTCCTGGGTTCCTGAAAGACAGGGTTAGTGTACATTTTGGATTCACTTTGGCCCCGTTTTACAAATGGGGAGGAAAGGTTGATAGATGCCTGGAGGAAGGTCAGGCACTTTTGCCACCTCTTACAAACTTTGTGGCCCTGTCTTCTAATCCCCCCCGCCCAGTAGCATCTCATTCTAGCCCAGGCTGACCTGGAACTCACTCTATGGCCCAGACGAATCTCAGCCTTTGAGTGCCGGGACTAAAAGCCACCATATATAGCTTTAGTTTTTTATTCTATTTTTAGTTTTCTGAGGTAGGGTTTTGCTCTAGCCCAGGCTGACCTGGAATTCATTGTGTGGTCTCAGGTTGATCTTGAACTCACAGCAATCCTCCTAACACTGCCTCCCGAGCACTGGGATTAAAGTCATGTACCACCACGCCTGGCTGTAATTTACTTTATATTACCTTCATTTTTTCTTTTTCTTTTTTAAAATTTTATTCTGTTTTATTTATTAGAGAGAGAGAGAGAGAGAGAGAGAGAGAGAGAGAGAGGAAAGTAAGTTGGGCATAGTGGCACATTCCTTTAATCCTAGCACTTGGGAGGCTGAGGTAGGAGGATTGCTGTGAGTTCGAGGCCACCCTGAGACTACACAGTGAATTCCAGGTCAGCCTGGGCTAGAGAAAAACCTTACCTCAGAAAACTAAAAATAAAGTAAAATAAAAAATTAAAGCTATATATGGTGGCCTTTAGTCCCAGCACTCAAAGGCTGAGATTAGCCTGGGTCATGGAGTGAGTGTTTCTTTTTTGCACATGAGTGTATGCATGCTCATGTGTGTTTGTGTGCATATGTCCATGTGCCTCTGGAGGTCAAAAGTCAATCAGTATTGAGTGTCTTCCTCAATCATCCATCTTTTTTTTTTTTTTTTTAATTATTTGACAGCAACAGACAGAGAAAGAAGTAGATAGAGAGAAACAGAGAGAATGGGCACACCAGGTCCTCCAGCCACTGCAAACGAACTCCAGATGCGTGCGCCCCCTTGTGCATCTGGCTAACGTGGGTCCTGGGGAATCGAGCCTCCAATTGGGGTCCTTAGGCTTCACAAGCAAGCGCTTAACCGCTAAGCAATCTCTCCAGCCCCATCCATCTTTTTATTGAGACAGGGTTTCTTGCTGAATCTAGAGCTTACTATTTTGTCTAGACTGTCTAGCCAGAAGCCTGTCTCCAGCATTGGGATTAAAGGGATGTGCCACAATACCTGGCGCTTTATGTGGATGCTAGGTATCTGAACTCAGGTCCTCATACTTGTGCAACAAGCACTTTACCCCAGCCATCTCTCTCATGTTTCCTTTCTTTTTCTTTCTTCATTCCTTTCTTTTCTTTCTTTTTTCTTTTTTTTTTTTTTTTTGAGGTAGGGTCTCACTCTGCCCAGTGGAACACACTCTGTAGCTTCAGGCTGGCCTTGAATTCACAGCAATCCTCCTACCTCTGCCTCCCCAGTTCTGGGACTAATAGAGTGAGCCACCATGTCCAGTTTAAAAATTCCTGCACAAATTTTCTTTCAGAGCAAACTTCTGTTATCTATGGGTCCAAATCTGGGAGATTTTTTTTTTTTTTTTTTTGAGCCAGGGTCTCACTAGCTGAAGCTGACCTAGAACTCACACTGTAACCTAGGCTGGCCTCAAATTCACAGTGTGCAGTTGTGGTGGTGGCGCACACCTTTAATCCCAGCACTTGGAGGCAGAGGTAGGAGGATTGCCATGAGTTCAAGGCCACTCTGAGACTACATAGTGAAATACAGGTCAGCCTGGATTAGAGTGAAACCCTACCTTGAAAAACCCTACAACACAACAACACACACACACACCCTCCAGATGCATGCACCACCTTGTGCATCTGTCTTATGTGGGTACTGGGGATTTGAACCTGGGTCCTTAAGTTTTTTTTTAAATATTTTATTTATTAGAGAGAGAGAGAGGGAGAGGGAGGGAGGGAGAGAGAATGGGCATGCTAGGGAATCCAGCTACTGCAAATGAGCTCCAGATGCATGTGCCATGTGTATCTGGCTTACGTGGGTCCTGGGGAATTGAACCTGGGTCCTTTGGCTTTGCGGGCAAGTGCCTTATTCTCTAAGCTATCTCTTCAACCATCTTTCCTTTTCTTTTCTTTTCTTTTCTTTTCTTTTCTTTTCTTTTCTTTCTTTCTTTCTTTCTCTCTTTCTTTCTTTCTTTCTTTTCTTTTTTTTTTTTTTTTTTTGTTTTTCAAGGTAGGGTCTTACTCCAGCTCAGGCTTGCCTGGAATTCACTATGTAGTTTCAGGGTGGCCTCAAACTCATGGCGATCCTCCTACCTCTCCCTCCTGAGTGCTGGAATTAAAGGCATGCACCACCATGCCCGACTTTTCTCTTTTACTTTCCTTTTCTTCCCCTTCTTTTTTTTTATTTCCTTGGTGCTGGGGTCATCTTAAGTGAGACTAAAAGTCTCCATCTCTTTGGGGCCCTGATATTCTTTTTTTTGTTGTTTGTTTGTTTGTTTGTTTGAGGTACAGTCTCACTCTAGCCCAGGCTGACCTGGAACTCACTATGTAGTCTCAGGGTGGCAAACTCTCGGTAACCCTCCTACCTCTGCCTCCAGAGTGCTGGGATTAAAGGCGTGCTCCACCATGCCTGGCTCCCTGATATTCTTGATAGAAACCTCACATCAGCAGGGATCACTTGTTTTGGGTGGAACCTTCTATCTGTCTTGCCCCTCCTTCCTTAGATCTTGGGACCTGACCCTAGTACTTATCTCTTCCAAATAGCCGTGGAGGCAAAGACCCCCTCTCCAGCCCTGGGGGTCCTGGATCTCGGAGGAGCAATTATAACTTGGGTATGTACAGAGGGGCAGAGGGATGAGCTTGGTTGATGATGGAACTAGGGTTTGGACTATAGGAGCTATTTTGGGGGACCTGTGATGTATGGTGTGTTCTGCTCTTACTGTTTTGGAAGGGGAGCTGACTCCTCTCCTTTTCTCTGTAGAAGGCATCTCAGTGAAGATGTTCCTTCGTGGTCGCCCCATTACCATGTACATTCCATCTGGCATCCGCAGCCTTGAGGAGCTGCCCAGCGGTCCACCCCCGGAGACCCTCAGCCTTGACTGGGTGTATCCTGCCCCCTCCATTCCCATAGAAACCCCCCTTCCCACTGTGGGGCCATCCACCTTCCTTTTTAAAAAGTATTTATTTGCACATGTGTATGGGTGCAACAGGGACTCTTGTTGCCACAAAGCACACTAGATACTTGTGTCTGGCTTACATGGGTGGCTTGGGAATGGCACCCAGGTTGGCAGACTTTGCTGTACCATCTTCCCAGCCCCTCCCCATTCCTTCTTTACAGTTTCCTTCTGGAGGGAGCCCTGTGAACCATCTTGCACCATCCTTTTGACTATGGCACTGCCAGCTAGCTGTTGTTTCTACCCTTCCCCTTTCTCCTCAACTTGATCTGACCCTTTCCTTGACCATCATCCTCACTTAGTTATGGGTACAGGGGTCGTGACTCTCGCTCTAATCTGTTTGTACTGCGCTCTGGTGAGGTGGTCTATTTCATCGCCTGTGTGGTGGTGTTGTACCGGCCTGGGGGAGGCCCAGGGGGTCCTGGAGGTGGCGGCCAGAGACATTACCGGGGGCACACAGACTGCGTTCGATGGTGAGGGATCTGGGACAGGTGGGCTTTGGTTTGGCTGGGTGTGGAAGAGCAAAAAAAGGTCTTTCATGGGTGGTCTTGAGAGAGACTCCCTCCTGTAGAGTATCTCCTCCCCCACTTAGCCTTGCTGTTCACCCTGATGGTGTCCGTGTAGCCTCAGGACAGACGGCTGGAGTGGACAAGGATGGAAAGGTATGGTCAAAGTCAAACATCAGGCAGACAGGATGAAATTCTAGCCCAGTTTTCCTTTACAGTTCTAACTCCTTCTCCTCTTCCAGCCCCTGCAGCCTGTGGTTCACATCTGGGACTCAGAGACACTCTTAAAACTGCAGGAAATTGGACTGGGGGCCTTTGAACGTGGTGTGGGGGCCCTGGCCTTTTCAGCAGTGGTGAGCTGGGTCCAAAGCCTTTATACTCTTTTTTTTTTTTTCGAGGTAGGGTCTCAGTCTAGCTCAAGCTGATCTGGAATTCACCATGGAGTCTCAGGGTGGCCTTGAACTCATGGCAATCCTCCTACCTCTGCCTCCTGAGTGCCAGGATTAAAGGCATGCACCACTACCCCTGACCTTTGTTTTGTTTTTTAAGATAGGATCTCGTCACTAAGGCCTGTCTCTAACTCATTATGTAGCTGAGGAGCACCTTGAATTCCTGATCCTTCTGCTTCTACCTCTCCAGTGTTGGGGTTACAGGAGTATACCATCATACCTAGCTAGACCCTTATTCTTTCAATTATTTTTATTTTTACTTATATTTGAGAAAGAAAGAGAGAATGGGCATGCCAGGTCCTCTAGCCACTGCAAGTGAACTCCAGGAGCATGTGCCACCTAGTGCATCTTGTTTATATGGGTTCTGGGGAATCAAACCTGGGTCATTTAGCTTTGCAGGCTAGTGCCTTAACTGCTAAATCTTCCAGCCCTAGACCCCTGTTCTTGCCTAGGACCCCACTCTTTTGTTTTACGAGGAAGTCTCAGAAGTTCTGGCATCCTGAGCCTCACCCAGTTAGTTCTCCAGAGAAAGGGACACATGTCAACTTCTGCCCTGTCTTAATGAGTAGCCTGTGGATTCCCATACTCACATGTCCTCTGCTGTGCTCCTGTCCTCAGGATCAGGGCGCTTTTCTCTGTGTGGTGGATGATTCCAATGAACACATGCTATCCGTGTGGGACTGTGGCCGGGGAACGAAACTGGCTGAGATCAAGGTGAGATGAGGTAGCCTGGCAGGTATTTGCACTTGGGGTGGGGTGAGAATGGTGGAGTCCAGAGACTTCCAGACCTACCAGTATATTTATTTCAGTATATTTATTTCCTTTCTGGATGGGTCACCTGGGACAAAGCTCTGAGCCTCTCTGCCTTGGTTTCTTCATCTGTGACATGGGGACTTCAGGGATTAGTTTTTGTAATGCTTACTTATTTATTTGTGTGTGTTGCACCCAGGGTTTCCTGCTGTTTCAAACTAATGTCCGTTGTATGAGCCACTTTGGATCTGGCTTTATGTGGGTACTAAGGAATCAAACCCAGGCAAGCATGCTTTGTAAGCAAGCACCTTTAACCACTAAGCCATCTCTCCAGCCCTGTTTTTCTTTGTTTTGTTTTTCGAGGTAGGGTCTCACTCTAGCCCAGGCTGACCTGGAATTCACTATGGAGTCTCAGGGTGGCCTCAAACTCACAGCGATACTCCTACCTCTGCCTCCCAAGTGCTGGGATTAAAGGCGTGCACCTGGCGTGCTGTTTTTTGCTTGTTTTGTTGAAGTAGGGTCTCACTCTGGCTCAGGCTGGCCTGGAATTCACTGCACCACCAAGTTCGGCTGTTTTGTTTGTTTTTCTCACAGTACTGAGGTCAAAATTTAGGGCTTGAGCCGGGCGTGGTGGTGCACGCCTTTAATCCCAGCACTTGGGAGGCAGAGGTAGGAGGATCACCAAGAGTTCGAGGCCACCCTGGGATTGCAGAGTGAATTCCAGGTTAGCCTGAGCTAGAGTGAAACCCTACCTCAAAAAACAAAAACAAAAAACAAAACAAAACAAAAACAACAACAACAACAAAACCTTAGGGCTTGAGTATGCTAAGCAAGTATTCTACTATTGAACTACAGTCCCCAAGCCTGGGACTAGAACCATGATTGAAAGGTTTTCCTAGGGCTTCCATAGGACAGCTATTGGAATGAAGATTGAAGAATGAAGGAAACCCAGGTCTAGTGACACACAAACCTTTATACCCCAACTACTTCAAAGTCTGATTCAGGATGATAGGAAATTCAAGGCTAGCCTGGGCTACTGAGTGAGCTTACCGGCCTAGGCAACTCTTAGTAAAACACTGTCTCAGCTAGGTGTGGTGGTGCAGGTCAGCCTGGGCCAGAGTGAGACCCTATCTTGAAAAACCAAAACAACACAACAACACACTGTCTCACAAAGTAAAAAGAAGGCTAAGGATATAGCTTCATGGTAGAGTGCTTACCTAGCATGTACAAGGCCCTAGGTTCATGGCCTGGGAAGAAGGCTGAGCAGTTAAAGGCAGCCCTAGGGCTGCAAAATAACAACAACAACAATAATAAGTTGGAGCCAGGTGTGGTGATGAATGCCTTTAATCTCAGCACTCAGTACCCATGTAAACCAGATGCAGAAGGTGGCACACCCATTCTCTCTTCTATCTATCTGCCTCTCTCAATAAATAAAAATAAATTAAAAATAAAAAACCCAAGAAACAAATCTGTCTCCATCTCTCAAGTGCTAAGTTTACAGGCCTGCACAACCATGCCTGACTTTTTTTCTTTCCCTTCTGTTTTCTGAGACAACGCCAGCCTTGTCTGTAGACCAGCCTGGCCTGAAACTCACTATATATCCAAGATTAACCTTGAAATTCCAGGAGTCTCCTGCCTTAGCCTCCTGAACACTGGGATTACAAACATGTGCCACCACAGCCAACTTTCGTTTTTGTCATTTTTTGGAAGCAAGGTTTCCTTTAACCTAGGCTGGCATCAAACTCATGGCAGTCCTCCTGAGGGCTAGAATTAAAGGCATGTATCACCACACCTGGCTCCACAACCAATTCTTGACTTATTTATTTATTTATTTATTTATTTATTTATTTATTTTGGTTTTACAAGGTAGGGCTGTCACTCTGGTCCAGACTGACCTGGAATTAACTATGTAGTCTCATGGTGGCCTCGAACTCATGGCGATCCTCCTGCCTCTGCCTCCTGAGTGCTGAGATTATAAAGGCGTGTGCTGCCATGCCCGGCCCATTTTGATTTTTTGAGGCAGTTTCACTGTCATCCAGACTGACCTGGAATTCACTGTAGCCCAGGCTGGCCTTGAATTCACGGTTATCCACCTTCCTCAGCTTCCTTAGAGCTGGGGTTCAAGACAAGAGCCACCACACTTGGCTTAGGATCTGGAGGTTAAGATCATCCTTGGTTGAGTACATAGAGTTCAAAGCCAACCTGTGTTACACAGTACCTTATCACACACACAAACAGAATATTAAAACCGTCTAGGAAAACGATAGTGCTGAGGGCTTAAGGTGGCTAAATCAAGTGTCTTCCTTCCTCCAGAGTACAAATGACTCAGTTCTGGCAGTTGGCTTCAGCCCTCGCGACAGCAGCTGTATTGTCACCAGTGGGAAATCTCATGTTCACTTCTGGAACTGGAGTGGTGGAGCAGGGGTTCCTGGGAATGGGACCCTCGCCCGGAAACAGGGTGTTTTTGGGGTGAGGTGTGGATAAGTGAAAGGTGGTGGGGATGGCAGAATGTGTTAGGATTGGTCTGAGTACTATAGCCTAATGCTCCCCAATCCCTTCCCTCTGTCTTATGACATCTAATCTTTGCCTTCTCTTTGCCTTTTACCCTCTTGTCCCCTCCCCCCCCCAGAAATACAAAAAGCCCAAGTTTATCCCTTGCTTTGTGTTCCTTCCTGTTGGAGACATTCTCACTGGAGACTCAGAGGGGAACATTCTTACCTGGGGGCGCAGCATCTCTGATTCCAAGACTCCAGGCAGGGGTGGGGCCAAAGGTATGTGGTTAGGTCTAGCACTTGGGCTATCTGAGGGAACAGGGAGAGGGCTTCCTGTCTTTTACCTTGAGAGTTTGTAGTTCTCTGGGGGACTGGTAGAAGGGTTGAGGGGCAAAGGAGTGAAAGGTGGACTTTGGATCTGTCAGATCTGGGTTCATAGCACAGTTTTGCTACTGGTTGTCTGGCTGGTGGGAACATACTTCTCTAAGCTGTATTGTCAGTCACAATGCTCAGAGATAGTATTCTGTAGGTTTTCAATAGCTGGGAGTTATTACCCTATTGTCATGGCCTAGGCTGCCCTTTCTGTTCTTCCCTGCACTCTAAGAGCATAACCTACCTGGGGCTTTACCAACAGAGACCTACGTGATAACAGCCCAGGCCCATGCTCATGAAGGTTCCATCTTCGCCCTGTGTCTCCGGCGGGACGGGACAGTATTGAGCGGTGGTGGGCGGGACAGACGGCTAGTACAGTGGGGGCCTGGGTTGGTGGCTCTCCAGGAGGCTGAGGTGAGAACTGGACTAGGGTCAAGGGAGGGAGAGGAAAGGAATGGTCAGTGGACCCTGACATTGTTTCCCACCCTGTAGATTCCAGAACACTTTGGAGCAGTGAGGGCCATTGCTGAAGGCCTGGGCTCTGAGCTTCTGGTGGGAACCACAAAGAATGCATTGTTGAGGGGAGATCTGGCCCAGGGCTTCTCACCTGTGATCCAGGTTGGGAGACCAAATGCTGGGAGGAAGAGGTAGGGAAGAGGTGCTGGGGACAGCAGTGATGACAGGATGTGTTCTTTTGTAGGGCCATACAGATGAGCTCTGGGGACTCTGCACACATCCCTTCCAGAACCGCTTCCTCACCTGTGGCCATGACCGGCAGCTCTGCTTATGGGATGGGGAGGGCCATGCACTGGCCTGGAGCATTGACCTCAAGGTAGCTATCCAGCTGTTCCCGGTCCCCATGCCATACCTACCATGGCTCCCTAACATTTCCTTCTTCACCTGGCATTGCCAGTTATACTGATGTGGCTGTTCTGGCTGTCCAAATAGGAATTCTGTACTGGTAAGAACGATGCCCCTGCTTCTGATCTGGTTTTGGTCCAGCAGCTAAATGTTTATATGTAGCACAGCTAGGGACCGCCCTTCTGGTGATTAGGTGATTTCAGTGTCTTTCCCTCACTAGGCTCCAGTGATCCTGCCTCCACCTGAGTCTCCTGTCCCCTCCCTTGTCTCTTTTGGAGGAGCCTTTGACATTGTCAAGACGATGAGGTGGCCATCTTAGTTTTCCCCTCTGAAAGGGGTCTTTTTTTCCTCCAAGGTAGGGCCTCATTCACTCTAGCCCAGGCTGACCTGGAACTTACTCTGTAGTCTCAGGCTGGCCTCAAACTCACAGTGGATCCTCCTACTTCTGCTTCATGAGTGCTGGGGTTAAAGGTGTGCATCACCATGCCCAGCAAAAGGCATCTTGGTGAATTCTCCTTTTCTCTTTCCAGGAGACAGGTCTCTGTGCTGACTTCCACCCGAGTGGGGCCGTGGTGGCTGTAGGACTGAACACAGGGAGGTAAGAGAGCACCAGTACTCCTCTGAAGGAAAGCAAGGAGGTCTGGGAAGGGTTCATAGTAATGGGGAAATGGACGAGAGGTGACCAAAGCTGCTTAGAATACCAACTGTGCCTTTCCATGCTTGGTGCTTCTTTGTGTGGTCCAGACCTCTCCTCCCCTGCTGAGGTGATTGTCCCTACACCCTCCCCAGCAACTCCCTCTGAGCCTAGGAGCAGAAAGGGTGGCAGCCTAGGATGGGGAGGCAGTGGGACTGGGACACAGGACAGCAGGGAAGTGACAGGCTTACCGATTCTACAAGGCCCTTGTGGAAGGGCTGGTCTGTAGTTTCTGACATATTTTCCAGGAGGCCTCAGACCCCTTCAACTTTTATCTGCCCTTAGCTTCTTCTCGCCAGCCTAAGAAAGCAGTGCTGGCCTCTCTTCGACATCACAGTCTTTCTGAGGTTCTGACTCACTACCTCCTCACCATCTGCCCATAGCCTCCCTGAAGGTCACCTCATGTTCTACCTTTTTGATTCTCTCCCTCCCTCCAGGTGGTTGGTTTTGGACACAGAAACCAGAGAGATTGTGTCTGACGTCACTGATGGCAATGAACAACTCTCAGTTGTCCGGTATAGCCCAGGTGGGAGCCACCCCCACCCTGTACTCAGAGCCTTCTCTGTTCCTTCTCGCTCTGAGTAACTCTCTTTGCAGATGGGCTGTACCTGGCCATTGGTTCCCATGACAACGTGATCTACATCTATAGTGTTTCCAGTGATGGTGCCAAGTCCAGCCGCTTTGGCCGATGTATGGTGAGGAAGCTTGGTGGAGTGCAGGTCACCTTATCTGCAGGCATACTCACAGGGACCTGATGGAGTAAGAGTCTGAAGATGGGAAATGGTCTTTACATTGTTAAATTCATGGTCCTTGTTCCCAGGGTCACTCCAGCTTCATCACTCACCTTGACTGGTCCAAGGACGGGAACTTCATCATGTCCAATTCTGGAGACTATGAGATTCTTTACTGTGAGTGGTGGTGAGAGGACATGAGGAGAGGAGAACTGAAATGGGTCTTTTTCTCTTTCTTTTCTTTCTTTCTTTTTTTTTTTTTGTGGGTGTGAGGGGTTGGAGGTTGGGACAAGGTCTTACTACTAAGTAGTTCAAGTTGGCCTGAATATTGTTATGTAGCCAGTATGTTTTTGAATTTATGGTCCTTCTGTCTTGGCCTCCTGAGTGCTAGCATTATAGCTGTGGGCATCCATACTGGGTGCTGAGGGAGGCATCTAGTCAGGTGGGGATGAATACTGGTGGAAATGCAAGCAGAAGGGCTGATAATCAGATATGGTGGTGGAGATGGGGAGAAAATGGAGGTGGAATAACACAAAAATAGGAAACACTTTGGTTGGAAAATAGTTTCATACCATATCCTCTTCCCACAAAGACTTGAGGAAGTTGGAAAGTGCATCAAGACAAGATTGTTTTGGTAGTTTCTGGGATTAGGTATGGAGGAGCTGACTTTACAGATGAAGAACTCATGAGGAACTGTAGAATTTCATTAAGTGGCTGAGGCAGGAAGATAGAGAAGTCCAGGCCAGTCTAGGCTACACCGTGTCTCAAAACAAAAACAAGAATCAAGCTGGACATAGTGGCACATGCCTTTAATCCTAGCCCACGGGAGGCAGAGGTAGGAGGATTGCTGTGAGTTCAAGGCCAGTTTCAGATTACATAGTATATTCCAGGTCAACCAGGGTTAGAGCTACTTGGCCCGCCTATTCTCTTCCCATTTTCTCTCATAAATAATTACATAAATAAAATATTGTAAAAAAAAAACAACAACAAACAAAACCTGGCCAGGTATGGTGGTGCACGCCTTTAATTCCAGCACTTGCAAGGCTGAGGTAGGAGGATCTGGCTGTGAGTCCAAGGCCAGCCTGGGACTACAGAGTGAATTCCAGGTCAGCCTGGGCTAGAGTGAGACCCTACCTCCGAAAAACAAACAAAACCAATAAACACACAGGGGAGTTTCATAGCGGGGGGCTACCTGTGATGAGGTCACATTCTCAACTGAGGAGAGTGAGACCTGAGTTGAGTGGGGCATCCTTTGCCTAGGGGACGTGGCTGGAGGCTGCAAGCAACTAAGGAATCGCTATGAGAGCCGAGACCGGGAATGGGCTACCTACACTTGCGTGCTGGGCTTCCATGTCTATGGTGAGCAGCGATACAGGGACTCAGAACTCCCTGGGAGGGTTGGGGAGACAAGATGAAGTCCAGGCTCAGGATGCTGCGCATGTGTCTGTGGGGTGGGCATCAAACCCGCAGATCCAGCCCAGGAAGCCTTTCTGGCCCTTGGTACTAAGGATTGCCTGGAATGTGGCCAGTGGTGTTCATGGCTGCCTGAGAGCCAGTGCACCTCTGGGTTTGGGGTGGCAGGGAGGCAGTATGGCTGAGGCCACCTGCTGTGTTAGGTGTGTGGCCAGATGGCTCGGATGGGACCGACATCAACTCCCTGTGCCGCTCCCACAATGAGCGCGTGGTGGCTGTAGCTGATGACTTCTGCAAAGTTCACCTCTTCCAGTACCCGTGTGCTCGTGCCAAGGTGAGGTCACTGGGGACTGGATTGTTGCTACTGGGTGGGCAGGTCTCAAGGCTTTGCAGACATTCTAACTAGACTTTCTGTCCGGCCCAGGCGCCCAGTCGCATGTACGGGGGCCATGGCAGCCACGTGACCAGCGTCCGGTTCACGCACGACGACTCATACCTCGTCTCGCTAGGCGGCAAGGATGCCAGCATCTTCCAGTGGCGGGTGCTGGGTGCTGGAAGCCAAGTGCTGGCTCCCGCCACGCCCTCTCGAACTCCATCCCTGTCCCCAGCCTCCTCCCTAGATGTGTGATCGCCGCTGGACAGGATCGGCTGGCCCTGCATTGTGGCCATACCCTGGCCAAAACCCCCAGAATCAAGGGCAAACCTCGCCTGAGCTGACTTCGATACATTCCCAATCGCGCATTTCCCTGGAGGGGCGGTTGTGAATCGTTCCCTTGCACACACTGTACAGACCCGCTGGTTGAGCCAGGCAGCTCCCACCTGGGCTCTGACTCCCGTTGACTGCTGTGGGGCAATAAAAAGAAAACAAAGTCGCCTCCCAATGCTTTTGTGGGGCAAGGCGGGCGCCTCAGGGACCTGTGGGTGAGGATGAAGGAAGAAAGTGGAGGGCGGAAATGATGAGTGGAGCACAGACCAAACATGCAAATAACAGGCAAAGCTGCTTGCAAATAATCCCGAGGAGCGCGCGGTCTCAGTCACAGTCGCAGCTGCTGGGATGCCTGAGCGCAGAGTTAAATCCTGCTCTACTCCCGCCCTCGGAGGAGTGGCCGAGTTACAACGGAAATAGCCGAGCGCGCGGCCGCGGCTGATCGAAAGAAGCCGAACTCCTTCCGGAAGGGGCCGATCTGTGGGGTCTTGCTCTGCGACCTGAGCCGAGCGCCGGGCCTTGTTCTCCGGATCAGCCGAAGGTGTTCCGGAAGGAGGCGAGCCCGGACTCCGGCAGGGCAGGCTTTCCCCCTGCCTGGCAGTGCACGACGTCTGGTGCGGCTCCGCTAGGGTGTGGAGAGCCGGAACCTATCCGCGGTGCTACAGGAACCGAGCTCGTTCCGGAAGAAGCCGAGCAGACTGGCGCCGGCCTCGGCGTCCCCCGGCGTGCGGCGGTAGCAGCGGCGGCGACCGCGCGGGCCGGGATGAGCCGCGACGGCTGAGGTTGCCGAGGTGCTGGCTGCGCGGGCCGCATCGAGAACCCCGCGAAGCGCCAGCCCGGCGCTGGGGGCTTTGCCTCCAGCAGAGCTCTGTCTCCGCCAGCCTCCCGGACCTCTTTGTGCGGCCGGAGGCGGCGGCGGGAACGACCATGGCGGCCAACATGTACCGGGTGGGAGGTGAGTATCCGGGGCGGAAGAGGTTGGGGGTCGGGACTGAGTAGGCTCCGTACTCCGCGGCGCGAGGGGGAGCCACGTCTGGCCCGGGGCGCCGACCGGAACCGGAACCGGAGAGCCAGGGTACCGCGACGGCGACGCTGCCCGGCGCCGAGTCGCCCGGAGTGGCTTGAGGGCATCCCCGACGGCAGCCTGAGAGCTGCGTCCCGGACCGCGGAGTGGGGCTTGGGGACCTGGCCCCGGGGCCGGCCAGGCAGCCGCGGCGCAGGGGCCGAAGCCCGGCCGCGCAGTTTCCTCTCCCTTGCTTTGTGCTTCTCTCTCGGTTCACGATGGTGAGGGCCCCGAGCTAGTGCGAACAATTAGCTCGCTTTTTTGACACAACGGTGCAACTCCATCGCAGAGTTGTGGAGATCGTAGCAGGGGGAACCCTTGCTTCTCATCCCGTGTGGCTCACTTTTGAATGAAGATCTAGCTTTAGAGCTAGGGGTGGGAGTAACTCCTATTTTCTTGTTTCAACACTTCCACGTCTCAGTGTCTTTATTTAGAACCCTACCTCCTTTTAGTTCACTCAGGCCCACTCTCGGTGCTCGGGGCTCCCTCATCTCTGACCTCTTCCCGGTTCTCCCTCCCCTCCTACAGATTATGTCTATTTTGAGAACTCTTCCAGCAATCCTTACCTGGTTAGACGGATTGAGGAGCTCAACAAGGTAAGTGGAGTAGAATGCACTAGTGGTCTCTTTTTTCCCCTGGATCTTTAAGGCGGGAGGACACTGAGGAGCCTATTTATTGGCTTGAATATTCATTCATTCATTCATTCATTGTATATACGTAGTTTAGGCTTTTAAGAGCTTAGGAGGATAACTTCACTGTTCTGTCACGAGGTTCAAAAAAAGGGATTTGGAATTCTATTTTTGAATGTAAGTCGTTACCGGCATTTTTTTTTTTTTTTACTCTTGTACTTGAGTCCCTTACAGATTATTGACTGTTGTTAGTCTCTTTGTGCATCTCATCTCCGCTTTCAAACCACCAATTTTCCTTATCACGTTTTTCTCTCTCTTAGACTGCAAATGGAAACGTGGAAGCAAAGGTTGTCTGTCTTTTCCGGCGAAGGGATATATCCAGCAGCCTCAACAGCCTGGCGGATAGTAATGCCAGTGAGTGTCTTCATTTCCCCCTTTCTCCTGTTCCTTGTGATCTGAGGCCTGGGCATGTTCCTGCAGGTGTTCCCCTAGTAGCATGCCCCAGACAGGGTGTGAGTTTAAGAGTTGGAAGTGCCTGGTCTGCAGAGGGAGGCTTGTTTTTACACGTTAGGCTGGAAGCGGGGTGCAGAGACCATGATAAGGAAAGCTGATTGTGGTTTCTGTGTGTAAGAAGAGCTTTAGAGACTCCAGGCATTTGTTGACAGTTTGGGGTACATTGGGACAATGGGCGAAGGTCCAGGTGAAGAGGAACATACTGTTTGGAAAAGCCTGGATAACAGGGAAGCAGACTGATTTTTGTAATCACAAGATGGTGAGGATACATTGAAGGGAGACAGCAGGAGCTAGGGGATGGTAGGAAAGTTTTTTTGGCCACCCTTTTTTTTTTTTTTTTTTTTTGAGGTAGGGTCTCACTCTGGCTCAGGCTGACCTGGAATTCACTATGTAGCCTCTCAGGGTGGCCTTGAACTTCATGGTGATCCTCCTACCTCTGCCTCCCAAGAGCTGGGATTAAAGGCGGGTGCCACCACGCCTGGCTCCCTTTTTTATTTTATGTATTTTGGTCCCCCCCCCCCCAGGTAGGGTCTCACTCTAGCCCAGGCTAGCTTGGAACTCAGTCTGTGGTCCCAGACTGGCTTTGAACTCACAGCAATCCTCCTACCTCTGCCTCTTGAGTGCTTGGATTAAAGGCAGGTGCCACCATACCAGGTGCCCTTTTCTATATTTTTTCAGCAAAGTCTCACTAGCCCATGCTGGCTTCATTGTGATCTTCCTCCCCAGTACTGGAATTAAAAACAAGTGCTTGGATTAAGGGCGTGAACCATCACACCCAGCACTTTTTAAATTTATTTATTTATTTATTTATGATTTTTTTATTTTTTTATGATTAAGTTTTTAAACAGTTTTTATTCATTTTTATTTATTTAGTTGAGAGTCACAGAGAGAGAAAGAGGCAGATGGAGAGAGAGAGAGAGAGAGAGAATGGGCACACCAGGGCCTCCAGCCACTGCAAACGAACTCCAGAGCGAGCGCCCCCTTGTGCATTTGGCTTATGTGGATCCTGGGGAACGGGGGTCCTTAGGCTTCACAGGCAAGTGCTTAACTGCTAAGCCATCTCTCCAGCCCTAATTTATTATTTTTTTAATTTAAAAAAAGTTTTATTTATTTATTTATTAGAGACAGAGAGGGAGAGAATGACAGAAAGAGAGTGAGAATGGGCGTGCCAGGGCCTCTAGCCACTGCAAACGAACTCCAGATGCATGCGCCACCATGTGCATCTGGCTTACGTGGGACCTGGAGAATTGAACCAGGGGGTCCTTAGGCTTCTCAGGCATAGGTCTTAACCGCTGAGCCATCTCTCCAGCCCCCTAATTTACTTTTATTAACAACTTCCATGATTGTAAACAACCAGCACTTTTTTCTCTCTCCCATTTTCCTCTCCAATATCTTTCTTTTGGTCTTCATTTCTTTTTTTTTTTTTTTTTTTCCTCCGAGGTAGGGTTTCACTTTAGTTCAGGCTGACCTGAAATTGACTATGTAGTCTCTGGGTGGCCTCGAACTCACGGTGATCCACCTACCTCAGTCTATGTCATTAAAGTCGTGCGCCACTACACGACTATTTCTGCTTTCTGAGTGGTGTGTAAGTTGGGTTTGGGCTGCATTTCCATGACACCCTTAGCAGCATTTATGACAGAATTGTGAGCATCTGTAATGAGGTATAAGGCCAAGGAGGAAAGCTGGTGGGTAAGGGTGAGATACTGAGGTAGGAAATATTGTCTCTGGGTTAGCAGTTCCAAGGTGCCTGCCTTCTGGATTAACTTCTGATTTGGCTCCTTCTTCCTTAACATCTTAGGGGAGTTTGAGGAGGAATCAAAGCA
Source organism: Dipus sagitta (assembly GCA_036346955.1). Taxonomy (NCBI): domain Eukaryota; kingdom Metazoa; phylum Chordata; class Mammalia; order Rodentia; family Dipodidae; genus Dipus; species Dipus sagitta. The sequence goes on from CM070770.1 coordinate 165,844,215, forward strand.
GCCAGGAGTGTCGGAGCAGCAGAGACATCAGCTTAAGCACCGGGAGCTTTTTCTCTCTCGGCAGTTTGAATCATTACCAGCCACCCACATAAGGTAAAGGACATTCAGGGCCAGTGTGGCCTGCAAGCACACATTTAGAAGGAGAGGAGTGGGTGGTGTACTGAAGATGCTGTGGAGAGGGAATGAAGAGGTAACTCGAGTATGTCTGGTCTGTCTCCCATAGAGGGAAATGCAGTGTGACACTCTTGAACGAGACAGATATTCTGAGCCAGTACCTGGAAAAGGAGGTGAGTGTGTATTGGGAGAAGAGGGATAGAGGGGGTATTTCTCCTAATAGAAGAAAAGGAGAGCGGGGAGGTGAAGGGTTGACTGCCTATCAGGAAAACTCTGGGCCCACCGAACTGCACCCACCTACATGCATTGTTGCCTCACTCATCTCTCTCTGCATCTCCAGGACTGCTTCTTTTACTCACTGGTATTTGACCCTGTGCAAAAGACACTTCTAGCTGATCAAGGGGAGATCAGAGTTGGTTGCAAATACCAAGCTGAGATCCCAGATCGCCTGGCAGAGGGTAAGTAATAGGAAAGGCTATATGGTTGTTGAGTTATCTGACTCCTAGGAGCATGCAGATGGTACACGTGCATGAATGGCATGCCCTGAGGTGTGCAGTGTGGTCTGCCAGGCTTTCTGATGTGACCCTGACAGAATAGAGCTGTAGGAATCCCAAAGAGGCAAATGGGTACAGTGGGGAGAGGGGGATTCTGAAAGGTGATGTGGTTGACAGAACCCAAAGCAGAGAAAAGGAGAAGATGCCAATTATTTCCCTCTCCCTAATGACGTTATTGCTTGGTTCCCCAGGAGAATCAGACAATCGGAACCAACAGAAGATGGAGATGAAGGTCTGGGATCCAGACAACCCTCTCACAGACCGGCAGATTGATCAGTTTCTCGTGGTGGCCCGGTGAGGGGTGGGTGGATGAGGAAGATGGGCTGGGGAGGTGTGGACAGAGTTATACGAGTCCCACCCATTCTTAGAGGTGGCCTGTATTTGTGTTTTTGGCATGGATGGTTTTGCTTGGACTTTTTCCTTTTTGACTTCTCCATCTTTCTCTTAGAGCTGTGGGCACCTTTGCAAGAGCCCTAGATTGTAGCAGCTCCATTCGGCAGCCAAGCCTGCACATGAGTGCAGCTGCTGCCTCCCGAGACATCACCCTGGTGAGCACAAGTTGGTGGGTAGTTGAGCAGGCTGGGCTTTTCTGGGACTTGCAGAGCCTGGGGGCAGGGGAGGATGGTGTCTTGGAGGAAAGTAGGAGTGTTTCATAAAAGAGCAGCCTCGTGGTGCTAAGACTTCAGGTCCTCAGTCTTATTTTCCATTCTTTTGGTAGTTTCATGCCATGGACACATTGCAAAGGAATGGCTATGACCTGGCAAAGGCCATGTCGACCCTGGTGCCTCAGGGTGGTCCAGTGCTGTGTCGGGATGAGATGGAGGAATGGTCTGCTTCTGAGGCCATGCTATTTGAAGAGGCCTTAGAGAAATATGGGAAGGATTTCAATGATATTCGCCAGGATTTTGTAAGTGAATCAGGCTAGAAGGGGTGGAAGGAAAGATTGACAGCTCAAGGAACCATGACTTTGAGACAGATGCCAACTCATATCTTCCCTCTACCCTCTGTAGCTACCCTGGAAATCACTTGCAAGCATAGTCCAGTTTTATTACATGTGGAAAACCACAGACCGGTATATTCAGCAGGTAAGGTCAGGGCCAGGAAGGTTGGACCAGTGGCTACCTGCTCATCTCTTGCCTTTGGGTGTGATGATGTCCTCCCTGTTCAGATCTCTGATTCTTTTTTTCTCTTCTTTTTTCCTTGCAGAAAAGATTGAAAGCTGCAGAAGCAGATAGCAAACTGAAACAGGTCTACATCCCCACCTAGTAAGTGTGGCCGAGAGGGGAGATGAGTATGCCTCGCCTCTCCCTGCTTCTACTTCCCTTAGTGGTTGGGAATGGGTTGTAAGTACAGTCAGACTGTCAAGATGGGGGTTGGAATGTATCTCAGTAGTGTCTCAGTAGTAAACACATGCTTTGCATGCACAAGACCCTCTCTCTGTTCAATCCCCTGTACTCCAAAAGAAAGACAGACACAGGTGTAAATAAGTTCTTTTGTTGACCAGTTTCTGGTTTTTCCTCTTGCCCCCTTCATTAGCACTAAGCCAAATCCTAACCAGATCATTTCTGTGGGTTCAAAGCCTGGCATGAATGGGGCTGGATTCCAGAAGGGCTTGACTTGTGAGAGCTGCCACAGTAAGTTCCAGGGAGGGGAGGGACAGGGTTGTGGGGGAATGGGAGACCCTTCTGGCTCAGGAATTTGAGGGCTCAGGTGGCATGTTTCCTGCCAACAACCTCCTACCTTCTCTCAACATTCTTACAGCCACACAGTCTGCCCAGTGGTATGCCTGGGGCCCACCCAACATGCAGTGCCGCCTTTGTGCTTCCTGTTGGATCTACTGGAAGAAGTACGGGGGACTGAAGACCCCGACCCAGCTTGAAGGGGCTGCTCGGGGCACCACAGTAAGATTCACTGGGTGGATGAATAGGATAGTGCAATGAATATATTGTGAGCTTTAGGCAAAGGCCACACTAGTTTTTTCCATGGAGATGGTTAGATGGGCAGGGAGTGCTTAGTGTTGGGTTACCAGGTAGGTTGAGGTGTCAGATAAAGAAATCAGGCAGTTTGAAACCTAAGGACTCAGTTCAGTTCCCTAGTATCCATGTAAGCCAGATGCAAATGGTGGCGCATGTGTTCAGTTTGTTTGCAGTGGCTAGAGGCCCTGGTGTACCCATTCATATTCTCTCTCTCCCCTTTCTCGAAGGAAGGAGGGAGGGAGGGAAAAAGGAAGGAAAGAAGGCAGAAATAAAGTAAGAGAACCTCAGTGCTGATCTGCAATTTCCCTTTTCTCTATGCCCTTCGTCTAGGAGACACATTCAAGAGGTCATTTATCCAGACCCGAAGCCCAGAGTCTCTCCCCCTATACGACCAGCGCTAACCGGGCCAAGCTCTTGGCTAAGAACAGGCAGACTTTCCTGCTCCAGACCACAAAGCTGACCCGTCTTGCCAGACGGATGTGCAGGGACCTGTTACAGCCGAGGAGGGCTGCCCGACGGCCCTATGCCCCTATCAATGCCAATGCCATCAAGGCAGAGTGTAAGAACAGGAGTGATGGGGTTCAAGGTTGCTCTGCCAGTCTTTATATAGATGTTTAATGGCAGTAGGGATAGTAATCACAGAGATTTTTATTAGATTAGACATGACTTGGTCCTAGAAGAGGCCTGAATAAATGAGGTTCCTTCAGAAACTCATCTGCTAGATGTAGTGGTTTACAGGCCTGTAATTCTAGCATTTAGGAGGTTGAGGAAGGATGATCATTGTAATTTTGAGGCTAGCCTGGACTACATAGATCCTTTCGTAAAGAAGATGGATGTGATGGCACATGGTTACATTGTAGCACTGGGGAGAGAGGGGCGAGAGTATCATAGCAAGTTCTAGAACAGTTGAGGGCCAGCCAGGGCTACATAGCAAAGCCCTAACAAATAAAAATAAATAAGTAAATAAATAAAAAATAAAAGCCAGGCATGGTGGCACATGCCTTTAATCCTAGTACACGGGAGGCAGAGGTAGGAGGATTGCCGAAAGTTTGAGGCCACCCTGAGACTACATAGTGAATTCCACGTCAACCTGGGGCTAGAGCAAGACCCTTCCTTGGGGAAAGAAAAAAAAACAAAAAACAAAAAACAAAGCAACCCAACCAAAGTAACCAGAAGCTTTTGTCCTCACTCTAGGCTCCATTCGACTTCCTAAGGCTGCCAAGACTCCACTAAAGATCCACCCTCTGGTGCGGCTGCCTCTGGCAACTATCGTCAAAGATCTAGGTATGGGATGGGGAGACAGAAATGGGGAACCAGTTCAGGTAGTTTTATTTATTTATTTTTGTGGTGCTGGGGATCAAGTCCAGGATCGCATATGTGCTAGGCTACAGCTTTACCACTGAGCTACATCCCCAGCTCCAGGTTTTTCATAGGCTCTGATACGATTTGATGATGATATACTCACCATTTCTGCTTTTGAGGGTTCCTATATAAACTGTTGTCCCAAGAAGGTGAAAAAGGGAAAAAGGAAAGTACATATTGAAGAGAAGATTTGAAAGTTCTCTGGTATTTTTTTTTGGCAGTGGCCCAGGCACCTCTGAAACCAAAAACACCTCGGGGTACCAAGACACCAATCAACAGAAACCAGCTGACCCAGAACAGGGGCCTGGGGGGCATTATGGTGAAACGGGCCTATGAGACTGTGAGTTGATAGTGGGATAGAGCAAGCTGAATTGGGTGGGCTTTTGTTTCTGAGAGGAGTATGGGAGTTGGAGAGCAGCTCCCTTATGTTGCCCCATCCTTTTCCAGATGGCAGGGGCAGGGCTCCCCTTCTCTGCCAATGGAAGGCCTCTGGCCTCAGGGATTCGCTCAAGCTCACAGCCAGCAGCCAAACGTCAGAAATTAAACCCAGCTGATGCCCCCAATCCTGTGGTATTTGTAGCCACAAAAGATACCAGGTAGGGAGGGAGTCCACCATGGGCAGGATGATAGGCTGACAACCAGGTTGGTGGGTGTGTGGGAAATAGAAGTATCTGAGCAGACTAGCTCCAGGAAAATGATGCAGAAAAGAATGGGGGTACCAGAAAAAATGGGTCAGAAAGAAGACAGCTGTAGAGTGGAATATAAGTTTTACCTGAGAGTCTCTTCATTCCATTCCTGTCTTGGTTTTCTGGCTAGGGCTCTACGGAAGGCTCTAACCCACCTGGAAATGCGGCGAGCTGCCCGAAGGCCCAACTTGTCCCTAAAGGTGAAGCCAACGCTGATTGCAGTGCGGCCCCCAGTTCCTCTACCTGCACCACCTTCACATCCTGCCAGCACCAATGAGCCTATTGTTCTGGAGGATTGAACATCTGAGGGAAAGGGAGGTGGACTGAGAGGTAGAGAGTGGGTGCCCAGGGCACTTAAACCTCCTTGTAGTATCAAAGGGAATAAGGAGTGAGGGAGAACTGGAGCTAGTGTGTCCCTGGAGGGTTGGGCACCCTCTAGTATCACTGCCTCAGTGACTTTCCCTCTTGTGCTCCTCCATGCTTGTGATGGAGGATAGCCTTCAGGATGGCCCTTGTGGGCACCTAGCCTGGTTAGGGGGTAGGACCCACAGTTGTCTTGGACAGATTAGGGGGGAGGGTTTTTTAATTTTTTAAAAATTTTGCCTCCCTTTGTGAAAGGGACAGGGGAGAGGGAAGAGTAAACAGGTATCTGGTGGTAGTACCTGGCTGGGGGAGGGGGGTGTGCACTGCCATGTCTATCTTTCTTTTTTCTTTTTTTTTTCTTTTCTAATTGGGGGTTTCTCTTACTGTCCGGTGTCCGGACTTTCCTAATTGGAGTTTGAGTCCCCTTAGCTGGCACCTACCCCCCCATGCTTGCTCTTTCTTCCCTCCCCTTTCCCCTTCTGCCTTTTGTATGCCAATTCTCAGAAATAAAGATCTTTTGTCTGTTTTTTAACCTTGGATTCTGTAATTGGTTCTTATAGTAACAAATAAAAAGCTGTTTTCTTCAGTTCTTCTTGGCTCAGCTGTTCTCTGCCATGGGTGGGTGTGTGTGTGTTGGGAGTGACTTTGAGAGGGAAAATAAAGGACAAAGGACAATAAAAGAGGTACAGATGGTACTTGTCTTAGGAACAGCTTTATGAGACGTGCAGCCTGTATGAGGAAGCCTATGCCAGCTAGCCTTGTGGGAATCAAGCTGCCTCCAGCTCCCAGTGAGGCTAGAGTCCAAGTATCATGTTGGTCCAGATTCACTCAAGGCTTTGTAAGGCTTCCACAGAAAGAGAATGTGAGAATGTTTCTTGTTTTCTAATTCAGCCACCCCCCCTTCATTTTCTGTTTTGATTCTGGAAAACTGAACCCAGCATCTTGTGTGAGGTAGGGAAATGCGCTATCACTGAGCTACATCCTCAGCCCTCTCCTGTCTTTTACTCTCAGTTCTGGAAATAATCACAGGCAGGGTAAGATGTAGCGCACCGTGGTATGAGGAATACCATGGTACTGAAGGATCTTATTAGGATAAGCTCTGGTGTATGGGCACAGACTGCTGCTTCAGGATCTGCAAGATCAACCTTAGCAACCACCTCCCTAGCGAGTGAGATGAGTGTTAGTACTGTTTCCTGCTTTTTTTGGAAGATTTGAATAATGTCTGAGAAACAACTTCGAACAAGTTCAGTCTACTTTGGACACCAGATAGAAGGGTCTCTAGTTGTGACTTGTACAGGGTCACAGACATAGTTTTCTGATTCCAGTCCACTGCTTGTTGCTGATAAACCACAGCAGGAACTGCCAAGCCCACCTGGTAGCCCATTCATGATCCCTTTCTTTAGTGTTTCCTTAGCACCCTTATTCTCTTGCTTTCCCTCTTCTCCCAGGCAAAGTCTCATTGTAGCCCAGGCTAGCCTGGAACTCAACTCTGTAGTCCCAGGCTGGCCTTGAACTCATTGTGATCCTCCTACCTCAGGCTTCCAAGTGGTATTAAAGGTATGAGCCACCATGCCCTCCCCCTCCCTTCTTTTGAGGTAGGGTCTTGTTCTAGCACAGGCTGACCTGGAATTCACTCTAGTCTCAGGGTGGCCTCAAACTCATGGAGATCCTCCTACCTGTGCCTCCCGAGTGCTGGGATTAAAGGCGTGCCCAACCACTTTTGAGTCTACACTAGGAACTATAACAGTCTGGGGCATCAGCAACACTTTCCTGCCCACGCCCTCATTAGGCTATATCACCGAGAACCAATGTCTATAGCGCCTTGTTAATGTACTTCATGTAGCCCACAACTGCAGACGCAACAGGCCTGGCCTGAACTCCAGCGATCTGGCTGTGGCCTGGTGAAATCCAGAAGGTGACTTGTGTGGGAAGACCTACCCTACCAGGACTACCAAGAGGCCTGGGAAGCACCTGTTTTTAAGAACCTGGCTGTGGAGGGAGACAGTCTGGATCATGTGGGAGGTCCCAGGGTCAGCCCTGAAATCCATAAAATAAAAGATTGGAAACTGCCTATCCTCCATCTTTATTCGCCAGGTAAATTTGGGATTGCGAGTAGTGTTGCTAAGGTCTCTACAGTCCCCTGATGGAAGCACCAAACCGCCCGCGACCACTTGGCAAGAAGACCCACCAGCTGTCACCAGGCAGCCCAGATGCCAGCAGGCGCCAGCCTTTGTACTTGCTTTATGAATATTCACGATTCTTTGAGCCAATCAACGGCGGAATAGGCCAGAGCCCACCAATTGGTTTGCAATAGGCCAATAAGCATCGTAGATGGGCGGCTTTTCTTACAGCAGGCCGAAAAGCGGAACCGTCAGTCTTAGGAGTTTGGTTTCCGGAGGAGTGTGCTGCCTCTATTGGCGGATTTACATCACTTCCTGTTTCACAGGCGGAAGTGAGTTTCTAGCGCGTTGCGACCTGGGGAAGTTAGTTCCGGTGGTGGCAGGAGTGGTTGTGGTTTGTCGGTCCGGGAGAGTCACCATGGCGGCGGTGGATTCGGATGTCGAATCGCTGCCGCGTGGGGGTTTCCGCTGCTGCCTGTGCCGCGTTACTACAGCCAACCGTAAGCGGTGGCTTGTGAGGGCGGGGGAGGCTGTAGGGTTCCTCAGGGTCTAGCGAAAGTTAGGGTAGTTGGTAGGGTCACCTACCTCCGTTCTCACTTAGCGTATCCGAGGACATTGGAGAGTAGGGAAGATCCCACCACCTTACACCCTTCCTGCATACTGAAATGTCTGCGGGGAAGAAATATTGTTTTCTTCCTTCCTTGGCCATCATTTACTGTGCCTAGTTCGCTGCTGGCCTTGGGTGGAACAAAGGCTTCAGTTTCACTGCGCCATGGATATGTTTGGAGAGATGAGGCATCACCGACAGGGCAGTAATTAAGTCTGAGAATTCCTACAGAGGCCCTCTTCAGAGGCGAGGGTAGGTGGAACAGTGCATGAATGACTGGAGCAGAAGGTGCTAGTGTGGAAGAGTTAAAAGATGATTTGGTCGGGCGTAGGGGCGCTAGCCTTTAATCCCAGCACTTGGGAGGCAGAGGTAGGAGGGTCGCCTGAGACTACCTAGTGAATTCCAGGTCAGCCTGGACTAGAGTGAGACCCTACCTCGGGGGAAAAAAAAAGGATGGATTTGGAAAGCTAGACAAAGTCCTTTCTTATATGACAGGCTAGGGTCTCAATGAAATCTCAAAGTCTACTTTTTTAAAAAAATCATTTATTTGGGTTGGAGAAATGGCTCAGCAGTGAAAGACGCTTTCTTTGAAAAGCCTGACGGCCTGGGTTTGATTCCCCAGTTACCACATAAAGTTAGATGCTAAGTGGTGCATGAATCTGGAGTTCATTTACAGTGGCAAGAGGCCCTGGTGTGTCCATTCCCTCTGTCTGTCTTCTGTCACTCTTTGCTTGCAAATAAATAATCATTTATTTAAGAGCATTAGGATGGGTGCGCCAGGGCCTCTTGGAGGTGCAAACAAACTCCAGACACATGTGCCACTTTTATGCATGTGATTTTGCATGGGTACTGGGAAATAAAACCTGGGCCAGCAGGCTTTGCAAGCAAGTACATTTAACCACTGAACCATCTCCTCAGTCCTAAAGTCCACTTTTTTTTTTTTTTTTTTTTTTCGAGGTAGGGTTTCACTCTGGTCCAGGCTGATCTGGATTTCACTATGTAGTCTTAGAGTGGCCTGGAGCTCACGGTGATCCTCCTTCCTCTGCCTTGCGAGTGCTGGGATTAAAGGTGTGCGCCACCATGCCCAGTTTAACCCCGCAAGTATTGTAGTGACATCAATCAGCTGACTGACAGATGTACCATATACCAGACTGCAGGTGCTATACATGAGTAATACCTATGTAGCAGGCACAATTATCATCTCCATCTTATGTCCGAGAAAGTGATCATTGTAACCACAATTGATCCCTGAGGGTCTTCCAGGACCCAGATTTCGACTGAAATAGTTTCCAGCTAATTTCTCTACAGTTTGCAGTTGTTGCTCTACTTACTGCCTATTGATGACTTAAAGACTACCTTCAGTGTAGCTATTTATCCTAGGAATCACTTAGAGAATGCACTATATAGCTAAAAGGAAAAAAAAGTGAGCAGAGTGTGGGTGATACACACCTTTGGTCCCAGCACTCAGGAGGCAGAGGAAGGAGGATTGCCATGAGTTCACGGCCGTCCTGAGACAACATAGTGTATTCCAGGTCAGCCTGGACTAGAGTGGGACACTACCTTGGGAAAAAAAAAAATTGTAGAAGGAGCCAGCACCTTGTTTATTCAAATGTCACACTTGGGATGGAGAGATAGTTTAGCGGTTAAGGTGCTTGCCTGCAAAGCCAAAGGACCGGGGTTCGATTCCCGTGTCCCAAGATCCACGTAAGCCAGATATCCAAGGTTGGACATACATTTGGAGTTCATTTGCTCAAATATCACACTCCTGTGTCTTAGGAGGATCAGAAGGATTTAGGGTTGCAGAGAGCAGAGCCAAGGATCACACACATTGAGGAATTTTTTTTTCATACATTTTAAAAAATGTGTGCCTGCGCACGCGTGCATGCATGTCAGGGTCGCTTGCTGCTGTGAACAATTACCAGTCTGGGTTATATGTGGGTGGTTAGAGAATTGAATCTGGGCCAGCAGGCTTTGTAATCAAGCACCTTTAATCATTGAGCCCTCTCCCTCCAAAAATAATTTTTTTTGAGGCAAGCCCAATAGACTGGCCTTAAAAAAAAAAAAAAACAAACAACTTTATTTTTATTTATTTGAGAGAGAGAGAAAGGCAGAGAGAAGGAAAGAATGGGCGTGCCAGGGCCTCCAGCCACTGCAAACGAACCCCAGACACATATGCCCTCTTGTGCATCTGGGCTTACGTGGGCCCTGGGGAATCGAACCGAGGTCCTTTGGCTTTGCAGGCAAACACCTTCAATGCTAAGCCATCTCTCCAGCCCCTCTTTTTTTCTTTTCTTTTTAATACGAGAGAGAGAGGAATGTATTCCTGGGCCTGCAGTCACTACAATTGAACTCCAGACTTGTGCACATGTGCAACATTGAGTGCTTGCATCATTGTGCGTCTGGCTTACATTGGACCTGGAGAGTTGAACATGAGTCCTTAGGCTTTGCAGGCAAGCTCCTAAACCACTAAGCCATCTCTCCAGCCCAGAATAATTTTTTAAAGAGTTTATTATTTGTGTGTGTATCTATGTATATGTGCATCAGGGTCTCTTGCTGATACTTTGAATACCAAACACATGCCATTTTGTGTCCAACTTATATGTGGGTGCTAAGGAATTGAACTTAGGCCATCAGGCTTTGCAAGTAAGTGCCTTTAACCACTAAGCTATCTCCTCAGCCCTCCGAGGAATAATTCTTTAAAATATTTTTATCTTATTTATTTGCAAGCAGGGACAGAAAGAGAATGGGTGCACCAGGTTCCCTAGCTGCTGCAATCAAACGCCAGATACATGTGCCATTTTGTGCATATGGCTTTACATGGGCACTGGGGAACAGAACTTGGGTCCTTAGGTTTATGTTTATGTCTCACACTTTTCTCTGCAGGACCCAGCCTAGAAGCTCACTTGGGAGGGCGGAAGCACCGGCATCTGGTAGACCTTCGAGCTGCCAGGAAGGCCCAGGGACTTCGCAGTGTGTTTGTCAGTGGCTTTCCCAGGGATGTGGATTCTGCTCAGCTCTCTGAGTACTTCCAGACATTTGGCCCTGTGGCCAGTGTTGTCATGGACAAGGACAAGGTAGAAAGAATGATTCTGGGGTTAAAGTGTGAATTAGATATGCCACATATGAAAAGAAAGGAGAAAGTAACCAATAGCCTGTTTTGGTGGATTGCCCTTGGTAGACATCACAAAATTTAGTAGGGTATGGTGGCTCAAGACTATAATCCCAGCACTCAGGAGAGGCTGAGGTAGGACCACTAGGAGCTCCAGGCTAGCCTGGACTACATAGTGAGTTCCATCTAGGTCAGCCTTGGCTAGAGTGGGCCACTACTTCAATAACCAAACAAACAAATATGGGAACTTAGAATAGCCCAGCTTTCTAAGCTTCTCTCACCTCCCCACTCCATTGCACTTATTATTATTTTTTTCCTGAGGTAGGGTTGCACTCTAGCCCAGGCTGACCTGGAATTCACCTAAGTTCATCTTTTATTTGCTTATCAAATATTCATTTACTACTAATCTTGTGCTAAGCACTACTTAGAGCTGTATTCTGAGTAGTGAATGGGATTGAAATGGTCCCTGCTTTCACAGAACTTAAAGTACAGAGAAGAAAGTAGACAATTAAATGAGTAATGATAGTGACTGTTGGTGCTTTCCTTTTGTTCTTTTTTGTTGTTGTTTTTGTTTTTGTTTTTCCAGGTAGGGTTTCACTTTAGTCCAGACTTGGAATTTATTCTGTATTCATGATCCTCCTACTTCTGCCTCCTGAGTGCTGGGATTAAAGGTGTGTGCCACCACGCCCAGCTTCCTTTTGTTCTTGTTTATTTTTATTTGAGAGAGAAGGAGGGGGTGGGGAGAGAGAGAGAGAAAGAGAAAGAGAGAATATGAATGGGCGCTAGGGCCTCTAGCCACTGCAGACGAAATCTAGATGCATGGGCCCCCTTGTGTACCTGGTTTATGTGGGTCCTGGAGAGTCGAACTGGGATTCTTTGGCTTTGCAGGCAAATGCCTTAACCGCTAAGCCATCTTTCCAGCCCCCCCCCTTTTTTAAATATGTTTGTTTATTTGAGAGAAATGTTTGTTTAGTTTTTTGAAGTAGGGTTTCATTCTAGTCCGAGTTGACCTGGAATTCACTATGTAGTCTCAGGGTGGCTTTGAACTCACATTGATCTTCCTACCTCTGCCTCCCAAGTGCTGGGATTAAAGGTGTACGCCAGTATGCCCAGCCTTCTGTTCTTAATATTTGTTTTAGTTTTTCAAGGTGGGGGTCTCGCTATAGCCCAGGCTGACCTGGAATTCACTATGTAGTCTGAGGCTGGCCTTGAACTCAGAGTTGATCCTCCTACCTTGGTCTCTCAAGTGCTGGGATTAAAGGTGTGTACCACCACGGCTGCCCCCCCCCCCACACTTTTTTTCTTTTTTGATGTAATTGAGTATATGGCAAACAGCAACTTAAGGGCCAAAGAGTTTATTTTTGTTTCCAGCACTAGGGTACAGTCCATCATCTTGGGAAAGGTAGGACAACAGGACCAATAAGGTAGCTGGTTACACTGTATCCAGAGTCAGGAAGCCAAGAGAGCTGTTGCTTTACCTCTCATCTATTTAGTCTAGGATCTCCTCTTCAATGGAATAGAACTACATGAATTTTAGGGTGGGTCTTCCCACCTCAATTAACCTAATCTCTCAAAGACTTGCTCAGATGTTTGTTTACATGATGCTCAACTGCATCAAGCTGCCATAAGATTCACTATCACAAAAGGACATAAAAAACTATGTACTTTTTATGCTAAATCAGCCATGTTTTTGATGTTCCTGTTAATGTTTTACTTTCAACAAAATATGGCCTAATCAACATTCATTCCACCCAAATCATCTAGCAATAAGAAGCCTGGGTACCATGTTATTGCTATATGTAAGCTTCTTGAAGATAGGGTGTATAAGCCTGGCGTGGTGGCACATGTCTGGAATTCCAGCATTCAGGAGGCAGAGGTAGGAGGGATCACTGTGAGTTTAAGGTCACCCTGAGACTACATAACGAATTCCCAGTTAGCCTAGCCTAGAGCAAGACCCTGCCTTAAAAAAAAAAAAGGTGCACATTCACTCTTAGAAATATGAACTCCTTTCATTTTTCCTTCCCTGAGGTAGTATCTCGCTCTACTCCAGGCTGACCTGGAATTCACTTTGTAGTCTCAGGGTGGCCTAGAACTCACAGAGATCCTCCTACCTCTGCCTCCTGAGTACTGGGATTAAAGGCATGTGCTACCACATCCAGTTTATGGATTCTTTTTGATTGTTTTATTTATTTATTTATTTTTATTTATTTATTTGCAAGCATAGAGAGATACAAGAGAGACAGAGAAAATGGGCATGCCAGGGCCTTCAGCCACTGCAAATGAACTACATGCTTCACTTTGTACATCTGGCTTTGTTAGTACTGGGTAATCAAACTTTGGTTGTTAGGCTATGCAGGCAACTACCTTAAGCACTGAGCCATCTCTCCAGCTCTTCTGTTTTTTCAAGGTAGGTTCTCTACCTCAGGCTGACCTGGTACTCTGTAGTCCAACCTTGGCCTCAAACTCATGGCAGTCCTATCACTTCTGCTCCTCACTATTCACATTAAATTTGTGCGCCACCATGTCTGGCTCCTGCATGGATTTGACAGAGAGGGGGAGAGAGAATGGGTGCACCAGGGCCTCCAGCCACTGCAAACGAACTCCAGACACATGTGCCCCTTTGTGCAGCAGAATAATGTGGGTCCTGGAGAATCGAACCTGGGTCCTTTGGCTTTGCAGGCAAATGCCTTAACCGCTAAGCTATCCCTCCAGCCCAGAATTTTTAAAAATATTTTTATTTATTTATTTATTTGAGAGAGAAAGAGGCAGATAGATAGAGAGAGAATGGGCATGCCAGGGCTTCCAGCCACTGCAAAGGAACTCCAGATGCATGTCTCACCTTGTGCATCTGGCTTATGTTGGTGCTGGGGAATCAAACCCAGGTCCTTTGGCTTGGAAGGCAAGTGATTTTTTTTTTTTTTTTTTGGTTTTCTGAGGTAGGGTCTCACTCTAGCTCAGGCTGACCTAGAATTCACTGTGTAGTCTCAGGGTGGCCTTGAACTCTTGGCAATCTTTCTACCTTTGCCTCCTGAGTGCTGGGATTGAAGGTGTGCGCCACCATGCTCAGCTCCTGCATGGATTTTTTTTTTTTTTTTTTTTTTCGAGGTAGGGTTTCACTCTAGCCCAGGCTGACCTGGAATTCACTATGGAGTCTCAGGGTGGCCTCAAATTCACGGCGATCCTCCTACCTCTGCCTCCCGAGTGCTGGGATTAAAGGCGTGCGCCACCATGCCTGGCTCTCCTGCATGGATTTTTAATGTCAAGAGCCAGCCCTAGAAGATAGAGGGTGGATTTTTTTTTTTTTTTGAGAAAGGGACTCATGTAGACCAGGCTGGCCTCAAACTCTGTAGCCAAGGATTATCCTGAATTTATGAAACTTCTGCCTCTACCTTCCAAGTGCTTGGATTATAGGCATGTGTCACCATGCTCACAGGGATGAGTCTTATTTTAACCTGTGAAATCAAGTCATTATGAAGAGTAGGAGATAATAGAGATTTTTCATTGGTAGTCTGAGGTGAGAATAAGATGTGTGGGATAGAAGTGAGGGGAAAAAACTACTTCTCCTGCTGGGCATGGTTATGCACACCTTTAGTCCAAGCACTTGGGAGGCAGAGGGAGGAGGATTGCCATGAGTTTGAGGCCACCCTGAGACTACATAGTGAATTCCAGGTCAACCTGGGCTAGAGTGAGATCCTGCCTCAAAATCCAAAACAAAACAAACAAGAAATTACTTGTTAGGCTGGAGAGATGGCACTTGTCCACAAAGCCTAATAACCTGGCTTCAGTTCCACAGTACCCACATAAAGCTAGATGCACAAAGTGGCACAGGCATCTGGAGTTTGTTTTCAGTGGCTTGAGACCCTGGCACACCCATTCTGTCTGTCTCTCTTCTCTCTACCTCTCTCTGCTTATACATATAAATAAAAATGCTTTTAAAAATTACTTGTCCAGCTGGGCATGGTGGTGCATGCCTTTAATCCCAGCACTTGGGAGGCAGAGGTAGGAGGATCGCCGAGAGTTCGAGGCCACCCTGAGACTCCATAGTGAATTCCAGGTCAGCCTAAGCTAGAGTGAGACCCTACCTCGGAAAACCAAAAAAAAAAAAAAAAAAAAAATTACTTGTCCAAACATGTTCCCTGTTACAAAACAGACAGCAAATATTCCCAACATGTGGGCTTATTCCCACTTCAGATTCTCATCTAAGAACATATGCTTGAATTCATAACCACCAAGCCATCTCTCCAGTCCCATGAATTCTGATTTCAAAACTGTCATTCATACTTCTGTGTGGTTTGCCAGGGAGTGTTTGCCATCGTGGAGATGGGAGACATGGGTGCTCGAGAGGCTGTCTTGTCACAGTCCCAGCATAGCCTAGGAAGATATCGCCTGCGTGTCCGGCCACGTGAGCAGAAGGAGTTCCAGAGCCCAGCCTCCAAGTCTCCCAAAGGAGTGGTCCTGGATAGTCATCAGCTGGCCAAAGCACTGGCTGAGGCCCCCGACGTAGGGGCACAAATGGTAAAGCTTGTGGTGCTGAGGGAGTTATCTGAGGCCGAGCGGCAGCTTCGGAGCCTTGTTGTAGCCCTGATGCAGGAAGTCTTCACAGAGTTCTTCCCCGGTGAGTCCCTGCCCTGTGCCTGAAGTCACTGTCATTTACTCCCTGGGGCCTGCATGCTTAGTCCTCCCTCACTGCAGGTGGTTTTAATTTTTTTTCAGGTGTTTTTTATTTGGTTGCTCTTCTTCCTCTATCCTAGTATGTTCCTGTTCCTCTTGTTACTCCCTATTGCCTTTTGATCTCTGTTCTCTGCTTGGCACATAGGCTGTGTGGTCCATCCTTTTGGCTCTTCCATAAACAGCTTTGATGTCCATGGCTGTGATCTTGACCTCTTCTTGGATCTGGGTGACATGGAAGAAGCCCAGGTGAGTGACCAGGGTGGTGACTGGAGAATGGTAATGTGGCTGTGGGCAAGAACTTTATCTCTTGTGCTTAAGTTCTACATTTATAAATTTGGCATAATAGTACTTACTTGAAAGGGTTATTATAATTATAGAAATGTGAATATGGATGGGTATTAAATAGAATGAGAGTTAACTGACAAGGAAAATAAAACATTCTAAAACTATATAATCTTATTAGGAAAAATTAAAATATATGTAGTAAGGTAATTTGGGGATTATGCTTTTACCTTTAGTTTTTTTTTTTTTTTTTTTTTTTGGTTTTTCGAGGTAGGGTCTCGCTCTAGCCCAGGCTGACCTGGAATTCACTATGGAGTCTCAGGGTGGCCTCGAACTCACAGCAATCCTCCCACCTCTGCCTCCTGAGTGCTGGGATTAAAGGCATGCACCACCATGCCCGGCTTAGTTTTTTTTTTTTCCCCCTAGGTAGAGTCACACTCTAGCCCAGGCTGACCTAGAATTCACTATGTAGTCTTAGGCTGGATTAAAGGCTGGGATTAAAGGCATGCGACACCACACCTGGCTACTTCAGTGTTTTTGAGATAGCATCTCTTCTTGAACTCTTTATGTAGCTGAGGCTAACTTTGTAACTCCTGATCTTGATTCTTCCTGCTTCTACCTCCTGGGTGCTAGAATTAGAGGCATGTGCTACCATGCCCAGCACAGGGTATACACACTAATTTTGCTAGCTGTTACAATGTACTTTTGCTTTTGTTATTATTTTTATCATTTATTTATTTATTTTGGTTTTTCGAGGTAGGGTCTCACTTTAGCCCAGGCTGACCTGGAATTCCATATGTAGGCTGAAGGTGGCCTCGAACTCAGTTTTCCTCCTATATCTGCCTCCAAGTTGTTTTTATTTTATTGGTGATAGAGATGTTGACAATATTCTGTTGTGTTTTTTTCTACATGCTGGACTAGCTCTGCCTTTGTCTTTCATATAATGACATTTAAAAAATATTTTATTTTTATTTATTTATTTATTTGACAGAGAAAGAGGGAGAAAATGGGCGCACCAGGGCCTCCAGCCACTGAAATGAACTCGACACGTGCGCCCCCTTGTGCATCTGGCTAACGTGGGTCCTGGGGAATTGAACCTGGGTCCTTTGGTTTTGCAGGCAAATGCCCTGCTAAGCCATCCCTCCTGTCCTAAAATATATATGTATATATGTATAATTTATTTGTGTGTGTGTGAGAGAGAGAATGGGCACGGTAGGGCCTCCAGCCACTGTAAACGCACTCCAGATGCATGTGCCCCCATATGCATCTGGCTTACGTGGGTCCTGGGGAATTGAACTGAGGTCCTTTGGCTTTGTAGGCAAACGCCTTAACTGCTAAGCCATCTCTCCAGCCCCATACAATGACATTTTTGCAGAATATATACCATTTACTTTATGGAATTAAAAGTTATTTTAAGGTTGGCACATATCTGTAAATCCTGGCACTTAAGAGGAATGCTGCAAGTTTAAGGTCAGCTTGGGTTACATAGTGAGACCTTGTCTCAAAAACAAAACAAAACAAAACAAAACAAAACATTGCTGAGAATTAAATGAATTGATTTATATAAAGCCATAGAATAGGGCCTGGCATACAGTACTTAAGACAGACATGTCCCTCAGTGAGAGGATAGCAGGAGAGGCATTCATTTACTTCATTTCTATCCACAGCCAACTCCCAAGGCTCCAGAGTCTCCATCGCTGGACTCAGCCCTTGCTTCCCCACTGGATCCTCAAGCGCTGGCCTGTACCCCAGCTTCTCCCCCAGATTCACAGCCTCCAACTTCTCCCCAGGATTCTGAAACCCTGGACTTTGAAGCCCCTTCCTCCTTGCTGGCACCCCAGACTCCAGACTCTGCTTTGGCCTCTGAGACTGTCGCCTCTCCCCAGTCCCTACCTCCAACATCACCACTGCAGGAGGACAGGGGAGAAGGGGAACTGGGGAAGGCACTGGAATTAGCAGAGCCCCTAAAAGGGGAGAAGCCAGAAGGGGCAGCAATGCTGGAGCTGGTGGGATCCATTCTCCGGGGCTGTGTTCCTGGGGTGTACAGAGTCCAAACTGTGCCCTCTGCCCGGCGTCCTGTGGTCAAGTTCTGCCATCGGCCTTCAGGTCTTCATGGTGATGTCTCACTCAGTAACCGGTACTTTTGAGGAAGGGGGGTGGTTAGGAAGGAGCCCTTACTTGGAAGCTCTTATGCCTAATGAACCTATCCTTCTTTGGCCCAACCTCTCTTCCTCATACCTTTTCCTGTTTGGCTTCCATTTCAATGTCTGTTAAGTGTGCTCCTCGTAATATATTTTTGTGTGGTGACAGTGTCTGTGTAGCTTAGACTAGCCTTTATCTAGCTCTCCATCCTTCTGCCTCAGCCTCCTGAGTGCCACCTAACTGATTTAGAAGAGAGATGTGAAAAGTAAAATGCCTGGTGTGGTGGCGCATGCCTTTAATCCCAGCACTTGGAAGGCAGAGGTAGGAGGATTGCTGTGAGTTTGAGGCCAACCTGAGACTACATCGTGAATTCCAGTCCAGGCCAGCTTGAGCTAGAACAAGACCCTACTTAGAAAGAACCAAAAAAGTAAAATATGAGACGTGGTTACATAAATTGGGAAAATGTTAAGTAAAATGCAAATAGGTTTCTCCATCTGCTTTTCTCTGTTTCTCCTTTCTTCCCCATTTCTAATATTCTTTCCTTTGCATGCTAAAAAGGTTCTAAACTCTTCAAAAAAAAAAAAAAAACCTTTGTACATGTGTGTGTGTGTGCATGCACATGACAGGGCCTCTTGCCACTGCAAATGAATACCAGAGGCTCATGCCACTTTTTGCATCTAGCTTATGTGGATGGCTTAGGATTGAACCCTGTGCTGGCAGGCTTTGCAAGCAAGCATCTTCAACCACTGATCTCCTCAGGTCCCTCTCCCCTGTGTTTTTTTGAGGTATGGTCTCACTCAAGCTCAGGCTGACCTGGAACTTACTCTGTAGTTCCAGGTTGTCCTTGAACTCACAGCAATCCTCCTGCCTCTGCTTGCCAAGTGTTGGAATTAAAATTTGTGCCACCATGACCCACCCCCCATGTTTCTCTTTTCTTATTTATTTGAGAAAGAGAAGAAGAAAATAGAGAGAATGCACACATCAGGGCCTCTAGCCATAGCAAATGAACTCCAAATGCATGCTCCACCTTGTGCATCTGGCTTACGTGGGTCCTGGGGAATTTAACCTGGGTCCTTAGGCTTTGCAGGCAAGTGTCTTAACTGCTAAGCCATCTCTCCGACTCCCCCCCCCCCCATGTTATTTTATTTGAGAGAGAGAGAAAGAGGCAGATAGAGAATGGGCACATCAGGGCCTCCAGCTGCAGGAATTGAATTCCAGATGCATGTACCACCTTGTGCATCTGGCTTTTGTGGGTCCTCGGGAGTTGAACCTGTGTCCTTTGGCTTTGCAGGCAAGCACCTTAACTGCTAAGCCATTTATCCAGTCCAGACCAGAGGGTCTCCTTATTTAGTCCAGGCAGGTGCCAAACTTTTTTTTTTTTTTTCCGGTGCTGAGGACCGAACCCAGGGCCTTGCGCTTGCTAGGCAAGCGCTCATCCACTGAGCTAAATCCCCAACCCCCGGTGTTACACTCTTGATCTTTCTTACTTAACCCCCTGAATTCTGAGACTATAGGCATGGGGTAGGGTACCACACCTGGCTATTGAGCAGTCTTATAATAGCATGCTGTGTGAATGGTGAATGTAAAAGATGGTCATGTGGGATGTAGTGCTACCTAGGGTTCATTTGACCTTTTTTTTTGGTGATGCTGATGATCCAACTCAGGGCTCACCATTGCTGGGCAACCACTCTTATCATAGAACCATGTCTAATATTCTAAATAAAGCCAGTTGGAGAGATGGCTCAGCGGTTAAGGTGCTTGCTGGCAATGCCTGCTGACCCAGGTTTAATTCCCGAGTGTCCACATAAAGCCAGGTGCACAAAGTGGTACATACACCTGGAGTTCGTCTGTAGTGGCTAGAGACCCTGGCACACCCATTTTCTCTCTCTCTCTTTGCAAATAACTAAAAATAAAATATTTAAATAGAGCCAGCTCTATTATTCTCTTTAAAAAATTTTTATTTATTATTATTATTATTATTATTATTTTGGTTTCTCGAAGTAGAGTCTCACTCTAGCCCAGGCTGACCTGGACTTCACTATGTAGTCTCAGGGTAGCCTCGAACTTACAGCAATTTTCCTACCTCTGCCTCCTGAGTGCTGGAATTAAAGGTATGCACTACCACGCCCAGCTTATTTATTTAATGTGTGTAGGGTGGGGGGAGAATTGGCATGTCAGGGCCTCAAGCCACTGCAAACAAACTCCAGATGCATGGGCCCTTGTGCATTTACTTTATGTGTGTACTGGGCAATTGATCCTGGGTCCTTAGGCTTCGCAGGCAAATGCCTTAACTCCTAAGCCATCTCTCTAGCCCTATTTAATATTCTTTTGCATATTGTCAAGACCTGCATTATATCAAAACTTTGGGAAATATTCTTTTGGCCCCAAATCTGGAATGACAGCTGGTGGGGTGGTAGGTTCCAAGGGTTCCTAAAGCCCTAACACTCTTCCCCTTTGTCTCAGGCTGGCCTTGCATAATTCCCGTTTTCTGAGTCTCTGTTCTGAGCTGGATGGGCGAGTCCGGCCCCTTGTGTATACCCTCCGCTGCTGGGCTCAGGGTCGAGGGCTGTCAGGTGAGAAAATAAATCAGGACAGACTTGACCTAAGGTTGGTATAAGGACAAAGGCAAGGATTTGAGAAGAGGGAGGTGGGTACATGAACCAAGGTTTGGAAATACCTCTTCTTAACTGTAATTATTTTTTATTTCCCAGGGAGTGGCCCACTTCTCAATAACTATGCCTTGACGTTGCTCGTGATCTATTTCCTTCAGACCAGGGATCCTCCTGTGTTGCCCACTGTGGCCCAGCTCACCCAGAAAGCAGGTACTGCAGACTAGTCTCTACACTGTACCTCATCAGCTTCCTTCTCCTTTGCACACTTAAGACACAACAAGCTGCCCTGGAATGAGATCTCTGTTATCACCCCCATTTCTACTCCTTACTACCCAGTCTTCTGCTTCCAGGGTGACTCCTTTTTTTACTTCTATAGGTGAGGGAGAGCAGGTGGAAGTTGATGGCTGGGACTGTAGTTTCCCCAAGGATGCCTCAAGACTGGAGCCCAGCAATAACATGGAGACCCTCAGTGAGTCTGGGGAGCCTAGTAGAGACCTAGTAATGAGCACAGGAACAGGTAACATATATGCAGTCACTGTGTGTTAAGCATGGTTCTCACAGCAGCATTGTGCCTGCTGTTTTTATAGCCATTTTATAGATGAAGAAACCATGCCTTGGAGACAAGCAGCAGCATCTTGGGGAAGGATGTGGCTAGGGGTACAAAGAAAGAGGCTTCAGAAGCCCCTTACATCCTGCTTAGGAAGTAGCTCCCATGCAAGACCCACCTTGGTCATAGTTCTGGTCTCTGTGTGTGACTCCCTTTTCTCAATCTCTCTTGCTGTAGGTTCCCTATTGGCCCAGTTCTTCTCCTGTGTCTCAAACTGGGATCTTCGTGGCTCCTTGCTATCTCTGCGAGAGGGCAAGGCATTGCCAGTGGCAGGGGGCCTGCCCTCAAATTTCTGGGAGGGGCTGCGCCTTGGCCCCATGAATCTCCAGGACCCTTTTGACCTGAGTCACAATGTTGCAGCCAATGTGACTAGCCGAGTGGCTGGCCGGCTACAGAACTGCTGCCGAGCTGCTGCTAACTACTGCCGAAGCCTCCAGTACCAGCAGCGTTCATCTCGGGGTCGGGACTGGGGGCTGCTCCCACTTTTGCAGCCCAGCTCTCCTAGTTCTTTGCTGTCTGCCACACCCATCCCCTTACCCTCTGCTCCCTTCCCACAGCTCACTGTTGCCCTAGTCCAGGTGTTAAAGGAAGCACTCGGATGCCATGTAGAACAGGGAACCAAGAGACCTCGGTCAGAAGGGCATGGGGCTGAGGAGTCTTCCCTGGGAGGGACAAATAAAAGACTGAAATTAGATGGACAGAAAAGCTGTGAAGAAAGAAAAGAGGAGCAGCAAGGATGTGCTGGGGACCAAAGTGAAGATGGGGTGGAAGAAATGGTTGTAGAGGTTGGAGAGATACCTCAGGACTGGACCATGCAGAACCCTGAGCAACCAGGAGAGCTGCCCCTGAAGACCACAAAGTGCCCAGACATGCTGTCTGAGCAGAGGCCCGTAGGACCTGAGGTGTCTCAAGAAGAGTCTCGGGGTGAGACAGGGAAGGGGGCATCACCCTCCTTGTCAAAAAGCTGGCGCTGTGCATTGTGGCACCGCGTGTGGCAGGGGAGAAGGCGTGCCCGGAGACGACTGCAGCAGCAGGTCAGGGAAGGAGGAGGTGGTGGTGCTAGTACAGGAGCAGAGTGGCTGGCAATGGAGGCTCGGGTAACCCAGGAGCTGAAAGGACTGAAGGGTGAGAGGCCAGAGACCGAACCCCTCCTGGCCTTTGTGGCATCTGCGTCCCTGGCTGATCGGACGCTCACTGTGACCCCACTCCAGGATTCTCAAGGCTTATTCCCTGATCTCCATCATTTTTTACAGGTTTTCCTCCCACAAGCACTTCGTAGTCTCCTCCAGTGAGGCGATAGATCCTAAATGGCAATAAAGCTGCTAATTTAATATAGTCTACAATTTTCTTTAATTTCCACTTGGTGGCACCCTTTCTAATTTTTCTCTTGCGCACCCCCCTCCCCCAGGCCTTCGTGCAGCCTCTACCCTGTGCGGCTTGAGACCCTAAAACAGTCCTCCTTACTCTCCACCTCAGCAGCCTCCTTACCGTAATTGGCAGGGAGTGCCACTCAGGCACCTCCTGCCACGAGTTCCTGAATGACGTCGTGGTGGGTGGTACTTGTGGTGAGAACCGTGTATGTCTCCACTCTTGCCCTGCTGCCTCGGGTTTATTAGTGGTACCAGCTGGAAGTTTGTGGTCCGAGTACATCATCCTGTCTCCCCTGTAACCTATCAACACAACAGGGTTGTCAGTCCCTCTGAGGGCGGGGCCAGTCTCCTGAAGGCGGGTGAAGGGGCCCGGCCGAGGTAAGGTGCCCTCCTCGTAATAACAGCACCCGGAGCTGCCAGATGGCTAAGTCGGAGCAAACCTACTTTGCAGATGGTTCCAGTTGGCTATAGAGAGAAGCCCAAACGGGAACAAAAGAAGTTCCTACCACGTAGCGAAACGGGGCGGTTCTTTGGGGTTCACACACACTCCCCTCCCTCAGAGCTTTCTGCCTCCTATCCGGACTCCGATTGGCTCGCTACCCGGAGGGCAGGACCGTTAAGAGCCGCAGAACGCAGGCGCTAGCCTTTCCGCGCCGGCCGGTTGGCCCCGCCCCATTTTCCGCTTCAGCGTTGCTAGTTACGGAACTGTCGTGCGTATGCCTTCTATGCCGTCCTCACTTTCCGGCTGCTGTTTCTCCACGACGCTCTCCTTACCTCCTCCCTTGTCTCCCTGGCGGCTTACTTTGCGGCAGTACCGACAGCCCCACCCCCTTTCTCTGCGGAATCACCATGGCGGCTGGGGTAAGTTTGCCGGCTCTGGTGATCCGGGTCACCCTATCCGCTGCCATCCTTTTCCCGAGTGAGGGCTCTTGGCCCCAGACGAGTTCTAGAGCCAATCGAGAAACTACTGTGGGGTCTGCAGGCCGTACTGTTGGGGAACAGGCCTCTTAGGGCCTGGAGGGGAGCTGTGGCTGGGGCTCTCGGAGCCAGAGGTGGAATGAGAGATGTTGGGTCCGTGCAATGTGAAGTCTGGAAAAGTGGCCCAGCCTCCCTGCCATTTTGAGATGTGTGGTCTGGGCAGGCTGATGGAACTTTTGGGACCATTTTGTGGGCTAGCAGCGGGGACAGGGTGAAAAGGTGAGGAGGGTCTTTGTGGACAGGAACGTCTGGCCCAAATAGGGGTTGTTTCTGAGCGAGGTGTGTGTGTGTGGGGGGGGGGCGAGAGAAATCTCTGAACAGTGAAGCCAGACCAGTTGGATCTTGCTGGCTTAACTTAATAGAGAAGACAGCTGGACACTCACCGCAGGACAGGACCAGAGGGGATAGTGTGCACGACGAGGAAAGAAAGGCATTTTAGTGGCTGTTGTGAGAACGTGGGGATATCGTGGCCAAGCGTGTGTACCGTAGGGATGCTTTTGAAGCAGCAAGAAGCTCAGCAGTACAGTCCAGGCGCTGGGTCACCATGAATGAATGAAACAAGGGCTCTGGCAGGGAGGGGTGTGTGTTCGTAGGCAGATGGGAGTCTGATGGACCCAGAAGTTCTGGATTTCTTGAGGGGGGGGGATGCTTCTAAGAGATGTCCTTAGGGAAGGTCACATCTGTCAGCAAGCTTTATTTAGCAGTTGGTGTGTGGTTCTCTTCTTGCTATTTCAGAGGACTCTGATTACATATGACATACTAAGTAACTTGGTTCATCAGAAGGAGTAAAAATGAGTTGAACAGAAAGTTATGGGAAGGGAGTGGCTTTTAGTATCTTTCTACTCATGGCCTACCCCCTCCCCCTTCTCTCTTAGACCCTGTACACTTATCCTGAAAACTGGAGGGCCTTCAAGGCCCTCATCGCTGCTCAGTACAGCGGGGCTCAGGTCCGCGTGCTCTCCGCACCACCCCACTTCCACTTTGGCCAAACCAACCGCACCCCTGAATTTCTCCGCAAATTTCCTGCCGGCAAGGTGAGTGGGGTTAGTGTTAGTGGAGAGAGGCTTTTGAGTTTAGGAATCCAAGGAGCTCTGGAATTCTATCACTCTGGAGATGGCCTCTGTGTTCAAAGAGAGCTTGCTTTTCTTTAACACGACAGTGATTTTAAAAAGTTTTAAGGAAGCCCCACATGGTGGGACACATCTTTAATCCCAACACTGGGAAGTCAGAGGTAGGAGGATGGCTGTGAGTTTGAGGCCATCCTGAGACTACATAGTGAATTCCAGGTCAATCTGGGCTAGAGAGAAACACTACCTCAAAAAAGCAAAAACAAAACAAACTTTTAAAAAAATGGAGCTGGAGATATGTAGCTCAGTGGTAGAGTGTTTGCATAAGGCCCACAAAGCCTTGGATTTATCCCCCTCCCCCAGCTCAAAAGGAAAATTTATTTTGAAATCTGTGATCCCATCAGGAGGCTGAGACAGGAGCTCAAGTATGAGGTCAGCCTGTGCAACCTAGGGAAACCCTTTGTCAAAACTAAAAGGGGGAGGGATTTGTGGGTTGATGTGTAGTTGTAAAGTAATATGGAGCTACTTAGAGACTTTATCAAAGTCTTTGATTTATGTTTGTAGGAATGAGAATGCAATTTGACCAAGTGATACCAATGCAAATATATTGTGTCTATAATGAGCAGGATCAATAAATAAGAAGCTAAGAATAGAGGTCAAATGTTATTGGTAGGTCACACCTTAATAATTTCAGTGGTAAAAATGTAGCTAAGTGTGGTGGCACACACCTATAATACCAGCACTCTGAGGTAGAAGGATCAACATGAATTTGATGCTAGCCTGGGCTACACAGTGAGTTCCAGATTAATCAGGGTTAGAATGAGACCCTGCTTTAGGCCGGGTGTGGTGGTGCATGCCTTTAATCCCAGCACTGGGGAGGCAGAGGTAGGATAGCTGTGAGTTTGAGGCTGCCCTGAGACTACATAGTGAATTCCAGATCAGCGTGGGCTAGAGTGAGACCCTACCATGAAAAACAAAAGAACGTTTTTGACCGTGTGCTTAGCTAATTGAGGTTTTTGGTAGCTCTGCCTTCCAAGTGCAGGGCTTAAAGGTGTGCACCACCATGCCTGGCTCTGATTGAGAGGTTTTATACCAGTGTTCCAATTTTCAGATGTTGTGAATTCAGACTGCAAGGGTTACCAGCTTTTCAAGTATATATTTTTCCCAAGGGCTGGGATGCACCACCATATCTGGATTCTGTTCAAGAATTTATTTATTTTTTTGTTTTTCCAGGTAGGGTTTCACTCTAGTCTAGGCTGACCTGGAATTTACTCTATATTCTCAGGGTGGCCTCGAACTCACGGTGATCCTCGTACCTCTGCTGGGATTAAAGGCATGTGCCACCACGCCTGGCTTTGTTCAAGTAATTTTTGTTTTTGAGTTTTGGAGAGTATGAGTTTGCATAGTAAGGTTCTTCAGTCTTAGCATATTTTTAAAAGGAGTTATTTACTTATTTGAGAGAGAAAGGCAGATAGAGACAAACAGAATGGACATGCCAGGCAACTCCAGATACGTGTCACCTGTGTACCTGGCTTTATGTGGGTACTGGGGATTGGAACCTGGGCCCTTTGGCTTTGCAGGCAAGCATCTTAATTGCTAAGCCATCTCTCCAGCCCCTTAGCATATTTTTATCAAAAACAAATTGATTCTGGAATAGGTTAGTGAGGCATTCATATGTGTCTTTTCTCTTTCTACTTTGTCCCAGGTTCCAGCATTTGAGGGCGACGATGGATTCTGTGTGTTTGAGAGCAATGCCATCGCCTATTATGGTAACTTGCAAGGATATAGGATTGGGAGGGTCTGGAGATGACAGTGAGGATGAACTGTACTGGGCGAGGAGGAATTGTCGGTTCTGGATTGTTTTTGGCATGACCCCAAAGTTCTGGCCTCTGTTCTGCCTCTGCAGTGAGCAATGAGGAGCTGCGGGGAAGTACTCCAGAAGCAGCAGCTCAGGTGGTGCAGTGGGTGAGCTTTGCTGACAGTGACATAGTTCCTCCAGCCAGCACCTGGGTGTTCCCCACCTTGGGCATCATGCACCATAACAAACAGGTGAGCTTTGGAACTTGGGGAGAAGCTGTGGGCAGGGATGGGATCATCCTGGGTTTTGGGGAGTGGGAGATAAGTGAAGAAAAATGCCAAAGCTACGTGGACAATGCAGAGGCATAAGCTTTGGGGTGTAAGTGGATGGCTAATGATGGTATCTGGGTTTTTATCAGACCCAGTGATATGGTTCATGACATAAGTGGTCAGGTGAAATTTCTGCTTTACCGAGGTTATACTCATTGGAAAAGGGAGTGGTTAAGACCTCTATGGTTCATTCCAATAAATGATTACCACCAATATAGTGGGAAATCAGGCCACACTGATTATGAAGAATGTATGGTAAATTTAGAATGACTAGACTTGACAAAACAGAGTGAACAATATAGGAGAAATGGCTTCTTTGGTTCTGTTGGTGGGAGGGGAGTGAGGAAAAGGATTGGTACTTAATACATTTGAGCATCTTAATAGGCCACTGAAAATGCAAAGGAGGAGGTGAGGCGAATCCTGGGGCTGCTGGATGCTCACTTGAAGACGAGGACTTTTCTGGTGGGCGAACGAGTGACATTGGCTGACATCACAGTTGTCTGCACCCTATTGTGGCTCTACAAACAGGTGATGTTCACAAAGAACCCCTTTGAAAGCTGGTTATGGTGGTGCCCACCTTTAATCCCAGCAGTTGGGAGGCAGAGGTAGGAGGATCACAGTGAGTTTGAGATCAGCCTGGGCTAGAACAAGACCCTGCCTCGAAACACCAAAAAAAAAAAAACACCTTTGGCAGAGAGTAGACGGCAGTGAGAAACAGAGTAACTAGTTGCGTTACCCTGGCTTCTTCTGAATACTTGAATAAAGGGAGTCTGAGTTAACTAGGGCTGTAGGAGTCCCAGAGTTGAATACTGTGACTCCTTCACATTAAGTAATGTCCTGCCACCTGTACTTTCTATTTGGCTGCTGAGATGTTTTTGTTCCTGTTTCTTGGGAAGTTGGGCTTTGTTAAAGACAGAGATCACCGAGAGTTTGAAGCTACCTTGAGAATACATAGTGAATTCCAGGTCAGCCTGGGCTAGAGCGAGACCCTACCTTGAAAAACCAAAAATAAATAGTCAAAAGTAGGGCTGGAGAGATGGCTTAGTGATTAAGGCACTTGTCTGCAAAGCCTAAGGACCCAAGATCAATTC
This sequence comes from Dipus sagitta, assembly GCA_036346955.1. NCBI lineage: Eukaryota > Metazoa > Chordata > Mammalia > Rodentia > Dipodidae > Dipus > Dipus sagitta. The sequence continues at coordinate 165,872,053 of CM070770.1, forward strand.
CAGGATCCATGTTAGCCAGATGCACAAAGTGGCACGTGCAACTGGAGTTTGTTTGCAGTGGCTAGAGGCCCTGGTGTGCCCATTCTTTCACTCGTGCTCTCTCTCTTTGCCTCTTTCTCTGTAATAAATAAATAAGATATTTTTAAAAAAGTCAAAAAGACATGTACAGATGGTAACTGTAGTGTTAAGGACTTTTGGAGGTAGAGTCAAATTTATATCTTGGCTTTATCATTTACTGGTGGAGGTAAATGGGATGTGTTTGAATTCTTTTAGTCCTGTTTCCTCTTGTGGTCAATAAAATCACAATAATAGAATCACTGTCCATGTTGTATCATAAAAAAAGACATGTTTCTTGTTTCCATGCAGCAGCTCTGGACACACTCATTCTGGTCCAGAATTGTAATGTGGAAATAGCAAAGAAAAAAGCTGTCACTGCATGCCATACTAGATGCCAGAGGCCTCGCAGGGATCTTTACACTGCTTCTATACCTACACCTGTTGTGTGGTGAGGACAGCGGTAACCTGCCCATAGCACACAGCTAGTAAGTGCTAGAGTGAAATTTGAACTGAAGTATTGTAGAACTTCACTCCTGGATGCTGTGGTTTTGTCTCTGACAAGACTTCCTCTTTGATCTTGGCAGACTAAAAAAAATGAAGGAAGATAAGGTTAATTTAAAGGACTATTCATTATTGTGTATAACAGGCAAGTGCTGTGTTGCAGATCTACACTCAGCCCCGCAAGATACAGTGTGTATATATGTATTGTGTAGATAAACCAGCAGCACACACATAAGTATTTTGTTGTTGTTGTTGCTTTATTTAGCAAAGAAGTACTGTTTACAACTAGTTCCCCTTGGTGTTAGGATGGAACCCAGTGTCTTGTACATCCTGGGCAACATTGTACCACTGGGCTATATCCCCAGCCCAGGTACTCTTCCATATAGCTCTCTGTTATAAATCTTTTATTTTTTCCATTTTATGTGTGCCAGTCTAGCTGGTCCCCAAGCTTCCTGATTCTCCTGGTCCATGGGGTGTTGGGATCACAGGCACTTGTGCTGCTGTGTGGGTGTTGAGGAATTGAGCTTGAAAGCAGGCACCTTTAATTGCTGAGCCACCTCAGCCCTCAGAAACTTACTGATGTAAAAGACTGGGAACAATAGACATAAAATGCAAAACACTAGATGTTTCTGTCAAGTAGTTGTAATCTCATCACTTGGCAGGCTGGGGCCAGAGAATCTTGGGTTTTGGAGGTCGACTTGGCTAGGGGATGTAGGTATCTAAGGTCTGAGAGGAAAGTAGAGAAAAAGATAAGTGACTTAGGCTGTGGTTTGGAATCTCTCTCTCTCTCTCTTTTTTTTTTTGAGGTAGAGTCTCAATCTAACCCACCTGCCTTTTTTTTTTTTAATATTTATTTGCCAGGCGTGGTGGCACACCTTTCGGGAGGCAGAGGTAGGATTGCCGTGAGTTCAAGGCCACCCTGAGACTATATAGTGAATTCCAGGTCAGCCTGGGCCAGAGTGAGACCCTACCTCGAAAAAAAATTATTTATTAGAGAGAGACAGGAAGAGGCACACAGAGAATGGGTACGCCAGGGCCTCCAGGCACTGCAAACGAACTCCAGACATGTGTGCCCCCTTGTGCATCTGGCTTACGTGGGTCCTGGAGAGTCGCACTGGGGTCCTTAAGTTTCGCAGGCAAATGCCTTAACTAATGCTAAGTAACTTCCCCAGTCCCTAGTTTGAAATCTCTTCATGTTTTTCCTGTGTTGATTTTTGTTTCTACCTTTCATCCTGGCAGGTCTTGGAGCCTTCTTTCCGCCAGGCCTTTCCCAATACCAATCGCTGGTTCCTCACCTGCATTAACCAACCCCAGTTCAGGGCTGTCTTGGGGGAAGTGAAACTGTGTGAGAAGATGGCCCAGTTTGATGGTAAGTCTGAGGAGATAAGAGGTACATGTGGCCAGGGCCAGGATTCGGTTTGTTGCTATCAACCCCTTGATTTCATGCCTAGTCTTTGGGTTTTTGTTGTCTTTTTTGGTTTTTGAGGTAGGGTCTCACTCTGGCCTAGACTGACCTGGAATTAATAATGTCCTCTCATGGCGACCCTCCTGCCTCTGCCTCCCGAGTGTTGGGATTAAAGGCAAGTGTGACCATGCCTGGTTTAGCATTTGGGTTTTGGGGATCCACAGAATATAGGGTATCATGTAGTAAATGATATTTTGTGAAACTTCATTTATGTAGACTTCAGGGCTACTTGATAAAACATTGTTTCAAAAAGTTTGTTAAGGGAATACAATGGTCAGGCAGTGCAGTCTGGGTTGTTGTGCCATCCATCAGTTTTCCTCGTATTAACCTGCTTGCTGCTTGTTTTGGAGGATTAGGAGGATTATAGAAAGAGCTGGAACACTTAACTTCTTCCCTTCTTGCCAGCTAAGAAGTTTGCAGAGAGTCAGCCTAAAAAGGATGCTCCACGGAAAGAAAAAGGTTCACGGGAAGAGAAGCAGAAGGCCCAGGCTGAGCGGAAAGAGGAGAAAAAGGCAGCAGCCCCAGCTCCTGAGGAGGAGATGGACGAATGTGAGCAGGCACTGGCTGCGGAGCCCAAAGCCAAGGACCCCTTTGCTCACTTGCCCAAGAGGTAGGGATATGGGAAAGTGTTCTTACTTAGGCATGATCCCCGAAAACACAGCTGGTGCCACAAGTTTAAGTTGTTCATATAAATGATCTATAGTTGCATTGAAAAGTATGTTTGATTTTCACTTTTTAAAAAAAATTTATTTGCAAGCAGAGAGAGAGAGAAAATGGGTACACCAGGGCCTCTAGCCACTGAAAACACTCTAGGTGCATGCATCACTTTATGTATCTGGCTTTATGTGGAGAATTGAGCCTGGGTTGTCAAGCTTCTCAGGCAAGTGCCTCAACCACTGCCATCTCTCCAGACCATTAGTTTTTTTTTTCTGGTTTTTAATTTTTTTAATTTATTTTTTTGAGGTAGGGTCTCACTCTAACTCAGGCTGACCTGGAATTTACTATGTAGTCTCAGGGTGGCCTCAAACACTCTGTGATTCTCCTACCTCTGTCTGCCTCCTGAGTGCTGGGATTAAAGACGTGCACTGGCACGCCTGGCTCAGTTTCTTTTTTTAAAAAAAAACTTAAATTTTTTTTAATTTGAGAGATAAAGAGACCCGGCAGGGGGGGGGAATGGGCGCTCCAGGACATACAGCCACTGCAAATGAGTTCCAGATGCTTGTGCTACCTTGTACATCTGGCTTTTGTGGGTACTGGGGAATTGAGCCTCGGACTGGGGTCCTTAGGCTTCACAGGCAAGCGCTTAACCGCTAAACCATCTCTCCAGGCCCTGTTTGGTTTTTTTTATTTGAGAGAGAGAGGGGCAGACAGAGGAGAGAAAGAATGGGCACAGCAGGGCCTCTAGCCACTGCAAACGAACTCCAGATGCATATGCCACCTTGTGCATTTGGCTTATGTGGGTCTTGGGGTCATTTGCCTTTGCAGGGTTGAAACTTCTTTCTGCTTTTTTTTTTTTCCCCAAACTGGATATTGTTATCTGGCCCAGAAAGTTGCTTTGAAGCTCTTGGTTCTGAACTCCCCTATTCTAGCTTGTCTACTTTCTAATCTCCCACTTTGCCCTTCCCAAAGTTGTCTATCTATTTACTGGTTGGTCTGTTAAGGTTCTGTATTTGTTCCTATTCTCATTGATTGACAAAAGACAACTTGAGGGAGGTTTGCTTGTGGCTCTTGGTTTGCACCCTGATAGATTGGTGTGGCGAGCTTGAGGCTGCTGCTTACATTGCATCAGCAGGGTGCTGCACAGCTTTCCCCTTTTTCCCGTGTTCATTCATTCCTGGACCCAAGTCCAGAGGGCAGTGCTGCTTGCATTCAGGTTTGATCTTTTTTTAGCTTCTGTAACCCCTCAAATAGGCCCAGAAGTGTGTGTCCAAATCGAGTCAGGCTGATTTTGGAAATTAACTATCAGCTTCAGTTTGGAGCTTACCACATTTTATAATTTTTTTTTTCTTTTGAGGTGAGGTCACACTCTAGCCCAGGCTAACTTGGAATTCACTATGTAGTCTCAGGTGACCCTCCTACCTCTGCTGGGATTAAAGGTGTGAGGTAAACTGCGCATGAAGGGCACCAGTGGTAACAGATGAGTTAGCTGTGTGCAGAGTTGTAAATTGTAAATATTATACTTAATAGGCTAGAATAACAATAACTTTGGCTTGTAGCTGAGAGTTTTTTTTGCTCTGTTCTTGGTACAAGACTACAAAGGCTCCAGGTGTAGTTGCTTTTTAACTCTTGTGAGTGTGTATGGACATGGATGGAACCCAGGGACTCATTTTAGGCAGATGCCCTGTTTTATCCTTATCCCTGCTCTTTAGGAAGTACTACTTTTTTTTTTTTTTGGTTTTTCGAGGTAGGGTCTCACTCTACCTCAGGCGGACCTGCAGTTCACTATGGAGTCTCAGGGTGGCCTCGAACTCATGGCAATCCTCCTACCTCTGCCTCCTGAGTGCTGGGATTAAAGGCGTGCCCCACCACACCCAGCTGGAAGTACTACTTTTTGAACTCAAATGATTAATGTTGAGCCTTGCACTGGGATAGGTCAAGAATGAGCAGGATGTTTGTTTGTAAAAAAAAAATTCTAGTGGTTCACGCCTGTAATCCAACACTTAGGACGCTGAGGAAGGAGAATTGCCGGCATTTCAAGGCTAGACTGGATTATAGAGTAAAATTAAGGTGAACCGGGCGTGGTGGCGCACGTCTTTAATCCCAGCACTTGGGATTGCCGTGATTTCAAGGCCCCCCTGAGACTCCATAGTGAATTCCAGGTCAGCCTGGGCTGGAGTGAGACCCAATTGTGTAGGTGTATATTTGTGTGGAGGGGCACACATGTAGGCCACAAGTTTTCATGTTGGGTGTTTTCCTCAGTTGCTCTCCATCTTTTTGGTTTTTCGAGGTAGGGTCTCCACCCCAGCTGACTTTAAAATAGGATCTCATGTATCCAGGTTTTATCTCAAACCTAATATGTAGCTGAAGATGACTTTGAATTCCTGATTTTCCTGTCTTCAGTACTTGAGAGGCAGAGGTAGGAGGGCTGCCATGAGTTCGAGACCACCCTGAGACTACATAGTAAATTCCAGATCAGCCTAGGCTAAGGTTAGAGTGAGACCCTACCTTGAAAACAAATAAATAAAAAAAACAGGGTGTTGCTGTAGCCCAGGCTGACCTGGAATTTACTATGTAGTGTCAACCTGGCCTGGAACTTAGTGATCCCTGCTACCTTGGCCTTTTTATTTTTTATTTTTTTATTTGACAGAGAGGGAGAGGGGGAGAGAGAATGGGCACTCCAAGGCCTCCAGCCACTGCAGATGAACTCCACACACATTTGCCCCCTTGTGTATCTGGCTAATGTGGGTCCTAGGAAATCGAACCTGGGTCCTTTGCCTTTGCAGGCAAATGCCTTAACTCTAAGCCATCCCTCCAGTCCTACCTTGGCCTTTTTAGTGCTGGGATTAAAGGTGTAAACCGCCATGCTTGGCACATTTAGGATTAAAAAAAATTATTTTCCTTTACTTGCATGTATGTGTGTATGAGCACAACAGGTTCTCTTGCCACTGCAAAGAAATTTCAGATCCATGTGCATTTTGCATCTGACATTACATGGGTGTTGAGGAATTGAACCTGTGCTGGTAGGCTTTGCAAACAAGCATCTACAACCACAGAACTATCTCCCTGGGTCTCCCCTCTTGGGCAGTTTTTTTTTTTGAGGTAGGGTCTCACTCTGGCCCAGGCTGACCCGAAATTCATTATGTAGTCTCAGGGTGGCCTCGAACTCATGGCAGTCCTCCTACCTCTGCCTCCCTAGTGCTGGGATTAAAGGCATGCGCCACCATGCCTGGCTTTCACTTTAATCCTTTTTAAAATTTTTTTTAATTTTTATTTATTTATTTGAGAGTGACAGAGGGAGAGAGAAAGGCAGAGAGAGAGAGAATGAATGGGCGCGCCAGGGCCTCCAGCCACTGCAAATGAACTCCAGACGTGCGCCCCCTTGTGCATCTGGCTAACATGGGTCCTGGGGAATCGAGCCTCGAACCAGGGTTCTTAGGCTTCACAGGCAAGCGCTTAACCGCTAAGCCCTCTCCAGCCCACTTTAATCCTTTTTTAAGACCTTCTTGCTAGACAGATGTGTTCAGAGCTTATGATTATTATTATTTTTTTTTTTTCCTGGTAGGGTCTTGCTCTGGCCCAGGTTGACCTGGAATTCACTATATAGTCTCAGGGTGGCCTTGAACTCATGGCTATCCTTCTACCTCTGTCCCCTGTGTTCTGGGATTAAAAGCGTGTGCCACCAATCCTGGCTTTGTGATTATTGTTGATTTTTGTTGTTGTTGTTTTGTTTTTCAAGGTAGGGTCTCGCTCTGGCCCAGGCTGACCTGGAATTCACTATGTATTCTCAGGGTGGCCTTGAGCTCATGGTGATTCTCCTACCTCTGCCTCCCCAGTGCTGGTATTAAAGGTGTGCACCAGCACGCCTGGCATCTTTTAAAGGGTTTTTTGTTGTTGTTGTTTGTTTGTTTTGTTTTTTGTTTTTTTTAAAGTAAGGTCTCACTCTGGCCCAGGCTGACCTGGAATTCACTATGTAGTCTCAGGCTGGCCTTGAACTCACAGTGATCCTCCTACCTCTGCTTCCCGTGTGCTGGGATTAAAGGCGTGTGCCACCACGCCCGGTTTAAAAGGTTTTTTTTTTTTTTTTTTGGTTTTTCGAGGTAGGGTCTCACTCTAGCTCAGGCTGACCTGGAATTCACTCTGTAGTCTCAGGGTGGCCTCGAACTCTCGGCGATCCTCCTACCTCTGCCTCCCGAGTGCTGGGATTAAAGGCGTGCGCCACCACGCCCGGCTTAAAAGGGTTTTTTTTTTTATTGTGGTTAATATTTATATTTATTTTTTGGTGCTGGAGGTTGTTTCTAGGACCTCACACATGAGTGAGGTTAGCGCTCTACCACTCACCTATGCCTTCCTATTTTTGTTTCTGAGGCATGATTGTGTTATGTAGCATATGCTGGCTTCAAACTTTTAAATTTCTTATTTGAGACACAGAGAGAGATATAGAGAGAGTGAGAATGGGCACACCAGGGCCCCTAGCCACTGCAAACGAACTCCAGACGCATGTACCACCATGTGCAACTGGCTAATGTGGGACCTGGAGAATTAAACCTGGGTCCTTAGGCTTCACAGGCATGTACCTTAACCGCTGAGCCATCTCTCCGGCCCTTAAATTTCTTTAAAAAGCTGTTTAGCCTTTTGTATATGTGAGCATCATGTTGAGCTTATCCCCCCATGGACTCTTAATCTTCCTGCCTTTGTCTCTGGGTACTGGGATTATGGGTATTGTGCTTGACTGGGTTATTTGGAAAACAAAATATTGAGGTATGGTCATGAATATCAAAGTCTGTGCCAAGTTCATGGGGAGTGTGAACAAGTCCCTAGTTTCACTTTTTTGGTGTGCATTTGTAATGCAGCCTTTGGGACCTGAGGTTAAAGGGCATATTTCTTGCTTTGCTGCAGTGTAACCTTGGACCAGTCACACCACTGTGTACACCTCTTCTGAAAGAAGTGTAACTGTCTTAAGTCGTGGGCTTGTTGTAAAATCTTTTAAGTGAAACACTGTGGTACTATTGCATGGTGGGTTTTTAAAAAAATTTCTTTTGAGAGGCTCAAACTTGCTGTGTGATTCTCCTGCCTCTACCTCTTAAGCACTGGGATTTGCAGGTGTACACTACCATGCCCTGTTTATAGCCATATTGAAGCTAACTAATAATTAGCTCAGGCTGACCTGAAACTTACCTCTGTAGCCAGCCTTGTCTCAACTCAGTGTCATCCTTCTAACTCATTCTCCATAGTGCTGGGATTATAAGCATCAGCCACCATGTCCAATTTATTTATATTTGGGGTAGGGTCTTGCTATGTATGTATATGTAGCCCAGGCAGGACTTGAACTCAATTCTCATGCCCCAGCTTGCCAAGTTCTTGGGTTAGAGAGGTACACCACCACACCCATTGAGGATTTTTACTAGTATGGTACAGTGTTAAACTGTTAGACCCAAAACTGTCTAGAATAGGGCTTCATCTTATAATTGGAAAGAAAAAAAATAGAACCTCGGCAATGGGAAGAGTGTGACCCTTCCTGTGCCAAGGCTGGCATTCTTCACTCAGCTTGCCACATTACTTCAAAGATAACCTGAACCTTAAGAGCTTTTCAATGCACAAACCTGTTTCTGGGAAGAGGGATTAAAGGACCTGGGTGTAAAGATTGAGATGGAGGCTCTTTGCATTCTGTACTGTCTGCATAACCTAAGGAGGCCTCTATGGTGGGGAAGGAGACTTGGGTGAGTCAGTTACTGAATGTGGCTCATGGAGAACTGTGCAGAAGCTGGATTAGAGGGCAGGAAGTTCCTTACTCTGAGTCTCCACCTGGGGGCAGCATAAGCCCTTCCCTTCTCCCTGCTGCACTTCCTGCTTAGCATATTGAGGCAGGAATGTCTTAGGCCCCTGTTCTAAACCTTCAGCTCTCTTCCCTCATAAGGTTATTCACGTTTGCCAGGACAGTGATCACTTTCTTCAGACCAGTAAATTTTATTGAAAACACTGTTCTGGCAATCCTTGGCAGGGTTTCCTCCTTACTAGCCTTGTGTTTTCTTTTTCCTTTCAGTACCTTTGTGTTGGATGAGTTTAAGCGTAAATACTCCAACGAGGACACCCTCTCTGTGGCATTGCCATTTTTTTGGGAGCACTTTGATAAGGATGGCTGGTCCCTGTGGTATGCTGAGTACCGCTTCCCTGAAGAGCTCACCCAGACCTTCATGAGTTGCAACCTCATCACTGGTGAGAAGAGTGGGTGGGTCTGGAAGGAGGAAAGAGATAAAAGTAATGGGTGATATGACTCTGAGTTTGAATGTTCTCCTTTTCCCTCTAGGAATGTTCCAGCGATTAGACAAACTGAGGAAGAATGCCTTTGCCAGTGTCATCCTCTTTGGAACAAACAACAGCAGCTCCATTTCTGGAGTCTGGGTGTTCCGAGGCCAGGAGCTCGCCTTTCCGGTGAGGAAGGTGGAGGGAAGGAATCTCATGAGGGCGGGGCAAGTACATTCCAAGCACAGGGTCTCAGATCAGGTCCAGTGGGCATGGGAGGAAAGCTCTGGTGTGTGCTTAGTTAGGAAGTACTATTCACAGTAGCATTAGCTTGGGAGCTGATGCCACATGTCTGAGCTGGAAGTAGCACAAGTGTGGGGCAGTGTCTGATAGATAACCTGACCCACATACCTCTGCTGGCTTTTATCCTCAGCTGAGTCCAGATTGGCAGGTGGATTATGAGTCATACACGTGGCGGAAGCTGGATCCTGGCAGCGAGGAGACCCAGACCCTGGTTCGAGAGTACTTTACCTGGGAGGGGGCCTTCCAACACGTGGGCAAAGCCTTCAATCAAGGCAAGATCTTCAAGTGAACATCTCTTGCCATCGCCTAGCTGCCTGGACCTGCCCATCAGGGAGGTGGGAGTCATTAAAGGAAACTGAACATTAAATCCTTTCCTGTCCTGCCTCCTTTGTGAGGGGTGGCTCCATTAAAGGGGGTAGATGAGTTTGCAGCATCTCCACCGCAGGACTGAAGGTTTCAGAAGACTGAGTCTAGAGGCCTGGCCTCACTTTGGTCCTGCTTTCCACAGTGAATGACACTCGTAGCTGGGAAAGAGGTAGCCTGGGCTTAGTTATTAGCAAATCCTTAGAGATTGTTCTGGACCTTTCCCACTGAAGGGAGCAAACCCCTGTAATACTAAGGGCTAACAAGTGGCTCACAGTGTACAGAGCTTTATGTCATTGCTGTTGATCCTTGATATGGGGGGGGGGGTGAATTAGTTCTAGGACTCCCCTCAGGTACCAAACTCCTTGGATGCTCAGGTACATTGTGTAAATAGTATAGTGCGTTTTTTTTTTTTTTTTTGTGGAACCTGCATACATTCTCTGTATTGTTGCTTTTTATTTATTTATTTAGATTTTTGAGGCAGAGTCTCACTCTAGCTCATGGTGGCCATGAATTCATGGTAATCCTCCTACCTCTACCTCCCAAGTGCTGGGATTAGAGGCTTGTGCTACCATGCCTGGCCTGCTTTTTTTTTTTTTTTTTTTTAATGGGGTAGAGAGAGAATTGGCGTAACAGGGCCTGTAGCCACTACAATCCAATTCTAGATGTATATGCCACCTTGCACACATGTCACCTTGTGCATCTGGCTTACATAGGTTCTGGGAACCGCTGTCTGTCCAGCCCCCCACCCTTTTTTTTTGAGGTGGGGTCTCACTTTGTCCCAGGCTGACCTAGAATTAATTTTTGTAGTCTCAGGGTAGCCTTGAACTCACTGAGTGAGATCCTCCTACTTCTGGGATTAAAGGTATGTGTCACCACTTTTTTTTTTTAAAGCAGGGTCCTGGAACTTATTCTTTAGCCACACCCCTCCCCTCAAACTCAAGGTGATCCTTCTACCTGTGCCTCTGGAGTGCATTTGCCACCATGCCCAACCCTTCCTGTGTATTTTAAATTATCTGGAAATTACTTAAAATACCCAATACAATTTAGTGCCTTGCAGATAAGTGTCCCATCGTAGTTTTGGAAAGAATAATTAGGAAATAAGTGCTCAGTGCATGTGCTTTTTTTTTTTTTTTTTTTTTTTTTTGGTTTTTCGAGGTTAGGTCTAGTCCAGACTGACCTGGAATTTACTATGTAGCCTCAGGGTGGCCTCGAACTCACAAGTGTCCATCTACCTCTGCCTCCCAAGTGCTGGGATTAAAAGCGTGCACCACCATGCCTGGCTCTGCTTTATTTATTTATTTATTTATTTATTTGTTGGTGCCTAATGTTGAACCCTGAGCCTTAAGCATAGTATACAAGGCTCTGCCCATAGAGCTATGTTCTCCAGTGTCTTTCTCTGGCTGGTGAAATAGGCAGGTGTGTCAGGAAAATTTTGGATAGAGAGGACCAACTACATTTCTCCACTGATGCTTTATGAGGTAGGTAGGTGGCAGTGTCAAAGGCTGTAATTTAAGGCTGGGCGTGGTAGTGCACACCTTTAATCCCAGCACTTGGGAGGCTGAAGTAGGAGGATCTTGAGTTTGAGGTCAGTCTGGACTACAGAGTGAGTTCCAGGTCGGCCTGGTTTAGGAGACCCTGCCTCTAAAGACCAAAACAAAACCAGGGCTGTAATTTAAAGAATTCTGTTGTTTTTTGAGGTAGGGTCTTGCCTAAGCCCAGGCTGACCTGGAATTCACTCTGAAGTCTCAGGCTGGCCTCACACTCAAAACCATCCTATTTCTGCTCTCCCAAGTGCTGGGAAGGTGTATGGATTGTCCCCCCCTCCCCCCCGAGATAGTATCTCACTCAAGCCCAGGCTGACCAGGAATTCACTATGAAGTCTCAGACTGGCATTGAACTCATGGTGATCTTTCTACCTCTGCCTCCTGAGTGCTGGGATTAAAGGCATGCACCACCACACCTGGCTTTTTAAAAACTATTTATTTGAGAGAGAAATAGGCAGAGAGAAGGGGCGTGCCAAGGCCTATAGATACTGCAATGAATGAACTCCAGACCTTTGTATCTGGCTTTATGTGGGTACTGGGGAATTGAACCAGGGTCCTTAGGCTTTGCAGGCAAGTGCCTTAACACTGAGCCATCTCCTGCCCTCAGGGCTGTAACTTAATTGCTGCAAACATGTAAAATAGTCTACAGACACTGTCCTCTGGTCCATACTGGCTGATGGTCACTGGGAATCCTGGTTTGTTCTTTTTGTATAGGGTTTGGCTATGTGGTCAGGCTGACTTTAAACTTACAGTTTTGGAGCTGGGGAGATCTGAGGCTAAAGGCATTTACTTGAAAAGCCTGCTGGTTCAGGTTCAGTTTCCCCAGCCACTCTTGTAAAGCCAGATGGGCACTCATTTGGAGTGGCAAGATGCCCTGGCTTGTGTATGTGCGTGCACACACACACGTGTAAGTAAATAATAGAGTGGGAAGATGGTTCTGTAGTTGAAGGATCTTGCTTGCAAAGGTTGCCAGCCTGGGTTCAGTTCTCCAGCTAACGCAAAGCTGTACTGCTGTAAGTTTGTAGCAGCAAGGGACCCTGCCTAGAGTGCCCATTATTTTATGCAAGCAGAGAGAATGGGCACGCCAAGGCCTCCAACTGCTGCAAACTCCAGACATATGTGCCACTTTGTCATCTGACGTTACGTGGGTACTGAGGAATTGAACCCGGGTTGTTCGGCTTTGCAGGCAAGCACCTTAACATCTTAGCCATTTCTCCAGCCCCAAATTAAAACAAACAACAACAACAAAAAAAAAAAAAAACAGAAAAAAAACTATTTGAGGGGCTGAAGAGATGGCTTAGTGGTTAAGCGCTTTCATGTGAAGCCTAAGGATCCCAGTTCAAGGCTCGATTCCCCAGGACTCACATAAGCCAGGTGCACAAGGTGCCACATGCATCTGGAGTTCGTTTACAGTTGCTGGAGGCCCTGGTGCACCCATTCTGTATCTAATCTGCCTCTCGGTGTGTTGGTCTGTCGCTTTCAAATAAATAAAAATAAAAAAAAAATAAACTGAGAGAGAGAATAAGGCAGATAGAGTATGGGCATGCCAGGGCCTCTAGCCACTGCAAATGAATTCCAGAAGCATTTGCTTCTGCTTTACGTGCAGCTGCTTTATTTGGGTACTGGGGAATCAAACCTGGGTCCTTATGCTTTGCAGGCAAGTACCTTAACTGTAGAGCCATCTTGCCAGCCCACAAATAATTTTTTTGTTTTTGTTTTTCAAGGCAGGGTCTTACTCTAGCCCAGGCTGACCTAGAATTCACTCTGTATCTCAGGGTGGCCTCGAATTCACGGCAATCCTACCTCTGCCTCCTGAGTACTGGGATTAAAGGCATGCACCAACTCGCTCGGCTCCACAAATAATTTTTAAAAATTTTACAATTCAGCCGGGTGTGGTGGCTCATACCTGTAATCCCAGCACTTGGGAGGCAGAGGTAGGAGGATTGCCTTGAGTTTGAAGCCACCCTGAGACTACAGAGTGAATTCCAGGTCAGCCTGGACCAGAGTGAGACCCTACCTCAAAAACAAAATTTACAATCCCAGGATTACAGGTGTGTGCCACCACATTGGGTTTGGTATCTGCTTCTTAACAAGTGAGGGTTCAGAGTACTGAAGGCAGGCAGGGTGCTGAAGCCAGCAGGTGTCACCCTGAAACTACTAAAGGCTGCCGCCTCCTGGAATGTCTAGTGGTCATAATTCTAATTGTAATATTTTACTGGAACCACTATTTTATACCCTTTTCAGAAATTCTTATCCTTTGATTGTAATTTCCTATAAGGACTTTTTCTTTTTAAATAAGGCCTTACTTTTTCTTTTTAAATAAGGCCTTACTCTGTAGTTCTGTCAGGCCTTGAACTGGAGGTTATCTTTCTGCTTCAGCCTGATTACAAGAATTATAGAAATGCTCATTATACCTGGCTGTTCTATAAGTTTTAACAGCTAACATTAAAAGTTAGGGCTGGGCTGGGTGTGGTGGTGTGTGCATGCCTTTAATCCCAGCATTCTGGAGGCAGAGGTAGGATTGCCACGAGTTCAAGGTCAGCCTGGGCTACAGTTATATCCTATCGAAGAAACAAAGGATTCTTGGGAATGGAAAAAGGTGAGTTGTCCTGTCAGTGTGAGAAAAAGGCAGTGCCATGGCCTGAGGCTGGCCACTTTGACCTGTAGTTGGGGTTCTGGGAATGGGCAGAAGGGAGCTGTGGTTTGGAATCTACATGGGTGAGGATGGGTTGATTCTTGCCTTCTAGCTGCTTTCCATCCAAACTTGGATACTTGTCTTGTGAGCATTTTGGCCTTGTAAGTAGTCTTTGAAAATGCTAGGTGCTGTGCTGGCTGAGGATATGCCCATAGCTTGCTGCAGCCTCACCAAACCTGTCAGACTCTAAATTCTTTTCCCATCCCACCTCCTCTGCTTGTGCAGTTCTCACTACATTCCTTTTTTTTAAAAGTTTTTTGTTTATTATTTATTTATTTGAGAGTGACAGAGAGAAAGGCAGAGAGAGAGGAGAGTGGGCGCGCCAGGGCCTCCAGCCACTGCAAACGAACTCCAGACACGTGTGCCCCCTTGTGCATCTGGCTAACATGGGTCCTGGGGAATCGAGCCTCGAACTGGGGTCCTTAGGCTTCACAGGCAAGTGCTTAAGCGCTAAGCCATCTCTCCAGCCCTCACTACATTCTTAGTATCTCCTTAAATCTTCACAGTAGCTGAAGATTTAAGCAGGAGAAGCCGAAGTATACTTAGGTTTAGGAGCAGGCTTGAGAGGGGGGAGGCCCTGCTGTGTAAAGAGTGGCCTGTAGTCTGCTTGGGAGCCAGCATGGAGTGGGAGGGTACCAGAGACCTCCACCACTAGCCCCCCTTGGCCTGCAGGAAGGGTGACTCATCTGCACATCCTTCCTCTAGCATGGTGGTTTGGTGCAGTGAGGGTGGCCATGATGTGGGAGGAGGTCTGAGGGGGTTGTGAAGGTGGGGCTGTTGAGATGAGTTGGCAGGCAAGAGTTAACAGAAGGAGTTTCTAGTGGCAATGCCCCTCCTCCACAAGGGGAAGCACATCTGGAGTTGGTTCTGTCCCCTGCCGGGCCTTGGGGAGGCCTGAGTCACACTGCCAGCCTGGCCTTTCCCCATCCCAGTTTGAGCTTGGCATCTTGCTTGAAGCCTACTCTTTCCTGCCATCTGGCAGCCAATCGGAGCCTGAGGCCTGTGGACGTCTCTGGTTGCTGGGTAGTTTTCTCTGTGTGCCAGGGAGGCTCCATGTTTGTGCCACCAATCACTGCATAGAGCTGGCATCACTGTATCAACAGTATTTGAAGCTTGCAGAAGCTGAGGGTCAAAAGGGAGGGAGTGTTGGAAATGGGTCCAGCTAAGGACAGGAAAACTAGAATAAAGGGAGGAGAATGCCATTTTGTCCTCTTGGCAAAATTTTGGTGCTCAAGATTGAAAGAACCCACAGGAGGGGATCAGGGCAGACCTGCGGTGCCGCAGGTAGTCTACAGAACCTCAAGTGTGAGTGGGGATGCTGAGCCAGTAGACACTGGTTATAAGCAGCTGTTTTAGTTTTGTTGGCAATTCTGTGTAAGTCACTTATTAAAAAATTAAAAACCTTTTAAAGTTCTTGCAAGAAAGGCCTAGATTGTCCTTTTCTTTCCATGTACTGCTTTGAGCTAGATCTGGACAGCTGCTGCTCTCTTTGGGTCAGACCCATCTCACCAGCTGCCAACATGGCCCAAATATGCCACTTCCCCCTTTGAAAGTTGGGGTGGGGGGTTAGAAAGTGGAAGGGAGAGGAGAATGAAGTGCGTTTAGGACTCCACCCAGACATTTCTGACATTAAGACTGCAGGGTGTGGTGGCACATGCACGCCTTTGATCCCAGGAGGCTGAGGTAAGAGGGAGGTAGGATCTCCATGAGTTCAAGGACATCCTGACACTACATAGTGAATTCCAGGTCAGCCTGGGCCAGAGGGAGACCCTACCTCAAAAACAAAACAAAACAAAAAAAAGCAGTTTTCATGCCAATTGACACTTTGTCCTCAGAACCTGGATCTTTTCCTGGGTTGTGCTGGGTGGCTCTTGCTTCCTGGGCTCTCACTGGTAGAATGATGGTGTGCTGTAACTTCCCAGTTTGACTCTGTATGTAGTTCCAGGGTACCCACCCTGCTCTTTTCTTGCTCTAGGGCTGTGAAGCTAAAACATTGGCGCTCCTGAAAGGTTAGAGAAAGTATGCCACCTGTTCTTGTCTGTTTGCTCTAATCATACTGGCATGACTCCCAGAGGAGGCTGCAGTGGAATTACTGGGATGTCCTGGGCTTCAGTTCCTAGGGGATGGCTGAAGAGCCTTCTGCAAGGGATGGCTGGAGAATAGCACTATCTACTTGAATTTCAAGAGGAACAATACCTTAGGCAGGTGGTACTGGTTCAGTGGTAGCGTCCTGGGTATCTCTCTCTCTGGGTTCTTCCCCTTTCCCACTCTCCTCCTTGTTTCCCTGGTATCCTCAGGATTCCACAAGGATTCTGTTGACAGTACCTGCTTGATCCAGTGGGCTTGGGGCTGTTTCTGATAGGGTCTCCCACGGAATGTGCCTGTGCTGCAGCTGTCCCATTCCCTCTGCAGCAGCAGCAGCTGTCTGTCATGTGAAGGCCTCTAGCTGGCTCAGCCCTTTTGCAATCATCTGGCTGACTCTGCCAGGACGGGGGTGGACAGTGGGGATGGGCAGAGTCAAGGGGGTAGATGATGGACCATGGCAGGGCACTGGGAGTTGATGGAGAGGTAAGGACGATTGTGGCATTGAGAG
Source organism: Dipus sagitta (assembly GCA_036346955.1). Taxonomy (NCBI): domain Eukaryota; kingdom Metazoa; phylum Chordata; class Mammalia; order Rodentia; family Dipodidae; genus Dipus; species Dipus sagitta. The sequence goes on from CM070770.1 coordinate 165,888,477, forward strand.
AAGAGAGGGGCTGTCAAGGTCAGATGGGAGGAGTGGAAGCAACTGAGTAGGTCAGGAAGGCCGAAGGTTGAGTTTAGCTCTCCCATCACAGGAAGTGGGGGCTGTGTTGGGATTGTCAACTTTCTAGGCATAAGAGAGAGTTGGTTAAAGCGGGCCCCTGGCCAGCCATTCACCAGGGTCATCTGTATTTCCCCTGACTCAAAGGAAGCTACGGGCACTTTGTGGCCAGGCCTCTACCATGTGGGACCTGAGTCACCGAGTTGCCTAGGGTGTTGCCTGCCCTATGGTGGCTGGGCCTCTGCCCTGCCCCACCCACTTCGCAGTTACTTCTGTTAGAACAGGGTTAGTGACACACCCCTTTCCTCCACTTTCTATAACAGTAACTAGCCATCTTTTTGACTCAGACCTTCAGAATGTACTCACACAGTCACGGTCTTGAGTTACCATCTCAAGTCATCCTTTGATTCACATGTGAATGAACTGGAGTCCAGAGAAGGGAAGTGACTTACAACACGTTTAAGTCTTCCCACAGTTCTTGCAGCTACTTACTGAGTCACCTTTGCTCCTAAGAGCGGGAGGGAGCCTCCCTTAAAAGCCAAGGGTAATTATGGTGGACATGACACTGGAGGGCAAGGAGAGGGTAGCCTTCAAAATTCCCAGCAGCCTGGAGCGCCTTGATTAGAGGCATAGAAGTGAAGCAAGCCCAGGGTCAGGGTCAGTATACCAATCCAAGTCCTGGGGTGGGCAGAGGGCACAGGGTGTAGCACAGGCTGGACTTTGAGTGACAGGAACCTCAACTATGTGGTGACTCAGGCTCTGGGCAGCCTAGGCCCTTCCTTCCTTGCTCAGCCTGATCTCCTTAAAGCTTTGCTTGGAGACCCGTAAGAAGAGGGAGGGAGAGAAATCCAGTTGTGTCCCTTTCCCCTTTGGTCACAGAAAAGGCAAGCAAGTTTGGAAAGGACCAGAGGAAAGCTAATTCCCAGGAAGGGTCTAGGTGCTGGTGTTTCCCTCTGCCAGCCCCTCCCTGTCCCTGCTGGGGAGGGGAAGCTGGCTGCAGCAGCAGCTGCTCCGGGTCATTCCAGCTCCCTCCCTCTGCTCCTGTTTACAACTCTGGGGAGCAGTTCTGTCTTCTCTTTTTCCCTCCTTGCCTCACAGTCTCTTTCAATCATGCTGTGCCACTTTTCCCTATCTTTGGTGCTTGTCTTTGATTACTGAAGCTTCCACATCATCCACACACCCACAAAAACTTTGCCAGTGTGGCTACCTGCCCTCCCTTCTGCCCAGTTACTCTCCTCTGCCTGAATAGTCCTTATTGGCCTTCCTTCAGGCTTTAGACTGGAGACAGAGTCCCATGACTTTTCTAACCAGCATAAGCTACAGGAAGGTTTCCACAGTACTGATCTGAGCAATTTAGGAACTCCTTATTTGAAGTATGAGGTTTGATACAGGCTGGGAGTTGCACTGAGTGGGGGAAGGATGGTTTTATTTGGCTTTGCATTTTGTGTTTGGAGTTTAAAAATTATTTAGAAAATGTTTGGATTCCATAACACCCCATTGATGGTAACTAGGAAGAATTAAAAGTGAATGGAGCCAGCACTCAGGAGGCAGAGAGGTAGGAGAATCACCATGAGTTTGAGGCCACCCTGAAACTATCATGAATTCTAGATCAGTCTGAGCTAGAGTGAGACCCTTCGAAAAACAGACAAGCTGGGCATGGTAGCCCACACGTTTACTCCCAGCACTCTGGAGGCAGAGGTAGGAGGATAGCTGTGAGTTCAAGACTACATAGTGATTCCCTGTCAGCCTGGACTAGAGCAAGACACTACCTCAAAAAAGAAAAAAACAAAAAGGTGAATGGAGCAGGTGTGTGTGGTGATGGGGAGGGCTTGGAGAGATGGCTTAGCAGTTAAGGCACTTGCCTTTGAAGCCAAAGGGCCCAGGTTCAATTCTCCAGTACCCATGTAAGCCAGATGCACAAGGTGGTGCATGTATCTGGGGTTCATTTGCAGTGGCTAGAGGCCCTGGTGTGCCCATTCTTTCTATCTGCCTCTCTCTCAAATAAATAAATGAAAAGTGAATGGAGCTGGATATGGTGGCTCACGCCTTTAATCGCTCAGCACTCAGGAGGCAGAGATAGGAGGATCAAGTTTGCTAGAGCAGGACCCTATCTCGAAAAGAAAAAACAAAACAAAAAAAGTGAATGGAGTTCATTCAGGAGTCTGAGGTAGGAACAGTCAGTTGAAGGCTGGTCTGGACTACATAATGAATTCCAAGTCATTCCTGGACTAGAGTGTTAAAGTGAGAGTTTGCCTCAAAAAACAATAGGGCTGGAGAGATGGCTCAGAGTGGTTAAAGGTGCTTGCTAGCAAAGCCTGAAGACCCAGCTTCAATTCCACAGTACCCATATAAAGCCAGATGGACAAAGTACTGTATGCATCTGGAGTTTGTTTGCAGTGGCAAGAGGCCTTGACACATTCATTTCTTCTCTCTCATTCTCCCCTTCTCTCTCTCTCTTTAAAGTAAATAGGCAAGGCATGGTGGCGCATGCCTTTTTAAAATATTTTATTTTTATTTATTTATTTGACAGAAAGAGAGGATGGGCATGCCAGGACCTCCAGCCACTGCAAACGAACTCCAGACATGTGCACCCCCTTGTGCATCTGGCTCGTGGGTCCTGGGGAATCGAACCTGGGTCCTTTGGCTTTGCAGGCAAACGCCTTAACTGCTAAGCCATCCCTCCAGCCCACATGCCTTTAAATTTTTTTTTTTTAATTTTATTTGAGAGAGAGGGAGAGAATGGGCACACCAGGGCCTCTAGCCACTGCAAACAAACTGCAGATACATGTGGCCCCTCGTATATCTGGCTTAAGTGGGTCCTGGAGAATTGAACCGGGATCCTTTAGCTTTGCATGCAAACGCCTTAACCACTAAGTCATCTCTCCAGCCCTCCCCTTATCTCTTCTTGAAAATAAATGAATAAATAAATAAATTTAAGAAACAAACAAAAAGTGAATGGCTGGTCGTGGTGGCACATGCCTTTAATCCCAGCATTTGGGAGGCAGAGGTAGGAGGATTCCAGGTTAGCCTGGACTAGAGCAAGACCCTTCCTTGAAACACCCCCCCCCCCAAAAAAAAAAAAAAAAAGGAGTGGAGAAGGACGTGTTTGACAGTGAAGCTATTGAGGTGGGTTATGGGAGAGCCCCATGGCACTAAGAAGAGTTGATAGTCATTTCTCTGCTTCTAAGGATTTCATGCAAAAGGACCTTGTGGGAAGGAAGTTTGTTTCTAGAGAGACTGCAGACAGCATACTTTGCTTCCTTTTTGGGATCATACTTTAAAAGCCTAGATTACCCTTGGAGCTGTTGGCCCTTTTTCCTTCACTGTAACATGCTGATTTCAGAAAAGGGGACTGTGGCAAGAAGGGAGGGGAAGGGGAATCCCCTGGCAATGGGCCTGAGGGCAGAGCTCTCCTTTGTGGTTACTATAGAAACAAGCATAATATGAACAAAACAGAAGCATGTTGCTTGGCAACAGAGGAGCCTAAGGTTCATCACACACATACAACTCAAACATTTCAGGGAAGCCCCTGGGGAAGGAGTGTCACTTCTGGGGAACCTGGGTTATCCCAATGATGACGAATGCTAGAGCTCATGCAGCTTTGCCTGTGAATCTCGGGACTGGTGTGGAGCATCTCTGAAGGGTGGTCGAGTGTCAACCTCCTTAGTCTGGGCCAGTATACAAGAGCACAGTCCTTATTTTGACAGAAGTGTGAATCATTGAAGAAGACATAGATTTTCTTAGCAATGTTGAGATGCTGGAAGTGCGTGTGTGTGTGCATTTACTTGCTCATGCATCTAGTGCTGAGGGGTGGAATAGAAAGGCAAAAGACCTGATAGGAATGACAACTTCCAATTCTTTTTGTTTTTTGAGGTAGTGTCTTGCTCTAGCCCAGGCTGACTTGGAATTTATTCTAGTGTCAGGGTGGCTTCAAACTCATGGCGATCTTCCTACCTAGGCCTCCCAAGTGTTGGAATTAAAGGTGTGTGCCACCATGCCTGGCCAACTTCCAATGTGTTTTTAAAAATACACTTTAGGCTGGGCGTGGTGGCACACGACTTTAATCCCAGCACTCGGGAGGCAGAGGTAGGAGGATCATCATAGTTCGAGAACACCCTGAGAATATAGAAGGAATTCCAGGTCAGCCTGGGCTAGAGTGAGACCCTACCTCGAAAAAACAAAACAAAACAAAACAAAAAAACCAAAAAGCACTATAGGGGATGACGAGATGGCTCAGTGGTTAAAGGTGCTTGCTTGTAAAGACTGACAACCCTGGTTTGATTCCCCAGTGTCCATGTAAGCCAGATGCACAAAGTAGCACATGAGTCTGGAGTTTGTTTGCAGTGGCAAGAGGCACTAGTGTGTCCATTCTCTTTCTCCCTACTTGCGTGTGTGCATGCGTGCGTGTGTGTGTGTGTGTGTGTAAATTATAAGGAGAAAAAAATGAAAAAAAGCTGGGCGTGGTGGCACACACCTTTAATCCCAGCACTCAGGAAGCAGAGGTAGGATCGCCATGAGTTCAAGGCCACCCTGAGACTATAGAGTTAATTCCAGGTCAGCCTGGACCAGAGTGAGACCCTACCTCAAAAACCACACACACAAAAAAAATAAATAAATAAAATAAAATTGGGCTGGAGAGATGGCTTAGCGGTTAAGCACCCTTGCCTGTGAAGCCTAAGGACCCCAGTTCAAGGCTTGATTCCCCAGGACCCACGTTAGCCAGGTGCGCAAGGGGCCGCACGAGTCTGGAGTTCGTTTGCAGTGGCTAGAAGCCCTGGCGTGCCCACTCTCCTCTCTCTCTCTCTGCCTCTTTCTCTCTCTGTCTGTCGCTCTCAAATAAATAAATAAAAATAAACAAAAAAATTAAAATTGTAAGGAGAGAATGAGTATGGGCATGACAGAGACTTGTTGCTGCAAATGAACTCCAGATGCATGTACCACTTTTGCATATGGCTTTACATGGGTCCCGGGGAATTGAACCTTGGCTGGCAGCCTTCTCCCCAGGCCAACTTCCAATTTTTTTGAAAGCACAGGACAGTAAGGAACTCCAAAGACAAGGGAGACCTGAGCCATTTCCTTCTGGACTGGTTGCTTCCAGGGCAGGCATTCTGTCTTGCTGAGTTCTCTGTTACCTCCTCCACTGTTGACACCCTAACTCCTGGGCCTAGGGTTGGATGCATGATCATGTTCGTGCAGCTGCAGGAAAGACCTACAAGCAAGGGAACTGTTGTTCCCTCCCGTCTGAAAGTCTGGGGAAGCTATGATAGTGTGGGATGCAAGACATTTGTGGAAAGAGCCAGGTTTTGTACCTGAAGTTCATTCATTAAGTTAAAACTTGTTTTCTTTTCTTTTCTTTCTTTCTTTCTTTCTTTCTTTTTTTTTTTTTCAAGGTTTCTGTCTTCCTATTTAGAGTTTGACTTTTTTTTTTTTGTTTTCTGAGGCAGGGTCTCACTTTGAAGTTCACTATGTAATCTCAGGGTGGCCTCGATCTCATGGTGGTCCTCCTACCTCAGCCTCCTGAGTGCTGGGATTAAAGGTGGGCACCACCAAGCCCGGCTGTGTCTCTCTTTTTGTATATTAAAACTCATTTTTAAAATTTCATCTGCTATCAACACTAGTAACAAGAAGGTTTTGGTTGAAATTCAATTAATAATTTTTCCATAATGGTAATCACAATAGTCAGAAACTTCAAGCCAAATGTCAGAATTTTCATTCAACCTGAAAGGACCGACTAAAACAAAGATTTTTCAGACCGCTTAAAAACTGTCTACCTGGTTATATTTAAAATGTCAAACTCTAGGTAGGCATGGTGGCACATGCCTTTAATCCCAGCACTTGGGAGGCAGAGGTAGGAGGATTGCCATGAGTTTGAGGCCACCCTGAGACTACAGAGTGAATTCCAGGTCAGCCTGGGCTAGAGTGAAACCCTACGTTGGAAAACAAAAATGAAAACAAAACAAAACAAAAAAAGTCAAACTAAATATGAAGACATAGAAAAGTTGCAAGTAAAAGGATGAAAGAATATTCAATGTCCACACTAATCAAAAGAAAAGCTTTAATATTACAGAAATGCCAGTTCAAGTTGACCTTAATGCCAGAAACCTAAGATTAAGATATTTCATAAGGGCTGGAGAAATGGCTTAGTGGTTAAGATGTTTGCCTGTGAAGCCTAAGGACCCAGGTTCCATTCCCCAGCACTCACATAAACCAGATGCACAAGGTGGTGCCTGCATCTGGAGTTTCTTTGCAGTGGCTAGAGGCCCTGGTGCACCCATTCTCTCTCTCTCTCTCTCTCTCTCTCTCTTGTTTTTGTTTGTTTTTCAAGGTAGGGTGAGGCTGACCTGGAGTTCACTATGTAGTCTCAGAGTGGCCTTGAACTTATGGTGATCCTTCTACCTCTGCCTCCTGAGTGCTGGGATTAAAGGCGTGCGCCACCATGCCCAGCTTTCCCTTTCTCTTAAATAAATAAATAAAATATTTTTTCAAAAGATATTTTAGGCCAGGTGTGATGGCCGAGAGTTCCAGGCCACCCTGAGACTACATAGTGAATTCCAGGTCAGCCTGAGCTAGAGTGAGACCCTACCTCAGAAAACAAAACAAACAAACAAACAAACAACAACAACAACAACAACAAAAAACAAAAAAAAAGAAAGGAAAAAGAAAAAAAAAGTCATAATGATAAAATAGTTAATAGGAAGTTATATTAATCCTAAATGTGACTCTCTCTGTCAACTCATAGTCTCAAAATACATAAGTGAAAACTTATAGCACAAAAATGAGAAGTCCTAACTCCATAATCATACTTGTGATTTAAATAACATCCTCTAATTACTAATGACAAGGAGACAAAAATGACTAGAGATATAAGCTGAATAGCAGGATAATAAACTCGACCTAATTGTCATTTGTGAAACTTCTAAAAACTCGTTCTTTTCCTTTGTGGATGATGGAGAAGGTCATGAGGCCCCTCCCTCCCTGAGAAATCAGTGGCAATAAATGGTTGCTGGGTGAGCGGGAGACGTTTTCTGTAGTGGCAAAGCCACTAGCAAGTTTCGTGTGTTGTGGTAAATAATCTTTCCATTCTTATGCAGGTGACCCCAATTAAATGGAACACACACACACACAGATCAAAATCTGGACTATCTGGGAAGAAGGGGTTTAGTTGGAAAGGGGATGGTGAGGAAAGATAAGAGAAGTTAATGTGAGAGGCTAAAAGAAAAAAAACAAAACTTGTTCCTGAGGGCTGGGCATATAGCTTAGTGGTAAAGTGCTTTACTTGTGTACACGAGCCCCTGGGTTTGATCCCTAACATCACAATAAACAAATCTGTTTGATAATTATGTGTGTGCCTCTACTCTACATACAGAGAATACAGAGAAGGAAAAAATACATATATTTTGGTTTTTCAGGATAGGGTCTCACACTAGTCCAGGCAAAAATCCTATCTTTATGGAGCTTAAATGCTATGGGAGTTTTTTTTTTTTTTTTTTTTTTTGTTTTAGGTAGGGTCTCACTCTAGCCCAGGCTGACCTGGAATTCACTATGTTGTCTCAGGGTGGCCTCGAACTCACAGTGATCCTCCTACCTCTGCCTCCTGAGTGCTGGGATTAAAGGCGTGTGCTACCATGCCTGGCCTGCTATGGGAGTTTTGACTCTTGTTTCTGTCAGCTGTATGACTATAGGAAAATCACTACCTTCGCCAGGTGTGGTGGCGCATGCCTTTAATCCCAGCACTCAGGAGGCTAAAGTAGGAGGAGGAGGATCACTGTGAGTTCAAGGCCACTCTGAGACGACATAGTGAATTCCAGGTCAGCCTGGGCTAGAGTGAGACCCTACCTCGAAAAACAAAAGCAAAACAAAAATCACTACCTTCTTTGAGATCATTTTCTCACCAAATGTGTCTCAGTGTGTGAGAGGATTAAATGAATTAACATATAATGATTATCCATTGAGAGTCAGACACAGTCACCATTATTGTAGTGCTGGTGGGTTTGGGGTATATAGCATTGGGTAGAAGGAAAAGGGTTGGTAGAACTTTTTGAAAGTGTGTCTCCACCTAAACCACTGAAACAGGGTCTTACTATGTAGCCCAGGTTGGCCTTGGACCCATGGTGATTCTCCTAAGTGCTGGGGTTACAGGTATTAGCCAACACATATGGCTGAAAACTTGAAAATATTTTCCTCCTCTAGGCTAAGAAGGCTGATGATCTAGGAAGCCCCATTTCTGGTTCTAACCTCACACTATTTTAGGGGCTAAGTCAAGGTTCCTTCTCTACTCCCCAAGCCTGGAATGGAACAGGAGCCAGTTTCCAGAACCACATCCTAACCAAATTATCTAGACACTCTAAGCCCTGAATGCAGTATCTGGACAGTGATTCCTGCTCTGTGACTGTTGCAAAAGCCAGCTTTCCCGCCTGCCTTCTTCCCTGTGGGCCAAGAGGGTGGCCAGAACAAATAGTGGGGCAGGTAAGTTGGCTCAGGGCCCGGGAAGCTCCCTTTGCTCTTTTCCCTCTTGGGGCCAGTGGAGCTGAGCTGAGGTGAATGATAGCCATACCTTTTTCTATTCTTCCTTTTCTCCTATACCAACCTTTTTTACCAACCTCCTCCCACCCTTACAGCAAATACCCTGTGTCTTTGGGTGTATGTCACATCAGAGCCGCCTTTCAGAAAGCCCAGGTATAAATCAATTCCCGTTTGAACATGCACTAGAAAAACTTGCTCTTTCATGGAATCAAATGATGATTTATTTCTAAGCTAAAAATCTTTTGGTAAATGATTAACAGTGTTTTCCCTCTGAGGAGAGGTTTCTGGGGTAGGAAAGGAAGGATAAATTTACTTTTTTTTTTTTTTTTTTTGGTGTTTGAGGTAGGGTCTCGTTCTAGCTCAGGCTGACCTGGAATTCACTATGTAGTCTCGGTGGCTAGAACTCACAGCAATCCTCCTACTCTGCTTCCCGAGTGCTGGGATTAAAGTCGTGTGCCACCACGCCCGGCTAAATTTACTTTGTGTGTGTGTGTATGAGCACATGTGTGCACATGTATGTGGTAGCCAGAGGTCAGTGTTGGTGTCTTCCTCAATGCTCTCCACTTTATTTTATTTTTATTTGAGATAGATACAGAAAGAAAGGCAGACAGAATGAGAGAGCGAATGGACATTCCAGGGCCTCTTGCCACTGCAAACAAACTCAGACACATGTGCCACTTTGTGCATCTGGCTTTATGTGGGTACTGGGGAATCAAACCCAGGTAGTCAGGCTTTACAAGCAAGCACTATTAACCACTGAACCACCTAACCAGCTCTTCCACCTTAGATTTTCTTTCTTTCTTTCTTTCTTTTTTTTAAGTAGGGTCTGGTCGTAGCCCAGGCTGACCTGGGATTCACTGCAGTCTCAGGGTGGCCTTGAACTCACAATGATCACAGTATCACAGTGATCCTCCTACTTTTATCCCCTAAGTGCTGAGGTTAAAGGCATGCACCACTATGCCCAGCTTTCATCTTAGTTTTTTATTTTTACTTTATTTATTTATTTATTTTTGTTTTTTTGAGGTAGGGTCTCTCCCTAGCCCAGGCTGACCTGGAATTCACTATGTAGTCTCAGGGTGGCCTTGAACTCATGGCAATCCTCCTACTTCTGCCTCCCAAGTGCTGGGATTAAAGATATGCGCCACCATGTCCAGCTTTTTTTTTTTTTTTTTTTTTTTTTTTTTTTTGAGGTAGGGTCTCACTCTAGCTCAGGTTGACCTGGAACTCCCTATGTAATCTCAGGCTGGTCTTAAACTCACAGCAATTCTCATTCCTCTGCCTCCCAAGTGCTGTGATTAAAAGCATGCCCTTCTACACTTGGCCCCCACCTTAGTTTTTGTGACAGAGTTTCTCACTGAACCTGAAACTTACCAGCTGGCCAGCAAATCTGGGGATCCTGCTGGCTCCACCTCCTCACTCATGGGATTACTGGTGTGCACCCCACACCTGGCTTCTACTTGGGTTCTGGGGATCTGAATTCAGGTCCTCGTGCTTACATGGTGTTATACTCAGCTTCATATTGCTGGGATGAACCTCCAAACTAGACACAGTTTATGAGATGAACGGGATTTATTTGAAGCTTACAGATCCAGGGGAAGAAGCTCCATAATGGTGGAAGAAGCTGGCTCTGCTTACCAAATCCGTACAGGGAGAAAGACTACCACAAGCAAGCACACTCTGGGAGCCCCAGGCACAGCTTAAGCACTCTGCATATTTTAGAGATATGCTGGAGATCTAAATTACAAGCTTTAATAAACTCTTTTTTTGTTGTTGTTTTTGAGGTAGGGTCTACTAAAGCTCAGGTTTTAATAAACTCTTGAATCTATTGGGGAACATCCATTCAAATTACCACACATGGTAAACACCCCAAGAAACTTAATTTTTTTTTTTTGTTTTGTATTTTGTTTTTTGAGGTAGGGTCTCACTCTAGCCCAGGATGGCCTGGAATTCACTGTGTAGTCTCAGGATGGCCTTGAACTCATGATGATCCACCTATCTGGGCCTCCCGAGTGCTGGGATTAAAGGTGTGTGGCATCATTTTCTCCCTCCCTCTCTATCTCCCTCTGCTTGCAAACAAATAAATAAAAATATTTTAAAAATTAAAAAATATTTTGTACTTATTTGCGTGTGTGTGTCTGTGTGCATGCACATGCGCTAGTGTCTGTTGCTGTTGCAACTGAATGCCCATCTGGTTTTCTGTGAGTGGCCAGGGAAGCAGAGCAGGGCTGGCAGGGTTTGCAAGTCAGTGCCTTTAACTGCTGAGCCATCTTCCCAGTCCCTGAATATGCTGCTTATGGTTCTATGTTTCTGTATTCTTTAAATTCCAGGGGCTGAGAGTGTGGCTCAGTGGAGGAGTCCTCCCCTTCCCCCGAGGTCTCTCTCTAGTCCAGGTTGACCTAGAATTCACTATGTAGTTTCAGGGTGGCTTTGAACTCCTACCTCTGCCTCCCGAGTGCTGGTATTAAAGGTGTGCACCAATGCACCTGGCTAGTGGTATTTATTTAGCAGATAGGAGGAGTCATGGGTTGATTTTCGCCCCTTCCCCAAAAGCAACAAATACCTTTCACCATTAGAGAAGTATTTATTTATTTTTGAGAGAGAGAGAAAGAGACAGAGAGAGAATGGGTACACCAGGGCCTCCTGCCTCTGCAAATGAACTCCAGACACCTGCACTACTTTCTGCATCTGGATTTACATTAGTATTGGGGAATTGAACCTGGGTCTTCAGGCTTTGCAAGCAAGCACCTTAACTGCTGAACCATCTCTCCAGCCCAACTTCTGTTTTTTTAAATTTATTTTTAAAAATATTTTATTTATTTGCCGGCAGAGAGAATGGGCACACAGGGGCCTTTAGCCACTGCAGATGAACTCCATATGCATGTGGTACGATGTGCATCTGGCTTTATGTGGGTATTGGGGAATCGGACTCAGGTCATTAGGCTTTGCTGGCAAGTGCCTTAACCACTGAGCCATCTCTCTAGCCCCCCAACTTTTTTTTTTGAGGTAGGGTCTCATTTTAGCCCAGGCTGACCTGGAATCCACTATGTAGCCTCAGGGTGGTCTCGAACTCAGGGCAATCCTCCTACCTCTGCCTCCCAAGTGCTGGGGTTAAAGGTGTGCTCCACCATGCAGTTTCAGCGCAGGTTGACTTTGATCTTAAGGTGATCCTGTTACCTCAGCCTCTCAAGGGCTTGGATTTACACACCTGGAATAATTTTCTCTTTTTTATTTTTATTTTTATTTCTTTATTATTATTATTATTATTGGTTTTTCAATGTAGGGTCTCACCCTAGCCCAGGCTCCCTGCCTCCGGAGTGCTGGGATTAAAGGCATGTGCTTCCATGTCCAGCAATTTTCTTTTTTATAAAAAAATATTTTGTGGGTTGCAGAGCTGGCTTAGTAGTTAAGGCACTTGCCTGCAAAGCCAAGGGACCTCAGTTCGAATCCTTAGGACCCAAGTAAGCCAGATGCACAAGATGGCACATGCATCTGGAGTTTGTTCGCAGTGGGAGGTCCTAGTGTGCCCATTCTCTTTCTATCTGCCTCTTCATCAGTCTCTCTCGCAAATAGATAATAAATAAATGTTAAAAAATATATTTAAATATTTTATTATGTTTATTTATTTGAGAGAGAGAGAGGGAGAGAGAATGGGTGCGCCAGGGTATCTAGCCACTGCAAATGAACTCCGGACACATGCCACCATATGCATGTGGCTTACATGGGTACTGGAGAATTGAACCTGGATCCTTAGGCTTCATAGGCAAGTGCCTTAACTGCTAAGCCATCTCTCCAGCCCTGCTCTCCCCCGCATAATTTTCAACACTCCTATGCACCAGGCAATGCTTTGGGCACCAGGAATGCAGCAGAGAAATTTGTGTTGTCATGTGGGTGGGGTGGGGGGGGTGGGTAAATGGACCACAGGCAAGTACCAGGTAAATGATAAGTACCATAGAGGGTCCAGTTAGGGTCTAACAATGAACCTCCAGCTGGCACTCGTAACTTGAGGGTTGGCTGAGGAAGGCCCCAAAGGTGGCATAAATAGACCTGAGTGACAAGGAGCACCCATGCCAATGTTGCTAGAGTTCATCCAAGTCATTGCACACACCCACAGCTCATCCCTTCAGTTTCTTCCTAAGTGCCTTCAGACCCGTGCCTTGGTTCACTCCATTTTTTCTGTTTCTTCACCCCAGAAAGTCTCCCTTTGTGCTCATCCCATATAGTTAAAAGTGTCAACCTCCTCAAGGGGCCTTTTCCAGAGACAGGACCCACAGATGAAAACTGCACACTACAGAACTGGTCCCATCCTCCTGTCCTGATCAAGAGCCCCAAGTGGGTAGCTGTGGGTTAGGCCTGTGCTGTAAGGATAAAAGTAACTTGTTGCTAAGTATCCCCGTGGGTCTTTGTTAAACTCAAATCCTGGGACCTAACAACCCCCTGGAATAAAAACCTCCAGAGGTTATTCCTGAAAGTCTCCTGATTCCATAGGAGTAATTACGTATGAGGTGCCCAGAAAATATCCTAGAAATAAGGAAGTGAAGTTTGCTAAGTTTGGTGCCCATTAAGACTCACCCACAAGGCGGCCTATCTGAATATGTGGTCCAAACTTAATGCCTGTGTCATCGCCATTGAGGAAAACTTTCCTTGGTTCTTCTAACTAATGACAGAGGCGGTGACTGAGAGAGCAAGTGGGTTGTTTGTGCACTGCTCACACATGTATGTGATCGCTTTTTTATTTTTCCTAGCTAGGGTTTCACTCTAGTTCAGGCTGACTTGGAATTCACTATGTAGTCTCTCAGGGTGGCCTGGAACTCATGGTGATCCTCCTACTTCAGCATCCCAAGTGCTGGGATTTTTTTAAAATTCTTTTTGTTTTTGTTTATGAGAGAGAGAGGGAGAGAGGGAGGGAGGGAGAGAATGGGGCGCACCAGGGTCTTCAGCCACTGCAAACAAACTCCAGATGCATGCACCACATTGTGCATCTGGCTTATGTGTGTCCTGGGAAATCGAACCTGGGTCCTTTGGCTTTGTAGGCAAGCACCTTAACTGCTAAGCCATCTCTCCAGCACAACTTTTATTTTATTTTTTTAATGTTAACAGGGATTGCCTGGCCTGTAGGATTAGGGGAATTTTATCTTATTTTTGGTCTGTGTTTAAAAGACTAAATAGATGCTATTTGAAATGAAATAAGATGGCTCAGTATGGTGGTGCACACTTGTAATCCCAGCATTTGGGAGGCTGAGGCAGGAGGATTGCCATATGTTCAAGGCTAGTCTGGGCTACAGTGTGAGATATTAAAAAAAAATCACAATTGGGGCTGGCAAGATGGCTAAGTGGTTAAAGGCACTGGCTTGTAAAGCCTTATGGCTTGGGTTTAATTCCCCAGCCACCCATGTAAAGCCACATGGACATTTGTTTGCAGCATACTGGCCTTCCTGTACACACATATATAGAGGCATATACAAGTAAATAAATAAAAATAAACAACACAATTGGAACTTGAAGAGATGCTCAGTGGGTAAAGTGCTTGCCCCAGAGGACCTGATTTTGGATCCCCAGCAACCACCTAAAATGCTAGCTATGGTGGACTGCCTGTAATCCCAGCACTATGGAGGAGGAGGAGGAGGAGACAGAGCATCCCTGGGGATCACTGGCTAGCTAGTCAGGCCAAATGGGTGAGCTCCAGGTTCAGAGAGAGAAAGAGAGAGAATGAGATCTTGCCTCAAAGAAAAGAAAAAGAAAGAGTTAAAAAAAAAATCCCACAGTTGGCTGGGTTCACTGGCTCAGGCCTATAATCCCAGCAGGCTGAGGTAGTAGGATCATGAGTTCAAAGCCAACCTGGGCTACATAGTGAATTCCAGGTCAGTCTGGGCTAGAGTGAATTGACTCAAAGAAACAAAAACAAAACACCCAAAATGAAAGACACATTTGGCTCTTGGGTGGTTTTTCTTTTGTTTTGTTTTAGACAGGGTGTGGGAGGGTCTCATTATGTAGTTCCAGGCTGGCCTTGAATTTGCAGGAATCCTCCTACTTCAACTCTCTGGTGTTGGTATTACAGATATGAGACACCATACCCAATTTGTCATAATTTTTATTAATTTAATTTAGTTTATTTGTTAGTGACAGAGAGAGGGAGAAAAAGAGACAGAGAATGGGCATGCCAGGGCCTCTAGCCACTGCAAACGAACTCCAGACACATGCGCCACCATGTGCATCTGGCTTACAAGGGACCTGGAGAATCGAACCTGGATCCTTAGGCTTCGCAGGCAAGCGCCTTAACTGCTAAGCCATCTCTCCAGCCCAATTTTTATTTTTATTTTTTTGGTTTTTCGAGGTAGGGTCTCACTCTAATCCAGGCTGACCTGGAATTCTCTATGTAGTCTCAGGGTGGCCTTGAACTCTTGGCAATCCTCCTACCTCTGCCTCCCCAGTGCTGGGATTAAAGGCATGTGCCACCACACCTGGCTCCAATTTTTATTTTTATTAAAGTTCCAAAGTTCAAAGCATGTGTGTGTGTATGTATATATATATGTGTGTGTGTGTATATATAAATATGTATGTACATATATATACATACACATATACATATATATGTATATGTGTATGTATACATATATATCTTTTCAAGGTAGGGTCTCGTCTAGTCCAGGCTGACCTGGAATTCACTTTGTAGTCTCAGGGTGGCCTTAAACTCACTGCAATCCACCTACCTCTGCCTCCTGAGTACTGGGATTAAAGGCGAGTGCCACCACGCCCGGCTCTTATATATATTTTAAGTACAGTGAGTACTTGTAAAGGAATGTTGAACAAAGTGGGGGAAGAGATGATTTGTTTTTTGAGGTAGGGTCTCATTCTAGACTAGGCACACCTGGAATTCACTCTAGCCTCAGGCTGTCCTCGAACTCATGGCGACCCTCTTACCTCAGCCTGCTGGGACTAAAGGCATATATGCTACTATGCTGGGCTGGAGGTGATTATTTTTTTGGGAAAGGTTAAGCCTATGACATTGTGCTTGTGATGATGTGTTTGGTGGAGTTGAGTCACTAGATTGTGTGTGAGAGAGAAAGAGACAGAGAACGAGAATGCTAGTGGCCACGTCTCTGCTTTGCCTGGATGTTTTTACATGTCTATACCTGTCTGAATGCCTACATATGTTTCTCTGCCTTAGTGTGTCCATTGTATATGTGCCTGCAGTCTATGGACTCCCATTGCTGTGTCTCACCCGCCCCCCCCCCTGCCTGTACCCTGGTAACTGGACCTGGACACAGCCCCCAGGGCTGGCAGCAGACTTGGCTGCTGGTATTTTTAGCCTGTAAACATGTTTGCCATTTCAGAGGACAGGGCAGAGCTGGTCTCAGCCCCAGCCCACTCATGATCTTGGGGCGAGGAGGGCGCTCCTACTTGGTCTACCAAGGTCTCGTTTGCCCAGCCTGCGCTCTCCTCCAGAGTTTGGGAAGGAATGGAAACTGAAGTGGGCAGTGGGTGGCCACTTGCAAAGCAGGACAAGAGGACTCATGGGGAAGAAGAGAAAGGGGGTGGGGGCTGTAGCCGGAAGGGCTTGCCACCCCATTATTAAGCGTTTAATAAAATCTCCACATAGTTAGAAGTGCCTGTGGGAAATGGCTGTAAATTGGGAAAGTCAGCGTCCTGCAAGTGGACGTGGGGGCGGGACTGGGTAAGGGGCGCAAGGAGGACTGGGCAGGCGGAGGCACAGCTGGAGATCAGGCTCTTCAGCGTGATGGGGGACAGGGCGTATAAATGAAGGTGAAGCGTCCCAGCGCTCCTCCAAGGACTGCAGGCCTGACTGCCATGGGGTTGCAGCATCCCAGCAGAGCAGTGGTGTCGGACCTGGGTGACCCTGACTCCTAGAAGTGAGGCCAGGGAGCTCTGTAGAGCGCGCGGGGATGAGGTGGCGGGGGCTGTGTTGGGGGTGGGGGAAGCAGAAAGAAGGCTGGCGAGAAATGGGCGCGGCTGCCAGGAGCTTGGGAACCGAGTGAGGAGGCTGGGGCCTGGGACTGCAGTGCCGTCTAGCTTCAGAGAAAGCTCAAAGGTCCGTGTTGAGGCTACAGGTCGTGCCTGAATCACCTGAGCCTCTTGGCCCTTCCTGCAAAATGGGTTGACGCTCGGTCCAGGCTGTTGAGGGTGCTTCCAGGAATTTCTTGTCCATGGAGTCTGGGGGTGGTGGGAGAGTGGGGAGATCCAGACCCGGCATAGGGCCGGGACAATTAGTTGAAATAGGATGGGGAGAAGGCTACGTCTCCTTGGACCTACGCCCCCTCTGTAGCCCACTCCCTCAGCCCACTCGCGGGCGGCTCCAGCGTCTGCTGGGCTCTCTGGTCCCGGCCCTGCTTGCGGGCCCCGCCCGGCCCCGCCCTCTCCCCACAGCTCGGGGCAGACCCGCCCGCCCGAGCCGGAGTTACAAGAGCCGCCTCCGCGCGCGGGGGCCCGGCCACTCGGAGCAGCACTGCCGCGGGGACCGCACTGCCCGCCCTGCCAGACCCGCCCCGGCCGGCCGCCAGCAGCAGCAACAGCAGCACCCCGACCTCGGGCCCCGTGCGGGCGATGGCTGTATCCTGGGGCTGAGCGCGCAGGTAAGGGGGCGCAGGGCGCACCGGGACGCGGTCTCCGCTCAGCGATCCGAGAGCCCTTAGAGGGCTGAGGGTCGCATTTGGAGTAGTGTCACTATGAGGGTTCAGTTTGGGACAGCTGGGCGGCCTGTGGCTTGCCTGGGCAGGCGACGCGTCGCTCCCTGGGAGTTGAGTTCTGTCTCCGGAGTTGGGCAAAGTTGGAAAAGCGTTCCGGAGTGTACCGCGCTCCTTATTTCTCTCCGGGGCGGGCTGCTGTCCCTGCTGCATGGCCGGGCTCCGGGTTCCTGGCCCGGTCGCATCCCCTCTCCCAGGGGCGGTGGCTCGGCCGCTATTCCATGTTTACTGAAGGAGTTTTCCGCGATCGCCATCGCGGTACCCCGGCCCTTCCTTGACGCCCCTGCACCGCGCGCCCCCTCTGCTGTCCTTCGCGGCTCCCTGCACCTCTGCCCTAAACTTCGCGCCCCGAGTCCTTCCAGCCCCACCCTGTTCTGTACCACCGGCCTCTCCCTTTCTTGCTCCCGGAGGCCCCTTTCAGCCTCTCCCCCCCTTCAGCTGCCGCGCCCTAGTCTTGCCCCTTCGTATTCCCTGCTCCAGAAAACTTCCTTCTGTAGGGCCTCGGAGTCTGGAAGTTTGCAGCGCGTCTCCTTGCAGGATGGGTGGGGGTGGGGGACGTAATTAGGGAGATTCCTGTGCTAGGGTGGGCGGGGAGGGGGGACCCATGCAGCGACACAGCCTCCCCCCCCACTCCACCCTACCCCACCCCGACCGCCCCTTCCCCTTCCAGAGGCGGTGCCTTCTCCCCCACCCCACTTCCAAACTCGTCCGGGCGGGATGGCCCCCGCCCCAGCGCCTGGCTGCACGCCAGCAGCCTGAGGAATGTGGTGGTTGGAGCCGGTGACTAATTCAAACCAGAATTCGGGGAGGAGTGGTGAGGGGCAAAGGGGAGGGGGAAAGGGGCTGTGTGTGGGCGGTGGGGGCCGGAGCGCTGGTGCGCCGCGCTCGCTGGAACCCTCGACTCTAGCGCTGCGCCAAGAGAGAGGGCGGGGGGCGAGTCTGCTGCGGGGTTGGGAAGGCGGCGTGCTTGGGGTGTGTGCAGTTATGTAAGGCTTTCCCATGCAGGGAGGGGATGGGCAGTGCACGGGGGGCCCGCGCTGTCCCTGCCAGTGCTAAGGGCGACGTGAGGGGCGCAGACCCTTTGCGGTCAGGAGAGTCAAGCGTTGGGAGCAAGTCTAGTTGTACCCCTTCTCGTGGTGCTAGAGGCAGCGGGGCGAGGGATTCCCACTGCTCCGACTGAGCCCTGTCCTGACAACCTGGTTGGGGGGGGGGCACGCTCTGACACTTCAGCACAACGTGGTCACAGAAGATCGCCCGCGTTGTGTGGGGCTCCGTGTTTGGCAGGGTGTGGTCCCCGGCTGCCCTAGAGGTGGGGAGGTATTCCGGGGGTGCTTGCCTTCGCTACTAAGCGTCACTGCTCTGTGGAGGGGATTTTTAAAAAGGCAGTGTGAAGCTTCCGGTGGCGGTGGGGTCTTTGGAGAATGACCTGGAATTCCCAGGGGGAAAGGGGATCCAGAGTTCTACCTCTGTGCCCAGCACAGTGCTGGGCTCCCAATAAATGTTCGAAGCAGTCTCCCACTAGAGTTTAACCTGGCATTGCGGGGACCATCTTCACTGCATGCCCCTCCTAGCAGCAGCCTGGCTCATGATAGGTGTGTTGAGTTTCTGGGATCCTGTGATCCAGCAGGGTGTTGTCCTGAGTGAGGGAGGGAGAGAGGCGGACTTAGCATGTCTTGGAAGGTCTTTAATGGCCTTTACATATTCGGAGAGTGATTTAGGTGAGCAGAAAAAGCTTTGGTCTCTGTTTCACGAGGGAAGTCCTGGTGCAGGGCGTGGCACGTTTCCCTTTCCCAAGATGACGGTTTAGCTTCCTTCTCCTCGGTGGGGCCAGGCTGGACCTGGTCTATGCAGATTCGGAGATACAAAAGGACCTCGTGTTTAGGGGCACCTCTTTGATCTGAGTAAGAGTTATGGAGTGAGGGAAGGTGGGAAAGAAACTATGATAATGGGAACTGAACTAGTAAAGGGCCCTGGAGGCCAGTGGGGGACAAGGGCTGGAGGGTATCTAAGGTCCCCTTGAAAGGTCTTGTCCCTAAGAAGTTATGTACAGATAAAAAAAAAAAAAAAAAAAAAAAAAAAAAAAAGAAAAGACAAGAAAAGAAAAGAAAAGCTGTGTACAGAGACATTGGTGAGAGAACAGGGACACGTGGGGAGCCATGTGAGTGTTCGTGCTGCTGATAGGGAGGTCCACAGCAGTGACACAGGGGTGGTGGTGGTCTGGGCAACTCCATGAAGCGCTGACCCCACAGAGCTGGCTCTGCTACTCAGACATGGTCCAAGGCTGAGGCTATAAGACCAGGGCCAGAAAAGAACATGAGAGAGAATGAACTGTGGAGACCTATATAGAGAGAAGGCCAGTATGAGTCAAGGGCAGGGAATGAGCTGGGTACCCTCCCCCACCATCACCTCCGTCCTGTCCCAGGGAGGGTCAGGGTAGAGGTGCTGGGCACCACCAGGTGGAATTCTTTTGCTCCACTTGGAACTGCCTGGCAGGCTGTGGCAGAACACACCACTCTGAGCCTGAGGAGCTGGTTTGAGGGGTTGGGGCAAAACTGTGGGGGTGGAGGGGTGTTGGGGCACTGGGGTGTGGTCACCACCTTTTTCAGAACTTGGGAACCGCCTGGGGACAGACAGAGAGGCAGACTGGGAGAGCTAGTCAGACTTCTGTTGGGAACTTTGCCTGCACACCCCCAAGTTTCTCTTCTTGGGGCTTGGCTGACCACGTGCTCATCCATACTTAGGTTAGAGGAAGGGAGGTGGCCACCACCAGTTCAGAATGTGTGTGTTACTCCGTAGTGAATGTCTAGGCCCTCCTGTCCTCTGCCTCCTGCAGTCTTCAGCCAGACTCTCAAGGAGCTTGCATTTCTCTGGGCTTGACCACTGGACCACTTGGCTGGTCTTCCAATCTTTCTTGATGGCAAGCAGTGTCCTTCATGCCTGAGTGTGCCCGAGGGGATGTGAGGGAACGTGTGTGTGTGTGTGTGTGGGGGGGTCACAGCAAATTTCTGTAGAAATGTGTATACTTTCTTTTCATTTATTTATTTATTAAGACAGGGTCTTACTCTGCAGCCCTGGCTGGCCTGCAACTTACTATGTTGACTGGGTTTGCCTTGAATTTGTGGTAATCCTGCCTCTGCCTACTGAGTGCTGGGATTACAGGTGTGCACACTAAGCCAGCTATGTCTATGCTTTTTTTTTTTTTTTTTTTTTTTGGTTTTCCGAGGTAGGGTCTCACTGTAGCTCAGGGTGACCTGGAATTTACTATGTAGTCTCAGGGTATCCTCGAACTCATGGTGATCCTCCTACCTCTGCCTTCCTGCTGCTGGGACTAAAGGCGTGCCCCACCACGCCCGGCTTTTTTTTTTTTAAAGCAGGGTCTCACTCTAGTCCAGACTGACTTGGAACTAAGTGTAGCCCAGGCTGGCTTCAAATTCCTCCTACCTCAGCCTCCTGAGTGCTGGGATTAAAGGCAGCACAACCACACCCAGCGTTTATGCATTAAAATATTTTTTTAATTTGGGCTGGAGAGATGGCTTAGTGGTTAAGGAGCTTGCCTGTAAAGCCTAAGGACCCAGGTTCGATTTCCCAATACCCATGTAAACCAGATGCACAAGGTGGCACATGCATCTGGAGTTCATTTGCAGTGGCTGGAGGCCCTGGTGTGCCCATATTCTGTCTCTCTCTCCTCTCTGCCTCTTTCTCTCTGTCTCAAATACATAAATAAAATACTAAATTAAAAAAAATATTTGAGCTGGGCATGGTGGTGCACACCTTTAATTCCAAAATTCGGGAGGCAGAGTTAGGAGGATCACCATGAGTTCGAGGCCACCCTGAGACTCCATAGTGAATTCCAGGTCAGCATGGACTAGAGTGAGACCCTACCTCGAAAAGCAAAAAAAAAAAAAAAAAAAAATTTCTTTGCACACGTATGTGTGTATATGCACGCGTAGCCAGGGTCTCTTGCTGTTGCAAATGAATACCCATCAGCCTTTACGTAGGCAGCTGGGGAATTGAACCCAAAATGACAGGCCTTGAAAACAAGTGCCTTTAGCTGCTGAGCCATCTGGCCACCCGTCTATGCATTTTGGTGCTGCCCCTCTTCCTGCTGGCTCCAGTTCTTACTGGGGTTAGGGCCAAAGCTCTGGTGATGGTCAGTCTTCAGCTGATCCTTGCTCAGTCATAGTTAGCATTACAGGTGTGGCCTTGGGTCCCCATGTTACCGTCTGTTTTTGAGTGAGGTTTGGGTCACTGCCTGTGAGAGGTTGTCCTGTTGACCATGCATAAGGATGACCTCACTCTGCAGTGGGTCTGGGTATGTCGCCTCTGCCCACCTTGTGGGGCCTGGAGGGCAGGGGCAATGGCAGTTTGCTATAATGGTGAAAGTTTCATGTGGGTGTGCAGAAGCTGTAGATAGGGGCTGAAGTAAGCTTTTCTGTCTTGAACAAGTCTGGTTCTGGAGCTTGTGTTCAGAGACCTTGGGAACGCAATCCCCACAGATGGAGGCTGAACAGGGCACTGCACACAGCCTGTCAGGGAGGGGCATCCTGCCTGGTCCCTGGGGGCTGGAACGGAGGTTCTGGGGGAAGGGGAAGTGCCTGGAGCTGATCCTGGCTACGTGTCCTGGCTAGGCTGGGGGGTGGCTGTTTGGTGGCCTAGACTTGCGCCCCTGCATTGCTGGTCCTGACCGCTGGGAGGCAAACAAGCAGCACCCTCCCCAGAGCTGAGCCACGGGTGGGGCCCAGGGCAGTTTCCAAACTGTAATCTACCCCCAAGAGCAATACTGCATTCTCCATTCCCTCTGCTCTGCCCTGCAGGACACTGCCCTCAGAGTTGATGTCTTAATCCTACCGCAGTCCTGGTCCTGCAGAGAGGCCCCATTCTTCTTCACTCTGTGGTCAGGGTGTGGGGTTTCCCACTGGATAATGTAATGCTGTCTTCAGTCTTTGTCATGGGGAGTATGTGTGTGTCCGGACGGGGTCCCCTCTTGGCTAAGGGGGGGGGAGAGGGAATCTCCCTCTCTGCTGGTGGGGTGAACTTGGAGCTTTGGGGCTGCTTCATGCTTGTTTACAGAGTGGAGGAGGATGCATGGCCAGGGAAGAGAAAGGTGGAGGTAGAAGTTTAAAAGCAGCCAGGGGTCTGCTGGGGGTCAACATGGAAGAAAAGAAAAGAAAAAAAAAAAAAAAAAAAAACAACCCTGCAAGATGGTGAGAGGCTGAAGAGAGGGGAGGGCTACAGTGAGGAGGCCAGTAAAACTTCCTTCTGGTAGGAGTTGTTGGCTGGGCCAGCACTACCTCCCTCCCCACAGGGCAGGCAGCGTGCTCTAAGACTGGCAGGTGCATACACAGAGGCAAGACAGCGCATGCTCAGGGACACAGGCACCAGGGGAACTGGTAGAGGCACGTTAGGAAGGGCATCTGTTGTAAACTGGCAAAGGCTAGTGCTGCGGGCCTGTGTGGGCTGTGCAGAACTGGGGGATGGTGCTGAGAAGGGTCTTGGTGTGCATGTGGTTTATGTGCGTTTTATGTGTTTTTCTCCCAAAATCCCTTCAGTGCTTATGTTTTGTAGATCTTGCAACGTGTTGATGTAATTTTCCTTGACGATACCTTCTCATATATTAAAAGTGTCCTCCTTGGGTCTAACTTTGTAGCCCAGGTTGGCTTGGAATTTAAGATTCTCTGCCTTAGCCAACTGAGTGATGGGATTTTTGGGATTATAGGATGTGCCACCATGCTCAGCCCTCCCAAGCACCTATAAATGTGTTTTATTTTTCGAAACTGATCTCATTATGTTTCTGGAACTCATCCCACTATGTAGCCCAGGCTGGATTTGAAGTTGCAGTGATCCTCCTGCCTTGACCTCCCAAGTACTGTGATTACAAGTGTGTACCACTACACCTGGCTCTAGGGAAAGTTCTCCCCCCCCCCGAGGTAGGGTCTCACTCTAGCCCAGGCTGACCTGGAATTCAGTATGTACTCTCAGGGTGGCCTTGAACTCATAGCGATCCTCCTACCTCTGTCTCCTGAGTGCTGGGATTAAAGGTGTGTACCACCACACCTGACTTTTTTTTGAGAGAGAGAATGAGGATTGGAGCACCAGGACCTCAGCCACTGCAATTGAACTCCAGACGCTGTGCCACCTAGGGGGCATGTGCAGCCTTGCACTAGCCTCACCTTTGCGTCTGGCTTATTGGGATCTGGAGAGAGATGGAACATTGATCCTTATGCTTTGCAGGCAAGTGCCTTAACCACTAAGCCATCTCTCCAGGGCCCCCTTTTAAAAATGTTTATTCTCATGTACAATGTGTGGGCGCCTGTGAGTGCATACATGTATACGTAGAGGCAAGAGGGCAATCTTAGGTATCCTTCCTCAGGAGCCATCCAAACTTTTCAGACGGGGTCTCTCACTGGCTTGGAACTTGCCTAATTCAGCTAGACTGGCTGGCCAGTAGGCCCCAGGGATCCTCCTGTCTCTTCCTCTTAAGTGCTGGAATTACAAGCATGTGTCACACACCTGCCATTTTCAAAGTGGGTTCTGGGGCTTGAACTCAGGTTCTCCTGCTTGCAAGGTAAGCGCTTTACTGGCTGAGCTACCTCTTCAGCTCTAGTAAAAGTTCTTAATGCCTACTTAGCTTGTTCCAGGTAGAATAGGGCATTTTGTTTTCAAATAGAAGTCTGGCAAATGGGGCCTGGCATTTGGAGGCCCAGTTGGGGGCTTAGACAGTGGAAGAGATACGCTGCAGTGTTTGCTGTTGTTCCTCTGGGATGAGAGTCAGTTGTGGCTGTCTTCATCTCACAGTGAGTGCCAATGCTTACCTTTGCCCTGCCAGTGCCTGCCTCCAGAGTGAGTCTCATGCTGGTTGAGCCCCACGAAAGGAAAGATCCTATCGTCTGTTGGGACCCAAGAAAAACCTAGAGATGAGCTAGGTTCTAGGAATCTTGGGATTTTGGAAAGCTTGGGATTTCTGAGGACACAGTTATAATGAATGCTGGAACCAAAAGGCTGTTTAAATGCAGGACTCTGGGATGCCTGTGACTTTGCCTAGGGGGGCTAGAGTGAGCCTAGTGGGAGGTAGGAGAGGAGCCCTGGAGCTTCTCCCCCTTCCTATGGGCTCATCCCTCTGCTTCACACTCTGCCTTTCCCCTACCACTGGCCTCACTTCTGAGTATCTCCCTTGTGTATCTGTTTCTGTGGCTTCTTGTGTGTCTTATCCCATGTGTGTATTTATTATTTACCTGGGTGAAGACTGGGGCCAGTTTCCACGTCTCTAAAATAAGGATATCAATTCTTACTACACAGGATCTTTTGTAGGTGGCTGGGACTCTAGGCATGGATGTCGCTAGCCAGTGCAATACTTGGCACACTGTAGTGCTATGCGGAATTCTCTTCCCCTCACCTCGTGATGGAGGGAGGAGGCTTCTTTTCATGTACAGCTTTCTCTTCCTCTTTGTGCCTGGGGAGTGTTTATGAGCATAGATCACCCCACTGGGTGTGTCTCTGTTCTTTGAATATCCAACTCCTCAATTCGGTATGAGTGGTTCAGGGCTTTCCCTCCTGTGGAGGTCTCTAATTCTGGTGTGAGTCATTGCATTCTCGGCACAGGGACTGCTTGTCTCTGGCCTTGAGAGCGTAGTGGGCTGGTTAGCGCATGCGTGTGCTGCTGTGCTGGAAGTTGCACTGTCCTAGCGTCCTGCCCGATGCAGGTGGTGTCCTCTCTGAGAGTGTTGTCTTCTGTGTGTAGCTTGTGCTGGGCAGGTAGTTTGATTTTAGATTTGGTGCATTCAGGCACTGAGACCCTTGGGCTCGTCACTTAGAGACTGTGTATCAGTTCCTGTCATCTTGGCCCTGACGCTGACTGGAGGGCTGTCTAGCTGCTGCAGCAATTAGCTTGAGCTCTCTCCCTGGGGAGAGAAAAGACTGGGCCTGGTTTCCCAGGGGCAGCTCAAAGAATGTCCCTGTAGAGGTCACTTCTGCCAAGGACCCTTTGTCCAAGGAAGGACTCTGCTTCCTGGGCATCTCTGGATCTGCTCGGTGTCTGGGAGCCAGTGCAGGCAGAGCCCTGCTACTCTGTACCTCCTTTTTGCGTTCCGTGCTTTGTGAATTTTTGAATTGTCGGATGGCCATTCTTCTGTCATGACTTCTGATTTGAACTATGCTTCATCTCTGCTGTCTTGGATTTGTGTCCTCTCGGCTTTACACCTAGACTGTCCTTGCCATCTCACTGCTTCTCTGTCCTCCAAACAGCCTTCTCTGCCTTAGAGGTTCTCCAGCCCTGCGCTGCCCCTTCTTATCACGAAGGACTAAGTGATCTCTAATGGGTCATGGGGCTGGAACTAGCCAACTTGGGTTGTAGGGCCCTAATACTCCCCTATTCTCGCCTCTCTATACCCTCCTTTCCCCATTGACAAATAGCAGCCAGTGCTGTCCTGTAAGCTCTGTGGTAGGGGGAATCTTGCCTGTCTGTGCTATCTAATCTAGCAATGGTAGCTGCATGTGGCTGTTGGGCACCTGAAATGTGGCTAGTGAAACCCATGAACTAAAATTTTAATTCAAAGCTGAGTGTGGGGGATGGAGAGATAGCTTAGTGGTTAAGGCGCTTGTCTGCAAAGCCAAAGGACCCAGATTTGATTCCCTAGTACCCACATAAAGCCAGATATGCACATATGCACAAGGTGGTGCATATTTCTAGAGTTCATTTGCAGTGGCTGGAGGCCCTGGCATGCCCATTCTCTCTCTCCCAACAAATAGAGAAATATTTTAACAAAAGCTGAGTGTGGTGGTGCAGTTGTGTAATCTACTTCAGAGGTGGAGGCGGGAGGATTAGGAATTCAAAGTTATCACTAGCTGCATGTGGAGTCTGAGTCCAGTCTGAATACATGAGACCTTGTCTCAAAAACTTAAAAACAAAACAAAACAAACCAGAGTTGGTAGAATGCTTGCTTAGCATGCACATGCATGAAGATCTGGATTTCATCATTAGCACCACATATACCTGGTGTGGTGGTGCACACCTATGGGTTCCAACACTTGGGAGGAAGAACCAGCAGAGCAGGAGCTCAAGATCATCCCTGGATGGCTACATACTGAACTCAAGACTGGCCTGGGCTACATGAGACCCTATCTCAAAAACAGCACATGCACACATACACACAAGCAAGCAAAAAAAAAAAAAAAAAAAAAAAAAAAAAATCAGTTTAATCAGCCTCAGTTTATTTTATTTTATTTTTGGTATTTTATTCTTATGAGAGAGCAAGAGAGAATAATAGAATTGGCACGTCAGGGCCTCTAGCTACTGCAATTGAACACCAGATGTGTGCGCCACCTTGTGCACATGCATGACCTTGTGCATCTGGTTTATATGGGTTCTGGGGAGTTGAACTTGAGTCCTTAGGCTTTGCAGGAAAGTGCCTTAACCATTAAGCAGTCTCTCCAGCCCTTTTCTTTTCTTTTTTTAGTTTTTTGGTTTTTTGAGGTAGGGTCTCACTCTAGCCCAGGCTGACCTGGAATTCACTGTGTACTTTCAGGGTAGCCTCAAACTCACAGCAATCCTCCTACCTCTGCCTCCCAAGTGCTGGGATTAAAGGCATGAGCCACGGTGCTCAGCTTATTTTTGGCTTTCTGAGACTGGGTCTCATGTAGCCTAGGTAACCTTGAACTTGTTATGTAGCTGAATCTTGAAAAAAAATTTTTTGTTTAATTTAATTTATTTATTTGAGAGTGACAGAGAGAGAGAGGCAGATAGAGAGAGA
Source organism: Dipus sagitta (assembly GCA_036346955.1). Classification (NCBI taxonomy): domain Eukaryota; kingdom Metazoa; phylum Chordata; class Mammalia; order Rodentia; family Dipodidae; genus Dipus; species Dipus sagitta. The sequence goes on from CM070770.1 coordinate 165,915,502, forward strand.
GAGAATGGGTGCACCAGGGCCTCCAGCCACTGCAAACGAACTCCAGATGCGTGTACCCCCTTGTGCATCTGGCTAACGTGGGTCCTGGGGAATGGAGCATTGAACCGGGGTCCTTAGGCTTCACAGGCAAGCGTTTAACTGCTGAGCCATCTCTCCAGCCCATGTAGCTGAAATTTAAGTTCATACTTCTGATCCTCCTGCTCTATCTTCTGAGTGCTGGAATTATTGGTATGAGCCACCATGCACAGCTCATCAGTTTAAATTTAAATAGCAACATGTTGGGCAGCACACCTTTGAGGTCTCCTCTAGCCCTAAGGCTTGTGACACTTGACTGAACTGGGAGAAGTTCCTCACTCCAGTGACCTTACTTTGGGTGCCCTGGGAGGCCTGACTTAACCTAACTGTGATGGGGGAGGAGGAGGAAGAAGAGGAACATCTGGCCTTGGTATATGCTCTAAGGGTGGAGGAGAAACCAAGAACTGGGATCCAGAAGCAAAAAACAAGGCTTTTGCCACCCTGGCCTCACTTGTCTCATGGGCATCCTACACCCCATCTGGTCTGGCTGGGACGAGAGCATGTCCTTCCAGGCTGGGTCAAGACAGCAGGGCCAGGGCCAGGGCAGATAGGTGCATGGCAGCCCCATCTGGCCCAGAAGCCATGAAGTGCTGGGCAGAGCCAACTTGCAGAATTGGGTCTAAGGGCTCTTGTTCTCATGGACTGTGGAACCTTCTCAGAATGACTTCTCACCTCAGCAGCCACTGGATTGAAGGATATGGCAACTTTCTGCTGAGACTCAGTATTTTGCTTCCAGGGCCTCCTGTCCCAGGGCTCCATCCAGAGAAGCTGCCTGGGAAGCCTACAAGACTTCTAGTCTCTCTGGCACCTGGAGGCCTGGCCCAGAAGGCACTGCGTGGACTAGGTTTTAGGCGTGACCCTGTGCATGTCTGGAGCTGTTGCTGCCGGCTGCAGTGAGTCACGGTGGAAGGAGGGAGGGTGGGGCCACCATGTGGGTGAGGGTGAGCTGGCGCTCTTTCCCCTCTGCTGGCTCAGCACCAGGATGCTGGGCTGAGAAAGGGGCCCTGCATGAAGGGGAAGAAGGGGCCACTGGGACAGCCTGAAGCAGGGGTGAGGTGAGGGGATAGCTTCAGTTCTGAGAGGTCGGGGCTGGAGACTTTTTATCTTTCCTTTTTTTGCCTGGTTCCTTATCTGCCAGCTTGGCTTCTCTGTGTTGCACTGGGACAGAAGGTGCCAGTTTCATGTAGGGAAGAATCAGGGTGACTTTCCTCCCATAGTGGCCTCCTCTGCCTGCCCGGAAGGGAGGAGGTGTTTCCCTAGCTTACACCTGTGCCAACAGGCCTCTCCTTTCTCTGTCTTTGCGCTCACTCTAGCCAGCACCTGTGTTGTGGAGGAAGCCCATGATAAACACCACATTTATGAGTTTGTCAAATAGGAGAACAGGTGTGGTGACTTGCCTGAGACTGGAACTGCTAAGTGCCCATGAATTTCTAAGAGCCACAGTTCCATCTGGAGGCCAACTGTAGCACCTTTAAAGCCCCATTTATATTTCATTCCTCTGAGCAGGCTCCCTAAGCCTTCTGGGACATTGTGAGGCTCAATTCATCATACCCAAAGTACCTTGCTTATAATTTATATCCAGGACAGGATCTGAGTCTTTTGAATCTCCATACCTGGTACACAGAATGCATTCAATAAATGTTTAGAGGATGCATGAACGACGGAAGGTAACAATCTAATGCAGTGTGCAATTAAGTGCTGGGCTGGACTGTGCTTGTCCCTGGCTAGTATCCTCTACAGCATCCGGTGCAAAGTTGAACATACCGGAGGAGATCCCTATGCATGTATTTATTGATTGGTCAACTAATTTCTGAATGCAAATAGCAGCAAGGGTGGGGCTTGGGTGAGGCTCACCACAATTTTAGTGTCCCCACACAATTTCACAGGCATGCTTTAGATGGCTGCCACCGCCATTTTGTGTGGGTGGCTGTTGTTCGTTGCCATAGCCACAGTCCTGATGTTTTCCCCGGGCGCCACTGCAGCTGACAGGTCATCCTGTGACTGGAGGGTGTCTTTACCTACAGGGCCTGGCTCAGGGCCCAGTGTGGGCAGTCAGATGGTCCTTGACTCACCATGAGCCTGAGACCGGCTCATTTCTGCCTGGGCTTGGGGATCCCGATGGGGCTGGGGATATCTTTGTTCAGGCCTGGGGCATGCATCGGACCTGGAGCTCCCAGCTCGTGAGCACTCGTTTTGGTCCTGGGTCACTGTCACTGCGGTGGGGAGGTAGCACCACTATCTCTGCTTGGAAGCCCCTTCTGAGGAATGTGACATCAGTGAAACACTGCAGACTGGATGTGGCTCAGGGGAAAGCCATGCAAACAGGCCCGGATCCGAGATCCCCAAGCATCACCACTCTCTTGGTGTGTGCCCCTGGCAAGCCGTCCTCTCCAAGCCCATATCAGAGACAGTCATGTCTCTCATTCTTGAAGCTGTTCTAGAGAATTTGATAAGCATGTATGTACAGTGGGACTCCTAGGTGCCCACAAATTTCCTCTTGCTCCTTAAGTACTCTTGAACTTTTTTTTTTTCTGGTTTTTTGAGGTAGGGTCTCGCTCTAGCCCAGGCTGACCTGGAATTCACTATGTAGTCTCAGGGTGGCCTTGAACTCACAGTGATCCTCCTACCTCTGCCTCCCGAGTGCTAGGATTAAAGGTGTGTGCTACCATACCTGGCTCTCTTGAACTTTTTTTTTTTTTTTTTAATCATCTCTCTTTTCGCAGACAAGGAAACAGAGTTCAGATGAGTTGTTAAGTGCCCTTGGCCAGGGTCCCACACTTAGGAGGATGCTGAGGCAGCATTGAAAACCAAGTCTGGCTTCCTCTAACCTCACCATTTTTTGGGGGGGGGGGTTGTGGTAGGCTGTCACTCTAGGCTCAGGCTAACCTGGAATTTACTATGTAGTCTTAAGGTGGCCTTGAACTCACAGCAATCCACCTATCTCTGCCTCCTGAGTGCTGGGATTAAAGGTGTGTGCCACCACACCCGGATTTCTTTTTTTAATTTTTTGGACATTTTTATACATATATATTACATTTAAAAATATTTATTTATGGGCTGGAGAGATGGCTTAGCAGTTAAGGCACTTGCCTGCAAAGCCAAAGGACCCAGGTTTGATTCCTCAGGACTCACCTAAGCCAGATGAAGAAGGGGGTACATGCGTGTGGAGTTTGTTTGCAGTGGCTAGAGGCCCTAGCATGCCCATTCTCACTCTTTGTCTCTGTCTCTAATAAGTAAATAAAACAAATCTTTTTTTTTTAAAAAAGATTTATTTATTTGAGAGAGAGAAAAATAGAGAGAGAGAGAATGGACACCCCAGGGCATCTAGTTCATCTAGTAAATGAACTCCAGATGCATGCACCCCCTTGTGCATCTGGCTTATGTGGGTCCTGGAGAATCAAACCAGTATCCTTTGGCTTTGCAGGCAAACGCCTTAACCACTAAGCCATCTCTCCAGCCCTAAAAATAAATCTTTTTAAAAAAAGTTATTTATGACTAGAGAGATACAGAGACAGAGTATGAGCATGCTACGGCCTTCTGCTACTGCAAATGAACTCCGGATGCATGTGCCCCTTTGTGCATCTGACTTCACATGGGTACTGGGGAATTGAACTGGGAATGTTAGGCTTTGCAGGCAAGAGCCTTAACCTCTGAGCTGTCTCTCCAGCCTGATGTATATTACATTTTGATATTACTCTCCCTTATTCTCCTGAGTCTCATTGTACTCTTTTGATCACTTACCAGTGGCTATGCCTTAGAAGAGAATGACTCCCTCCCTTGGAACCTATTACTGTCATTATCTCATTAGTAAGGGGAGTGACCTCTCAGGCCCCTCCCCTGCCTATAACAGAGTCTAACCAAGCTCCCTGTGGCAACAGGCTTGAGAGTCATAGAGTTGCTGACCATAGTGGGGGCCAGGGTATTGGCTGGGCCTGGAGAACTGCATCCAGCTATTACTTGGGTGACATTCATCAGCGTTTTGAGGAAGCTGAGTGAGTGTGAGCATCACTGTGAACTTCGTCCTAGGTTGTGTGACCGAGATTCCTGAAGAGAGAGACTAAGGGGAAGAGAAGAAGGAGGGGCGGGCTCCTGGCAAGGCATTCGTTCCTGAACAGAGTCCTGCAGAGGTCAGTAGGTGATATGGTGCAGAGGGATGAAATGATGGGATGTGGAACATTGGAAACCTCAGATATCATTGGGAGGCTGGGCCCTGGGTGGGACAAAGGGCTAGTTACCTCCTTTCCATCTTCTCTGCTGTGCCTTTGGAGAATTTCCACGCAAGTGAAGGACATGTGACAGATTACTCTTCCTGCAATGGAACCCCTCACTTGACAGCTGAGCCAGTGCCCAGGGAATGGGTAGACAGGAGTGAGGGCTCCTGTCCCTGAACATGTACAGGTCAGACAGCCCTGGCTTTCTCATACCTTCCTGCCCTCATGGCCCCACTGACCAGAGCTCTGTTTCCTCACCTCATTCCAGATGGAGAAGGAGGAGGAGACAACCCGGGAGCTGCTGCTGCCTAACTGGCAGGGCAGTGGCTCCCACGGGCTGACCATTGCCCAGAGGGATGATGGAGTCTTTGTGCAGGAGGTGATGCAGAACTCCCCTGCGGCCCGCACTGGAGTGGTCAAGGAGGGTGAGTCTCCCCAGGGTACTTACTGAGCACTGGTACTGGACTGAGAAAGGTGTTAGAGAGAAGGGTAGAGGCAGAAGTTAAGTTGTAGAGGGCTGGGAAGATGGCTCAGTTGACAAAGCACTCGCTGTGCATGTGTGAGGACTTGAGTTCAGATCCCCAACACCCACATAACTGCTGGTTGGGTATGGTGGCCTGTCTGTGAATCTAGTTCTTGGGAGGTGGAGACTGGGGATCCCCAGGGCAAGCTAGCTAGCTAGACTGGCTGAATTGGCAAGGTCTGGGTTCAAATGAGAGACCCAGCCTCAGTAAATGAAGTGCAATTCAGTACACGAGCACATGTGTACCCGCATGCATATGAACAAGCGTGCATACACATACCACACACATACATAAGCCAAAAAAGAAAAAAAGAAATGGACAAGTGGCTGTGGTAGGCATGGTTCCAGCAACATCAGGATGGTCAATATGCAAGTCCTGTTTTTCCTCACCATTCTGTGACACTATTTGTGGGTCTCAGGAGAGGCAGTTGTGTGGGGGTTCTGGATACTTAGTCCTCAAATTAAAAAAATTTTAAAGACGGGCGTGGTGGCACATGCCTTTAATCCCAGCACTTGGGAGGCAGAGGTAGGAGGATTGCCATGAGTTAAAGGCCACCCTGAGATTCCATAGTGAATTCCAGGTCAGCCTGAGCTAGAGTGAGACCCTACCTCAAAAAACCAAAAAAAAAAAAAAAAAATTATTTGAAAAAGAGTATGTGTATATGGGAATGCTAGGGCCTCTTGCCACTGGAAATGAACTTCTGATTCATGTGCCACTTTGTGTGTCACGGGTACTAGGGAATTGAACTTGGGCCTTTAGGCTTTGCAAGCAAGTGCTTTTAACTACTGAGCCATTTTCTCAGATTTGATTCTACCACTCACAAGGTCTGCAAGTTAATTAACTTTTAAAGTTGTAGTTTCCTTATCAGTACATTGGGGAGTCCCATACCTTCCAGGCACTCATGAGGGTTAAAGGCAATTCAGTGTAAGGGCCAGAACTGTCATGGGTTGTTTCCTTGATACCTTGTGTGTCTTACCTGATAGTTGTTCCTCCTCGCTTAGGGGACCAGATTGTGGGTGCCACCATCTACTTTGACAATCTACAGTCAGGTGAGGTGACCCAGCTCCTGAACACCATGGGGCATCACACTGTTGGCCTGAAGCTACATCGCAAGGGGGATCGCTCCCCTGAACCTGGCCAGACCTGGAGCCATGAAGTCTTCAGCTCCCGTAGCTCCGAGGTAGTTCTGGTGAGTACCTGGTGGTCTGTCTGTGTTCTAAACTCCCCCTTCCCACAGTGGCGTGCTGGCTTCACTTTCTGAACCTTTTTGTCTCCTGGATCTCTGCTAATCTCTTTCTTTCAACCCTCTGAGTTCTCTTGAGCCTTCCATCAGCCTGGTTCTTCCTATTCATGTGTGACATGTGGATAATTCTGCCCCTAAAAGTAAAGTCTTCTTTCAGTCTCTTGAGAGTACTCACTGTACCATGGTGTGGGAACCAACTCATGCAGCCTTGGCATAGATACCAGGAGAAAGGTGTTTTGCCTTACAAGATTCTTTGAAATGATTTCATGGTGCCCACTAGTGCCTCACAGACACCATTTTTCTCTTACGTTCTGTGAGTCAGAAGGTAAGTGGCACAGTGCCTGTAGGGGATGATTCTCTATCCTGATGCCCTATTTACTAAACAAATGATGAGTGTTCAAGGTGAAGGTGTGACCCAAACACAGCCAAGCTGTTGGGCTCAACAAATGTTTTCCACTGTGCAAACGACCCCTGGGAGGCCTTCTTGACTAAACAAGCCAGTCAGTGAGTTGAGAGTTGAGGGATGAAGGACCTGGTTGGGTGGACATCCTTCGAACAGGTTGATTTAAACCACTACTGGACTGTAGATCCTTCTCCCAGGCAGCATAGTTCAGGAGTCTTTATGTGTGTGTGTGTGTGTGTGTGTGTGTGTGTCTGTCTGTCTGTCTCTCTCTCTCTCTCTCTAACCCTCTCATGGCTTTAGCTTGCCAGTATATTCCCCCAAGTAATTTCTGTTTTCTTCCTGTAATGTGGATGTCAGCCCCTTTCTTCAGACTCTTGTGCTGTGTCTCAGGAGGTTCTCTGTACCCCTAATATGATGATTCTCAGGACCCTCAATATGGTCCAAAGGCCTCTTTGGGAAACCATGTTGTCGGCTGGGCTGTGGCCGGGTACCTGCCAACTCAGGCAGGCTCTGCTGCAACCTCTGCCGGGCGTGTCTTTCTGCAGAGCGGGGATGATGAGGAGTACCAGCGCATCTACACCACAAAGATCAAGCCTCGGCTGAGGTCGGAGGATGGAGTGGAAGGAGACCTTGGGGAGACCCAGAGCCGCACCATCACAGTGACCAGAAGGGTCACAGCCTACACTGTGGATGTGACCAGCCGAGAAGGAGCCAAGGACATCGACATCAGCAGCCCTGAGTTCATGATCAAGATTCCAAGACATGAAGTGACTGAAATCTCCAACGTTGATGTGGAGACCCAGCCTGGAAAGACGGTGATCAGACTGCCCTCTGGATCAGGGGCAGCCTCTCCAACCACAGGCCCTGCCATGGAAATACGGGCAGGGGCCATTTCCACTTCTGGACCAGAGCTTCAGAGTTCCAGCCACTCGAAATTCCAGGTCACTGTGCCTGGGGTAAAGGTGGGAAGCCCAAGCGTCAATGTCAGTGCAAAGGGTGTGGACTCGGGTGGCAAAGGTGGGGTTCAGGTTCCAGTAGTGGATATTTCATCTTCCCTTGGGGATGGGGCAGCACAGGTGCAGGGTTCATCCCTCCAGAGTGGTGATCATGGGAAAATTAAAATTCCTACAATGAAGATACCAAAATTTGGTGTCTCAGCAGGGCCTGAGGGCCAGGTACCGGAGGCAGAGCTCAGTGTTTCCGCACCTGAATTATCTGTGGGGCACAAGGGCAACCAGCCAGGCTTGACCATCAGTGGGAACATCCAGACCCCTCACTTGGAAGTCAGTGCCCCTTCTGCCAATACTGAAGGGCTTAAGGGAAAGCTGAAGGGCCCTCATATCACTGGGCCATCACTTGAGGGTGACTTAGGCCTGAAAGGTGCCAAGTCACAGGGGAGCATAGGAATGGATGTCTCTGCTCCCAAAATCGAGGGAAGCATCACTAGTCCTAGTGTGGAAGTTCGAGTCCCTGATGTTGATGTTCATGGGTTTGGAGGCAAACTGAATATGCCCAAGATGAAAGTCCCTAAATTCTCTGCATCTGGTTCAAAGACAGAGGGAGCTGGCATTGATGTGACACAGCCTACAAGTGAAGTGACTCTTCCTGGGGTCTCTGGGGATGTCAGCCTGCCTGAGATTGCTACTGGTGGGCTAGAAGGGAAGATGAAGGGTGCTAAAGTCAAGACTCCTGAAATGATTATCCAGAAACCTAAAATCTCTATGCAGGATGTGGATCTGAGCCTTGGTGCCTGTAAACTGAAGGGAGATATTAACGTATCTGCTCCTGAGGTGAAAGGTGATGTTAAAGGCCCTCAGGTGGCAGGTAAAGGCACCAAAGTGGACATAGAGACACCAAACCTAGAGGGGGCCTTGACAGGTCCCAAGCTCAGCAGTCCTACTGTGAAAACAGGAACCTGTAGGATCTCTATGGCAGATGTAGACTTACATGTGGCCACACCTAAAGGGAAAGGGGGTGTAGATGTTGTACTCCCCAAAGCAGAAGGGAAAGTCAAAGTCCCTGAAGTTGATGTTAAAGGCCCCAAAGTGGATATCAGTGCTCCAGATGTGGAAGTTCATGGCCCAGAGTGGAATCTGAAAATGCCCAAGATGAAGATGCCCAAGTTCAGCACTCCAGGAATCAAAGGGGACGGCCCCGATGTAGATGTGACTCTAACCAAAGGAGACATCAGTATTTCAGGGCCAAAGGTCAATGTAGAAGGTCCAAATGTCACCACAGAGGGTATAAAAGGCCCTGATATTAAGATGCCTGAAGTGAGTGTCAAGACTCCAAAGATCTCCATGCCTGATGTAGATCTGCATGTTAAAGGTACAAAGGTGAAGGGAGAATATGATGTAACAATACCAAAACTTGAGGGAGAACTGAAGGGCCCCAAAGTTGACATCAGTGCCCCAGAAGTGGATGCTCGTGGTCCAGACTGGCACCTGAAGATGCCCAAGATGAAAATGCCCAAATTCCATGCACCAGGATTCAAAGCAGAGGGCCCAGAAGTGGATATAAATCTACCCAAAGTAGAGGTAGACATTTCTGAACCTAAGGTAGAGGCCAGTGCTCCAGATGTGAGCATTGAGGAACCAGAAGGGAAATTGAAGACACCTAAGTTTAAAATGCCTGAAATGAATATTAAAGCTCCAAAGATCTCCATGCCAGATGTGGATTTACATCTGAAAGGCCCTAATGTAAAGGGAGAGTATGATGTCACTGTGCCAAGGGCTGAAGGTGAGATTAAAGTTCCTGATGTTGAGCTTAAAAGTGCCAAGTTGGACATTGATGTTCCAGATGTGGATGTTCATGGCCCAGATTGGCACCTGAAGATGCCCAAGATGAAAATGCCCAAGTTTGGCATGCCAGGCTTCAAGGCAGAGAGTTCAGAAGCAGAGATGAACCTCCCTAAGGCCAACATTGACATCTCAGGACCCAAGGTGGATGTTGAAGTTCCAGATGTAAATATTGAAGGGCCTGAAGGGAAGCTGAAGGGTCCCAAGCTTAAGATGCCAGAGATGAACATCAAGGCCCCAAAAATCTCCATGCCTGATGTGGATCTGCATATGAAAGGTCCCAAGGCAAAGGGAGAATATGATGTGACAGTGCCAAAGCTGGAAGGGGACCTGAAAGGACCCAAAATAGACGTCAGTGCTCCAGATGTTGATGTTCAGGGTCCTGACTGGAACTTGAAAATGCCAAAGATTAAGATGCCCAAATTCAGCATGCCAAGTCTCAAAGGTGAGGGCCCAGAATTTGATGTGAACCTGCCCAAGGCTGATTTGGACATTTCTGTACCAAAGTTAGATCTTAGTGCTCCAGACCTGAACCTTGAAGGACCGGAAGGAAAGTTGAAAGGTCCCAAGTTTAAGATGCCTGAGATGCATTTCAAGGCTCCAAAGGTATCTCTGCCAGATGTTGACCTGGATCTTAAAGGACCAAAAATGAAAGGAAATTTAGATATCTCTGCACCTGAAATAGAGGGAGAAATGAAAGTTCCAGATGTGGATATCAAAGGTCCTAAGGTTGATATGAAAGCACCAGATGTGGAAGCTCAAGGCCCAGACTGGAGCTTGAAAATGCCCAAGATGAAAATGCCCAAGTTCAGTATGCCTACTCTGAAAGGTGAGAGTCCAGAAGTGGATGTGAACCTTTCCAAGGCTGGCATTGATCTCTCAGGACCTAAAGTTGACATTGAAGCCCCAGATGTGAGCCTTGAGGGGTCAGAAGGAAAGCTGAAGGGTCCCAAGTTTAAGATGCCTGACATGCACTTCAAGTCCCCCAAGATCTCCATGCCTGATGTGGACTTACACTTGAAAGGCCCCAAAGTCAAGGGGGATATGGATGTGACTGTACCCAAGGCAGAAGGTGAAATCAAAGTGCCAGATGTGGACATCAAGGGGCCCAATGTTGACATCAGTGCTCCAGATGTGGATGTTCAGGGCCCAGATTGGCATCTAAAGATGCCCAAGATGAAAATGCCCAAGTTCAGCATGCCTGGCTTCAAAGCAGAGGGCCCAGAAGTAGACGTGAACCTGCCCAAGGCTGACATTGATGTCTCAGGACCCAAGGTGGACATTGACATCCCAGATGTGAATCTTGAAGGTTCAGATGCAAAGCTGAAGGGCCCCAAGTTCAAGATGCCTGAGATGAACATCAAAGCCCCCAAGATCTCCATGCCTGATGTAGACTTGCACTTGAAAGGCCCCAAAGTCAAGGGGGATATGGATGTGACTGTACCCAAGGTAGAAGGTGAAATGAAAGTGCCAGATGTGGACATCAAGGGCCCCAAAGTTGACATCAGTGCTCCAGATGTGGATGTTCAGGGCCCAGATTGGCACCTGAAGATGCCCAAGATGAAAATGCCCAAGTTCAGCATGCCTGGCTTCAAAGCAGAGGGCCCAGAAGTGGATGTGAAACTGCCCAAGGCTGACCTTAATGTCTCAGGACCCAAGGTGGACATTGATGTACCTGATGTGAATATAGAAGTTCCAGATGCAAAAATAAAAGGTCCTAAATTCAAGATGCCAGAAATGAATGTAAAACCTCAAAAGATATCCATGCCAGATGTTAGCTTGAACTTGAAAGGCCCTAAAGTGAAAGGAGATCATGATATCTCAGTTCCAAGAGTGGAAGGAGAGATAAAAGCTCCTGAAGTTGATATCAAAGGCCCCAAAATAGACATTAATGCACCAGATGTGGAGGCTCATGGTCCTGATTGGCACCTGAAGATGCCCAAGGTGAAGATGCCCAAGTTCAGCATGCCTGGCTTCAAAGGAGAGGGTCCTGAAGTGGATGTGAACCTGCCCAAGGCTGACCTTGATGTGTCAGGACCCAAGGTGGACCTTGAGGCTCCAGGTGTGAATATTGATGGTCCAGAGGGTAAAGTAAAGGGCCCCAAGTTCAAGCTGCCAACCATGAACATACAGACACACAAAATCTCTATGCCTGATGTTGGACTTAATCTGAAAGCACCTAAACTAAAAAGTGATGTGGATGTTTCCCTTCCAAAAGTGGAGGGAGATCTGAAAGGTCCTGAAGTTGATATTAAAGCCCCTAAGATGGATGTGGATGTAGGTGATATTGATATTGAATGTCCAGAAGGGAAGCTGAAGGGTCCCAAGTTTAAGATGCCAGACATGCACTTCAAGGCCCCCAAGATCTCTATGCCTGATGTGGACTTACACATGAAAGGCCCCAAAGTCAAGGGGGATATGGATGTGACTGTACCTAAGGTAGAAGGTGAAATCAAAGTGCCAGATGTGGACATCAAAGGGCCAAAAGTGGACATCACTGCCCCAGATGTGGATGTTCATGGTCCAGATTGGCACCTGAAGATGCCCAAGATGAAAATGCCCAAGTTCAGCATGCCTGGCTTCAAAGGAGAGGGCCCTGAAGTGGATGTGAAACTGCCCAAGGCTGACCTTGATGTCTCAGGACCCAAGGTGGACATTGATGCTCCTGATTTGGATATTGAAGGACCAGAAGGAAAATTAAAAGGCTCCAAATTTAAGATGCCCAAGTTGAATATCAAAGCTCCAAAGCTCTCCATGCCAGATGTGGACTTGAATTTGAAGGGACCAAAACTGAAAGGAGAGATAGATGCTTCTGTGCCAGAAGTGGAAGCTGACCTCAGAGGCCCGCAAGTTGATATCAAAGGTCCCAGTGTGGATGTAGAGATACCTGATGTTGATCTGGAATGTCCTGATGCAAAGTTGAAGGGTCCCAAATTTAAGATGCCAGACATGCACTTCAAGGCCCCCAAGATCTCCATGCCTGATGTGGACTTACACATGAAAGGCCCCAAAGTCAAGGGGGATATGGATGTGACTGTACCTAAGGTAGAAGGTGAAATTAAAGTGCCAGATGTGGACATCAAAGGGCCAAAAGTGGACATTGATGTCCCTGATGTGGATGTTCATGGTCCAGACTGGCACCTGAAGATGCCCAAGATGAAAATGCCCAAGTTCAGCATGCCTGGCTTCAAAGCAGAGGGCCCAGAAGTGGATGTGAACCTTCCCAAAGCTGATCTTGATGTCTCAGGACCCAAAGTGGACATTGAAGCCCCAGATGTGAGCCTGGAGGGTCCAGAAGGGAAGCTGAAGGGTTCTAAGTTTAAGATGCCTGACATGCACTTCAAGTCCCCCAAGATCTCCATGCCTGATGTGGACTTACACTTGAAAGGGTCCAAAGTAAAAGGTGATATAGATGTGTCTGTACCAAAATTGGGAGGTGATTTGAAAGGTCCTAGCATAGATGTAGAGGTGCCTGATGTTGATTTGGAATGTCCTGATGCAAAATTGAAAGGCTCCAAGTTTAAGATGCCAGACATGCACTTCAAGGCTCCAAAGATCTCCATGCCTGATGTGGACTTACACTTGAAAGGACCCAAAGTCAAGGGGGATATGGATGTGACTGTGCCAAAATTGGAGGGAGAAGTAAAAGGTCCCAGTGTGGATGTAGAGATACCTGATGTTGATCTGGAATGTCCTGATGCAAAGTTGAAGGGTTCCAAGTTTAAGATGCCAGATATGCACTTCAAAGCTCCCAAGATCTCCATGCCTGATGTGGACTTGCACTTGAAAGGCCCCAAAGTCAAGGGGGATATGGATGTGACTGTACCCAAGGTAGAAGGTGAAATGAAAGTGCCAGATGTGGACATCAAGGGCCCCAAAGTTGATATAAGTGCCCCAGATGTGGATGTCCATGGTCCCGACTGGCACCTGAAGATGCCCAAGATGAAAATGCCCAAATTCAGCATGCCTGGCTTCAAAGCAGAGGGTACTGAAGTGGATTTAAACCTGCCCAAGGCTGACATTGAAGTCTCAGGACCTAAGGTGGACATTGAGGTCCCAGATGTGAGCCTTGAGGGCCCAGAAGGGAAGGTGAAGGGTCCCAAGTTTAAGATGCCTGACATGCACTTCAAGGCCCCCAAGATTTCCATGCCTGATGTTGATTTCAACTTAAAGGGACCTAAAATCAAGGGTGACATTGATGCGTCTGCCCCAAAAGTTGAAGGAGAATTAAAGGGTCCTGAACTTGATGTCAAGGGCACCAAATTAGATGTTGACATGCCAGAAGTTGCTGTGGAAGGCCCAGAAGGCAGATGGAAAAGTCCTAAGTTCAAGATGCCAGACATGCACTTTAAGGCTCCCAAAATCTCCATGCCAGACATTGATCTACACTTAAAGAGTCCCAAGATAAAGGGAGAGGTGGATGTAGACATTCCCAAACTAGAAGGAGACCTCCAAGGGCCACAGGTGGACGTGAGTGGGCCTGACATTGACATTGAAGGACCAGAGGGAAAATTGAAAGGCCCCAAGTTCAAGATGCCAGAAATGAACATCAAAACTCCTAAGATTTCCATGCCTGACTTTGATTTGCATTTTAAGGGTCCTAAAGTGAAGGGTGATATGGATGTTTCCCTTCCCAAGGTGGAAGGTGACTTTAAGGGCCCTGAACTTGACATTAAAGGCCCCAAAGTGGATATTGATGCCCCAGATGTGGATGTTCATGGCCCAGACTGGCACCTGAAGATGCCCAAGGTGAAAATGCCCAAGTTCAGCATGCCTGGCTTCAAAGCAGAGGGTCCTGAAGTGGATGTGAACCTGCCCAAGGCTGACCTTGATGTGTCAGGACCCAAGGTGGACATTGATGTACCTGATGTGAGCCTTGAAGGTCCAGATGCAAAACTGAAGGGCCCCAAGTTCAAGATGCCTGAGATGAACATCAAAGCCCCCAAGATCTCCATGCCTGACATTGACCTAAACCTGAAAGGTCCCAAAGTGAAGGGTGATGTGGATGTTTCCCTGCCCAAGGTGGAAGGTGAGATTAAAGTTCCTGAAGTTGACATCAAAGGCCCCAAAGTGGATATTGATGTACCAGATGTGGATGTTCATGGCCCAGACTGGCACCTGAAGATGCCCAAGGTGAAAATGCCCAAGTTCAGCATGCCTGGCTTCAAAGGAGAGGGCCCTGAAGTGGATGTGAACCTGCCCAAGGCTGACCTTGATGTGTCAGGACCCAAGGTGGACATTGATGTACCTGATGTGAGCCTTGAAGGTCCAGATGCAAAACTGAAGGGCCCCAAGTTCAAGATGCCAGAAATGAACATCAAAGCCCCCAAGATCTCCATGCCTGACATTGACTTAAACCTGAAAGGTCCAAAGGTTAAGGGTGATGTGGATGTTTCTATTCCCAAAGTGGAAGGCGACCTAAAGGGTCCTGAAGTTGACATCAAAGGCCCCAAAGTGGACATTGATGTGCCAGATGTGGATGTTCATGGTCCAGACTGGCACCTGAAGATGCCCAAGGTGAAAATGCCCAAGTTCAGCATGCCTGGCTTCAAAGCAGAGGGTCCTGAAGTGGATGTGAATCTGCCCAAGGCTGACCTTGATGTGTCAGGACCCAAGGTGGACATTGATGTACCTGATGTGAACCTTGAAGGTCCAGATGCAAAACTGAAGGGCCCCAAGTTCAAGATGCCAGAAATGAACATCAAAGCCCCCAAGATCTCCATGCCTGACATTGACTTAAACCTGAAAGGTCCTAAAGTGAAGGGTGATGTGGATGTTTCTCTGCCCAAGGTGGAAGGTGAAATTAAAGTTTCTGAAGTTGACATCAAAGGCCCCAAAGTGGACATTGATGTGCCAGATGTGGACGTTCATGGTCCCGACTGGCACCTGAAGATGCCTAAGATAAAAATGCCCAAGTTCAGCATGCCTGGCTTCAAAGGAGAGGGCCCTGAAGTGGATGTGAACCTGCCCAAGGCTGACCTTGATGTCTCAGGACCTAAGATGGACATTGAGGCCCCAGATGTGAGTCTTGAAGGTCCAGATGCAAAACTGAAGGGCCCCAAGTTCAAGATGCCAGATATGAACATCAAGGCTCCTAAAATCTCAATGCCAGATTTGGATCTTAATATTAAAGGCCCCCAAATGAAAGGAGAGGTTGATGTTTCACTTCCAAATATAGAGGGTGATTTGAAAGGCCCTTCTCTTGACATAAAGGGCCCAAAGTTAGATGTAGATGCTGCAGATATTGACATTCATGGCCCAGAGAATAAATTAAAAGGCCCAAAACTGAAGATGCCTGACATGCATGTGAATATGCCCAAGATCTCCATGCCAGAAATTGACTTAAATTTGAAGGGCTCAAAGCTGAAGGGAGATGTTGATATCTCTGGACCCAAATTAGAAGGTGATATTAAAGCTCCCAAGGTGGATGTGAAGGGCCCAGAAGTGGACATTTCTGGTCCTAAGATCAATATTGAAGGAAAATCAAAGAAATCTCGTTTTAAGCTTCCTAAATTTAATTTTTCGGGTTCCAAAGTTCAGACACCTGAGGTGGATGTCAAAGTTAAAAAGCCAGACATTGATGTGACAGGTCCAAAAGTTGATATTAATGCTCCTGAAGTTGAAGTCCAAGGAAAGGTGAAAGGATCCAAGTTTAAAATGCCTTTTTTGAGTATTTCTTCTCCCAAAGTTTCTATGCCCGATGTGGAGCTAAACTTGAAAGGTCCTAAAGTCAAAGGAGACTTAGATGTTGCCAGTCCTAATTTAGAAGGAGAACTTAAAAGTCCCAAAGTGGATATTAAAGCACCAGAAGTCCACCTCAATGCACCAGATGTGGATGTTCATGGTCCAGAATGGCACCTAAAGATGCCCAAAATGAAAATGCCCAAGTTCAGTGTTCCTGGAGTAAAAGCAGAGGGGCCTGATGTGGCTGTGGATTTACCAAAAGGAGACATCAACATAGAAGGACCCAGTATGAATATTGAGGGCCCAGAACTCAGTATGGAAGGTTCAGAAGGAGGCTTAAAAGGTCCAAAATTAAAGATGCCTGACTTGAACATCAAAGCTCCCAAGATATCCATGCCTGAAATCGACTTAAATCTGAAAGGCCCCAAAGTAAAAGGAGATATGGATGTTTCTCTTCCCAAACTTGAAGGGGATATTCAAGGGCCAGAGGTTGATCTTAAAGGTCCTAAAGTGGACATCAATGTTCCAGATGTGGATGTTCATGGCCCAGACTGGCACCTGAAGATGCCCAAAGTAAAAATGCCAAAGTTTAGCATGCCTGGCTTCAAAGCAGAGGGTCCTGAAGTGGATGTGAACCTGCCCAAGGCTGACCTTGATGTCTCAGGACCCAATGTGGACATTGACATCCCAGATGTGAGCCTTGAAGGTCCAGATGCAAAACTGAAGGGCCCCAAGTTCAAGATGCCTGAGATGAACATCAAAGCCCCCAAGATCTCCATGCCCAACTTTGATCTGAACCTAAAAGGTCCTAAAGTGAAGGGTGATATGGATGTTTCCCTGCCCCAAATGGAAGGTGATTTAAAGGGCCCGAATTTGGACATTACAGGCCCTAAGGTGGACATTGACACTCCTGATATTGGCATTGAGGGCCCAGAGGGTAAAGTAAAGGGGCCCAAATTCAAAATGCCAGAGATGCACCTAAAAACTCCAAAAATGTCCATGCCAGATATTGACTTAAACCTGAAAGGTCCCAAAGTGAAGGGTGATGTGGATGTTTCCCTGCCCAAGGTGGAAGGTGAGATTAAAGTTCCTGAAGTTGACATCAAAGGCCCCAAAGTGGACATTGATGTGCCAGATGTGGATGTTCATGGTCCTGATTGGCACCTGAAGATGCCTAAGATAAAAATGCCCAAGTTCAGCATGCCTGGCTTCAAAGGAGAGGGCCCTGAAGTGGATGTGAACCTGCCCAAGGCTGACCTTGATGTCTCAGGACCCAAGGTGGACATTGATGTTCCAGATGTTAACATTGAAGGACCAGAGGGAAAATTGAAAGGCCCCAAGTTCAAGATGCCTGAAATGAACATCAAAGCTCCTAAGATCGCTATGCCCGACTTTGATTTGCATCTTAAGGGTCCCAAAATGAAGGGTGATGTGGATGTTTCTATTCCCAAGGTGGAAGGTGACCTTAAGGGCCCTGAACTTGACATTAAAGGGCCCAAAGTGGATATTGATGCTCCAGATGTGGATGTTCATGGCCCAGACTGGCACCTGAAGATGCCCAAGGTGAAAATGCCCAAGTTCAGCATGCCTGGCTTCAAAGCAGAGGGTCCTGAAGTGGATGTGAACCTGCCCAAGGCTGACCTTGATGTCTCAGCACCCAAAGTGGACATTGATGTGCCTGATGTGAGTCTTGAAGGTCCAGATGCAAAACTGAAGGGCCCCAAGTTCAAGATGCCTGAGATGAACATCAAAGCCCCCAAGATCTCCATGCCTGACATTGACTTAAACCTGAAAGGTCCCAAAGTGAAGGGTGATGTGGATGTTTCCCTGCCCAAGGTGGAAGGTGAGATTAAAGTTCCTGAAGTTGACATCAAAGGCCCCAAAGTGGACATTGATGTGCCAGATGTGGATGTTCATGGTCCCGACTGGCACCTGAAAATGCCCAAGATAAAAATGCCCAAGTTCAGCATGCCTGGCTTCAAAGGAGAGGGCCCTGAAGTGGATGTGAACCTGCCCAAGGCTGACCTTGATGTCTCAGGACCTAAGGTGGACATTGAGACCCCAGATGTGAGCCTTGAAGGTCCAGATGCAAAACTGAAGGGCCCCAAGTTCAAGATGCCTGAGATGAGCATCAAAGCCCCCAAGATCTCCATGCCTGACATTGACTTGCATTTGAAAAGTCCTAAGATGAAAGGAGATGTGGATGTTTCCCTGCCTAAGGTAGAAGGTGACCTAAAGGGTCCTGAAGTTGACATCAAAGGTCCCAAACTGGACATTGATGCCCCAGATGTGGATGTTCATGGCCCAGACTGGCACCTGAAGATGCCCAAGGTGAAAATGCCCAAATTCAGCATGCCTGGCTTCAAGGGAGAGGGCCCTGAAGTGGATGTTAATTTGCCCAAAGCAGACCTTGATGTCTCAGGACCAAAAGTGGACATAGACACTCCTGGCATTGACATTCATGGCTCAGAAGGGAAACTTAAAGGACCCAAGTTTAAAATGCCTGATCTCCATCTTAAGGCACCGAAGATCTCAATGCCTGAAGTTGACCTGAATTTGAAAGGTCCAAAGGTTAAGGGTGATGTGGATCTTTCTCTTCCCAAGGTGGAAGGTGACCTCAAGGGTCCTGAAGTTGACATTAAAGGCCCCAAAGTGGACATTAATGCTCCAGATGTGGATGTTCATGGCCCAGATTGGCACCTGAAGATGCCCAAGATAAAAATGCCCAAGTTCAGCATGCCTGGCTTCAAAGCAGAGGGTCCTGAAGTGGATGTGAATCTGCCCAAGGCTGACCTTGATGTGTCAGGACCCAAGGTGGACATTGATGTACCTGATGTGAGCCTTGAAGGTCCAGATGCAAAACTGAAGGGCCCCAAGTTCAAGATGCCTGAGATGAACATCAAAGCCCCCAAGATCTCCATGCCTGACATTGACCTAAACCTGAAAGGTTCCAAAGTGAAGGGTGATGTGGATGTTTCCCTGCCCAAGGTGGAAGGTGAGATTAAAGTTCCTGAAGTTGACATCAAAGGCCCCAAAGTGGACATTGATGTGCCAGATGTGGATGTTCATGGTCCCGACTGGCACCTGAAGATGCCCAAGGTGAAAATGCCCAAGTTCAGCATGCCTGGCTTCAAAGGAGAGGGCCCTGAATTGGATGTGAACCTGCCTAAGGCTGACCTTGATGTGTCAGGACCCAAGGTGGACATTGATGTACCTGATGTGAGCCTTGAAGGCCCAGATGCAAAACTGAAGGGCCCCAAGTTCAAGATGCCTGAGATGAACATCAAAGCCCCCAAGATCTCCATGCCTGACTTTGATTTGCATGTTAAAGGCCCTAAAATGAAGGGTGACGTGGATTTGTCTGTGCCTAAAGTGGAAGGTGACCTCAAGGGCCCTAGTATTGATATCAAAGGCCCCAGTGTGGATATTGACACTCCTGATGTCAATATTGAAGGTCCTGAAGGAAAGATAAAGGGGCCTAAATTTAAAATGCCAGATATGCACATCAAAGCTCCCAAGATTTCCATGCCTGATTTTGACTTAAACCTTAAAGGGCCTAAAGTAAAAGGAGATGTGGATCTTTCACTACCTAAAGTGGAAGGTGACCTGAAAGGACCAGACGTAGGCATTGAGGGTCCTGAAGGGAAACTCAAAGGTCCCAAGTTTAAAATGCCTGATGTTCATTTCAAAACTCCACAAATCTCAATGAGTGACATTGATTTGAACTTGAAAGGACCTAAGATAAAGGGAGATTTGGACGTTTCCATTCCTAAAACAGAAGGGGATCTGAAAGGCCCCAAAGTTGATGTCAAAGGTCCCAAGCTGGACATAGACACTCCTGACATTGATATTCATGGCCCAGAAGGGAAACTGAAGGGCCCGAAGTTTAAAATGCCTGATCTCCATCTCAAGGCACCCAAGATATCAATGCCTGAAGTTGACCTGAATCTGAAAGGTCCAAAGGTGAAGAGCGACGTGGATGTTTCCCTGCCCAAAGTGGAAGGTGACGTCAAGGGTCTTGAAGTTGACATTAAAAGCCCCAAAGTGGACATTGATGCTCCAGATGTGGATGTTCATGGTCCAGACTGGCACCTGAAGATGCCCAAAGTGAAAATGCCCAAGTTCAGCATGCCTGGCTTCAAAGCAGAGGGTCCTGAAGTGGATGTGAACCTGCCTAAGGCTGACCTTGATGTCTCAGCACCCAAGGTAGACATTGATGTACCTGATGTGAACCTTGAAGGTCCAGATGCAAAACTGAAGGGCCCCAAGTTCAAGATGCCAGAAATGAACATCAAAGCCCCCAAGATCTCCATGCCTGACATTGACTTAAATCTGAAAGGTCCCAAAGTGAAGGGTGATGTGGATGTTTCTCTGCCCAAGGTGGAAGGTGAGATTAAAGTTCCTGAAGTTGACATCAAAGGCCCCAAAGTGGACATTGATGTGCCAGATGTGGATGTTCATGGTCCAGACTGGCACCTGAAGATGCCCAAGGTGAAAATGCCCAAGTTCAGCATGCCTGGCTTCAAAGGAGAGGGTCTGAAGTGGATGTGAACCTACCCAAGGCTGACCTTGATGTCTCAGGACCCAAGGTGGATATTGAGGCACCAGATGTGAGCCTTGAAGGTCCAGATATGAAAGTGAAGGGCCCCAAGTTCAAGATGCCTGAGATTAATATCAAAGCTCCCAAAATATCTATGCCTGATGTAGATCTGGATTTAAAAGGGCCTAAAGTAAAAGGAGATGTTGATATTTCTGTCCCTAAGATTGAAGGTTCTTTCAAAGCGCCAGAAGTAGACCTCAAAGGTCCCGGTCTAGATTTCAAAGGTCCTGATGCCAAACTCAGTGGCCCTCACTTGAAGATGCCTTCACTCGATATATCTGCTCCTAAAGTAAATGTACCTGATGTTGATTTGCATCTCAAGACACCCAAAATTGGCATTTCTGGTCCTAAGTTCGAAGGTGGTGAAGTGGACCTTAAGGGCCCCAAAGTGGATTTAGAAACTCCAAGCATAGATGTACATATGGAGAGCCCAGATGTTAATATTGAGGGACCAGATGTTAAATTTCCCAAGTTTAAGAAACCCAAGTTTGGATTTGGTGCAAAAAGCCCTAAAGCTGATATCAAGTCACCTTCACTAGATGTGACTGTTCCTGAAGCAGAGCTGAATGTTGAGACTCCTGAAATAAGTGTTGGTGGCAAGGGCAAGAAAAGTAAGTTTAAAATGCCTAAAATTCACATGAGTGGTCCTAAAGTTAAGGCCAAAAAACAGGGATTTGATTTAAATGTTCCTGGAGGTGAGATTGATGCTACTCTCAAGGCTCCTGATGTGGATGTCAATGTTGCAGGGCCTGATGCTGCACTCAAGGTTGACATGAAATCTCCCAAAACCAAGAAAACCATGTTTGGAAAGATGTACTTTCCAGATGTAGAATTTGACATTAAGTCACCTAAATTTAAAGCTGAGGCTCCCCTCCCTAGCCCTAAGATGGAGGGTGAAATTCATGGACCTGACCTGGATGTTTCCTCACCAGGGATTAATGTGGAAGTTCCTGACATCAAGGTGAAGGCTCCCAAGTTCAAAGTGCCAAGTGTGGATGTCTCAGGACCCCAAGTAGAGGGCAGTTTGAAAGGGCCCGAGATGGAGGTAAACTTGGGCAAACCTGACATCAATATTGAAGGCCCAGATGCTAAAATCAAAGCACCATCTTTTGGCATTTCTGCCCCTCAGGTCTCCTTACCCGATGTGAATGTTAACTTGAAAGGACCAAAGATTAAGAGTGATGTCCCCAGTGTGGGCCTGGAAGGACCAGACATAGATCTGCAAGGTCCAGAAGCTAAAATCAAGTTCCCCAAGTTTTCATTGTCCAAGATTAGTGTTCCTGGTATGAAAGTGGAGGGTGGGGGCGCTGAGGCCCATGTCCAGTTGCCCTCTCTCGAAGGAGACTTGAGCATGCCAGATGTTAAGTTTGAAGGGCCTGATGTCTCTCTAAAAGGTCCAGGAGTAGACTTGCCTTCAGTGAACCTCTCTATGCCCAAAGTCTCTGGACCTGACCTTGACCTGAACTTGAAAGGACCAAGTTTGAAGGCAGATGTGGATGCATCAATTCCCAGCATGAAGGTGCATGCCCCAGGGCTTGACCTCAGAGGTGTTGCTGGAAAGGTACAGATGGGAGGAGATGGTGTGAAAGTGTCAGGGATTGATGCCACAACGACACTTAATGTTGGAGCACCAGATGTGACATTGAAGGGACCAAGTCTGCAGGGAGATCTGGCTATGTCTGGTGATATCAAGTGCCCTAAAATATCTGTGGGTGCTCCTGATCTCAGCTTAGAGGCATCAGAAGGTGGTATTAAACTTCCCAAAATGAAGCTGCCCCAGTTTGACATCTCCAGTCCAGGGTCCAACTTGGACACTAACATCAAAGGGCCACAAGTTGGTGGAGAACTAAAGGGGCCAGGTATGGATGTGAACTTGAAGGGGCCTCAGATCTCAGCACCAGGCATGGAATTTAACTTGGAAGGACCAAAAGTAAAGGGGAGCCTTGGGGCTGTTGGTGAATTGAAAGGCCACACAGTTGGGGGGAGTCTTCCAGGCATCAGTGTTCAAGGCCTTGAAGGAAACCTCCAGATGCCTGGAGTTAAATCCTCTGGATGTGATATGGATCTGCCAGGTGTAAATGTGAAACTCCCAACAGGGCAGATTTCTGGTCCTGAAATCAAAGGTGATCTAAAAGGTTCAGATATCAGCATAAAGGGGCCTTCCTTTAATATGGCATCTCCTGAGTCAGATTTTGGTGTCAGCTTGAAGGGTCCGAAAATCAAAGGAGGTGTGGATGTTTCAGGGGGTATCAGTGTTCCAGAGGCCAGCCTGGGTGAAGGGCATATGAGTGTCAAAGGCTCTGGAGTTGAGTGGAAAGGACCCCAAGTCTCTTCTGCTCTCAACTTGGATTCATCCAAGTTGGCTGGGGGCCTTCATTTCTCAGGACCAAAGGTAGAAGGAAGTGTGAAAGGAGGTCAGATTGGACTCCATGGTCCTGGGTTGAGTGTGTCGGGGCCTCAAGGTCACTTGGAGAGTGGATCTGGAAAAGTAACATTCCCCAAGATGAAGATCCCCAAATTTACCTTCTCTGGCCGTGAGCTGGTTGGCAGAGAAGTGGGAGTGGATGTCAACTTTCCTAAAGTGGAAGGCTGTGTGCAGGCTGGTGCCGGAGAAGGTGAAGGGGAAGAGTCTGAAGTAAAACTTAAAAAGTCCAAAATCAAAATGCCCAAGTTTACTTTCTCCAAACCCAAAGGGAAAGGCGGTGTCACTGGCTCTCCAGAAGCATCCATCTCTGGGTCCAAAGGTGACTTGAAAAGTTCAAAGGCCAGTCTGGGCTCTCTCGAAGGAGATGTAGAGGCTGAAACATCTTCACCCAAAGGGAGGTTCTCCCTGTTTAAAAGCAAGAAGCCAAGGCACCGCTCCAATTCTTTCAGCGATGAGAGGGAGTTCTCCGCACCTTCTACCCCAACGGGGACTTTGGAATTCGAAGGTGGAGAAGTGTCACTCGAAGGTGGAAAAGTTAAAGGCAAACACGGGAAGCTAAAATTTGGTACCTTTGGTGGATTAGGGTCAAAGAGTAAAGGTCATTATGAGGTGACTGGGAGTGATGATGAGGCAAGCAAGCTACAGGGGAGTGGAGTATCCTTGGCCTCCAAGAAGTCCCGACTGTCCTCCTCTTCTAGCAATGACAGTGGGACTAAGGTGGGCATCCAGCTTCCAGAGGTAGAACTGTCGGTTTCCACAAAGAAAGAGTAGTGGGCTTTTGTATGTGTCTGTGTGTGTGTGTATATATATATATATAAATACATCAGCCATGGGTGTGTTTGTATATAAACTCCAAAGAGAAACACCCCAACAGCCTCAGCAATAATGCAAAAATCTTGCCTCTGTCAGTGGCAAGTGCTGAAAAAAAAAAAAAAATCAACTGCCTGTAGGCTCCTGGAGCTGTGCAGATAGGTAGAGTTCCAAGTTCATCTAGCCCATGTGCAAAGTCAACAGTGTCTGTCTTAAGATTTCAGGTGGGGTTTTTTTTTTTTTTTTTGCATTGAATGCTGAGATCTCTTGTTTACTAAGCAAGCTTTTGTGTTTATTATCCTCATTTTTACTGAACATTGTTAGTATTGGGGTAATGGAAACCCACTTTTTCATTGCAATGACTTTTGGGGCTTTTGTTAGGAAGGGAGGGTGGGATAAAAGGCAACGGAGTGGGCCAGGTCTTCATTGTTCCTAAGATTGGACCTACTCACACAGCAACACCTGGACATGGCCCAGAGGAGGTGGCAGCCAAGGTGTACCCGGGTGTTTTTCAAGCTTTGTAGCATAGCTTTGTTTCCCCAGGGTTGTTAGTCCCAGCCTGTTTGGTGCTCAAGGTGAGAGAGAATTAGGATGTTTGCAAATTGTCCAACCCACCAGGTCAACATGAGGGGCTTCCATTCTGTGTTTTGTAAGAAAACTGTTTTGTAAGAAAATTGCTATTCATGACTGCCATGTTCCTGAAAAAAAGTTCTGATTTCTTTTAACAAGTGTTATTGTGATTGAGAAAACTTCTGGCACTTTAATGGCAAATTAATTGAGAATGTAAGAAAATTGATGCTGTACAAGGCAAATAAAGCTGTTGATTAACCCTGATATCTTGTGCCCTTGGAGTCTGTGTTGAGGAATGAAGCCAAGGGAGCAAGAGCGGTTGCACACACAACCCGCACTCTTCAATGATCCGTGGGTGTCATTGCTATTTTTTTTGTTGTTGTTGTTGATGATGTTGCTTTGTTTGTTTTTGTTTTGAGGCACGGTCTCCCTTTAGCCCAGGGTGACATAGAACTCACTCTGTAGCTCAGACTGCCCTCAAACTCATGGCAATCCTCCTATCTGCCTCCTGAGTGCTGGGATTAAAGGTGTGTGCCACTACCCTCTGCTTCAATTAATTTATTTCTTTTCTTTTTTTCTTTTATTTGCTTTTTTTTTTTTCATTTCCAAGTTTCTACCAGTGTATTCAGTGATAGACAACAGAAAGACATACTGCACAGTGTTTTTTAAAAATATTTGATTTTAATTTATTTATTTGACAGAAAGAGGGGGGGGGGAAGAGAGAGAGAATGGGCATGCCAGGGCCTCCAGCCACTGCAGACGAACTCCAGATGCATGGCTCCCTTGTGCATCTGGCTAACGTGGGTCCTGGGGAATCAAACCTGGGTCCTTTGGCTTTGCAGGCAAATGCCTTAACCGCTAAGCCATTCCTCCAGCCCATGCACAGTGTTTTTTATTGCCTAGTTGACAAACCTGCTTTTGAATGCTGGTGATTTTTTTTCTTTATTAGTTATGTACATACTCAGTGTGTAAACAGCCATGTTGGTTATTTATTTTTTATTTTTTGGATTTTCAAGGTAGGGTCTCACTCTAGCTCAGGCTGACCTGGAATTCACTGTGTCGTCTCAGGGTGGCCTCAAACTCACTATGATCCTCCTACCTCTGTCTCCCGAGTGCTGGGATTAAAGGTGTGTACCACCATGCCCAGCTTATGTTGGTTATTTTTAACTGGAAGTGGAGGTAGGCTACTTGTGGCCTTCAGTGTCCATTCATTCAACAAGTGTGGTTAGATGCTGTCCTGGCCTCACTGACCACAGACCACATGATGTAGATGTGAAAATCTGTCAGGCTTTGAACCCTGGAAATAAAAATGCAGGAACAACATATCTAGTAGGGATGATGAGGTCAGTGATGGTTCCTGAGTTCTCCGGGCAAGATCTTTCTGGCTGTGGCAGTTGGAGGTGGCAGGTAGAATGAGGAATGGCCCATCAATTGGCCATTCAAACTCAAGAAAACTCATCCATTCTCTTCTCACATCAGGCCCAGGCTGGAGGCAGCTGCGTAGAGCAGGAGGCCTTTGTCCTGCAGTGGCCATTACCACAGAAGGAGGCACGAGAGGCAGGAGTGGCGTGCAGAGGCCTGTTGGGCTGGCGCTCCCTTGCCGCTCCCACTCCCACTGTCCTGCTCTCCATGTTCTCCCACGGCGTCTCTCTGCACCACTGCCTTCTCCTTCCCACTCAGTCCCTGTTGGGATTGGCTCCTTATCCCTTAAGTTCTGTAAGAACTCGCACATTCTTTCCCTCTGAGGCCTCAGTTTCTGCTTGTGAGGGTGAGAGTAGTGTCAGGAGGCCGAGAGGAGCTCCAGTCGAGACTCTTCAGTGTCCTTCCTCAGAGTTCAGGAGCGGTGGTAGAGAGGAGCGTTCCTTACCTCAGGGCATTTCTTGCGCTGCAGTGTATGGACTGGTGGGACCAAGGGGACAGTTACACTGAATTATTTTGAAATACACCAGTGGGGCTGCGGAGGTAGCTCAGTCAGTATAGTGTTTGGTTTGCAAGCACAGGACCTGAATTCAATCCTCAGTACCCACATAAAAATGCCTGGTATGGTGTCACATACCTGTAATTCCAGTGTGGGGCAGGTGGAGACTGGAGGATCTCTGGAGCTTGCTGGGCAGCTAGTCTCACCTAGTTGGTGAGCTCCAAGCCAATGAACAACCCTGTTTCAAAAAGGTGGACAGCATACCTGAAGATGACACCCAAAGTTGTCCTCTGGACTCGACATGCATGTACACTCACACATATATGATCACATATGCATACTCACACATACCACACACACACATAAACATGCAAAATACATATACACATACTGAATAAATGAATAAATAATTTGACATGTACCAGAGGCTCACAAACGGTCACACTCATTTCCAGATCTGCCAGGGTCTTTCCAACAAATTTTGTTCTACTTGAAAATAGTTTAGAGCTGAAGAGATGGCTCAGCAGCTAAGATGTTTGTCTGCACAGCCTAATGACCCAAGCTCATTTCCCCAGTACCCACATAAAGCACAGTGGCACATGAATTTGGAGTTCGTTTGCAGTGGCTGGAGACTCTGGCTGCATCCATTCTCTCTATCCCTCTGTCTCTCCTCTATCTCTGCTTGCAAATAAAGAAATGAAAAAAAATTAAAGAGTTATTTGGGCTGGAAACATGGCTTCACAGTTAAGGAGTATACCTGCAAAGCCTAAGGACCCAGGTTCAATTCCCCAATACCCATGTAAAGCCAGATGCACAAAGTGGCACATGCATCTGGAGTTCATCTGTAGTGGCTAAAGGCCCTGGCGCACCCATTCTCTCTCCATCTGCCTCTCTCTCTCATAAATAAAATAAAATAAAATAAAATAAAATAAAATAAAATATTCTTTTAAAAAGGAGTTATTTTGGGCTGGGCGTGGTGGGGCATGCCTTTAATCCCAGCACTTGGGAGGCAGAGGTAGGAGGATTGCTGTGAGTTCCAGGTCAGCCAGGGCTTGAGTGAGACTCAGCCTCCAAACAAAATAGCCAGGAATGTTGGCACATGCCTTTAATCCCAGCCCTTGGGGGGCATAGGTAGGAAGATCACCAGGAGTTCGAGGCTGCCCTGAGACTACATAGTGAATTCCAGGTCAGCCTGGGCTAGAGCAAAACCCTACCTTGAAAAACCAAAAAGAAAAAATTGCCAAAGAAACTTAAACAAAGGGACATTTATGGATTGGTAGGCAGGGGCAGAGAAGCCAAGAAGGGGGAATCTAGTACCATTCCTAGGCTTGAAGTGTCCTGGGCAATGACTGGTTTTCCTGAAGGAGAGGCACCAATAGAAGGAGAGAGAGAGGTCAGGATATTTCTCCCTGCTTCTTAGGATACACAGTGGTCCTGGCACTATAGCCGTGTTGGAAGCTCCACCTCTGCCTCACGCTCACGCAAAACCAGTTCTGATTTTGTCACAGAAGTGTGGTACTTCCAGAATTCTGTGACAATTCTGTTAAAAGTATTTTTGGCTTGGTGCCATGCATACACTTATAATCCCAGCACTGAAAATGTGTGTGTGTGTGTGTTTAAATTTAGATTAAATATTTTTTATTTATTTGAGAGAGATAGAGGCAGATAGAGAAGGGGAGAGAAAATGGGCACGCCAGGGCCTCTAGCCACTGCAAACGAACTCCAGACGCATGCCACCTTGTGCATCTGGCTTATGTGGGTGCTAGGGAATAAAGCCTGGCTCCTCAGGCTTTACAAGCAAGTGCATGAACCACTAAACCATCTCTCCAGCCCCTGATTTAGATTTTTTTTTTTCGAGGTAGGATCTCACTCAAGTCACCCAGGCTGACCTGTAATTCACTATGTAGTCTCAGGCTGGCCTCGAGTTCACAATGATCCTCCTACTTTGGCCTCTGAAGTGCTGGGATTCAAGGCGTGAGCCACCATGTCTGGCTTTTCAAAAAATATTTTATTGATTGGTTAGAAAGAAAGAAAGATAGAGGCAGATTGAGAGAGAGAATGGGCATACCTCTAGCCACTGCAAATGAACTCCAGATGTATGCACCACCTTGTGTGCATCTGGCTTTATGTGGATACTGGGGAATCAAACCTGGGTCCTTTGGCTTTGCAGGCAAGTGCTTTAACTGCTAAGCCATCTCTCCAGCCCAAGAATTAAAAAATATATATATCTAGGCCAGGTGTGGTGGTGCATGCCTTTAATCCCAGCATTTGGGAGGCAGAGGTAGAAAGATTACCATGAGTTTGAGGTCACTCTGAGGCAACATAGTGAAATCCAGGTCAACCTGAGCTAGAGTGAGACCCTACCTTGGGAAAAAAGAATCTATTTGCAAGCAGAGAGAAAGGTGATGGTAGGTGGGAGGGGGATGGGGGGGAGGGTAGAATAGGCATGCCAGGGCCTCTTACTGCTGCAAAAGAACACCAGATGGGTGCACCACTTTGTGCATCTGATTTCACATAGGTACTGGAGAATCGAATCTGGGCTGTCAGGCTTAAGGTTAAGGTGAGTGTCTTAACTTGCTGAGCCATCTGTCCAGCCCCTTTTTGCAATTTTTTTTTTTTTTTTGAGACAAGGTCTCACTATGTCGCCCTGGCTGGTCCTTGAACTCATAGTAATCCTCCTACTTCAGCCTTTAGGGGTGTGTGTGTGTGTGTGTGTGAGAGAGAGAGAGAGAGAGAGAGAGAGAGAGAGAGAGAAAGAGAAAGAGAGAGAGAGAGAGAGAGAGAGAGAAAGAAATATTGAGAGAGAGAATTGGCATGCTATGGCTTCTTGCCACAAATATACCCCAGATGCATGCACCACTTTGTGCATGGGCATTGGGGAATTGAACATAGGCTGGCAGACTTTGCAAGCAAGCACCTTTAACCATGTGGAGCCATCTCCCTAGCCTTTATACTTTTTAAGGATATATGACCAGTGGTTTTGTAGCAATGTCCCTTGGTCTGGTGTGTCTGATGATACTCACTCATGAGTTCACTCAGGTGATTCATTTCAGGGCAGCACACCCGCAGAAGTCCTGTTGGATGCTTTCCAATACATCCTTCAGAAGGCACATGTAGATGTACTAGTTACAATTAAGTAAGAGATCATCAGATTTCTTCCTTGTAATCTTGGCACGTTTTCCCTTTGCAATTAACAAATAAACCCAAGTTTTCAAGCAAGAAGTCCAAGTTTGGGCAAGTTTATTTTACAAGTATGTTTTAAAAGGCTGGTGGCATGCTTGGCCTTGGGTTAAAGATTTTGAAAATGGGGCTCTAGCTTTGGGCTTTCCAGCACAGAGCAGCTCTCTGTCTTTCTTCACGAGGACAAAGAATTCCGTACATGAATGTTTGCCATGGGGCAGGGAATGCCATGTTCTGTTTACCAGCCTTGAATTGCTCTGTGGCGTCAGGCAGCCTCAAGGGCTTCCTAAGGAAGGCTGATGATCACTCCCTGCAGTCACTGCCCTGGGCCACAGCAAATGTGTGGGGAGCATTCTGCAGAGGACGGTGGTTTCATTTCCCCTTAAAGGCCTCTGTTATTTTCCACCACAAGCCTGAAGCCTGGCCAGAACAGAAAAACCTTCCAGTAGTACGGCCAGGGTAGGAAAGAGTTATGAATAATAATAATAACAAAAGACCTCTTTGGACAGACAGGTAGTTCTAGATGGCTACATGCTTTATCTCTGGGGATCTCACACTGTGTTCTCAGCACCACCCAGTGCAGAGAGGTGAGGCTCCCAGAAGCCAGACAGCAAATAGTGAGAGCCTAGAAGAAGTGGTCCTACCTAGGACAATCTAAATTTTTGGATGTATAAAACAAAAATTTTTCTTGTGTGGTGGCACACGACTTTAATCCCAGTACTGGGGAGGCAGAGGTAGGAGGATCACTGTGAGTTTGAGGCCAGCCTGAGACTACATAGTGAATTCCAGGTCAGCTTGGGCTAGAGTAAGACTCTACCCACTAAAACAAAACACAAAAACAAACAAACAATTGCTTTTCTTCCTCATGACAATTCCCCAAAGGTGGAAAGTTTTTTAGGGGTGAGGTGAGGAAATGGGAGTTATCTCTTGATCCCTATAGGGTCTTGGATTAAAGATAATAGTTGTCAGTTCTGCTGCTTCTTAGCTCTGTGACCCTGGGAATCTGATCAAAACTCTCCATATCTACGGTCTGGGGCATAGCTTAGTTGGTAGAATGCTTGCCTGGCATGCAGAGACACTGGATTCAATTCCCAGTACCTCAGGGGGACAAAGAATCCATTTATTTCCTACCTATCAAATAGGGATGATGGATTGAGAAGATGGAACAGTGGTTAAAGGCACTTGGTTGCAAAGCCTGCCAGCCTGGGGTTCAATTCCCAAGCCACCCAAGTAAGCCAGATGTGCTGTTGGTTTGCAGTGGCAAGAGGTCCTGACACCCCCATACACACACACACACACACATGCAAATAAACAAAAAAATTAAAATAGGCATGACGTATTATGAGGATGATGTTAACATGTATTTTTACTTAATAAACTCCATCTTTGCTTCATAAATTATTAGCATACATAACATGCTAGTATGCTAAGCACATAGTAAATATTGTGTGAGCTGTTCCTGTATAAGTATACATACTTTGTATTAGTATGTGTGCTATGCACTTTATCTCTCTCTCTGGTTTTTTTTTTTTTTTTTTGGTTTTTCGAGGTAGGGTCTCACTCTAGCTCAGGTTGACCTGGAAGTCACTATGGAGTCTCAGGGTGGCCTCGAACTCACCGCGATCCTCCTACCTCTGCCTCCCGAGTGCTGGGATTAAAGGCATGCGCTCTTTATCTCTTGATTTCCACAGCAACCCTATGAGGTGGGCATGATTGCTCTCCTTTAATGGACAAACAAGCTCAGAGAGATTAAGCAACTGTGTACAGGGTCACACAGCTACTGATCAGTATCACCATCCACACTGATTTCTGCGTATCTGGCTTTACATGGGTACTGGGGAATAGAACCCCAGGCCTCGAGTTTTTTTTTTTTTAAATTTATTATTTATTTATTTATTTGAGAAATACACATGGGGAGAGAGAACAGGCGCATCAGGGCCTCAGCCACTGCAAACGAACTCCAGATGCATGCACCAACTTGTGCATCTGGCTTACGTGGGTCCTGGGGAATCGAACCAAGGTCCTTTAGCTTTGCAGGCAAACGCCTTAACCGCTAAGCCATTTTCTCCAGCCCCGGCCTCGAGGTTTTACAAGCAAGTGTCTTCAACTGCTGAGCCGTCTCCCTAGCCCTAGATTCTGTTTTCATTGAGAAGCTCATGCTTTTAACAGCATTCTTCTTCTACTGCCAGGAAGACTGTGTTAGTGACTGTGTATTCCAAGCACGGAAACAGCGGGAGCGAAAGCGCAGAAGTGGTTGTGTGAGAGGGAGGTTCAGCAGGGTGGGGCTGGGAGGAGCGAGAGAGGAAGGGCGGGAACTCAGAAAGAAACCTGAGACCCAGACTGCCCTGCACCGCTGGTTTCTGGTCCGGCCCTGAAAAATATGTCAACCCTGGGCCTGTTTTGCAGTGGGCGGGGGTTAGAGAAGGGTGTGCTTCTGGTCTCAGGGCTGAAGCCTTGGCCCAGGCTTCGCCTCTGGGGCTACTGTCATCCTCTCCGGAGGCCCTCCCCCACAGTATCAACCCAGGTCCTTCCCCTCCTGAGTCTTCACACTTCCTTGATGATAGTCGTGGAAGAAACTGTAGCCAAAGCGAGTGCACTATAGTTGGCTCCGCCCACGTCCACTGCAGTGTCCCAGGCCCCCTGCGAGTCCCTGGGGAGCGGCCAGGCAGTCCAGTCTGCGCAACCCGCATTGCCCCACAGAGCCCTGCGAGGCCAAGCCCTCTCCTTTGGTGGAGGCCTGGAAATGCGAGGGGCTTCTACAGGAACTGGGGGCAGAACAGTGTTGTCCCCAGTCGTGTCTCCCCTCCCAGTCCCGCTGGCCTTCAGAGCGGAGGCCCGCCAGCTCTGCGCTTCCGGGGTGGGATGGAGTCCTCCACCCACCCCCAGGTCCACGCCCAGGAGGGAAGGGGCTCGGGCCACTCTGAACTCTAACCCCTCCTTGTTCATTCGGGAGATTTAAGGGGAGCGGGGGTAGAAGGAAGCAAGTTTCCGAGGGAAAACCACAAGAAAGAGCCCACATTGGGGCGAATGTGACTGGACAGGGAAAGGCCTAGCAAAGCTCTAGATAGAGGGCGCTGGCATGAACCTGAGAAATGTACGAAGGGGAAGGCAAGGAAAAGGAAGGAAGGGGCGAAGGGTGTGGCTCAGAGGCAGAGCACCTGCCTAGCTTGGGTGCAGGACTTCGGTCTCCTGCACCAAGCGGAGGGGGCAGCGTGAGGGGGAACTCAGGAAGCAGAGACAGCTCCAAAGGGTGGCTTTGGAGGACTTGAGTCCTGCCCTAACCCCAAATGAATGAAAGCTAAACAAAGTAGTGCAACTCCACGGTGGAGGCAAGTTCTCTGCTCTAATCCCAAAGCCGTTTGAAAACTTTATTTCGCCACTTCAGTAGTCACTGGTCTAAGGAGTAAGACAGCCAGGTTTCTGGGAGCATCTGATGCCTAGTTCAGCTGAAGTGTCAATCCTCAAATGATTCCGAGGTCAATCAATCACCTTTACCAGGCAGAATTTTATCTGCCTGGCCCTGCTTGCTGATAGCATGGATCATGGTCTGGGCTGGACAGGACTTGGCGCAGGGCACTGGGCACAGCACAGACAAGAGGGGGAAAGAAGACTCTGAGAGACCACCAGAAGCCACTCTAGGCCAAATTTATACTTAAAAAATTTCTTTATAATTTTTTGTTTATTTTATTTATTTGAGAGCAACAGATATAGAGAGAAAGAGAGAGAATGGGCGCGCCAGGGCCTCCAGCCACTGCAAACGAACTCCAGTCGCGTGCGCCCCCTTGTGCATCTGGCTAACGTGGGTCCTGGGGAATTGAGCCTCGAACCTGGGTTCTTAGGCTTCACAGGCAAGCGCTTCACCGCTAAGTCATCTCTCCAGCCCCAAATTTACACTTTTTAAAGCGCTGCCTTGAGGATCACCTCTCACCTTGTGGAATCCTAAGCCAGAAAAGGAGCATCAAGTGCAGCTTTCCCCCTTTATCCAGTGTTGTCCAAACAACACTTTTGTATATGGCAGCATCTTACCTGCCAAAGCTTTAGATTATTTGCATTTAAAAAGAAGATTTGTAGGCATGGTGGTGCATGCCTTTAATCGCAGCACTGGGGAGGCAGGGGTAGGAGGATCTCTGTGAGTTTGAGGCCACCCTGAGACTACATAGTGAATTTCAGGTCAGTCTGGGCTAGAGTAAGACCCTACCTCGAAAAACCAAAAATTAAAAAAAAAAAATAAGTAAAAAGTTGTGGGCTGTAGCCGGGCGTGGTGGCGCACGCCTTTAATCCCAGCACTCGGGAGGCAGAGGTAGGAGGATCACCGTGAGTTCGAGGCCACCCTGAGACTCCATAGTGAATTCCAGGTCAGCCTGGGCCAGAGTGAAACCCTACCTCGAAAATCAAAAAAAAAAAAAAAAAAAAAAAAAAAAAAAGTTGTGGGCTGGAATGTAGCTTAATTGGTAGAGTGTTTGCCTGGCATGCATAAAGCCCTGGGTTTGATCCCCAGCACCCATACACTAGGCATGGTGTTGCACACCTGTAATCCCAGCAGTTGGGATGTGAATGCAGAGGATTGGAAGTTCAAGGTCATCTTCAGCTATATAGGGAATGTGAGGTCAGACTGGGTTACATGAGACCCTGTGGAAAGGAAGGAAGGAGGGAGGGGAAGAAGGAGGAGGGGAAGAAGGGAAGGGAATAGATTAAAGGACTTGTGGGTCCTGAAGGGATGGGTCCCTTCTGGTGGCTATTTAAAGCCCGTCAGCATTCTGGGGCAGGGGAGCCAAGCTACACAAACATCATGGGTACTGCCCACCATGTTTTCTTGTCCTGCAGTCTGACACAGCCCTGGACGCTAAACTGTAGTCACAGGGCTGCAGCAGGGGCACTTGGTCCTCTACCAGTTTTTAAAACCTGTATTTATTTGCAAAGAGAGAGAGAGAGAGAGAGAGAGAGAGAGAGAGAGGAGAGAGAGAGAGAGTGAGAGAGAAAGAATGAGAATGGGCATGTCAAGGCCTCTTGCCAAAGCAAACAAACTCCAGATGCAATGACCACTTTGTGCATCTTTTTTTAATTTAGTTTTTCATTTTTTGAGGTAGGGTAGCCCAAGATGAATTCACTACATTGTCTCAGGCTGGCCTCGAACTCACAGCGATTCTCCTACCTCAGCCTCCTGAGTGCTACCATGCCTGGGCCTGGCCCAGGAGATCTTATCTTAAAGTCCCTGCTCCTGCCCAGCTGAAAGGGAGGGCTTTTGACAACCTCAGACTATTTCAATCAGTGCAGTGTGGTCCAGTTTGTGTATTCTACCTGGTGTGTGGTCTCCTCCAGCGCACATAGCTGCCTGGCAGTGGGACTCTGTCCTGCGTCTCCCGCCGTGGCAGCGGGGAGGGCTGGAATGTGAGAAGGCAGGAGAAAAGAATGACAGGGCATTTTCTATTTGTAAAGCTGCAAGTTTGGCTTACTGCTTGAATTTCAAGTAGGTCCTTCAAGCAGATAGGGAAGTCAGGTGAGAGAGTAGAGGCAGCCAATTTGAATTGTCTAAATTCTTAGAAAATAAATAAATTCTAGGAATTTTAGTGTGGGAGGGAAGATCATCAAGTAGGTTAACTTTGGGAAATTGGCTGGGAGGCCCCTAGGAAGGGCATGGATTTTTCTATTTGGATACCACATTTTCCCCAAATTTATTTTGTTTCTTTGTACCTCTCTCTCTCTCTCTCTCTCTTTTTTTCTTTTTTTTTTTTTTTTTGAGGTAGGGTCTCACTCAGGGTGGCCTTGAACTCAGAGATCCTCCTACCTTTGCCTCCCTAGTGCTGGTATTAAAGGCGTGCGCCACCAGGCTCTCTCTCTCTCTCTTTTTTTTTTTTTGAGGTAAGGTCTCACAATAGCCCAGGTTGACCTGGAATTCATTATGTAGTCTCAGGCTAGCCTTGAACTCAGAGATCCTCCTACCTCAGCTTCCTGAGTGCTGGGATTAAAGGTGTGCATCACCATGCCCGGTTTATTTTGTTTCGTGAATCATATCTAAGAGACAAATTAAAGCTTTGAACTGAGGGCTTTATTTATTTGTTCATTTACTTTTTGAGCCTCAGATCTCATGTGGAGGAAAATCACTCCTTTTAAAGACTGGTTTTGCTGGCTTTTTAAAATTTTTTTATTTTTTATTTTATTTATTTATTTATTTTTTTGGTTTTTCGAGGCAGGGTCTCACTCTAGCCCAGGCTGACCTGGAATTCACTATGGAGTCTCAGGGTGGCCTTGAACTCAGGGCAATCCTCCTACCTCTGCCTCCCGAGTGCTGGGATTAAAGGCGTGCGCCACCACTCCCGGCATTGCTGGCTTTTTTAAAAAATATCTTTTGATTTTTATTTATGAGGGGGAGGGAGAGAGACATCTGGCTTTATGTTTGTACTGGGGAATCAAACCCAGGCCAACTCAAGCTGGAAGGCTTTGCAAGCAAGTGCCTTTAACCTCTTGGTCATCTCTCCAACCCTGTGATTGCTCTTTGTTTGAAGCAAGTATTACCTCTAAAATTGGGAAATTGGAGATTACTGATTAGCAAAAGGAAAGAAGTGCTTTGGGTCAGTTGGATTCTTGCCACTGGATGGTGACTCCAGACCTTGCCAGTGGCCCAGGTAGCCAGCCTGCAGTCTGTTCTGCAGATACTTTCTTTCCTTGATTTACAGTTTTCGAAGGGAAAATGGTTGGAGCCCATGGGTCACTCGCTATGTCTTGTTACATAACGATGGAGAACCTTTGATAGACTTTGCTGGTGGCAGAAATGCACACAGAAAAAACTACCGGAGTTGAGGCTTGTCCTCAACTCGCTGTGCACTGACAAGACTGGGCATCGGCTGAAGTTTCAGGAAATAAGGAGATTTAACAGATGGGAATGTTGTAGTAAGACAGCCTGACCCACACATAGGTTCATACAGGGAGAAAAATGTTGTGGGGTGGCTCTAAATGCCATGTGCCTCTGTTTTGCCAAGACCCAAGGAGTCCTTGACCCTGAACTTCCCCTACTTTCTACTCCGATCATTGTCAGTCTCTGCGGCTTTTGGCCAGCCTTGGCAGCCAAACCAGTCAGTTCTTTCCAGTGCTGTTTCATTCCCCCCCCCCCCCCCGAGGTAAGGTCTCAGTCTAGCCCAAGCTGAATGTACTCTCTAGTCCCAGGCTGGCCTCAAACTCACAGTGATCCCCCTACCTCAGCCTCCTGAATAATGGGATTAAAGACATCTTGCCACCATGCCTGGCAAAAGTTTTTATTTTTATTTATTTATTTGACAGAGAGAGAGAGAAAAATATGGGTGCCCTCTAGCCACTGCAGACGAACTCCAGATGCATGTGCCACCTTGTGCATCTGGCTTTAAGCGAGTACTGGGGGATTGAACCCAAGTCATTAGGTTTGCAGGCGAATGCCTTAACTGAAGAATGACATCTCTCCAGTCCCTCTGTTTTTTTTAAAAACCATAAATACATATATTATTATTATTACTATTTTGGTTTTCCAAGGTAGGGTCTCACTCTAGCCCAGGCTGACCTGGAATTCACTATGTAGTCTCAGGGTGGCCTTGAACTCATAGTGATCCTCCTAACTCTGCTTCCCAAGTGTTGGAATTAAAGGCGTGTGCCACCACACCCAACACATGTATTATTTTTATTTTATTTATTTATTAGAGAAAGAGAGAGAGAGAGAGAGAGAGAGAGAGAATGAGTGCACCAGGGCCTCTACCTACTGCAAATGAACTCCAGACGCATGCACCACCATGTGCATCTGGGCTTTATGTGGGTACTGGGGAATCAAACCTGGGTCCTTAGGCTTCACAGGCAAATGCCTTAACTGCTAAGTCATCTCTCAGCCCCCCAAAATATAGTTTAAAATTTATTTGTCAGCAGAGACAGGGAGGGGGAGAGAGGGGGGGCGGGGGAGGAGTTAGGTGTGTCAGAGTCTTGCCACTGCAAATGAAGAACTCCAGATGCCTGCACCGCTTTGTGCATCTGAAGTTCATTTGTACCAGCTGAAGGCCCTGGTATGCCCATTCTATCTCTCTCTGCTTTCAAATAAAATAAAAAAAAATTTTTTTTTAAAACAAGTGTGTTCTATCTGGCTTTCAAGCACTTTTTCTCCTTTTTTCTTCCTTTGAGTTTCAGTTTAGGAAGCATTTCATTCTGGAAGCTTGCCCTGATTCCTCCCATCTTCCGCAGCTATTCCATGCGCTCATGTTGTTGTATAGTTTCCTGTTCTCAGCACTATTTATATTATCGGTGGCTGACTGCTTGTCAGGATGCCTCCCCATTGCCTGTCTGTCAGGGAGGGGTGTGGTTTTCTTTGTTAACCATTTTATCTCTGGCATAGTGCCACGCACATGGCATGTGGCACACAGCACATGGCAGAAACTTTACAAACCACCAAATCACTATCTTATCACTTCACATACTTCCCTTCAGCAGCAGGTACACCTATTTTCCCTCTGTTCCTTATTATGTAGTTCTGTGGTCTCAGAGGTATTTGCCTAGTCACAGGGTGAAACTGAATATAAATAAACAAAAGCTAAAAACAAACAAACACAGAACTGTTTTTCTATTATTATTATTCTCTAAGTTATTGCTGAGGTTTTTGTAAGCCAGCTGCTTTTCTTGAGCTGTTATTGAGTCTGGATTCAGCTGCAGACAGGGAGGCAGAGTCCACGGGCTGTCTGCAGCAAACTGCAAACGACACCGCTCCAGCCTCTAGGGCCGCCTTTAGTGGGAACGAGGTCAGGCAGATGCTTAGAAACACAGAAGGTGATGACCCGGAGTTGAATAAAGGTGGGATGGCAGTGTTTGCTGACAGTGAACAATGTGGGAAAGGGAGATGACAGCGGAAGATAAAAGTTGAAGGGTGAGCCAGGTGTGGTGGTGTACGCCTTTAATCCCAGCATTCAAGAGGCAGAGGTAGAAGGATTACTGTAAAGTTCGAGGCCACCCTGTGACTACATAGTGAATTCCAGGTCAGCCTGGGCTAGAGCGAGACCCTACCTCAAAAGACAAACAAACAATCAAACAAACAAACAAACAAACAAACAAACAAACAAACAAACAAAAAAGTTAAAGGGCAAGTAGAAGAAAGCAGATCACTCTGGTCCAGAACTAGAGAGTGGTACTTGAAATGTTACTCAATGCTTAAGTCTGGGATGTGTGACTTTCTCTTTCTCTCTTTCTCTTTCTGTCTGTCTCTCTCTTTCTCTTTCTCTCCATGCATGTGGAAGCTAGAGGTTCATATTGAGTGCCTTTAAAACATTTAATTTCAGCCGATTATAGTGGCACATGCCTTTAATACCAGCACTTGGGAGGCAGAGGTAGGAGGATCACTGTGAGTTGTAAACCAGCCTGAGACTACATAGTGAGTTCCAGGTCATCCTGGGCTAGAGCAAGACCCTACCTAGAAAAAAAATTGCTTACTTATTTGTATATGTGTGTGCACACTGTGTATGGGTGCACCAGGGCCTCTTGCCACTGCATGCAAACATCAGATCCTTGTGCCATTTTTTGCATTCAGCTTACTGGAGTAGTTTGGAAATTGAAGCTGGGCTGGGGGCTTTGTAAGCAAGCAACTTTAACTACTGAGCCATCTTCTCAGTCAGGCTCTTTCTTAATCGCTCTTCACCTTATTTATTAAGACCAAGTCTCTCACTTGAGCCCAGAGCTTGCTGATTTGGCTAGTCTAGCTGGCCAGCTTGACCTGGGGATTCCCTGTCTCCACCTCCTGAGATCTGGGCTCACAGGCAGGCTGCCACATTGGTCTGGTGTTTACGTGGGTGCTGGGGATCTAAACTCAGGTCTTCACACTTTTGTGGCAGTGCTTTACTGATGGGGCCTAATGTGTGACTTAAAAATTTTTTTTGTTTATTTTTATTTATTTATTTGAGAGCAAAAGACAGAGAGAGGCAGAGAGAGAGAGAGAGAGAGAGAGAGAGAGAGAGAGGGAGGGAGAGAGAGAGGGAGAGAATGGGCATGCCAGGGCCTCCAGCCATTGCAAACGAACTCCAGATGTGTGCAACCCCTTGTGCATCTGGCTGACATGGGTCCTGGGGAATCGAGCCTTGAACCGGGGTCCTTAGGCTTCACAGGCAAGCGCTTAACTGCTAAGCCATCTCTCCAGCCCTAATGTGTGACTTTTAAAAGATATTTTACTTATTTATTTGAAAGAGAGAGAAAGAGACAAACAGAAAGAGAGAATGGGTGCACCAGGGCCTCTAGCCACTGCAAATGAACTCCAGATGCATGCACCACCTTGTGCATCTGGCTTTACGTGGATTCTGGGGAATCAAAACTGGGTCCTTTGGCTTTGTAGGCAAGTGACTTAACTGCTAAGCCATCTCTCCAGCCCCGTGTGACTATTTATTTATTTCTTGTGTGACTTTTGATTCTGTTCCCTGTGAATTGTTTTTGTCTTTATTATTTAGAAAAAATAAACTGGCCATCGTGATATGTAACTATAGCCCCAGTCACTTGGAAGGTTGAGACTGGAGGATTATTTGAGTCCAGGAATTTGAGACTAGCTTGAGCAACATAGGAAGACCTTGTCTCAAAAAATGAAATAGCCTTTCATTTACCTCTTCTCTCTTTGCTCCCTTCTCCCTGTTTTCCCTCTCTCCTTTCTTCATATTTTTTTTTCTTTCTGAAGTTTTTTGACCCAGTACAGTCCAGCTAGGATGTGGAGAGTCATGTTTTCCACTGAAGTAAGGCCAGGCTGGCCTTGTATTTAGTACAGCTAATTGTCCCCACCCCTTGCCTGCCCCAGTATTCTCTTTGAGCTTGGCAGAGACATCCACTGTGGCCCTGCTGCTAGTGCAGACCATTGCAGAATGAGACAAAGCCCTGTACATTTTGCTGGGAGGCACTTGGCTCTGAGACACTGGCATGTGGGTGCAGGAGAGGCTTTGTTGTGTCCAGAGCACACAGCACTCACACGCATGCTGGGGTCTGCTAACTGTGTGTATGGTTCTCAGGTAGGGACAAAGTTTTTCTAGGAGGTAGATTAAAAAAAATTAAAAATATTTTACTTATTTATTTAAGAGGGAGGGAGGGAGGGAGGCAGGGAGGGAGAGAAAGAGAGAGAGAGAGAGAGAGAATTGATATACCAGGGCCTCTAGCCACTGCAAATGAACTCCAGACGCATGTATCACCTTGTGCATCTGGCTTACGTGGGTACTGGGGAATTGAACCTATGTCTTTTGGCTTTGCAGACAAGTGCCTTAACCGCTAAGCTATCTCTACTGCCCCTAGAAAGTGGATTTTTAAAAACTCTTTTATTGACAACTTTCATACATACAGACAATATATCATGATTATAGTCCTCTCTTACTGTCTTCCTTTTCTCCCCTCCTGAATCCCCCCTTTATTGAATTGCTTCTTTTTTCCAACAAGTCTCTCTTCAATTTAATGTCATCATTTTTTCTCTCCTATTATGCAGGCCTTGTGTGGGTAGTGTCAGCCACTGTGAGGCCATGAATACCATGGCCACTTTGTGTCTGGATGACAGTATTGTAAGACTCCTCCCCTTCCTTTGGGTCTTATATTTTTCCATCACTTCTGCAATGGACCCTGAGCCTTGAAGGGTGTGATAGAGATATCTTACTTACTGTTGAACATTTCACTGTCACTTCTCAGTATTTGGTGAGTTTTGAGTCACCCCATGGTCACCAACATCTGACAAGAGAACCTTCTCTAACCAAAAGTGGAAGTAGCATTAATACATGGGCATAAACATTAAGTATTTAAAGGGCAGGTTTGTGGGCCTAATACATTCATTTAGCCAGACAACAGTAGTAGTTTTCCATCTAGGGCTTATGACCTCCCCAGCCATAGGCTTAAAAAATTTTTTTTAAATTTATTTGAGAGAGAGAGAAAGAGAGCATTTGCTACTACAAATGAATTCCACATGCATGCATCACTTTGTGCATCTGCCTATCTGCCTTTACATGTGTACTTGGGATCTGAACTCTGGACCATCATGCATTGCAAGCAAGTGCCTTTAACCACTGAGCAATCTCTCCAAACCCAGCCATAGTTTTTTTTTTTTTTTTTTTTTTTTTTTTTTGAGGTAGGGTCTCACTCTAGCTCAGGCTGACCTGGAATTCACTCTGTAGTCCCAGGGTGGCCTTGAACTCATGGCGATCCTCCTACCTCTGCCTCCCAAGTGCTGGGATTAAAGGCGTGTGCCACCACCCCTGGCTAGGCAGACTTTTGATTAGGTTTTTACTACCAGGAATAATTCTTTCCCATGGAGTGGGCCTCAAGTCCAATCAGAGAGCAGCTGGTTTCCCCATAACAGACATACCACCACTGCACTAGTTGGTACAGTTGGCCTGGCTGTCCAGCCATATGACTTGCAGGGGCCACTGCTGGTTAATAGCATTAATGGCTTTTCTCCCCAACAGGCTGCATAGCGGTTTCCAGCATTCTGGTGGCTAGTCAACGGGGAGGAGGCTTCCACCTCAGCTCCAGCTTGATTTCTCAGTGACCTACAGCCCAAGCATATGGAATCTTCAGCAATAGGGTCTTACCATTTACTTCTGGTGGGCAACCAAGAGCTTTGTCAATAGCCTATAATGTTTTGGGGGCCTTCCCTTGCCAAAAACTCACTGGATAGTATCCTATCTGGCACTAACATTTTTCTAATAACAATCTATGCCTTCTGAGAACAGTATTCACCTCTACAGGATACTATTGCCCAAACTCACTCACTCTCTCTCTTTTTTTAACAAACAGAAAGTAGATTCTGAGGGCTGGGTATGTAGCTCAGTTGGTAGAGTGCTTGCCTAGCTTGCATGGAGCCCTAGGGTTAATCCCCAGCACTTTTGACAAGTTGGAGGCTAGCATGGGTTACATGAGACCTTGTCTTAAAAAAAGAATGTAAGGTCTGGAGAGATGGCTCAGCAGTTAAGACACTTGTCTGCAAAGCCTAAGGACCCAGGTTCAAGATTCCCCAGTATCCACAAAAAGCCACAGGCACAAGGTGGTGTATGTATCTGGAGTTTGTTTGTTGTGGCTAGAGGCCCTGGCACATCCATTCTCTC
The DNA here is from genome assembly GCA_036346955.1 of Dipus sagitta. Classification (NCBI taxonomy): domain Eukaryota; kingdom Metazoa; phylum Chordata; class Mammalia; order Rodentia; family Dipodidae; genus Dipus; species Dipus sagitta. The sequence continues at coordinate 165,957,992 of CM070770.1, forward strand.
TCTCTCTTAAATAAACAAATAAATAAAATATTGATAAAAAGAAAAAAAATTGTTGATGCACTGAGACCAGAAACCTGGGGAGGGAGGCATACATCTGTATGCTTTAATGTGATGTAATATGTCTAAGTAGTGTCCGCACTCCCTTCTTAAGGGAGAAATGATCAGTTAGTGTATTTGCACAGGGTGAGCATTCCCAGGTCAGTGCCAGCTCATTCAAATTTCAGCTGACACAGGTGGCTTCGGCCGGTTCCTTGTCCATAGAGCTCAAGTTCCTGCCAGCTAAAAGTGCAATAAAAAGGATTATTTACCAGTGAAATGGTGAGTCATGAAATCTCTCAATTAATTCTGTTATCTCAAAAGGGAAACAAAATGACTTTGAGGTAATTCTTTTATTTATTTATTTATTTTTTGAGGTAATTCTTTAGTTTGATTTCTAGTATGGTCAACCAGGCTCAGCAGTTTAAAACCCGCTTGGATTTTACAAATCACTGGTGCAATCAAAACTGCTGACCACACCCTGTGTCTCACCACAAGGGTTTCTGAGGACCTGCACGTAGGTATGAGAGGAACAGGTTCAAACCTGAGTCTGATCATTAGCAGACTGGCTTGTCTTCCCTAGCAACCATAAATCTCTGGGCCAATCAGATTAGCCTTCTGCACCGTGTGAACCACATCTCAGGGAAGCTGGCCAGGCCAAGCTTAGGCGAGGCAGCCAGGTCCTGTAAGGTGTGATTTAAGGGCTATAGGAAAGGCTGCCCTAGCTTGAAATATCTCCTCTACTGGCTTGTCAAGATTGTTCGCAATTTCACCATTATTGAGTCATTTCATTTTGTTTACCAAGGTTCTGTCTTTGCTATTCCTTTGTGAATGTAGGTTGGTCTGGGATACAGGGTCCTCTCACTCCTCTCACCTTAAATTGCATATATTTACTTAAATTCTGTTTAATCTTTTGGGTAAGCCACAAATTCAGCTCTACTTTTTGCAAGTATTCATAACCACTGAACAATCTCTCCAGCCCCTTCAGTTGCACTTAAAAAATATTTATTTATTTGCAAGAGAGAAAGGAGAGAGAGAGAGAGAGAGAGAGAGAGAGAGAGAGAGAGAGAGAGAAATGAAGACTGAGAGAGAATGGACATGCCAGGGCTTCTTGCTGTTGTAAACAAACTCCAGATGCATTCATCACTTTGTGCATCTGGCTTTACATGGATACTAGGGATTTGAACCTGGGCTGAACACAGGCCAGTAGGCTTTGCAAGCAAATGTCTTTAACCACTGAGCCATCTCCCCAGTCCCCTCTATTTTTTTCATACAGGGCTGCCTGGATTTCCTTTGCCTATCCTAGTCTCTCAGTCTCTCTCTCTCTCTCTTTGTTTTTTCGAGGTAGGGTCTCACTCTAGCCCAGGCTGACCTGGAATTCCCTATGTAGTCTCAGGCTGGCCTGGAATTTACAGCGATCCTTTTACCTCTGGTGGGATTAAAGGTGTGCACCACCATGCCTGGCCTGCCTTTCCTAGTCTCTATTCTGTTTGTTTAGACAAGAAGTAAAATGGCCTGGCATGGTGGTGCTTGCCTGTAAGCCTAGCACTTGGGAGGTAGAGGCAGGAAGATGAAGGGTTCAAAGTCATCCTTGACTATTGCAGTTCAAGTCCAGCCTAAGTTACATAAGGCTGCGTCTCAAAACAAGCAAACAAGCAAGTAAAGTTGGAAGCTAGATGGCCTAGTAGGGGACAAAGGAGAGGAAGTAAGGGCTAGAGGACCAGCAGGCTTTGCATTCTCATTCATGTACAGTTAGCTCCTGCCCAGGATCCTTTCCTCCCTTTCACCTCTTTCCACCCCTTTTCTTAAAGTCTATTCTCTATCCTCTTACCTCTTCTCCCTTGATACTATCTTTCTAAATGGGCCCATGCAGGAAAGGAACTCTCAGAACTCCCAAACCAGAGAAGAGCTTGGCCACACCCTTTCCCCTTCATCTCTCGGTTCTTAGTCCCTCTGGTAGGCTGAGGAGTGACCAAAGAGCAGCTGTCTGCAAATACTTCAGCTCCCGCAGCTGATTGGAGCAGAAACCCTTTAATGAGGAGCCAGCCAGATGCTATGCAACTGTACTAATGGCCTTAAGCTATTCCTATCTTTTCCTCTTTCCTTGGGCTAGAAAAGAGACCAGAGCCCATCTATGTGCCATATTTTATCTCCCCATAAATTTCTTCCAGAAATACCCTCCTCTATCCAAGGTATGAAGCTAGAAATTTCATACATTTTATTTATTTTTTTCTTCTTCAAATTTTTATTAACAACTTCCATGATTATAAAAAATATCCCATGGTAATACCCTCCCTCTCCCCACTTTCCCCTTTGAAACTCCATTCTCCATCATACCCCTTCCCCATCTCAATCAGTCTCTTTTTTGTTTTGATGTCATGATCTTTTCCTCCTCTTATGATGGTCTTGTGTAGGTAGTGTCAGGCACTGTGAGGTCATGGATATCCAGGCCATTTTGTGTCTAGAGAAGCATGTTGTAAGGAGTCCTACCCTTCCTTTGGCTCTTACATTCTTTCTGCCACCTCTTCCGCATTAGACCCTGAGCCTTGGAAGGTGTGGTAGAGATATTGCAGTACTGAGCACTGTGGTCACTTCTTTCCAGCACCATGATACCTTCTGTGTCATCCCATGGTCACTGCCATCTGAAAAGAGAAGATTCTCTACCAAAAGTGAGACTAGCATTAATATAAGGGTATGAACATTAACAAAAGTGCTTACTGGGAAGTTTGATAAGCATAGTATATACATTTAGCCAGACATCAGCAGACATTACACCCCTAGGGTTCATGACTACCCCTGTTGTAGGTTTTCAGTATCAGGGATGTATTCCCTCCCATGGAGTGGGCCTCCATTCCAATTAGAGGGCAGTTGGTTTCCACCATGATAGATGTGCCACTATTGCACCTGTTGGCTCATTTGGCCTGGCTGGCCGAATATAAGGCTTGCAGTGTCCACTGTCGAGTGTCTTCACTGGTGGTATCTCTTTCTCCCATTGAACTGCATGCAGAATGGCTTCTTCCAGCTTTCTGTCAGCTGGTCTACATGGAGGAGGTTATCAACTCAGTTCCAGCAGGATTTCTCAGTGGCCTTGCAGCCCAAGTCATACATTTTTTTTTTTTGAGACAAGATATTATATAGCTGAATCTGGCCTTAAACTCCTGATCTTCCTGCCTCTCTACCTCCTAAGTGCTGGGACTATAGAGATGTACCAGCATGCCCAGGCCCAGTGAGAAACTCCATGCATTTTTAAATGTATCTCCAGAGATAACAACAATGCTTGGGCTCATAGAAGTGCTCAAGAAATATTTGTTCATAATGCTCCCAAAAGACATAGGTTATGGGAGCTAGGGAGATGTCTCAGCAGTTAAAGCACTTGTTTGCAAAAGCCTTCTAATCTAGGTTAGATTCCCCAGTACCCCGCAAAATGGTGCATGAATCTGGAGTTCATTTGTAGCAGCTAGAGGTAATGACATACTTATTCTCTCACTCTCTCTCTGTTTTTTTTTTTTTTTTTTTTTTTTTTTTTTTGAGGCAGGGTCTCACACTAGCCCAGGCTGACCTAGAATTCACTATGTAGTCTCAGGGTGGCCTTGAACTCATGGCGATCCTCCTACCTCTGCCTCCTGAGTACTGGGATTAAAGGTGTGTGCCACCATGCTTGACTAATATATCTATATATATCTATATATCTATCTATATATATATCTATCTATATATCTACCTATATCTATCTATCTATCTATCTATCTATCTATCTATCTATCTATCTATAATTCATCTACTTATTTGAGAGTGAGAGAGAGAAAGAGAGGCAGATATAGAGAGAATGGGCATGCCAGGGCCTCCAGCAACTGCTAATGAACTCCAGGCACATGTGTCACCTTGTACATCTGGCTTATGTGGGTCCTGGGGAATCAAACCTAGGTCTTAGGCTTTGCAGGCAAGAGCTTTAGCCACTAAGCAATCTCTCCAGCCCAAATAAAAACAATATTTAAAAAAAATGGTGCTAGGGCTGGAGAGATGGCTTAGCAGCTGAGGTGCTTGCCTCTGAAGCCTAAGATTGCATGTTCAACTCTCCAGGTCCCATGTAAGCCAGATGCACATCACACATGCACACAAGGTGGTCCACGTTTGTGGAGTTTGATTACAGTGGCTGGAGGCCCTGACACTCCAGTTCTCTCTCTCATACTCTCTCATTAAAAAAATGCAAAGAAAAAAAAAAAGGTGATGCTGGGGCTGGAGAGATGGCTCAGAGGTTAAAGGCACTTGCTTACAGTTACAAAGCCTGGTGGCTGGGGTTTGATTCCCCAGTACTCATGTAAAGCCAGATGCACAAAATGGCGCCTGTGTCTGGAGTTTGTTTGCAGTGGCAAGAGGCCTTGGCAAAGTTGTACATTCTCCACATCTCTCTCTCAACCAAATAAGAAAAAAACAAATAAAAAATAATAAAAAGGAAAATCTTGAGTACTCAATATTATCTGTGGTTACAATAGATAGAATTGGAATGGCCACCCAGGGTGGCTAGACCTAGTAATTTGTTGAGGAGGCCTAAGATTTTAAGGCAGTGTGACTTGTTTTGATAGCTCAATTAATTTTATATTTGTATCAGAAAACCATCTGCATGATTTGTTTCTAAAGTAAATTGAAACAGAATTAACTTTCTACTCCTTTAATTAGTCTAGTTAGTGTAGATCCTTTATTTTTGCTGTTTATGGTGACATTACTGTTATTTCTAAAACACTAGTTTTGGCCATGAATTACACCAAAAGACACTGTAAAATAATTTCTACATATGGCTAAGAACCATGGTTTCTTCAAGATAACTCCTTATTTTGAATATACTGGAAACTTTGGGCTTTTCTTCTTCTTTTCTTCTTTCAGGCTCTCTGACATATGCTGTAAAGCATGACTGGACGGTTCAGCAGTTTGAAGTGTGTGCTCACGAGACCAAGTGGACAGGTTTAGACTCTAGTTCTGCCACCTTCTGAGTGTGCACTGGGCAAATGACTTGAGTTCTTTGTGCTGCAGTTTCCTCCATGTAAGACAGTAATATCACCATATCTCCAGAGTCATTACAAGGAGTTAATATGTGAGTTAAAACTCCTTGGCCTTGTTTGGAACATGGAAAGTGCCTATGTGTTTGCCATTATTATTTGATCGTTGTTTCTGAAAGGAAAAAAAGAAACATTCCTTTCTTCTGTGGTTATTTGGACTTCTTCTGAGATGTGTTTTATAATTGAAAACTGAAGAAACGGAAATGAAAGGAACAGTTATCAAATGCTTATTCAACCAAACCCTTTCTGGGAAAGACAATATTTTTTTTTTTTTGGTAAAACAATTCATAGAACATTTCATCATTCATTCATTATCATTCATCATTTAGCTATCCAAGCCATAGACATTTCCAGAATGCCTGGGACACTGTTCTGGGCTTTTGGATGCACAGAAACAAGCAATTTGTTTTTCCAGTTCTTAGGAACAGTTAGTAAGGAATTTGCTTATTGTTTATGGTGTGGAAAAGTTCAAGTGACTCCAATATTCCCCCAAAAGATTGGGACAGGGAAGACAGTACATCTCTAAGAAGGAAGAATGAGTTAGATGGGCTTGAGGGATTGCTTAGCAGTTAAGGAACTTGCCTTCAAAGCCAAAGGACTCAGGTTCGATTCCCCAGGACCCACATAAGCCAGATGCACAAGGTGGCGCACGCTTCTGGAGTTTGTTTGCATTGGCTGGAGGCCCTGGCACACCCATTCTCCCTCTCTCTTTCTCTCTCTCTCAAATAAATAAAATAATTTTAAAAAAGAACGAATTAGAAATTCATCAATGTGAAATTGAAGACCCTCAATTAATTCTAGTCATCAATCTCCAAGTTTTTTTTTTTTCCATCAAAAGGTTTCACGTGCCGGGCGTAGTGGCGCACGCCTTTAATCCCAGCACTTGGGAGGCAGAGGTAGGAGGATCACCGTGAGTTCAAGGCCACCCTGAGACTACATAGTGAATTCCAGGTCAGCCTGAGCTAGAGAGAGACCCTGCCTCAAAAAAAAAAAAAAAAAAAAGGTTTCACGTATTAAAAAGAAAAAATCACGGCTAGAGAGATGACTTAGCGGTTAAGGCACTTGCCTGCAAAGCCAAAGGACCCCTGGTTTGATTCTCCAGGGCCCACATAAGCCAGATGCACAAGGGGGCACCTGTGTCTGGAGTTTGTTTGCAGTGGCTGGAGGCCCTGGCGCACCCATTCTCTCTTTCTCTCTCTCTCAAATAAACAAATAAAATATATTTGAAAAAAGAAAGAAAAAGTCTCAGTGAAGTCTCAATAGTCCCTTCCACTCCAAGCATGTTTCTTCAATAAACAAGGAGTCAAAAACCCCACTTCAAATTTTAAGCTTGAACAGCAATGGGAAAATAATAAAATTTCATTCTTTACCAATCTTATATAATTAAACACAAACTCCAGTTTACTTAGACCCAATGCAATTAACAGCCTTTGCTGTGTTCACAGTTTATTTATTTGTATTTTTTATTAATGACAAATTCCATAATTATAAACAATAAACCATAGTAATTCCCTCCCTCCCGCCACTTTTCCCTTTGCAGTTCCATTCTCCATCACATCCCCTCCCCATCTCAATCAGTCTCTCTTTTATTTTGATGTCATGATCTTTTCCTCCTCTTATGATGGTCTTGTGTAGGTAGTGTCAGGCAGTGTGAGGTCATGGATATCCAGGCCATTTGTGTCTGGAGGAGCACGTTGTAAGGAGTCCTACCCTTCCTTTGGCTCTTACGTTCTTTTCGCCACCTCCATGTTCACATTTTAAAACACAGAACATTGGCAAGACAAATAGAACATCATTGTTTTTCCTTTTCCATCATTTTGTATATTCTGTTTTTTTTTGAGGAAGAATAATTTTTTCTCCTTTTTTTGGTGTGTGTATGTGTATGTATGTGTGTACATGTGTGTGAGTGTGGGCATGCACATGTGCTGATGCATGTGGCCAAAGGACAACTTCTGGGTGTTGGTTCTCTCCTCCCATCTAGTTTGAATTGGGGTACCTCACTGCTCACCACTCTGTTAGCCAGGCTTGCTGGCCCAGGAGCTTTCAGTGGATTCTCTGGCCTCTGCCTCCCTTTTTGCCCTAGGCACTCTGGGATTACAGATGCCTGGTACAGTGTCCAGCTTTATATGGGTTCTGGGGATCCCAACTCAGGTCCACATGTTTGAGTAGCAAACTTTAAAACATTATTTATTTATTTGAGAGGGAGAAGCATATATATATATGTTCTCTCTCTCTCCATATATATATATATATATATATATATATATATATATATATATATATATTTATTGCTGGCAAATGCCTTAACCACTAAGCAATCTCTCCAACACTGAGTAGTAAACTCTTTATCCATTTAGCTACCTTTCCAGTCCCCTCTTTTCCTCCCTCCCTCTCTTCCTCCCTCCTTCCTTCTTTCCTTTTCTCTATCTTTTTCTTTTTTTCTCTTTTTCTTTTTATTGACAGGGTCTCATGTAGCCAAGGCTGGTCTCAAACACACTATGTAGCTGAAAATGGCCTTGAACTCCAGATCCTTTTGTTTCCATCTCCCCAGCGCTGGGATTACAGATCTACACTACCACGCCCAGCAAGAGGAATTTCTTGGGATGATATTACATTTGAGTAAAGACATGAAACGAATAGCCTATTAAAGCTATGGACAGTGTTGCAGTCAGGTTCGCATTGCTGGTAGAAATCACCCAACCAAGAGCAGCTTGTGGGGAAAAAAGAAGTTTATTTTGGCTTACAGGCTTGAGGGGTATGCTTCATGATGGCAGGGAAAATGATGGCATGAGCAGAGAGTAGACATCACCCCCTGGCCCACGTAAGGTGGACAACAGGAACAGGAGAGTGTGCCAAACACTGGCATGAGGAAACTGGCTATTACACCCATAAGCCTGCCCCCAACAATACACTGCCTCCTGGAGGTGTTAATTCCCAAATCTCCATCAGTTGGGAATCTAGCATTCAGAACACCTAAGTTTATGGGGAACACCTGAATCAAACTATCACATTTCACCCCTGGCCCCCATAAACTGATAGCCATACATGATGTAAAATGCAATGCATTCAGTCCAACTTTAAAAGTCCCCCTAGTTTATCAACCCAATGATGTTCAAACATCCCCATAATCCAAGGTTTTTTAACTGAGCCATAATACCAAAAAATCCCCCTAAAACCACTGTGGCACAGAATAAATACACTACAAGAGATGGCATTGGGCATAGCAAATAAATATTCAATCAATACAAGATTTAAAACAACTAGGGCAAACATCAAACTCTGTAACTTCAAGTCCAACAACTGTAGCCAGTAACAAATCTCCAAGTCCAATAATTCTAACCAGCAACAAGTCTCTGGCATTCCAATTCTGCCCCTCCAGCTAGGCTACTTACGGTCCTGGGAAACTTCATCGGGGCTGGCAGCTTTTCTTAGCAGCCATCTTGTGGTCCCGGCATCTCCACTGGGTCTCCACTGCAACCTATGGTTCATCCTCACGGCTCCATGGGGTCTCCATGCAGGCATCCAGCAAACCTGCTTCACACTGCCCATGGCCATTTCCAAAACACAAGACCATGTTGCAAACTCAGTGACTCTCTCTTTCCTGTATTTCTTATACTCCACAATACCAGGTGGGGTGCCAATTTGTTAATCCAGGGGGGAATAAAGCAGACTTTGAAGAACAGGACACTCCTTGAGCACTCAGGCCCCTCTAAAAGAGTCTACATTCTTCCTGTTGCCCCATTGCAGGTCAACTGGCCCAATTTCAAAGGTTGTAATCTCTCAGTTGTAGTTGAACGGGCAACAGTTCACCCAAAGATTTTGTTTTTCTGTACCATATCCTTCTTCTCACTCCATTTCATTTCTATGTAAAGCAACCCTGTACAACTTCTCAGGACACGGGCATAAGAGCAAGCTTCTCACACAAACTGCTAGCCCAGTCCAAGCAAAGCTCTTTCTCATCCTCATAAGCCAAATCTCACAGTCCATAGTTTCTTACTGCATTCAGGTCTTGCAGCTCTGACCAGAATAGCCCATGAAGCTGTAGTTACAGCACTGCAAGGCATCCCTTAGGCCAAGGTTTCAAATCCTTCCACATTCCTCTTGAAAATCAGCTCCAAAACGCCAAAGCCACACAGTCAGGTATCTAGCAGCAATCCCACTCCTCGCTACCACTTTACTGTTGCAGTCAGACTCGCATTGGTGGTAGAAATCACCTGACCAAGAGCAGCTTGTGGGAAAAAAAAGAGGTTTATTTTGGCTTACAGGCTCGAAGGGGAAGCTCCATGATGGCAGGGGAAATGTTGGCATGAGCAGAGGGTGGACATCACCCCCTGGCCCACGTAAGGTGGACAACAGGAACAGGAGAGTGTGCCAAACACTGGCATAGGGAAACTGGCGATAACACCCATAAGCCTGCCCCCAACAATACACCACCTCCTGGAGGTGTTAATCCCCAAATCTCTATCAGCTGAGAACCTAGCATTCAGAACACCTAAGTTTATGGGGGACCCCTGAATCAAGCCACCACAGACAGCAACCAAGTTCTGCATGAGTAGTTTCTGTGCTGCTGTCAGATGGCCAGGAAGTCCTGGCTCTCTTTCCTGATGGGCTGCTCCCGCCAAGGTGGCAGCTCCTCCTGGATCAGGGATCTAACACACAAGGCTTTAGGAACTTCTTGTGGAGTACTGCCTGCTGGTTGGGTCTCCTTCCCCATAGCATACAGCTTAGTGCTGAGCAGAGAAAAGATGCTTAATGGACACTGATCAGTTTGCTGATTGTACAGATACTCCTCCTCTCTTATGCATTGCTCACTGTTGAATTGCATCTTGTCCTTCTCCTGCTGCTGAGACGTCTCTGAGAACTGGGAGTGGTCTGGTGATTGATGAACCTGAGACAGTATCCCATTTGTGTGAAACCCACGGGACTTTCATAGAAGGATGATATCAGCTTATGCCAAGTCCTTTCTTAGGTTCCTCTGTCATCTCTTCTATAGCCAGAGCTTCCCCACAAGGCTGGGCTGGGCTGAGATGCACTGGGAGTGCGGGGAGGCTAGTAATGGAAGGCTCTCTGCTATTGCTGTCTATCCACAGTGGGCGTTTGAGAAGTGCTAATTGATGGCATTACGTGATGAGTGATGATCTTTATCCTTATTGTTAGAGCACTTCACAGCCTTCAGCCCTGGGATGCAAAGATCAGACTAACCCTGAAGAAGCCACCAGCAAAGCTGGGCAGTTCCAGCCTCCACCACCATGTGCAGGTGAGCCAAGTGGTGGGGACTGAAAGAAAGACGTTTCATTATAAAAATGATACCGCCTATGCAGAGGTAAAGCTCACGAAAGCACCTGCAGATGAGGTGACTTCCTGGGCTGAGGAAGCCACACCTGGCTCAGCACTCCTGGCTGGGTATCCCCCTCCTTGCTCTCAAGGATCGAGAGTTCAAGACCTCCTTTTCTCCTTCTCGCATTTTCAAAAGCCTTTAGGGGCTGGGGAGATGGCTTAGTGGTTAAGGCACTTACCTGTGAAGACTAAGGACCCATGTTTGACTTTCCAGATCCCATGTAAGCCAGATGCACAAAGGTGAGGCAAGAGCAAGGTCGCACATGCCCACTAGGAGGCAGAAGCGTTTGGAGTTCCACTGCAGTGGCTGAGGCCCTGGCATGCCAGTTCTCCCTCCGCCCCCGCCCCCATCTTTCTTTCTCTCCTCGCTCTCTCTAAAATAATAAAAAAAAAGTCTTTAGGAAGTGTATTTGGCACCAAGGATTGTCTGCTCTTTCATTTGTAGAGTGCTGTGCAGCATCTGTGTGCTACTAAGACAGTATCTATTTTTTTAAAGAATTATTTATTTGTTTATTTATTTATTTATTTGAGAGCAGCAGACAGAGCGAGAAAGAGGCAGAGAGAGAGACACAGAGAGAATGGGCACACCAGGGCCTCCAGCCACTGCAAACGAACTCCAGACGCGTGCGCCCCTTTGTGCATCTGGCTAACGTGGGTCCTGGGGAGTTGAGCCTCAAACCTGGGGTCCTCAGGCTTCACAGGCAAGCGCTTAACCGCTAAGCCATCTCTCCAGCCCAAGACAGTATCTATTAAATTTATACAGTGTGCAAAGAATCTACTTCTATTTGAAGATCTCTGTGAGTTAAGGAAAAAAGCCTTGTGTATGTGCTCAAGTGTGTGTAGGTGCACGTATGTGTGGAAGTATGCATGTGTGGAGGCCAGATGTTGATGTCGGGTGTCTTCCTCAATCACTGTCCACCTTATTTTTTTATTATTATTATTTATTTTTATTTATTTATTTGAGTGAGAGAAAGAGAGGCAGAGAGAGGGACAGAGAGAATGGGCGCAACAAGGCCTGCAGCCACTGCAAACGAACTCCAGACGCATGCACCCCCTTGTGCATCTGGTTTGCGTGGGTCTTGGGAATCTAACAGGGGTCCTTTAGCTTTGCAGGCAAATGCCTTAACCGCTAAGCCATCTCTCCAGGGCCCCCTTTTTTAAAAATTATTTTTGTGTGGTCAGAAGACAACCTGAGGTTGTTGATGTGGTTGAGGCAGGGTCTCTCTTGCTGTTATTTGAATCTGGGAAGGCCATTGTGTTTGACTCCACCTCCTCTTGCTGTAGGTACATTGGGATTACAGATGTTTGTTAGCCAACTTCTCGTTATTGCAATAGAAATCAGTTTAAAGGAGGAAGGGTTGATTTCAGCTTACAGTTCCAGGTTAGAATCTATCATGGTGGGAAAGGCACAGCGGTGGGAGTTTGAGGCTGCTGGTCGTATTGAGCAAGTGAGGAAGTAGAGGGTGATAAATGCTGCTGCTCAGCCAGCTCCCCGCTCCTTGTCTTTGGCTTTATGAGGTAGAGTCTTACTCTAGTCCATGCTGACCTGGAATTCACTATGTAGTCTCAGGCTGGCCTCGAACTCACAGTGATCTTCCTATCTCTGCCTCCCAAGTGCTGAGATTAAAGTGCAGGTCCAGCTAAAAATTATTATTATTATTTTATGTTTTAAAATATTTTATTTATTGTGTATTTATCTGAGAGAGAGAGAGAGAGAGAGTGAGAGAATGCAGATAGAGAGAATGGGCATGCCAGGGCCTCTAGCCACTGCAAATGAACTCTAGACGCATGCACCACCTTGTGCATCTGGCTTATGTGGAACCTGGAGAATTGAACCTGAGTCCTTAGGCTTCACAGGGAAGCACCTTAACCACTAAGCCATCTCTCCAGCCCCATCTACCTTTTTTTTTTTTTTTTTTTGAGGTAGGGTTTCATTCTAGCCCAGGCTGACCTGGAATTCACTATGTAGTCTCAGGGTGGCCTGGAACTTACTGCGATCCTCCTACCTCTGCCTCCAGAGTGCTGGGATTAAATGTGAGCGCCACCACGGCCAGCTAACCCCTCTACCTTATTTTAAAACAGTCTGTCACTGAAGCTAGCTAGCAAGACCTCCATCCAGTCTCTATTTGGAACACTAAGCCTAGACATCTGGAATGCCCAGTACTGGGCTCCACCCATCTCATCCCCACCCTCCTGTTTTCTCTGTCTCTGATCAACACTGCTAACCATCTGGTCACCACGTCTTTAACCTCTCCAAGGTCTTTGGTTTTCATTGCAGATTGCAATTGCCTCTTAATAGTCTTCTTGTATTAGATCTTGTTCTTCACTGCTAGAGTGAACTGACATAGTGTTAGTCTAAAATAAAAAGATCGGAGCCGGGCGTGGTGGTGCACTCCTTTAATGCCAGCACTGGGGAGGCAGAGGTAGGAGGATCTCTGTGAATTCAAGGCCATCCTGAGACTACATAGTGAATTCCAGGTCAGCCTGGCTAGAGCGAGACCCTACCTCAAAAAACAAAACAAAAAGATCTGATCATGTTACTTCCCTGCTTCAAATTCTCCATCATGGCTTTCAGGGTGAAGTTCACATCCATAGCACGCGAGGCTGCTGTGATCCAGTGTCCCACATGGCATGCCACACCTTTATTCCAGTCATACCAAAGTGCTTGCAGGTCCCCAACCCCGTGATGCTGGTTTATGCTTCTTCATGATGCTCCTTTTTTTCTGTTTTTGGATTTTTGAGGTACGGTTTCTCTCTAGTCCAGGCTAACCTGGAATTCACTATGTAGTCTCAGGCGTCAAACTCATGGCGATCCTCCTACCTCTGCCTCCCGAGTGCTGGGATTAAAGGCGTGTGCCACCACGCCTGACTCAGAATGTTCCTCTTGCTGCCACTTGTGGTACTGGGATTGAATATAGAGCCTTTCACACATTCTACAAGTTCTGTACCTCTTAGTCCCATCCCCAACTTCTTTTTACTTTTTATTTTGAAACAGAATCTCACTAAATTGCCCAGGCTGCACTTGAACTCACTCTGTAGCTCTGTAGCCCCATCTGGGCCTTGAACTTTATTTCTTTTTTAAAACAATATTTACTTGAGGAGAGACAGAGAAAGAGAATGGGCACACCAGGGCCTCCTGTCATTGCAAACAAACTCCAGACAGACAAATGCATCACTTTGTGCATCTGGCTTTACTGGGGAATTGAACCCTGGCCACCAGGCTTTGCAAGCAAGTGCCTTTAACTACTGTGCCATCTCTCTAGTTTAGGCCTTGAGCTTTCTTTTATTTATTGATTTTTTTTTTTTTAGGTAAGGTCTCACTAGTCCAAGCTGACCTGAAACTCATTCTATAGTTTCAGGCTGGCTTCAAACTCACAATGATCCTCCTACCTCTGCCTCCTGAGTGCTGGGATTAAAGGCGTGTGCCACCACACTTGGCTAGGCTTTACACTTTCAATCCTCCTGTCTCAGCCTTCAGAGTAATTTGGATTATAGACCTTCAACCTCAGACCCAGTTCTTTTCTATTTTTATTTATTTATTTATTTATTTATTCATTTATTTATTTATTGAGACAGGATCTCATGTACCCCAGGCAGACCACAAACTCACTGTGTTGTGAGTATGACCTTGAACTCATGATTCTTTTGCCTTTGCCTCTCCAATGCTGGAATTACAGGTTTGTGCCACCACTGGTTTATGCAGTAATAGAACGAAACCCCGGGCTTGTGCATGCTAGGCAAGCAACTCTACCAAATGAGCTTCATCCCTAGCCCCAGGCCCAGCTGTTATTTTTTTTTCTCCTGTGCATGTGGTCGCGCGCGCGCGCGCGTGTGTGTGTGTGTGGGGGGGGGGGTCACATATGGAGGTCAGAGGTCCTCACTGGAAGTCTTCCTCAATTGCTTCCCACCTTATTTTTTGAAATAGTGTCTCTCAATGAATCCAGAGCTCATGATTAAGCTAGAATAGCTAGCCAGGAGATTCTGGGACTCCTCCTGTTTCTACCTCCTCGGTCTGGGATTACCGGTGTGTACCACCATGCCCAGCTTTTACATGGGTGTTGGGGATCCAAACTCAGTGATCATGTTTGCATGGCAAGCACTTTCCCAACGGAGCCATCTCCCTAGCCTTTCTTGGTGGGTTAAAAATTTTGCTTTGGTTATTTGAGGTAGGGTCTTACTCTAGTCCAGGCTAATCCAGAATTCACTATGTAGTCTCAGGCTAGCTTTGAACTCACAGCAATACTCCTACCTCGGCCTCCTGAGTGCTGGTATTAAAGGTATGCACCACCATGCCAGGCTTAGTGGATTTTTATTAATTTCATTTGTTTATTTTCAAGGAGATAGATAGATAGCTAGAGAGAGAGAGAGAGAGAGAGCGAGCATGAGCACTCCAGAGCCTCTAGCCACTGCAAATGAACTCTATATGCATGAGCCACCTTGTGCATCTGGCTTACCTGGATACTGGGGAATTGAACCTGGGTCTTTAGGCTTTGAAGGCAAGCACCTTAACCACTAAGCTATCTCTTCAGCCCTTAGTGGATTATTATGATTATGATTATTATTATTATTATTATTATTATTATTATTTTTGGTTTTTCAAGGTAGGGTTTCACGCTAGTCTAGGCTGACCTGGAATTTACTCTGTATTCTCAGGATGGCCTTGAACTCACGGCGATCCTCTTACCTCTGCCTCCTGAGTGCTGGGATTAAAGGCGTGTGCCACCACACTTGGCTAGGCTTTACACTTTCAATCCTCCTGTCTCAGCCTTCAGAGTAATTTGGATTATAGACCTTCAACCTCAGACCCAGTTCTTTTCTATTTTTATTTATTTATTTATTTATTTATTCATTTATTTATTTATTGAGACAGGATCTCATGTACCCCAGGCAGACCACAAACTCACTGTGTTGTGAGTATGACCTTGAACTCATGATTCTTTTGCCTTTGCCTCTCCAATGCTGGAATTACCGGTTTGTGCCACCACTGGTTTATGCAGTAATAGAACGAAACCCCGGGCTTGTGCATGCTAGGCAAGCAACTCTACCAAATGAGCTTCATCCCTAGCCCCAGGCCCAGCTGTTATTTTTTTTTCTCCTGTGCATGTGGTCGCGCGCGCGCGTGTGTGTGTGTGTGGGGGGGGTCACATATGGAGGTCAGAGGTCCTCACTGGAAGTCTTCCTCAATTGCTTCCCACCTTATTTTTTGAAATAGTGTCTCTCAATGAATCCAGAGCTCATGATTAAGCTAGAATAGCTAGCCAGGAGATTCTGGGACTCCTCCTGTTTCTACCTCCTCGGTCTGGGATTACCGGTGTGTACCACCATGCCCAGCTTTTACATGGGTGTTGGGGATCCAAACTCAGTGATCATGTTTGCATGGCAAGCACTTTCCCAACGGAGCCATCTCCCTAGCCTTTCTTGGTGGGTTAAAAATTTTGCTTTGGTTATTTGAGGTAGGGTCTTACTCTAGTCCAGGCTAATCCAGAATTCACTATGTAGTCTCAGGCTAGCTTTGAACTCACAGCAATACTCCTACCTCGGCCTCCTGAGTGCTGGTATTAAAGGTATGCACCACCATGCCAGGCTTAGTGGATTTTTATTAATTTCATTTGTTTATTTTCAAGGAGATAGATAGATAGCTAGAGAGAGAGAGAGAGAGAGAGCGAGCATGAGCACTCCAGAGCCTCTAGCCACTGCAAATGAACTCTATATGCATGAGCCACCTTGTGCATCTGGCTTACCTGGATACTGGGGAATTGAACCTGGGTCTTTAGGCTTTGAAGGCAAGCACCTTAACCACTAAGCTATCTCTTCAGCCCTTAGTGGATTATTATTATTATTATTATTATTATTTTTTTTTTTGGTTTTTTCAAGGTAGGGTTTCACGCTAGTCTAGGCTGACCTGGAATTTACTCTGTATTCTCAGGATGGCCTTGAACTCACGGCGATCCTCTTACCTCTGCCTCCTGAGTGCTGGGACTAAAGGCATGCACCACCACGCCTGGATTTTTTTTTTTTTTTTTTGATTTTTTGAGGTAGGGTATCACTCTAGCCCAGGCTGACCTGGAATTCACTATGTAGTCTCAGGGTGGCCTCGAACTCACTGCAGTCCTTCTACCTCTGCCTCCCAAGTGCTAGGATTAAAGGCATGCACCACCATGCCCAGCCTTAGTGGATTTTTGAATCATCTTCCTGGGCCTACCTAAGCCCTCAAGACTCAGTGTCCTTTCTTTGTGTTCTCCTGGGCACCTGGGCATTTCTGTCTCAGCTCCCACAATGCTGGGCTACTGTTAGACTGCACACCCAGGTGGCCCAGAACAGAATTCCTGGAAAAGGATGGCAAGAGCTCCTGGCTGGCTTCACAGCTGGACAATCTTCTCTTGCCCTTTGAGATACATTCTGGCTTCATGTAGTATTCATTTTCCCTGTGCAGCGCTTGAGTTTTGTACAATTTGCTTCACATTGACTAAGTGAAGTGTCTGGAATTTAAAGGTAATTGGGATTGGATCCCTTTCCTCAAGGACTTATACACTGGATGCCTAATGTCTATCCCTTGCACATTTGTGGACCATCTACAAAGAGTCAGGCATGAAAGGAGTGGAATTGAGGCAGCTAACAACAGGGATATGGGTCAAGTCTTTGGAGCTTAGAGGAACTTCTGTGGCCTTTTCTTTTTGTGTGCCTTAGTTTCAACAAGAGAAAGACTGTACTTACCTTTACCAGGGATGTCTCTTTCCCTCCATTGTGGGTGTTTCAGAAGAAATTAACTTGCTCTGAGCATGGCAGTTCATGTTGTCATCCCACCACAGGAGGATCACTGTGAGTGAGACCATCCTGGTCTACAGAGGGAGTATTTTAGCCTGGGCTAGAGAGTAAGACCTTGTCTCAAATATCAACAAACAAATGAAACTAACTTGTGTGAGCTGGGCTTGGTGGTCCTACTACTTTGGGAAGTTGAGGTAGGTAGAATGCCACAAATTCAAGGCCTGTCTATCTCTGTTACACAGTGTGTTCAAGGCAAGTATAGGCTGTCTGTCATGATTCTACCTCAAACCGTGGTAGTTTGAGTGAAATGCTCCCCATAGGCTCATGTTTTTTTTTTTTTTGGGGGGTTTTTCAAGGTAGGGTGTCACTCTGGCCCAGGCTGACCTGGAATTCACTATGGAGTCTCAGGGTGACCTCGAACTCATGGCGATCCTCCTACCTCTGCCTCCCGAGTGCTGGGATTAAAGGCGTGCGCCACCACGCCCGGCCTCATGTGTTTTTAATACTTGGTTCCCTGCTAGTGGCAGTTTGGGAAAGTGGCGGGGTGTTTGGGAGGTGGAGTCTTGTTGGAGGGAGGTGTGTCCTTGGGGGTGGGCCTTTTGATTTTACAATCTAGCCCCCTCGCCAGCGCCAGCTAGCTTGCATTTGCTGCTTCCTCTTTGCTGACATGTGACAGTGTGAGCCTGCTTCCCGCTCCTGCCATGCTTTGCCTGCCACGATGAAACCTCCCGCCAAAACTAAGCAGGAATAAACCCTGTCCTTCATAAGCTGCCTCTGGCCGGGTGCTTTGTTCCAGTAACAAGAAGGTAACTGCTATGTGTGTGTGCGCGTGTGTGTGCGCGTGTGCGTGCGCGTGCACACAAACACATACATTTCTGTGTTCCTCCCTTTCATGGACCTTGAACTGTATCTAAACATTACTTCCTCTCCATGTCAGAAACCAGCCTTACCTGTCCCACCATTAGCCTCTAGCCAGCAAAGGGATCTTACCATTTTCCTGAAGAGATCTAAAAACCAGTTTGAACATGAACGAGGTTGCCATTGGTCAGCTGTGGTGGTCAGTCATATTGGTAAATAGGCAGCAAGTCGGTTAGAGAGCCACTGCCTGGAGAGAAGGCTACGTAGTTAAGGCCAATGGAGCCTTGTGTCTGGTCCCTCTGTCCTCAGCGTTCATGGACGTTTCAAGGCTGAGATGTTGGACAGCTGAAGCTACAGAAGTGAGGATGATGCCGGAAGGCCTGCTGTCCTGTATCAAGAATGGGGCTGTTTGGGCTCCTATCTTCTTTCTGCCACTTTGGGGCAGATTATGCTTGTTTGTCTTTCTTCCTTCCCTCTTTCCCTCCTTCCCTCTTCCCTCCCTCCCTCTCTCCCTCTCTCCCTCCCTCCCTTCCTTCCTTTCTCTCTCCTTTCTTCTCTCCCTCCCTCCCTTCATTCCTCCCTTCCTTTCCCCTCCACTCCCTTTTCTTCCCTCCCTTCATGTCTTCATTCCTTTTTTTATTTTCATTCATTCATTTATTTATAAACAGTTTTGCTTGTAGCTCAGACTGGCCTGGAATTTGTGATTCTCCATCCTCCACTTACCAAGTGCTAGATTACAGACAGGCATGTGTACCACACCCAGTTCATTTTATATTCTGTTTCATGACTCATGCTCACATTGTGACCTTGGTAAAAATTTTGAAATAATAGAATCATTTTAACACCGTTTTTTATGGTACTGGGGCTTGAGCTTAAGGTCTTGCATATGCTAGGTAAGTGCTCTACCATTGAGCTTTCTCCCTAGTCCTTTTTTTAAAAATTATTACATTATTATATTTAATGAGAGAAGTACAGAGTGAAGGAAAGGCACCCACGTGGCTAGAGATACCACGTGGAGGCTCTGGGAAAATCATGGAAAGAAAAGAGAGAAAATAACGTTCAAGGAGCTCTGCCATGTGGGAGCTGGAGGGGGTAAAGAACCCCTGTGGAGAGTAAGGGCTAGGGGCCCTCCCCTCACCTCAGCCCAGCTGGGCCTGGACCCAGCTGAGGGAAAAACTCACTCATAGCTGAGAGTTCACAAGTTTTCACAAGTTCACAAGAGAGCTGTTTTTTTTTTTTTTCTTTTGGATATTTATTTCTTTTTTTTGTGTTGACACAGGATTTTACTAATGTTTCTAGACTAGCCATGAACTCACTATATAGTCAAGGCAGTCCCTGAAATTGTGATTATTTTGCCTCAGCCTCCCAAGTAGCTGGGATTACTGGCCTAAGACACTAGGTCTGGCTTTACCATGTTTTGGTCTACCCTTCAGTGGTATGAAATACCTTCACAAGGCTATGCAACCCTTACTCCCATCCATCCTTAGAACTCTTACCATCTTCCTCAGCTGAAACTCTTTAGCCACTGAACACAAGCTTCCCGTTCCTTCTCCCCAGCCCCTAGTAACCACCCTTCCACATTGTGACTCTGTGAATCTGATTACTCTAGGTATATTACATATTATATAAGGAGACTCATACAATGTTTGTCTGGCTTGTTACTTGCTTCACTTACCATAATACCCTCAATGTGTCAGAATTCCATTTATTTGTATGTGTGTATGTGGGGTGTGGGCATATGTGCGTGCAGAAGTACATACCCTGTACACATGTGTGCAGAGGTCACAGGGTACTGGGGTCCTATGGCATCGTTCTTCTACCTTATTTCCTTGAGAGCGAGGGTACTGGGGTCCTCCTCTATCGTTCCTCTACCTTATTTCCTTGAGAGAGAGGGTACTGGGGTCCTCCTCTATCGTTCTTCTACCTTATTTCCTTGAGAGAGAGGGTACTGGGGTCCTCCTTTATCGTTCTTCTACCTTATTTCCTTGAGAGAGAGGGTACTGGGGTCCTCCTCCATCGTTCTTCTACCTTATCCTTGAGAGAGAGGGTACTGGGGTCCTCTTCTGTAGTTCTTCTACCTTATTTCCTTGAGAGAGAGGGTACTGGGGTCCTCCTCTATCGTTCTTCTACCTTATTTCCTCGAGAGAGAGGGTACTGGGGTCCTCCTCTATTGTTCTTCTACCTTATTTCCTTGAGAGAGAGGGTACTGGGGTCCTCCTCTATCGTTCTTCTACCTTATTTCCTTGAGAGCGAGGGTACTGGTGCCCTCCTCTATCATTCTTCTACCTTACTTCCTTGAGAGAGAGGGTACTGGGGTCCTCCTCTATCGTTCTTCTACCTTACGTCCTTGAGAGAGAGGGTACTGGGGTCCTCCTCTATTGTTCTTCTCCCTTGTTTCCTTGAGACAGAGTTTTCCAATGAACCTGGAGCTTGGCTGTGTTACATTAGGTTGGATGACGGCTGATTTCCAATGTTAGTCCTGTTTCCACATCCCCTGCTCAGGAGTGTGGTTATAGGCATGCATGACCATGTGCAGCCTTTCACAAGGGTGTGAATATTGAGCTCAAGCCTCATGATTGGGGTATAAGTGCTCTTTCCCAGAGGCCATCTCCCCAACCTGTCATCTTTCTCTCTCTCTCTTTTCTTTTTGTTTTTTTGAGGGGGTCTCACTCTAGCTCAGGTGGCCTGGAATTCAGACTCAGGGTGGCCTTGAACTCATGGTGATCCTCCTACTTCTGCCTTCCTAGTGCGGGGTTTAAAGGCAGTACACCACCATGCCAGACATTCCCCCCATCTCTTTTTAAAGCTCAACATTTCATTCCATGTACATGTCACATTTTGTTTCTCCATTCATCTGTTGATGGCTATTTAGGCTGTCTTTATCCTTTGGCTATTGTGAATAGAACTGCTGTGAACATTGTTGTACAAATATATCTTTGAGTTCTGTGCTTCCACTTCTGTGTGTATGTTTGTGTGGGTGCATGTGCACATATGTGCATGCATGTGGAGGTCAAAGTACAGCCTTGCGTGTCGTTTTGAGGCACCTTCCACTTTGTGTGTGTGTATATGGGGTGTATGTACATGTGTGTGCAGATACATGTGCCCCAAGTATGTGCTTGTAGAGGCCAGAGGAGAACATTGGATGTCCTTCTGTTAAGGTTCATCTGTATATTTCCTTGAGATGGGGTTTCTCCCTCAACCTGGAGATGTTGTCAGTCAGTAAGTCCCGGTGAGGTGATTTGCTGGTTCCCCCACACTGTGAATTGGAGGTTACAGATAAGAATTTAACTTGGTTATCTCTAGCCTGAGAGACTGTCATGCTCAAACAACAAGCACTCTTGACTGCAAAGGCTTTTTGTTGAGAGAGAGAGAGAGAGAGAGAGAGAGAGAGAGAGAGAGAGAGAGAATGGGCATGTCAGGGCCTTCAGCTGTTGTGAATGAACTCCAGAGTCATGCACTCCTGTGTGAGCATGTGCAACATTGCATGCTTGTGTCACTGTGCATCTGGCTTATGTGGGGCCTGGAGATTTGAACATGAATTCTTAGGCTTTGCAGGCAAGTGCTTTAACTGCTAGGCCATCTTTCCAGCCCCTGAGCTTTTTTTGAGACAGCGTCTCTCATTGGCCTGGAATGACCAAGTAGGCTAGACTAGCTGGCCAACAAGTCCCAGCACCTGCATGTGCTTCTCCAGGGCTGCAATTACAAGTGCATTCCACCACACCTGGCTTTTTTCATGGGATCTGGGGATTGAACTAAGTCCTCTTGATTGTAAGGCAAGCACTTTACAGACTCACTTATCTCCCCAGCCCCCTAATGCTTTTACTTTTGCTGGGTGTGCCAGCAGTGGAATTGATGGATCACATGGCCACTGTCTTCTTTTTGGTGTGTGTGTGTGTGTGTGTGTGTGTGTGTGGTGTCAGCGTGCTCTTGTGTGTGAGTGCATGGGTGGAAGTCAGAGGATAACTCCACACGTTGGACCTTGCCTTCCACCTCGTTTGATGCATGGTCTCTGCTTGCTCACTGCTGCCCTTGCTAGGCTAGTTGGCTCACAAGCTTCCTGGGGATTCTCCTGTCTCTGCCTCCCTCCACAATGCAGGCGTGCTGGGATTATAGGTGCCTGCTGAGCGTCTGGCTTGATGTGGACACTGGGGATCTGAGCTCAAGTTCTCACGCTGATGTGGCAGGCACTTTTCCCTCTGTGCCCTCTCTCCAGCCCTGGTCCCTGTCGTCTACAAAGTGAGCTTTGGAAATCAGGAAGAGTGTTTGCACACTTGTAGGAAGGTTGTCTTTACTTTCCCCGCTCCTTCCACTTGTCAGCTTGTCCGGGAGAGACGGACCCTGAGTGTATCTTTTACATGTAATAGACCATCAGCAATTCCCATCATTTCTATCCTCCATATCCTTAATTTAGCCCCATTTTGCATCACCGTCACTATGGCCCTGGTCTGAGCTGCCACCACTCTCATGTGCGTTATGGTAACTGTTTCTTAACTGGTCTCCCTGTTTCTGTCTTGGACCCCTCTGGTTTCTTCACAGTGACAAACTGATCCTTGAAAGCAAGTTTTTGTTATTATTAGTGTGTGTGTGTGGCATATGTACGTGTATGTGCCCATGCAGCACCGTGTGTACCCACCTGCAGTGGGGTGTGCTTGCCTGTGGTAGCTGGAGGGGACTGTCAAATGTCCTACACCATCACTCTTCTGCCTAGCCTTACTTGAGCTGGAGACTTACTGATCCTGGAGCTTGCCATTGTTTTTATGAGCCTCAGCAATTCTCTTTCTCTTTATTATTTTATTTATTTATTTATTTATTTTTGAGGTAGGGTCTTGCTGTAGCCCAGGCTGACCTGGAATTCACTATGTAGTCTTAGACTGGCCTCAAATTCACAGTAATCCTCCTACCACAGCTTCCCAA
Organism: Dipus sagitta; assembly: GCA_036346955.1. Lineage (NCBI taxonomy): Eukaryota > Metazoa > Chordata > Mammalia > Rodentia > Dipodidae > Dipus > Dipus sagitta. The sequence continues at coordinate 165,980,956 of CM070770.1, forward strand.
GTGCTAGGCAAGAGTGAAACCCTACCTCAAAAACAAAACAAAACAAAACAAAAAAGGTGAGGGGGTACTGGGGAGATGGTTTAGCAGTTAAAGGCCCTTGCTTGCAAGGCCTGATGACCATGGGGTCAATTCCCCAGTTACCTACATAAAGCCTGGTGCTCTGTTTGCAGTGGGAACACAGACACACACAGACACACACACACACACACACACACACACACACACACCACTCCTAAAAAGAAAAGCCCCATTTGGACATTGGGCAAAATACTTGTTAGTGCCAAACCTAGAGCACTACTATCGGGATTAATAATGAGCACATTTATTGAGGTTTCTGTTCAAGATTTCTTCAGGTAGCCATGTGTACATAAATATCACACTTCATTTCTAGTCCCACTTACCCTGCTTAACTTTCCTTCACAGTTTCTTTTATATATTTTGAGGAAATATGGCTATTATTTTAGTTTGGTTATTTCCTACCATATGTCTTCTCCTTTAAAAAGAAACTCCATAAGGAACCTTTTTGTTGAGGACTGTGGCTCTGGTCCTCCGCACCAGCATCAGTCATCCAGTGGGCGGCTGACCAACATCTGCAGAATGGCGAGATGATCTGAGTGCTTCTGTTTCAGGAGCTGTGCAAAGTACCTTACACGCTAATAAAAAATGAATGCAAAACTGGGCGTAGTGGTACGGGCCGTTAATTCCAACACTCAAGAGGCAGAGGGAGGAGGATCACTGTGAATTTGAGGCCAGCCTGGGACTACATGGTGAATTCCAGGTCAGCCTGGGCTAGAGCTGAGACCCTACCTCGAAAAACCACCACCACAACAAATGAATGCAGGGGCCTGGAGAGAAGGCTCAGCTGGGAAAGGTACTTGCTTGCAAAGGCTGGTGGCCCAGGTTTGATTTCCCAGTACCTACATAAAGCCAGATGCACACAACATCATTTGCGTCTGGAGTTCGTTTGCAGCAGCAAGATGCCCTAGCATGCAAATTAGCTCCCTCCCCCCAAATAAATAATTTTTAAAAATGAATACAGGGCTGGAGAGATTGCTCAGTGGTCAAAGGCACATACTTACAAAGCCTGGCAGCCTGGGTTCAGTTCCCCAATATCCATGTGGAGCTAGAGACACAAAGTGGTACATGCATCTGGAGTTCATTTGCAGCAGCAAGAGGCCCTTGTACGCCCAATCTTTCTCTCTCCCTCCGTCTCTCTCTCTCTCTCTCAAATAGATAGATAGATAGATCAATCCTCCTACCTCTGCCTCAATGAGACCCTGTCTCAAAAAATAAGAAATAGCCATGTGTGGTGGTGCATACCTTTAGTCCCAGCACTGGAGAGGTAGAGGTAGTAGGATCGTCATGAGTTCAAGGCCACCCTGAGACTACATAGTGAATTACAGGTCAGCCTGGGCTAGAGCGAGACCCTATCTTGAAAAACCAAAAAATTAAAAATAAAAAAGAATGCTCTATTATCATCAATGTTAAGTTATGGCTGAGCAGACAGGGGCTTCACACAGTGGTAAAGCTTGCCTCTAAGTGTCAGAGCTGGGACTTGAACTCAAGTGAGTTGGATGCTTGTTCTAATCCTCAGCATTGGTACCAACCAGCCAATAGGAACCTTTAACTGCTGAGCCATCTCCCCAATCCACAAATTCTTTTTAGAAAGTTTTTTTTTTTTTAATAGGGCTGGGGAGATGCTTACCAGTTATAGTTTCTTGCTTGCAAAGCCTGCTGGCCCAGGTTCAACTCCCCAGTACCCATGTAAAATCAGATGCACAAAGTGGTGCATGTGTCTAAAGTTCCTCTGCAGTGATGGGAGGCCCTGATGTGCCCATACTCTCTCTTGCAAATAAATAAATAAAAATATAAAATAAAGTTTTTTGTTAGCCTATATTAGTTATATACAATAATGGGCATCATCATGACATTTTCATAATGTATATAATATATTTTGATCATATTCACTCCCATCACCTCTCTCTCTCTCTCTCTCTCTCTCTCTTGGTTTTTCAATGGGCTAGGGTCTCACTCTAGCCCAGGCTGACCTGGAATTCACTCTGTAGTCTCAGGGTGGCCTTGAATTCACAGGGATCCTCCTACCTCTGCTTCCCGAGTTCTGGGATTAAAGGTGTGTGCTACTACGCCTGGCTTTTTTTTGCTTTTTTGGGGGGAGGCTTTGAGATAGGGTCTCACTCTAGCCCAGGCTGACCTGGAATTTACCATGTAGTCTCAGCGTGGTGTAGAACTCATGATGATCCTCCTACCTCTCCCTTCCTCCCTCCCAGTTCTGGGATTACAAGACATGTGCCACCACCCCCAGCTCCTGGATCTTTCTTGTGTATGTGTATGTATGGTATGTGTACATATGGTATACATGTGCCATGGCGCATGTATGGAGGTCAGAGAACAACCTCTAGATGTTGGTCCTTGCCTTCCATCTTGTTTGAGAGAGGGTCTCTCTTTCTCTCTCTCTCTTTTTTTTTTTTTTGTACTGTGAATGCCAAACTGGCTGACCCGTGAGCTTCAGACTTCTCCTGGCTCTGCTTCCCATTAACATAGGCAAGTTGGGATTACAGACACATGTGCTACTTGTGTCCAACTCTGTGAATTCTGGGGACCTGAGTTCTAGTTGTCAGACTTGCCATCTCCCCGACTTGCCCCTCACAACCCATTTGCTCTCTAACCTTGCTCCTACTCATGTGATCCCTTTGTCCTAAGTAGTCGACCTCTTACTTTCATGTCTGCTTTCTTTTTCTTTTTTAAAAATATTTTACTTATTTATTTCTTTGACAGAGACAGAAAGAGAGAGAGAGAGAGAATGGGCATGCCAGGGCCTCCAGCTACTGCAAACAAAGTCCGGGCGCATGTGCCACCTTGTGCATCTGGCATTCATGGGTTGTGGTGAATTGAATGTGTAGGTCCTTAGGCTTCGCAGGCAAGCGCCTCAACTGCTAAGCCATCTCTCCAGCCATGGTTTTCTTTTTGTTTGTTTGTTTTATTTTGTTTTGTGTTTGGTGACCCAATGAGTTTAATTAGGACTGCTTATAGGAGCATAGGTGAGAGATAATTTACAGGATAATGGGCAATTTACCAGTGGCTATACTACTAAAGGAAAGTCTCAGCCGGGCATGGTGGCGCACACCTTTAATCCCAGCACTCGGGAGGCAGAGGTAGGAGGATCGCCATGAGTTCAAGGCCACCCTGAGACTACACAGTTAATTCCAGGTCAGCCTGGGCCAGAGTGAGACCCTACCTCGGAAAAAAAAAAAAAAAAAAAAAAAAAAAAAAAAAAAAAAAAGGCATGCCTAAAGGAAAGTCTCTCTAGCTGGAAGAAAAAGAAAAAAGAAAGAAAGAAAAAAAAAAAAAAAGCCAAGCATGGTGGCACACACCTTTAATCCCAGTACTTGGGAGGCAGAGGTAGGAGGATTACTCTGAGTTGGAGGCTATCCTGAATGACATAGTGAATTCCAGGTCAGCCGTGAGAGTGTGAGACCCTACGTCAAAAAAAAAAAAAAAAAAAAAAAAAAGTCTCTCTTGTCCTCAGAAACCATTAACCAACCAGTTTGTAATATGTACATATATTAAAGCTCCCAGTTAAAATAAAAAAACAAACTATTAATTGCTAGTAGCTCCTCAGAGAGGGGTGGGGCCTCACAAGCCCCTCCCTCTCTATACATGTTTTATGTGACTTAATTTAATCTTCCTCATAACCCTATGGAATAAGCCTGTTTATACCCCTTCCATCTTTCACTGGAAGAGTCTGAGGCATAGAAGGATTAACTAATTTTCTCAAAATCATGGAAAGCTGGGCAAAGCCAGAATTTATATCCAGACTGAGTAGGGAGCTCCACTGTCCTTTCTTTTTATTCATTATATCCTGCGGCCCTGATGAAGACTTCATGAAGCAGGCAAGGCTGGAGCTGGTCTCATAGAAGAACAGTTTCTACATCATGGGGACAATCTGAGTGATGCTCAGAGATGAGTGAGACAAGGCCGACTGAGCAGGGAGGAAGTGACTTCACCTGATGAAGGGCAAGCTTTAAGGAGCAGTGGGGAAGATGGAGGGCTAGGAGGGTGAGGCAGATTATAAAAGGTCTAGATGTGCGTGGTTGCTGTCTCCTGGGATCCCAGCTCTTGGAAGGATTGTTCTGAATTTGAGACCACCTTGGGCTATAGTGTGAAACCTTGTCTCAAAAAAAAAAAAAAAAAAAATATATATATATATATAAATATAAATCCCCCAAACCTCAAAGCAAACAAAAAAGGTTTTCACATCTACTTGAGGGTCTCATTTGATCTGGAAGCACACAGTGTTGAAGGTGACTTTTATTTTTTTATTTTTATTTTATTTTATTTTTTGGTTTTCCGAGGTAGGGTCTCACTTTAGCTCAGGCTGACCTGGAATTTATGAAGGTTACTTTAGAAGCAAAGATCCACAGGTGTGATGAGAGGCCTGAAGGTCAGAGGTGGGGGGCAGAAATGAAATGAGGTGCTTTATGTGGGTACTAGGGTATTGAACCTGGGTCGTTAGGCTTTGTAGGCAAATGCCTTAACTGCTAAGCCATCTTTCCAGCCCCTACCACCTTGTTGAGACACAGGCTCTCTTGTTTGCCACTGGGAAGCCCGGACTAGCCTGGCCCTGCAAGCTTTGAGGTATGCGTGCCACTTTTGTGTCAGGCTTTACATGAATGCTGGGGGTGTGAACTCCTTTCAAGTGCCTTTAACTGCTGAGCCTTCATCTCCCCAGGTCCAGCTGGGTTTCTTGTCACCTACATCCCCTTACTCACGGAAGGCAACCACAGGGCTTTAGGGAAGATAGAGGACGTTATTCACTGAGGTCTCAACTGTCCTGGGTCAGGCAGGGAGCCTTCTTCCAAGCTCTGCATTCTGGCTTGGTCAGATCACAAAGCAGCGATTTTTTTTTTTTTTTTAAGCTGGAGCAGAATTCCTTACATAGCAGAGTGCTCTGGAAAGAAGGCCCTATTTGGGGACAAAGGTCAGGGCTTCAAAGTTCAGGGCCTTCTGGTGCCAATCCCAAATTTGCTTCATTTGTCTCTGAATTGATGTCTGTGGAATGAGCTCTGTCACAATTTAATTTTGATTTTCTCCTGCTCTGCAGAGGGGATTTGGACAAGGGGCAGAGGAAAGACCGGCAGCTGTTCTCACTGCCCAGGACCTGGACACCATGGTGGCTGGGTCTAGTCTGCTCTCCCTAGCAGGCCCAGGTGGGGTGCAGGGGGCTGACCTGCTTGGCAGGACACAGGGCCTGGGTGGAGCTTCTGAGCCCTGCCAGCTGCTTTCCTGCTAGATGTTGGTTGGGGGAGGGGATGCCATCCTACAAACCTGGCAGGATCAAACCAGAAGGTGCACCTGGCACCTTATCTGCCTCTCCCCTGCATTCCAGCTCTTTGGAACCAGCCAAGCTTGCCATAAGTGTTTTCTTTCTTTTTTTTTAAAATTGAAGTAAAAAGGCCTGAGATATCAGTATTCCCTAAAGCCACTTTGGAATATTTTCAGGAACTGCTTCATAACAAAACAGGCAAAGGGGCAGCATTGCAGGCAGGGCTCCGTCACCCACTTGGAGAGCCAGTTTTGAAGAAAGCAAACTTTTATTTTATGCCTTATCTGATTCACATATAGTGCAGAAGCAGTAGAAGGCATTTGGTTAAAGGGACAGAGGCCTGGTACTTGTCCAGGAGGTTCCCCTCTGCATGGTGACAGGCTCTTAAGGAAACATCTTAATAAAAGTCATGAGCAATTTGGCAACCTTCCTACCCTCCTTGTACCCCAAGCAAAAATGTTTGCCTGACAAAGATGTTTAGGTAATTTCCTCACACATTTACTGTTTTACAAACTCCAAACCACACAAGTCATGGATCTCTTAAGAAAAAACAAATAAAGCTCTTAAAAATTTGCCCAACTATCTTATTACAGTAAGTGCTGAAGTAGGTAGACTTTGTAATCTCAAATGTGTCATCATGAACAAAACTCATGGGCCAAAAAGCCTAGGATAGATTAAAGTGATTTCATTTTGAGACGATGTCTTACTTTATAGCTTAGGCTGTCCTTGAACTTGAGATCTTCCTGCCTCAGTCTTCTGAGGATTGGGATTATAGCATGTGCCTGGATTTACTGTATTTATTTTAAAAATATTTTTATTTTAAAAATAATTTACTTGATAGATAGAGAGAGGCAGATAAAGAGAGAGAGAGAGAGAGAGAGAGAGAGAGAGAGAGAGAGAAGGAATGGGCACACCAGGGCTTCCAGTCATTGCAAATGAACTCCAGACACATGCACCACCTTGTACATATGGCTTACTTGGGTCCTGGAGAATTGAACCTGGGTCCTTTGGCTTTGCAGGCAAACACCTTAACTGCTAAGCCATCTCTCCAACCCTACTGTAGTTTTTGTTGTTGTTGTTTATATTTTTTTATTTGAGAGGTACAGACAGAGACAGAAAGAGGGAGGGAGGGAGGGAGGGAGGGAGAGAGAGAGAGAGAGAGAGAGAGAGAGAGAATGGGTACATCAGGGCCTCCAGCCACTGCAAACGAACTCTAGATGCATGCACCACCTTGTGCATCTGGCTTATGTGGGTAATGGGGAAGAGAGCCTCAAACTGGGATCCTTACACTTCATAGGCAAGTGCTTAACCACTAAAGCCATTACTTTAGCCTCCTACTGTAGTTTTTATAGTGCTTTTTACATTTCTTCTTCCTTCCTTCCTTCCTTCCTTCCTTCCTTCCTTCCTCCCTCCCTCCCTCCCTTTCCTCCTTTCCTTCCTTCTTCCTCTCTTCTTTCCTTCTTTGTTTTTTTAAAATTAATTAATTTATAAACAGAGAGAGAGAGAATGGGCATGGGCATGCTAGGGCCTCTTGCCACTGCAAACATACTCCAGATGCATGTGTCACTTTGTGCAAGCAAGCACTCCCCAGACCACTTCTTTGTTTTTGTGAAGCAGGGTCTCACTCTAGCCCAAGCTGACTTGGAACATACCCTCTAGCCTCGGCTGGCCTTGAACATACTGAGATCATTCTACCTCATCATTTTCCAGAATGCTGGGACTAAAGACATGACTGGCTTGCATTTAATTTTTCTAAGCATTGTCAGTTGCAATGGTCTTGGGAAAAGTAAATGAGGAGAAAAACACAATACATGAAGCCCTCTTTTTAAATGTGAGGCTTTAAAAAAATAAGTAATTAATTATTTTATTTTATTTTTACTTTTTGTTGGCAGTGCTTGAGATGGAATCAAGGATCTTGTGCATGTTAGGCAAACACTACTGCTGAGCAACAGCCTCAGCAAGAGGCCCTTTTGTTCTTCTCTTTTTAAACTTTCTCTTCTCTCTTTTCTCTCCTTCATTCCCTCCTTTCTTCCCTCCCTCCTTTCACTTTCTTTCTTTCCTTCCTTTCTCTCTCTCTCTTTTACTGGAGATAGGATCTAAGGCCTTACGTGTGCTAGGCAAATCACTGTGCTACACCCTAATGTGTGAATTCTCCTTCATCCAGTATGGTCCAGAGAACCCAAAAGGTTGGGCACTCTTGTGGCCTGAACCACTTATGTTCCTTGAGGTTTGAGGGTAAGAAAGAACTGATAGCCGAGTGTCCTGGGTCTTGGGGGAGGGAAGGCCTGGGGTGAGTGTAGCAAGGAAGAGAGGAGAGGTCAGGTCTTGGTGTGGTCAGCCCTCAGCCCTACCTCCTGCCAGGCCTCTAGGTCTGGCTAGGAAGGTCAGAGATGTCCGCTGACCATAGGGTGGTGGAAGGAAACCATCCTCCAAAAATCATATGGAATGCGGGATGAGAAGATAAGGAAGCCATGTGCTTTGGGCTCTTAAGATAACACTGTCTTTGGGGGGAAATTCCTGGGAGGAGAGACAACTGAGATATTTCAAGATGGCTTCCTTCCTGAAAAGCTGTTACTTTCTGAAGGCCTTTGGATTCAGAGGCTTTTGAGTGAAATGACTGACAGGCTTCTTGGTACATATTCTCCATCCCTCACCACTTTGGCCTTATTTCTTTTCCTCAAATGTAGCAGAGGCTTTTGGGCCTTTCCACACATTAATCTTAGGTTTTGGCCCCACCATCCCCACTTCAGGAAAGGTGACTCCGGTCTCGTTAGGGTCTCCTCTTTTTTCAATTTATTTTGTTTATTTAAGGTGGGGGGAGAGAGAAAGAGGTAGGTAAATAGATAGATAGAGAGAGAGAGAGAGAAGAGAGAGAGAGAGAGAGAGAGGGAGAATGGGCACACCAGGGCCTTTGCTGCAAATGAACTCCAGACGCATGTGCCACCCTGTACATCTGGCTTATGTGGGTCCTGGGGACTCAAACCTGGGTTCTTTGGCTTTGCAGGCAAGTGCCTTAACTACTAAGCCATATCTCCATCCTATGGGTCTCCTTTTAAGTGCCCAGAGATTATGTACACTGGGTCTGTGTAACTCTTCTGCCCACCACATCTTTTACCAGGCTGTAAACCCAGTCTCTAAGGTCCTTGCCTGCAGCCAGGTGTTTCTGGCAGGGTGCTTTTCAGAGATCTGAGAGTGAGTGAAGGAAGACCCCTACTGTCTGTAAGTACTTGGGCTATTGTCTCTCTGCTCACCCTCCAATCTCCAGGACTCAGCCCAGGTCCTGGACACAGAGAGATGGATAAAAATGCCAGGTGTGCTCATGCATCTGGAGTTCAGTGGAAGTGGCAGGAGGCCCTGTTGTGCCCATTTTCTTTCTCTCTGTCTCTCTCAAATAAATAAATAAATAAAAATATTTTAGCTGGCCATGGTGGCACATGCCCTTAATTCCCGCACTTTGGAGGCAGAGGTAGGAGAATCGCTGAGAGTTCAAGGCCACCCTGAGATTACATAGTGAGCTCCAGGTCAGCTTGGTCTAGAGTGAGACCCTATCTGAAAAAAAAAAAAAAAAATCCAGGTGTGATGGTGTCTGCCTGTAATCCCAGTGCTAGGGGACACAGACAGGAGGATCTCTGGGGCTCACTGGCCTGCTGGTCTAACCTAATTGGAGAACTCCAGGCCAATAAAAGACTCTGTCTCAAAAGAAAAGAAAAGGTGGACAAAGTTGCCGAGATGCACATGCACACACATGCAAGTGCACCTTCATGCAAACATACATGGACACTCCCCTCCCCCACAAAAGCAGGAAAAAAAAGAAGAAGATCCCTGTGAGGAAGGTGTTGGGTCCATTTACAGGAGGCCCAGTGGGTTTGGTAACGGTCTGAAGTTACACAGCTAACAAGTAGGAGCAAATTCGTAAGAACTGTTGGAAAATGTAGATTTTTGAGCCCCACACCCTAAAATCTGATTTCCTTATAGCTTTAGGAATTGAGATAAAATACACATTACAAAGACCATTTTAGGTATACAGTCCTGTTAAGTACAACCCTATCTGCTATCACTGCCATTCACCTCCACAGCTTTTTCATCCCCCCCTCAGCTAAAACTCTGTCCCCACTAAACACTAATGCCCACTCCCCCTACCCCAGCCCCTGGCAACCGCTGTTCTATTTTCTGTCTCTGCATATCTAAGTACCCAAACAAGCCCAGAAGGTGTGTCTGGCTTATTTCACTGTCACAGTATTTTAAACAAGGACTTCTGGTCATCTTCAGGCCTGGGGTCTGGATCATTCTTTGGGAATTTATGGTGGAGGGTGGGAAGAGAGTGAGGGAAAGGCTGTCCTGGTATAGGCAAAAAGGGAGGGCTGAATTTATATGGCTGGTGAGTGCTGCCATGAGTCAGAGTACGTGGGCTGAGCTGCAGGAAGGAAGGTAGTAGCCACAGAGGGGCTAAGCCTGAGGAGTGGCTGGTTTCTGGCAGGTATTAATGATGCGGTGGGGGTTGACAGAGGCCTAAGAGCTCAGAGTAGAAGGACACCATGAGTGATGGCTCACAGGCCAGGACCAAGAGGAACCTAAGGGTGTGTGGGGTGTGTGGCTCCCACAGAGGGTAAGAATAGTCAGGCGGCGCAACCTGAGTGGAGGAACCCAGAGATGCAGGGTCAGAAGATGTGGGAAATGGCTTTTAGAAAGCAGGGAGAGGATTTGATGGGAGCCAGCCTGTCAGATAGCAGACACTATCGATAGTTGGCACACCATGTCCACAGGTTCCATATTTGTGGATTCAACCAGCTGCGCATCAAAATCATTTGGAATAAAAAACCAAAAAATAGTCTGGACTGGGGAGATGGCTCAGTGGTTAAGGGTGCTTGTTTCTTAAGCTTGAGGGTCTTGCCAGCCAGAACTGCTGAGTTCTACTCCCAGAACCCACATGAAAAACTGGGAGTGGTAATGTGCACCTGTGACCACAGTCCAAGGGGGTGGAGGGCGAGAGGTGGAGACCAGAGGATCACTGGGCTCACTGATGGACAACAGCTTTGGGATGAGGGAGAGACCCATCTGGAGAAAAAAAATGCAGATGAGGGCTGGAGAGATGGCTTAGTGGTTAAGGTGTTTGCCTGCAAAGCCAAGGGTCCCAGGTTCGATTCCCCAGGACCCATGTAAACCAGATGCACAAGGTGGCGCATGTGTCTGGAGTTCGTTTGCAGTGGCTGGATGCCTTGGCGTGCCCATTCTCTCTCTCTCCCTCCCTCACCCTCTCTTTGCCTCTCTCTCAAATAAATAAAAACAAAAATATTAAAATATTATATATATATACAGATGATGGGGGCTGGGGACATGACTCAGCAGTTAAAGGAACTTGCTTGCAAAGCCTGCCAGCCTGGGTTTGATTCCCCAGTATCTACATAAAGCCAGATTCACAGAATGGTGCATATATCTGGAGTTTGTTTGCAGTGGCAAAACTTCTGCACATTCATACTCATTTACCCTCTCATATAACAAAAATATTTTTCAAAGACAGAAATATATAAATGAGTGATAAGAGGACACTCAAAGTTCTTCTCTGGCCTCCCTATGCATGCACATGGGCTGTGTGCTCCTACACGCACGTGTACACTACACATTATATAGCCTGCATAACACACACCTACATATGCTTTACACATACATACAGGCAGAAAAATAAACAATGAAGCCGGGCATGGTGGCACACGCCTTTAATCCCAGCACTCGGGAGGCAGAGGTAGGAGGATCACCATGAGTTCGAGGCCACCCTGAGACTGCATAGTGAATTCCAGGTCAGCCTGGACCAGAGTGAGACCCTACCTCGAGAAACAAAACAAACAAACAAAATAAATAAATTAATTAAAAATGAAAGAGCTGGGTGTGGTGGCGCATGTCTTGAATCTCAGCATTTGGGAGGCAGAGGTAGGAGGGATTGCCATGTGTTTAAGGCCACCTCGTGACTACATAGTGAATTACAGGTCAGCCTGGGCTATAGGGAGACCCTACCTTGAAAAACAAAAAAAGAAAAGGAAAGGGAAAGAAAGAATTTGTACTGAACATGTACAGACTGTCTTGTTCCTATACCTGAATAATATAGCATTTTCATTGTGTTGGGTATTGTAAGTAATCTAGAGATAATTTAAGTGTGTGAAGGAGCTGGGCTTGGTGGCTCATTTCTGGGATTATAACCATTTGGGTTACATAGTGAGTTCCAGGCCAGCTTCGGCTACAGAGTGAGATTCTCTCATAAACAGGAAAGAGAATGAAGGTGTGATTCAGTGGATAAAGTGCTTGTGCAAATGTGAGGACTGGCGTTTGGATCCCCAGCGCACATGTAAATGCTGGGTGTGATGGTGTACCCGTAATGCCAGTGTGGGGGAGACAGACAAGAGACCCCCAGGGCAAGCTGGCTAGCTAGACTAGCCAAATGGACACCTTTGGGATCAAATGAGAGATCCTTCATCACTGAATAAAGCAGAGGAAGATTGAGGAAGGCACTCAACACCAACCTCTCTCCTTCACACACGCACACACATGTGCCTCCCACACGTGACTGTGTGCTCACACCACACACATACTAAAAATAAAGCATATGAGGGGTTGTCCTCAGGTTCTATGATGCCATTTTCTTAAAAATTTTTTGCATGTGCATGTGTGTATATAGAGTATGTATGGTGTATTTTGTGTGGTATATGCCCATGTGTATGCAGACGCACAGGGACTGCATGTATGTCTGCAAGGCCAGAGGAGAACTTAGGTATTTTTCTCTGTTGCTCATTCACATGCCTCCTTGAGATGGGCTGTTTTTTAACTTAGAGCTTCCATTTTTTGGTCATTGAGCCCCAGCAATTATCCAGTATGTCTCTACCCGTAGCAGCAGACTTGAGTTACAGAGCTGTGTGGCCATGCCCCACATTTTACATGGGTTTTGGGGAGTTTATCTGGAGTGGTTTCAGGCCCTCCCAGACTTTCATGCTTAAGTGGCAGATTCTCTTAACTGCTGAGCTATTTCCCTGAAATACTATGCCATGTCTCGCTCTAGCCCAGGCTGACCTGGAATTCACTACGTAGTCTCAGGCTGACCTTGAACTCATGGCAATCCTCCTACCTCTGATTCCAGAGTGCTGGGATTAAAGAAGTGTGCCACTATGCCTGGCCTACTATGCCATTTTCTATAAGGGACTTGAGTGTTTGAAGATTTTGGTATCCATGAGTCTACTGAAACTATCCCCCATGTATCCAAGAGACAACTGAACTTCCTCCCAACCTAGTAATGATTCATGGGCAATATCTGGAAATGAAGGGAGATAATCTGGACCCTCCTGGGGAGTGGCATTGAGCAGCCTCCCCCCCCCCATTACTAGAGATAGAGTCAGATGGGCCCACCTTTTCTTTCCACTCTGTTCCCTTGCTGTCTGTGTGTCTTTCTCCATGCTTTTATTTTCTCTTTTGCTTGTAGTGCTGGGAATTGAACCCACAGCTTTGTAGATGCCAGGCAAGCACTCTATCACTGAACCCTACATAATTCATTGATCTATATCCCCATACCTTATTTATTTATTTATTCATTTATTTGTTTAAGACAGGATCTCACGTAGCCCAGGATGATCTCAAAATCACTATATAGCTGTGTCTGGTCTTGAACTCCTGATCTTTCTGCTTCTACCTCCTGAGTACTGGGGTTCCTGGTATGTGCCACCATGCCCTGCTGGCTTTCTGTTTTCTTTTTTTTTTCCCCCTCAGTTCCCCTTTTCTTCTTGACTTCCCTTTCTCCTGCTTGACACTGAGTGGAGCTGAGGTATGCATGGAACGTGCCTGGGTGGACACACATCTCCATTGGTTGCCCCTACACAGCAGACCTTGGCACATGTCCAGCTCCTCCCCCCTCTGGCTACTTTTAACCACTAAGCAATCACTCCAGCCTGGAGCCATAATTTGGGAGGTGGTCATTTTGAAGTTTCTATGGGGTAGTGGGGCCAAGAAATGATGCTTCTGGACCTGTTGCTCAGAGGTAAAGGAAGGTATGGTTTACCTATCCGAACATGAAGGATGGGCATCTTGGGTATATCGGGGATCCAGGAACACAGGGAGGCTTTGGCCCTTCATGACATGACAGGTGGGACACTGGCAGTGCCTGGAACACATGGCAGTGCCGCAGGGCAGTGGCATCTTGCAGGCAGTGAGGTTTCTAGAGCAGCGGTTGGTCTGGGGCAGAGTTCCAACCCCTGAGCTGGTGTGGGGTCCTGGAGGCAGTGGTGAGGTCTCCATTCAGGAAGCTTGGCAAGCTGTGGGGGTGTTGACAGTAACTATCAAGGGACAGAGGTGTTGAGGAGGAAACCAAGGCCTGTCTTCATAGGAGTGGATTGCTCAGCTTAAGGTGCCATATGACTCAGGGCTTCTAGGACTAAATGTGTGTGCATTTGTGCACAACACATGTGTGCACACATAAGCATGTCTGTACGTGTGCATGAGTATTGAATACATACATGTACACACGTTTATGTATGTACCTGTGTGTATGCTCACACATGTGCAAAGCACACACACGCACACAAGTATACAAGGTGTGCATAGATGACACGTCCATGTGTGCATGTGTAGGCATGTATACTTGCCCACACACTTGTGTATGTGTATACGAGGCTTGCAGGAGGCTGGGATCCTACAGAGGCCAGAGCCAGCAACATCCAGGTTATTGTCAAAATGGCCTTAGCCTCCGTCTCAAACTGGAGTGGCCCAGGCAAATATAAGTCATATATTTATTAGTAAAAATGATGTGTTGCTGGGCATGGTGGTGCACACTTTTAATCCCAGCACTCGGGAGGTAGAGGAAGGAGAATGCTGTGAGTTCAAGGCCAGCCCGTGACTACATAGTGAATGCCAGATCAGCCTGGACTATAGTGAGACCCTACCTAAAAAAAAAAAAAAAAAAAAAAAAAAAAAAGATTTGTCTCTGCTAGTTGAAAATGAGAAGTTTTCTTTGTTCAAAGGCTACATGTTATGAGGTCTTGTGGGCATGGAGGCGGGTGTGCACTTTATCAACACTTCCCCTGAATGTGTGGCCAGCAGCTTTGCACAGACACGCTCTCTTCACCCCTTGTCTCCACTGTACCCTGCCCCTGTGCTCCCCATCATCCAGTTCATACTGGGGTTCTCCCTGTCCTCTGTCCCTGCTTTGTCTTCTAGGGCAGTGGTGGTTCTTAATCACGACTGTTGTCCCTGCCCAGAGCATACTTGAATTGGTTGTCACAACTAAGCATCTTGTGGGTGGACAGAAGTGATGCTGCTGAGCACCCTATGATGCAGAATCACCCGGCTCACACTTCAACTTTGTTTACAGTCAAGAAGGATTCCTCTGAGGATCACTAGCCTTCCCAGGGTGCCAGGGGCCAGCAACCCTGGAACAGTTATTTTCTCGTGGCTGGGACAAAATACCTGACCAGAAGTAACTCATGGGAAGCAATGAGTTTATTTCTGGCTTATAGGTGTGTGTGTATTTTCGAGGTAGGGTCTTGCTGTAGCCCAGGCTGACCTGGAATTCACTATGGAGTCTCAGGGTGGCCCAAACTCACAGTGATCCTCCTACCTCAGCCTCCCAAGTGCTAGCATTAAAGGCATGTGCCACCACAGCCGGCTGGCTTATAATTTTATAATTCATCATTGTGGGGAAAGCATGGCACGAGCAGACAGCCAGGCATCACATCTTTTTCATCAGTAGAAAGGAAAGGAGAAAGAGTGAGCTAGCACTGGCTAGTGGGGCTCAACCATAAAACCACAAGTCCTACCCCCAGTGACGCACCAGCAAGGCTCTGCCTCCCAAGGGCTCCACTACTTGGGAATTAAGTATGAGGCCTTCATCACAAACACTCCAGGCTTAATCCAAACACACAAGGCTATGGGGGACATTTTACACTCAAACCACCACAGACTCTGTCCTCATTCCTGTCGCTGCAGGAAGTGTTTCTCTCTAGATCCTTCTATGTATAGGTGTTAATAAAATCAGAAGTTTTTCAACTTGGAGAGTCAGCCACAGGTGGGAGAGGCATCTGAATTATCCTGCAGGGAGGGTTATGTTGGCGGGGGGGGACCACAGTAGGCCTGATATCACTATTAGCTGCCACTATTAAAATCCCCTGCTCAGTAAGCACTGGTTTATGGTGAACTACTTGGCTGTTTAGACATTTTCTGTGCTTTTTTTTTTCCCCTGCAAAAAGAAAGGGTGAGAGTTGAGATTGGTGGGAGATAATGGTCTAACATAGAATATTATTTATGAGCTTTTTCATTCCTATCCTTCTGGGATGACTCTGTGGGACTCTAATCATTGCACAAACCTCACTCTGTGGCTGGGTGACTAAGCATCAGGCTGATGGAGTGTTAAATTCTAACTTTTGTGGTTTTGGTAGCAAGGAACCAGAGCTCTGGTTAAGAGAGCCAATGTCTAGGGCTGGGGGGATGGCTCAGCTGGTAAAGGTCTTGCCACATAAGCATGAGATTCTGAATCTGAATCCACAGCCCCCATGTAACAGTCAGATGTGATGGTGGGTGTCTATAATCCCAGCTCTGGGGAAGTGGAGACAGAAGGATCCTTGGGGCTTGCTGGCCAGCTACTGTAGCCAAATTAGTTAGCTGCATGTTCAGTGAGAGACCCTGTCTTGAAAATAAGGTGGACAGTGATTGAAGAAGACACTCAGTGTCTCCACCTACACCTGCACACATGTGTGTGCAATCCACACATGCATGTGCACACACACATACAAATATGCATACACACACACACACACAATACATATACATAAGCACACATGAAAGAGATTTAATTTATAAATGCTGTTTTTGATTTTTAGCATACCTCGATCTATCATCTATCTTCTATTTATTTATTTTTATTGACAACTTCCATAACTGTAAACAATATCCCCTGGCAATTCCCTCCCTCCCTCCACTTTCCCCTTTGAAACTACACTCTCCATCATATCCCCTCCCCCTCTCAATCAGTCTCTCTTTTCTATCTTCTATTTATATCTACACACAGTTTTGGTTTTTTGAGACATGGCCTTGTCTATAAACCAAACTGGCCTAGAACTCACTATATAGCTCAGGATGGCCTGGAACTTTTAATAATCCTCCTGCCTCAGACTCTTGAGTGCTGGCATTACAGGTGTGAGCTGCCATGGCTGGCTTGATTTTTGGTTTATGATAGAGTACTCAGGCATGGGCAAGTGGCTGTTTGTTTTCCATGTCTTGTCTACTTTGTGTGCTCAAACTATTGTTACCTCCTCTTCCTCTCATGCAATTACTTTTTTTTTTTTTTTAACCTGTGAGCCTGCACACACACACACACACACACACACACACACACAGTCTCTCAACTGTAGCTCTTACTGTAGTGTGATTATGTGAATAAAATCTTGATTATAATTAATATGATGCTGAAGGACAGGAACCATGTTTTATTTACTCATCACTGAGCCCTTGGCACCATGTCTGTGTCAAGTGTTAAATCTGCCAGATCTGAGATAAGGCTGCAGGAAGCTCTTTGTGTGCTAAGCCGAGGTTCAAAGAAGCAAACCATATACAATGAGTGGACCAGGAAAATGGCACATTTGAGTCACTGAGCATATTCTGAAGAAAGGCATTGCTGCAAAGTTGTAGCAGGGTATGTTGAACTACCTGAGAGCGCACGCTTTTCTTTTCCTAGCCAACTGTGGCTTCTAATGTGATTTCCTCTCTTTTGGGAGGTGTGAATGCTTCAAGATGCAGTGTTGGAATCCATGGCGAAGACTAGAGACTGAGAATTTAAGATGTTTGTAGGGTACACCTCTCTTTCTCTGTACGTTCATGTTTTAGTTAGCGTCTCACTACAAAGCCTAGGCTGGCCTCGAGCTTGTGATCCTCTTGCCTCAGCCTTGTGCATACTAGGGTTACAGGTATGTATCACAATACCTGGACTGCAGGGCATACTTTCTATTTATTTATTTATTATTTTTATTTTAGAGAGAGAGAGAGAGAGAGAGGGAGAGAGAAAGAGAATTGGTGGGCCTCAGCCACTGCAATCAATGTGTGTATGTGCCACTTTGTGCATCTGGCTTTATGTGCATACTGGGGAATAGAACCCAGGCTCAGGTGTTGCAAGCAAGTACCTTTAACTGCTGAGCCATCTCTTTAGCCTGGATAAATTTCTTAGGGCCACTGTAACAAATTATCACAAACGGTCAGGCTTCAAACAATAGAAATTTTTTTTTTTTTTGGTTTTTCGAGGTAGGGTCTCACTCTAGCCCAGGCTGACCTGGAATTCACTATGGAGACTCAGGGTGGCTTCAAACTCACGGAGATCCTCCTACCTCTGCCTCCCGAGTGCTGGGATTAAAGGTGTGTGCCACCACGCCCGGAAAACAATAGAAATTTATTGTCACATAGTTCTGGAGTTTACAAGTCAAAAATCAAAGTGTTGGACTAGAGTGAGACCTACCTTGAAACGCCGCCTCCCTCTCCCCCAAAATCATGGTGTTGGTAAGGCCATGTTCTGTAGGTTTTAGGAAAAAAATCATTCCTTTTCTCTTCTTAGCTTCTGATGGTTGCTGACATACCTTGGATTATAATTGCATAACTCTAATTTCTACAGGGCCACATTTGTCTGTCTCCCATGAGGGTGATAGTCATTTGGTTAGGAACCATCCTAATCCAGGTTAATCTCATCTTGATCACACCTGCCAAAAGTTACATTCATACGTACCATAGGTTAGGATGGAAACATGTCTTTCGGGGGAACATGATTCTGTCATCTATAAGGCCATTGGTATGCAAAAGGCATTTGCAACCATGATCTGGTTGGCATCCACTAGGGACAACATGGAGTAGAAGAACTATGAGTTGAGGGCTGAGAGCCAACATTTAGAATCCATGAAAAGGAAGCTAGGTTTAAGCGGACAGAGAAGGTATAACAAATGTAGAAGAAAGTCCAGGAGAGTGTGGGATCTTGAGGAATGCTTCTCAGAGAGTGGCTTCTGGGATGGGCCTGTGCATGGGTCATTTGTTACTGGTCCAAGTTATAGAAATAGAGTAGGCATTCTGAACTTTTTTTTTTTTTTTTTTTTTTTTTGTTGTTGTTGTTTTCTGAGGTAGGGTCTTGCTGTAGCCCAGGCTGACCTGGAATTCACTCTGTATTCTCAGGGTGGCCTCGAACTCATGGCAATCCTCCTACCTCTGCCTCCCGAGTGCTGGGATTAAAGGCGTGTGTGAACTTTTTTATTTTTTTGGGGACAAAGTCTCATTTTGTTGCCCATGCTGACCTTGAACTCATGATTCTTCTGACTCAGCCTTCTCAGTACAACCATGCCAGACAATTTCTACAATTTTATAGCAGTCTGACATGGTCCTATTATCCAAGCAGCTGCTTAGTTTTCTTTATTTTAAGAAGTGTTTAGCAGTCTATTCAGGTGGCTAAGTGTTGAAGGTGCTTGCTTGCAACGCCTGCTGGCCTGGGGTTCAATTCCCCAGCACCCACATGGAGCTGGGTCCATGTGTCTAAAGTTTGGAGACACTGGCATGTTCATGCATACACATACACACACACATATATGCACACACATACACATGCAAGTGCAAATAAATGAAAAATTTAAAAAGTGTTTAATTGACCCCTAGAAACCAGGCTGACCTGGAATTCTCTATGTAGTCTCAGGCTAGCCTTGTACTCCTGCCTCCCAAGTGCTGGAATTAAAGGTGTGTGCCACCATGCCTGGATGTTTGTTTGTTTTGGAGATGAGGTCTCACTCCATTGTTCAGGCTGGCCTGGAACTCACTATGTAGCCTAGGTAGGCCTTGAACTTGTGACAATCCTTTTGCCTTATCCTCACAAATGCTGGGATTATAGGTATGAGCCATCACACCTAGCTATTTTATTATTTGTTGGCCTTCTTCCTCCTCTTCCTCCCCCTCTTTCTTTTCCTTCTTTTCCTCCTTCTGTTCAAAATATTTTTTTAAAAATATTTTTATTTATTTATTTGACAGAGAAAGAGGGAGAGAGAGAATGGGCGCACCAGGGCCTCCAGCCACTGCAAATGAACTCCAGATGCGTGCACCCTCTTGTGCATCTGGCTAACATGGGTCCTGGGGAGTCAAACCTGGGTCCTTTGGCTTTGCAAGCAAACGCCTTAACCACTAAGCCATCCCTCTAGCCCTAAAATATTTTTAAAAATAATTTAAAAATATTTTTATTTATTTGCAAGGAGAGAGAGAGAGAGAGAGAGAGAGAGAGAGAGAGAGAGAATACCAGGTCCTCCAGCTGCTGCAAATGAATTCCAGATGCATATACCACTTTGTGTATCTGGCTTTACGTGGGTACTAGGGAATCAATCCTGGTTTGTTAGGTTTTGCAGGCAAGTGCCTTATCCACTGAGTCATCTTTCCAGCCCTAAAATATTTTATTTATTATTTATTTGCAAGGAGGGGAGAGAAGGAGAATGGGCACATCAGGGTCTCTTGCCAATGCAAATGAACTTCAGATATATGTAACACTTTGTGCATCTACCTTACTGTGGGTACTGGGGAAACAAACCCAGGTGGTCAGGCTTTGTAAGCAAGCACCTTTAACTGCTGAACCCTCTCTCCAGACCCTCCTCCTTATTTTTATTTTTTGTTTTTTTGAGGTAGGGTCTCACTCTAGCCCAGGCTGACCTGGAATTCACTATGTAGTCTCAAGGTGGCCTCGAACACATGGGGTGATCCTCCTACCTCTGCCTCCCGAGTGCTGGGATTAAAGGCGTGCGCCACCACGCCCTGCACTCCTTCTTATTTTTGAAACAGGGTCTTTCTATGTAGCTCAAGCTGGCCTTGGACTTAAGATCCTCCTGTCTCAGCCTCCTCGATGGTATTACATGGGTACACTACCACTGTCAGCTTTTATATCATGTCTTTGTAATGAGAACATTCAAAACCACTTTTTCCTGGCTATTATGTTTATTTTTCTAAATCACCATTCTTTTCTTTTGTTTTTGTTTTTTTAATTTTTTTGTGCATGTGCCACCACACCCGGCTTAAAATATTTTTATTTACTTATTTACTTAATTAATTTATTTGAGAGAGTGAGAGAAAGAGGCAGCAAGAGAGAGAGAGAGAGAGAGAGAGAGAGAGAGAGAGAGAGAGAGAGCAAGTGAGAGAATGGGCATGCCAGAACCTTCAACCACTGCAAACAAAATCCAAATGCATGCACCCCCTTGTGTGCATGTGTGACATTGCGTGCTTGCATCACTGTGCATTTGGCTTACGTGGGACCTGGAGATTTGAACATGAGTTCTTAGGCTTCACAGGCAAGTGCGTTAACTGCTAAGCCATCTCTCCAGCCCTTTTTATTTATTTTAATATTTATTTATTTGAAAGAGAGAGGAGAGAGAGAGAGAGAGAGAGAGATAATGGGCATGCCAGGGCTTCTAGCTACTGCAAATAAACTACAGACATATGTGTCACCTTGTGCATATGTCTTATATGGGTACTGGGGAGTTGAACCTAGGTCCTTAGGCCAACCACTAAGCCATCTCTCCAGTCCTAAATCACCATACTTGTTCCCTTTGGTCTGTAACCAGTGGAATATTTAATTTGATTTATTTGAGAGAAAGAGAGAGAGAGAAGGAGAGGGAGGGAGAGAGAGAGGCACCAGCTGGGCGAGCTGGCACATGCCTTTAATCCCAGTACTCAGGAGGCAGAGGTAGGAGGATCGCTATGAGTTCGAGGCCACCCTGAGATTACATAGTGTATTCCAGGTCAGCCTGGGCTAGAGTGAAACCCTACCTCGGGCTGGGGAGAAAGAGAGTGGCCCACCAGAGTCATTAGCCACTGCAAACAAACTCCAGACACATACGCCACCTTGTGCATCTGGCTTTATGTGGGTACTCGGGAATAGAACCCAGATCTTTAGGCTTTAAAGGCAAGCACCTTAAGTGCTAAGCCATCTCCCCAGCTTACCAGTAGAATATAAACATGTAAGAGTCCCTATCCCTCCATACAGGTTGGAATTCTCCTGGGTTTGGTAGTATGGGTGGCCCTGACAAGGGAAGTTTTATTGGGGTGAAAGGCTAGAAGCCTGAGTGGAAGGTTGTTATGCAAAAGCAGTAGAGGAGAAGAAACTCAGGGAGGGCAGATAGAGCTTTGCTAACTAAGAAAGACTAAGGTTACAAAAAGGGTTGGTAAGGGCTGGAGAGATGATCTAGCTGTTAAGGCATTTGCCTGCGAAGCCAAAGGATCCCGGTTTGACTCTCCAGGAGCCATGTAAACCAGGTGCACAAGGGGGCGCATGCATCTGGAGTTCATCTGCAGTGGCTGGAGGCCCTGACACGCCCATTCTCTCTCTCTCCCTGCCCCTTCTTTCCCTCTCTCAAATAAATAAATAAATAAATAAATAATATTTTTAAAAAGTCTTTAAAAAAGGGGGCTCGGTAGGAGAAGGGGAAGCTGGGGCTAGGAAAATGTAGCTTTATTCTCTAAGATGGTGGCTATTATACCTTATGGCCAACTCGGCAATGATTGGGTGGAGTCAGAGGTGGAGGATGCAGAATGGCGAGAGGGTCTTTGTACCCTAGGGGGCTTGCCAGGGAAGGATCAGGAAAATCCCATCCATGTATAGGGTGAACTTGACCAATTTAGCACAAAGTGCAGTTTTAAGTTGGGCGCACCCTCCGCTCCAGGCCTGTGGGGAGTGCGCTCAGCTGGGTGTAGGGCCACAGGAGGCGGGACCAAAGGAAGACGGAGTAGTTCTTGATCTTGGCTTCTATTTCCCTCTGCAAAGAGCCAAATGGCTAACATCCTGTTATAATCAACTTGTTGGAAAGTTAAGACTCTGTTAGAATATGATTTGAACGGATACATTATTAGAAACACATTCCTGGTCTGTAGGACTGCAATGAAAACAGAGCAGGAGCCAACTCTCCCTGGAGTAAATAAACAACGCCTTCCTCCTCACCCTCCGCCTGCTTCACTAGGGGCTGTTAACAGTGACAGCGCCATTGACCATCTGGTCAACCTTTTGCATCCATGTTGCCAACTTTTATTTATTCTGTTCGTTCTCTTGGCAGATTTTAGACAATGGATACATAACCACTGTAGGTACTTCAAGAAACTGCAAAGAATGTGGATTTAGAGCACCTGAATGCAAGTTCACATCTACTACTATTTATTGGTCAGGTGTTCTTGTGAAGCCCATTTGACCATAAAACTTTGTTTTGTCTTAAAAGCGTGGCTACAACTACCTGTGTTATCTGCTTTCCAGAGTGTACAGACTTAATACAGTATGTAAATGTGACTGAGAAGATTGCTCAGGGGTTGAAGGCACTTGCTCCTCAAACTTGCCAACTGACTGGAGTTTGGATTCCTGGCACCCACATAAAGCTGGATGCAAGTGTCAGAAAATCCCAGTGGCAATGCGAGGTGGAGTCAGGAGAATCTCAGAGCTCATGGGGTCTGCTAGTTTGGCCTTCCCAGTGTCAAAAACAAGAGAGACCCTGTCTCTCAGAACCAACATCCTGAGATTGTCCTCTGATCTCCATATGCACACCGTGTTATACACGCATTCCTTCCTCATGCACTCATGCACACACACAAATAACAAAAATAAAACAATAAAAAGATACATAAATGAAGTTCCTGTGTGAGATGAATGCTGACTGATGGGATGATTATTTGCAGCATGGTTCTGGAATCCTTTTCAAAAGTTTCCAGTTCTGTAGCTTTAATAAATAGGGATGGAAGAAACTGCTGACCCATGGGGTGTGGCAGCTGTGCTTTGAATAACTGTCAGTAAAAAGAAAGGCTGAGATGGCCGACCAGAGGACAGAGATGAGATGAGAGCCCAGTAGGAGAGAAGCAGGCATTGTCATCAAAGAGGGGAAGTTCTTCGTGTGAGAACCTTTGTGATGGCAAGAAGTTCCAGGTGTTGACAAAGTCTAGGGTGCCAACTTAAACTGTGATTGTTGAAATTATGTCCCTTGTGTTCTGTTTAAATTATTTTATTTATTTATTTATTTGTTTTGGTTTTTTTTGAGGTAGGATTTCACTCTAGCCCAGGCTGACCTGGAATTCATTATGTAGTCTCAGGGTGGTCTCAAACTCATGGCGATCCTCCTACCTCTGCCTCCTGAGTGCTGGAATTAAAGGTGTGTGCCACCACACCCAGTTTATTTATTTATTTATTTTTAAAAAATTAAAAAAATATTTATTTGAGAGAGGGAAAGAGGCAGAGAGAGAGAAAGAGACAGAGAGAGAGAGAGAGAGAGAGAGAGAGAGAGAGAGAGAGAGAGAGAGAGAGAATGGGCGCACCAGGACTTCCAGCCACTGCAAATGAATTCCAGATGCATGTGCCACCTTGTGTATCTGGCTTACGTGGGTCCTGGGGAATCAAACTGAGGTAATTTAGCTTTGTAGGCAAGTGCCTTAACCACTA
Organism: Dipus sagitta; assembly: GCA_036346955.1. Taxonomy (NCBI): domain Eukaryota; kingdom Metazoa; phylum Chordata; class Mammalia; order Rodentia; family Dipodidae; genus Dipus; species Dipus sagitta. The sequence goes on from CM070770.1 coordinate 166,004,733, forward strand.
AACCATCTCTCTAGCCCATATATGTATGTATGTGTATATATATATATATATATATATATATATATATATATATACACAACTTCTATACTTACAGACAACAAACCATGATATTTCCCTCCCCTCCCCCACTTTCCCCTTCATAACTCTGCTCTCCATCATATCCCCTTCCTCTCTCCATTAGTCTGTCTTTTAATTTGATGTCATCATCTTTTTCTCCTGAGAGCCTTGTGTAGGTATTGCTAGGCACTGCGAGGTCATGGATATTGAGTCCAATTTCTGTCTGGACAGTTACATTGTAAGGAGTGGTACCCTTCCTTTGGCTCTAACATTCTTTCCGCCACTTCTTCCGCAATGGGCCCTGAGCCTTGGAGGGCGTGAGATGTTTCAGTGCTGGACACTTCTCCGTCCCTTCTTCTCAGCACTATCTTGCCTTTTGGGTCATCTCAGTGGTCATCACCATCTGAAAAGAGAAGCTTCTTTAACCAGAAGTGAGAGTAGCATTAACATATGAATATGAACATTAAATGTAGTGCTTTCAGGGCAATTTGGTGAGAATAATATATGCATTTATCCAGATAAGAGCAGGCTTTTATATCCCTAAGACTCATGACCTGCCCTGCCATAGGCTTTTGATTAGGTTTTCAGTACCAGGCATGTATTCCTCCCACAGAGTGGTCCTTCAGTCCAATTAGAGAGCAGTTGGTTTCCCCCAGAGCAGACATGCCACTATTGCACTCATTCAGTCATTTGGCCAAACTTGAGGCTTCCAATGTCTACTGTTTTCACCGCTGGTGACTTCTGTCTCCCATAGGGCTGCATACAGTGCAGCTTTTTCCAGCTTTCAGTTGGCTGGTCTACAGGGAGAAGGTTTTCTGCTCAGCACCAGCTTAATTTCCCAGTGACTTTGCCTCTCAGGCATGTGAAGTCTTTAGCAATTGTTGGCCAGAGAGGTCCCTGTTACCTCCAAAACATTACAGGCTATTGCCAAGGCCCTTGGTTTCTCTTGAGAAAGAGATGGTAAGACCCTATTGCCAAAGACTTCACATGCCTGAGTGGCAAAGTTATTTAAGTTATTTTATTATTATTATTATTATTATTATTATTATTATTTTGTGGTGCCTGGGATTGAACTCAGAGCTTTCCACATGCTGGGTGAGTGCTCTACTCCTAGCCCATGTGCTCTACTTTATTTTATTTAATGAATTCATTATTTTTTCTGAGACAAGATTTCATTTTGCATTCCAGGCTGGCCTGAAACTCACTGTGTAGCCTGGGCTGATCTCCTGTCTCAGCTTCTCCAGTGCAGGGATCATTGACATGAGCTACTATATCCAGCTTATGCTCTGTTTTAGAACCATAGGGACAAGAGGTCATTTTAGAACCCTCCTATCTAAGTTTAAGTGTCTTTCATGTAAAGGATTCACCTTTTAGTTATTCAGGAAATTCTACCTCATAAAGTGACTCATTCATTCCCCCAAGGTTTCCGCATTGCCAGGGTTTTACTGCGCCAACTAGGAACACATCAATTCCTGGAGATTTTTCCCATTTTGTCATGGACTATAACTTGGAGGTAGTATTTTTGAGTTTTCAGTTATGTAGAACTCAAAATACTTTTGAGGAATTAATTCCCATATCGTTAGTCTTACTATTGATATGAAAAATGGACACTTTTGCAATTCTCCAGATTAATTATTGATTTCTTTTTTTTTTTTTGTTTGTTTGTTTTGTTTTTCAAGGTAGGGTCTCACTTAGCTCAGGCTGACCTGGAATTCACTATGGAGTCTCAGGGTGGTCTTGAACTCACAGTGATCCTCCTATCTCTGCCTCCCGAGTGCTGGCATTAAAAGCATGTGCCACCATGTCTGTCTGATTTCTTTTCTTAAAATTTTTTTTTTACTTATTTGTCAGAGAATGAGAGCAAGAAAGTGAGAGAGCAAGCATGCTAGAGCCTTCTGCTGCTTCAAACTCCAGGCACATGTGTCACTTTGTATATTTGGCCTTAGGTGGGTACTGGGGAATCGAATGTGGGGCTGTAAGGCTTTGCAAGCAAGCACCTTTACCACTGATCCATCTCTCCAGCTCTATTGATTTCTTTCTAATTTGCAATTTAGAGCCTGCCATATTGCAAATAACTTCTCTTTAGGACACTGAGACCATGTTATCTCTAGGTCCTAGGGTCTTTTGTTCCATTCTTTTCTCTTTTTTCTCATTCCCTTCTCCCCCCCCTTTTTAAAATTTATTTGTGCACGTGTGTGTCTGTGTGTGCGTGCACGTGCACCAGGGTTTCTTGCCTCTGCAAATGGATTCCTGTCTTGTTTTACATGGGTGGCTGGGGAATTGAATCCAGGATGGCAGGCTTTGCAAACAAGCCCACTGAGCCATCTCCCCAGCCTCCCGAACTTTCAGAAAGGTATTTGACCTCCACACGCATCAGTTTCTTCATCTGTAATGTGGGGATCAGGACAATGTGATCCCTTACATACTCTTACTTTCTGACCAGTCACTATATCTAGCCTCCTTCTTTGTTTTTTTTTTTTTTTTTGAGGTAGGGCCTCACTATGGCCCAGGCTGACCTGAAATTCACTATGTAGTCTCAGGGTGGCCTCGAACTCATGGCGATCCTCCTACCTCTGGCTCCTGAGTGCTGGGATTAAAGGCATGCGCCACCACGCCCGGCCTAGCCTCCTTCTTAATGAGTAGGTTTGGTGTCCTTTTCTGTTCTTGTCATTTTTAGCTTAGCAGAAGGGCTCATGGAGGAGAAGGGCTCACCTTTAGGCAAGCTAGTTATGTTTCCCCATCTATCTTTGGTATTTCTAGGCTTCAGTTTTCTCTTCTGAGAAATGAGGGACCAGGACTATCTGAGCTCTAAGAGACTCTGATTCTGACAGGGGTGGGTGCTCAGGGGTGGGGCTGGGTGGGAGAGCTCCGGGCGGTGTAACAGTTGACAGTTAAAGGACTTGCTTGCTGGACTCTCTGCTGACAGAGGACAAAGCATAGAAGTGTCTCTCAGAGAGGAGAAGAAAAGAGTGGCAGCTCTCAGTCAGCTTAGGGAAGACATCTGCTGTTTTCTGCGTAGGATGGTGTGACCATAGGTTTTGGACAGGGGACAAGCTCCGGAAGCGGGACCCATTTCCAGCGCTCCTGAGTCAGTTCCTTGTGGTTTGATTTAGTTTTTTCATCTGAAGTGTTGTGAAATCCCAGAGCTTCAGCCACACCCATGTCAGCTCTGAATACATTTATAGTACATTCTAATTCTAACTTTGGGGGTTATGGAGACCATTCTTACCTGTGAACTTGACAGCCCTGTTTCTGTCATCCTTGTGGAAGGGGCATTTGAGATGTGCTGTGGTGACCAGTCATCCTGGTTTTTCCTGGACTGTCCTTGTTTTAGCACTGCAAGTTCCATGTTCCAGTCCAAAACCAGGACAGGTGGCCTTTCTACCTAACTGTGCATCAGAGGGTGGCCAGCTTCCTCAGAGGGACCAAGGAGCCAGCAGGGCATAGGCTTCAGAATCACCCGTGGTACCTGATCAGTGGACCCGATTCAGTTGAACCTGAGAGGAGACTAGAGGGCATTTCATCAGCTCCCATGTGAGTCTTGCACAGATGGTTTACGTTCTTTGACAGACCTTGTACAAAGGGCTGTGGGGGAAATGGAGCCCGCTCTTGCCCCAAGGGGCTCATAACTCAGGCCAGAAGAGCCGGGCAGGGAACTGATCCTGATAACAGTAAAATGAAATGAAAGCTATGACATGAGCAGCAGCCAGTTTTTCCCCTCCTCCCACCCAAGTAATTCAGTGCTGACAAAGCTTGGCTTTGTTCATTATAGAGGGTGACTTGGTGTTTGCTGGCAGGGGCCCTGTAAGAGGGTGTGTTAATTACAAGAAGTGAGTGTCCACTCTAGTATCTACCAGGCTCTCTTGTCTCAGAGGCAACACCTCTTTACCATACCCTTGGGCCTCCCTGGTGAGGGGACCAGGAGGGACCATCTCCAGGGCCCATGGCAACTCTGACTCTCTGGCATGGGGTGAGGAAGTGGCCATGTTTTTTTTGAGGGACGGCAAGGCTGAGGTTTTTCTTTTATTTTTATTATTTATTTTCATTTGAGACAGAGAGACAGGGAGAGAGAGAAAGAGAATGGGCGCACCAGGGCCTCCAGCCACTGCAAATTAACTCCAGACACATGTGACACCTTGTGCATCTGCCTTATGCGGGACCTGGAGAATTGAACCTGAGTCCTTAGGCTTCCCAGGCAAGTGCCTTAATTGCTAAGCCATCTCTCCAGCCCCCTCTTTTCTTTTTTCATTGGCAGTTTTCATTTATATATATCATATTTTGATCATAATCCCTTCCCATTACCTTCTCCTATCCTCCCTCCCTCATTCCCAGTCCTCTTAACTCTTCTTCTTTTCAATTATCTGTCTTTTTTTCTTCCTTTCTCCACCATCAATGTTTGAATGTTGATGGGCCCAATGTTGTGCAGGTCTGATACAGGTAACCTTAGATGCTGTGAGGCCATGAATACAATGGCCACTTCATGTCTAGAAGAGCGTTTCAAAGCACTCTTCTCCATTCTTTGGCTCTTACAGTCTTTCTGCCCATCTTCCATAGTGTTCTCTGAGCCTTGAAGGGCATGATAAAAATGTCTCATTTAGAATTGAGCACTCAAGAGTCACTTATTCTCAGGACTTTGATGAGTTTTGAGTCTCTCTCTTTCTTTCTTTTGTTTTTTCGAGGTAGGGTCTCACTCTAGCCCAGGCTGATGTGGAATTCACTATGTAGTCTTAGGGTGACCTTGAACTCATGGCAATCCTACCTCTGCCTCAGAAGTGCTGGGATTAAAGGCGTGCACCACCACGCCTGGCAGAGTTTTGAGTCTCTTTAGTAGTCACTGTCAACTGCAAAAAGAAACTTCTCTGACCAAAGATAAGAGCAGCACTAATCTATGGGCACAAGCATACATATTTAGAGGGATTTTTTTTTTTTTGAGGTAGGGTCTCACTCTAGCCCAGGCTGACCTGGAATTCACTGTGTAGTTTTAGGCTGGCCTCAAACTCATGGCAGTCCTCCAACCTCTGCCCCCTGAATGCCGGGATTAAAGGCATGAGCCACCACACCCAGCTTAGAGGGCAATTTGATGGGCACAACATGTCCATTTAGTCAAACAACTGTAGTAACTCCCCTCCTAGAGCCTGTGACCTCCCCTTCCGTAGGTTTTTAACTCGATTTTCAGCACCAGGTATGAATTCCCTCCTGTGGAGCAGGCCTCAAATCCAATCGGAGAGCAGTTGGTCACCCCCATAACAGTCATGGCACTATGGCACTAGTGGGTGGCCACATTCTTTTCATTGGTGGCCAGAAGTCAGTTCTGTTGCTTGTGAACTAAGCCTTTTCCTAACGTGAATTAAAGAATTGGAATCCTCAAGGGCACTCAGGGGGATGCATTAGTGAGTCAATGAGAAGGCTCAGTCACTGGGACAAACAGCAGAAGTGTTTCTCAGAGAGAAGGGGAAAGGAATGATGGCTCCCGGAATCATCTGTATCATGTCCTCTGGGGGTTTACTTACCCACCCTCCCATCCTTGGTGTTTATTACATGCATATTCCTAGTTTCTCGGTGACCATCTCACAGGTCTGCAGAATGTCGCAGGAGGTTGATGGGTTCCTGGAGTAACAAGCCATCATTGGGTGTCCAGGGAGATCAGCCTGTCTTGATGGTATGGAGCCTCACTGTTGACTTCAGAGTATCCATAAGGCCCATCAGACAGTCTGAGAGCCTGCTCCCAGCAACACACCTTCTCCAGCAAGTTCCACCTGCCAAAATTGCCACCAGCTGGGGACAGGATATGAAGCTTAGTCACAAACATGTGGGGCTAGAGGGGATTTCCCTTTCAAGCCACCACAGGGGGTAACACTGTTCCATGTGTTGGGGGGCTTCAATGAGAGTTCAGCACAGTGCCTGGGGTATACTGAAGGGAAGCTTTGATTATTGATAGTGACAGGAACTGGCTAAGGCCAGCAATGTAGGTAGTATTAGTCAGTTAGGGCTGCCAAACAGAGTACCACAGACTTCAGGGCTTTAAACAAGAAAAATGTATTTCCTCATGGTTCTGGAGGCTAGAAGTGTAAGATTAGGGTGTCAGCAGGCCTGGTGTTTTCTGAGGCCTTTCTCCTGGGCTTGGAGGGGGGCTCCCCTTCTCACTGCTCTGTCCTTTCCAGTGCTGTGCATCCCTGATATCTGTGTGTCCAAGTTTCTCCTCCTCCACCTTTCCTTCTTCTCCTCCTCTTCCCCCTTCATCTTCGTATTTTCCTCCTCCTCTGTTCCTTTCTCGTTCTCTTTCCCTCATCCCCCTTTATCATCTAATTCTCTTCTGACCCTCCTTCCTACTCCTCTTTTCTCTACTCCCTCCTCCTTGCAAGGGCAGTCCTGAGATGTCTGCTTTTCTTGGAGTCTTTTCACCAATTTTAACATGACCCCCTCTTTTTTTTTAAAGGTAACATTTGGGACTAGGCTGGTAGCATAGCAAGACCCCATATTACAGAACACAGTAAGGAGCTCTGACCTTGACTGTGTCAGCATGGGCTGAGTGTCTGGGGCTTTGCTAGTTGCTCAGAATGCACAGCTGATAACTGATGCCCAGTCTGTAAGTCTAAAGAGCCCAAGGCTGGTGCCTGCGGGACCTCTCTGCTGCTAACTTCCTCTCTCTTTCCTTTTGGAGAAGGTGAGGAGGACATTCCAGGCAGGGGAGGCGCAAGAGTACAGGCTCAGGGTAGACTAATGCACACCATGTACAGCGAATGCTGGGCGGCACGGTGTGTCTGGAGGAGTTGTTTGCATGGAGGAGGAGGGTGGTGGTAAGACCTTTCTTTGGAGTGTAGCAAGCCACTGAGGATTTCTGTGTGGGGAAGACACATGAGTTAACGTTTGTTTCCTCCATCATCATCATTATCATCATCCTAATAGCAATTACAGTGACCAATACTGCACACAGCTTTTCTGTTAGGCACTAGGTCTACTGCTTTAACATGAGTCACCTCATTTAATTCCATCTTACAGATGAGGGCAAGGGACTTCATAAGCCCTTTCAGACAGCAGTTGGGATGAGACAGCTGTCCAAATGTAAAGCCCCAGTTGTTAACTGTTCTCCCTAAGCCTCAGTGTCTTCATCTCTGATATTAACCTCATAGGTTGTTTTATTAAATACATGTAAAACACTTGGCACAGTGCCCAGGGAACTATAAGAGGTCAATAAGGGTTAGTCACTGTTTTTTTTTTCCTGTTATTATCTGTTTTAGAGTGTCTTCTGGCATGCCAGGTGCTGGGAGGTACCTTTGAAAGCATATAGGTTGGCACCAGTAAACTAGGCTCATAAAGCCACCCACACCAGAGAAGGGTGCAGAAGAGGTGCCCTTTCAGCATCTGCTTGCACCCTCCCTGGTTGCCGTGGTTACTACTCTTTGTCACTGGGGCCTTTCCAGTTCAGGTCTGGGTGACCCTGTTCCCTCCTAGAACTTTCCACAGCTGCTTCCTGGAGGCTGCCCCCTTCATCCGTCTCTGGTTTCAGTTTTGCTGCCACTGAGCAGTCGTGGATGAACTAAGGGGCCAGAGGCCAGGAGTTTGCCAAGGGTCTTCAGAGGAGGACATATCAAGTCTAGAAGATTCTGGGCTTGGGAGTGGAGGAATATTTTTGATCTGGAACTGATAGGATGTGACAATTTAACACCATGAGGAGAAGAGAGAGGAAGAAGTGAAAGACATATTTTGGAGCGTGAAACGGCCCTCTTTGCTTTCCTTTGCAGTCAGTGGTTGGATCCACTGCTGAGACCCATCTCCAGGCTGCCAATTCCCATTTTCCTGGGCTACAGTCTTGAAGAATTAGCCTCCCCCTGCCTTTTCTGCTTGTTTTGCCTTTTGAGACAGGGTGTTGCTGTGTAGGCTGGCCAGGTCTGCCTTGAACTTGAGGCAATCCTCCTGCTCCAGTCTCCAAAGTGCTGGGTGGTAGATTTGCACCACTGTGTCAGATCTCCCTCTCAGCTCTGTGCTTGGCTGACTCCCAGGCATTTCAAGTTCAGCATTTCCAAAACAGATCTCAAAGTAGAGATCCAAAATCATTTACCTCTCCAACTCTTTTTAATTTTTTTTAAAGTTAAAAAATATTTTATTTATTTATTTATTTATTTATTGAGAGAGAGAGAAGGAAAGAGAGAGAAATGGGCACACCAGGGTTTCTAGCCACTGCCATCCAACTCCAGACACATGCGCCACCTTGTGCATCTGGCTTACATGGACTGGTGAATTGAACCTGGGTCCTTAGACTTTCCAGGCAAGCACCTTAACAGCTAAGCCATCTCTCCAGTCCTATTTTTTTAAGTTAAAATATTTTATTTATTTATTTGAGAGAGGCAGATAGAAAGAGAGAGAATGTAAAGTTGTGTTTATTTACGTGCATGCCTATACCAGAGCCTCTTGCCATTGCAAACAGAATATCAGATGCTTGTGCCGCTTTTTGGGTCCAGCTTGGGAATTGAGTCCAGGCCAACAGGCTTTGCAAGTAAGTGCCTTTAATCCACCATCTCACCAGCCGCCACTGTGTGTGGTGTGTATGCATGCATGTATGCATACTTGTATGTATGTGCAGATGCACGTTCACGTGTGCATATGTGCGGAGGCCAGGTGTCTTCCTCCATGGGTCCTCCTTGTTTGTTGAGACAGGGTCTCTCACTAGAGCTCACAGTGCGCTGATTCGGCTAGTCTAGCTAGCCACTTTGTCCTAGTGGTCCCCCCTCTTTCTCTCTTCTGAGTTCTGGGATTCCGGACAGACTGCCACACATGTCTGGCATTGGAGAGTGTGCTGGGAATCCGAATTCAGGTCCCTATGCTTGCACAGCAAGCACCTTGCCAACTGAGCCGCTTCCCCAGCCCCTCCTTCATTCTTGTTTTAATTTTTGTTTTTCGAGGTAGGGTCTCACTCTAGCCCAGGCTGATCTGGAGTCCACTCTGTATTCTCAGGGTAGCCTTGAACTCACAGCGATCCTCCTACCTCTGCCTCCCAAGGGCTGGGATTAAAGTCATGTGCCACGGCGCCTGGCTCCCTCCCTCACTCTTGAACGTGTTTCTCCATCTCCACGCATGATCACCTCCCCCCCGTGCTCCGGGACAGAAAGCATGTCCTCCACGCATTTCCCTTCTGCCCTCTGTTCCCGTCATGAGCAAGTCCCCTCACTGTAGGTCAGATCACCACCACCTCCCACCTGCATGACTGGTATTTTCTCCCACTTTCACTCCAGTTCCAGATTTCAGCCACAGGGATCTTTAGGGACACAAATCTGATCACTGACACTACTAATGACTGGCTTCCCATGGCTAATGAGGTTCTACACCATATCCCAGTGTCATCTAACATCTCTTCTGTCACCATTTCTCTTTAGTTTCACTGACATCCTTGCAGCCCCCATAATGTATCAGTGTCCTTCCTCAGGCCTTCCTCCTGAACCATTGTTCCCACTGTCTGGGATGCTCATTTTCATCCTTTAAACATCAGTCTGTGGGAAGAGGAAATGGCTCAGTGGTTAAGGCATTTGCTTGGAAAGCCTGTTATCCTGTGTTCAATTCCTTAGTAACCATGTAAAGCCAGATGTAAAAGGTGGCACATGTGTCTGGAACTTATTTGCAGTGGCAAGAGGCCCTGGTGCACCCATGTTCTCTCTTTTCTCATAAATAAATAAATAAATAAATAAATAAATATTAAAAACAACAACAGCCTAAATGTTCCACCTTAGCTTATTGCACACACTTAAGTAGGTTTAACACCCTCTTCAACATTTGTTTCATTTAGAATATACACCAATCACAATGTGAAAAAATGTATTAGCATATATTAATTATATAACATGGGTTTCAGTATGACATCTTCATACCAGTATATTATGTATTTTGATCATATATATCTCTGTTACCCTTTCTTGTCCCCCTCCCACTGAAGAGGAAGTGGCCCCTCCTTCCAACTAGTTACCTGCATTAATTGCTTTTTTTATTGCTGTGACCAAACACCTGGCAGAAAACAATGGAAGAAGAAAGGATTTATTCTGTCTTACAGTTTGAGGGGCTGTGGTTCATCATGGTGGGGAAGGCATGCAGTAAAAGTGGGAGGTGGCTGGTCACACGGAGTCCACAATCAGGAAGAAGAGAGTGATGAATAATGCTCAGTTCATTTTCTCTCTTCTATTCAGGCCAATGAAATGTGGCCATTTAGCCCACATTTATGGTGACCCTTCCCTACCTCAATTAATCTAGAAACTCTCTCCCAGATGTGCCAAGAGAGCTGTTTGTTTCCATGGTGATTCTAAATACCATTAAGTTGACAATTAAAAACAACTATTATATCCCTTTCTACTTTTATGCTTTTTTTTGGTGACCCAATGAGTCTAATTATGGTTTCTTATATGAGCATCAGTGAGGGATTATTTACAACAGTATGAACAATTTACCAGTGGCTACCACTGAAGAAAATGTCTCTGCTTCCCCAAGCAACCCATAACTACCAATAGACTCTCAGGGAGGGGTGGGGGCCCATGAGCCTCTCCTCCATTCATGACAGGTTTTTGCTGGGGCCCAGTCTTGTGCGGGTAACTATGGTTGCTGTGAGTTCATGAGCACAACAGCCATATCATGTCTATAAGATAGCAATCCAGAACACTCCATTCTTTCCTCTGGTTTCTACATTCTTTCTACCCTCCTAAGTGCCCCGAGCCTGGGACGAGATGATATAGATGTCCCATTGTGGTGGTTTGATTCATGTGTCTCCCATTAACTTAGATGTTCTGATTGCTAGGTTTCCAGCTGATGGAGATTTGGGAATTAACGCCTATTGGAGGCAGTGCATTGTTGGGGGTGGGCTTATGGGTATTATAGCCAGTGTCCCCTTTCTAGTGTTTGGCATACTCTCCTGTTCCTGTTGTCCACCTTATGTGGGCCAGGAAGTGATGTCCACCCTCTGCTCATGCCATTGTTTCCACCTGCCATGATGGAGCTTCCCCTCAAGTTTGTAAGCCAAAATAAATCCCTTTTTTCCCCAAAAGCTGCTGTTGGCTGGGTGATTTCTGGCAGCAATACAAACCTGACTGCAACAGTAATATTGGTACTGAGAGTGGTGTTGCTGCTAAACACCTGACTGTGTGGCTTTGGCCTTTTGGAGCTGATTTTCAAGAGGAATGTGGAAGGATTTGAAACCTTGGCCTAAGAGACGACTTGCAGTGCTGTAAGTACAGCTTGATGGGCTATTCTGTCAGAGTTGCAAGACCTGAATGCAATAAGAATGACGGACTGTGAGGTTTGGCATATGAGGGTGAGAAAGAGCTTTTTCTGGACTGGGCTAGAAGCAGTTTGTGAGAGGCTTGCTGTTATGCCTGTGTCTTGAGAAGTTGTTCAGGGTTGCTTTGCATAGAAACAGACTGGTGTGAGCAGAGGGATATGGCACAGAAAAAAAATGAAATCTTTGGGTGAACTGCTGCCCATTCAGCTGCAACTGAGAGACTACAACCTTTGAGATTGGGTCAGCTGACCTGCAATGAGGCAACAGGAAGAATGTAGACTCTTTTGAAGGGGCCTGAGTGCTCAAGGAGTGTCCTGTTCTTCAAAGTCTGCTTTATTCCCCCCTGGATTAGCAAATTGGCACCCTACCTGGTATTGTGGAGTATAAGAAATGCAGGAAAGACAGGGTCACTGAGTTTGCAACACGGTCTTGTGTTTTGGAAACGGCCATGGGCAGTGTGAAGCAGGTTTGCTGGATGCCTGCATGGAGACCCCATGGAGCCATGAGGATGAACCGTGGGTTGCAGTGGAGACCCAGTGGAGATGCCGGGACCACAAGATGGCTGCTAAGGAGAGCTGCCAGCCCTGGATGAAGTTTTCCAGGACTGGGAGTAGCCTAGCTGGAGGGGTAGAATTGGAACTCCAGAGACTTTTTGCTGGTTAGAAGTATTGGACTTGGAGATTTGTCACTGACTAGAGTTGTCGGACTTGAAGCTGCAGAGTTTGATGTTTGCCCTGGTATTTTAAACCTTGTATTGGTTGAGTATTTCTTTGCTATGCCCAATGCCATTTTTTACAGTGTGAATGTTTATTCTGTGCCATTATGGGTTTTGAGGGGATTTTTTTTGGTATTATGGCTCAGCTAAAAGACCTTGGATTATGGGGATGTTTGAACATTATTAGGACTGATAAAAACTATTGGGACTTTTAAAATTGGACTGAATGAATTGTGTTTTATATCATGTGTGGATATCAGTTTATGGGGGCCAGGGGTGGAATGTGATGGTTTGATTCAGGTGTTCTCCCCCTAAACTTAGGTGTTCTGAATGCTAGGTTCCCAGCTGATGGAGATTTGGGAATTAATGCCTCCTAGAGTCAGTGTATTGTTGGGGACAGGTTTATGGGTGTTATAACCAGTTTCTCCATGCCAGTGTTTGGCACACTCTCCTGTTGCTATTGTCCATTTTATGTTGGCCAGGGTGTGATGTCCATTGTTTTCGCCTGTCATGATAGAGCTTCCCCTCTAGTCTGTAAGCCAAAATAAATCCCCCCCTTTTTTTTGTTTTCCAAAAGCTGCTCTTGGCTGGGTGATTTCTGGCAGCAATGTGAACCTGACTGCAACACCCATTTAAGGCTGAGCATTCAATGGTCAATCTCAGCACTTTGACCAGTTATGAGTCTCTGCAGTAACCACTGCCCATTGCAAAAAGAAGCTTCTCTGGCCTCATCTAAGAGCATTGTTAGTCTATGGGCATAAGCGTAAATATTTAGAAGAAAATTTAATAGACACAACATGTCAATTTAGTAAAACAATAGTAGTAGCTTCTCCGCTAGGGCCTGCGACCTCTCCAGGCATGGGCTTTTGGCCAGGTTACGGTACTAGGCATGAGTTCTGTCCAGTGGAGCGGTCTTCAAATTCAATCAGAAAGTGGTTGGTTTACCCCACAACAGCCATGCCGCTATTGAACCAGTGGGTATATCTTGCCTGGTAGGTAAGAAGTATGGGGCATAGGGCACACAACTGAGTAAGACTATAGATAACTCTCCCCCTAGCTGCCTGCATAGCACCTTATTATGAAAGCTATCCAGCCATTCCAGCTTAATTTCTCTATGTCCTACAACTAAAGCATGTGGTGTCTTCAGCAATAGGGTCTCATCATCTGGTTCTGGTGAGCAGCCAATAGCAGTGGCAGTAGTTTATGTTGCTTTGGGGGCCACAGGGGCCTCCACAGCTGACAACTCATAAAGCGGTAGCTCTGGCACTGGGAGGACTATCGCTGCTCATTTAATAACCCATGGCTTCTGGGAGCAGCTTTATCTACCCATGCAGGATACCTTCATTCAAACTCTTTTTAAAAACTTTTATTTCTTAGTTAGGTGCAAAATTTCTGCTTTCTGTATAGCTCTTTAGACTTTTTTTTTGGGGGGGGGAGGTTTCAAGGTAGGGTCTTGCTGTAGCCCAAGTTGACCTGGAATTCACTATGTAGTCTTAGGCTATCCTCGAACTCACAGTGATCCTACTACCTCTGCCTCCCCAGTGCTGGCATTAAAGGTGTGCGCCACCACACCTGGCTCCTTATGGCTTTATCATTTATTTATTTTGTTTTACAAGGTAGGATCTCATTGCAGCCCAGGCTGACCTGGAATCCACTATGTAGTCTCAGGCTGGCCTTGAATTCATGGCGATCCTCCTACCTCTGCTTCCGAGATGCTGGGACTAAAGGTGTGTGCCACCATGCCCGGCATGCCTTTTGAACATCCTTCACAAGGTGAAACTCTGTTTATCTTCTTGGTTTTCTCCCAACTAGAGTGTCAACTCCTTGAGGCCAACTTGGCATATAGGAAGTGCCAATGGCATTTGTTGGGTTAATGAGCAGCAGACGTTGAGGGGGTGAATCTCAGGAGCACACAGGACTAGCAGAGCACTGATTTCAAGAGGTGAACAGAGGGGCTGACCCCCAGGGACAGAAGAGTTGTGTCAGTCACCAAGAGAGGGGTAATACGATGGGTTACATTTGGCTGCAAGTAACAGCAAACCTGTACAGTGAAGTTTGTACAGTGGGGTTAGGTAAAAGGGGCTATTTTTTTTTTTTCTCATGGTCTATGGCTATCCATTTGCAAAGCTCAGTATCAATGTCACTGAAGTCCCCTCAGCCTTCCTTCAGCTTTGAGCAGCACTTCCTCACATGAGAGTCTGAAGGTGGGAATCAGCAGACAGCACAGAACAGACATGCCCCTCACTTCCTTCTTACTAGTGGGATGCAGGTGATGGTGGTGGATGGGTTATCCTTAGGTCCAGGAAATCACTCCCAATTTCTCATTGGTAAGAAGGGATGCGTATCTGAGCTTGGGTCAGGGACTGTATTTGTCCCAAAGAATCACTTTCTTGTCCTTAGCCAAAAAGGATTCTGCTTTCCAAGGAGAAGGGCTTGGTAGTAGTGAACAGTGCTTGCCATATGCACACTTCACCAGGGAGAGTTTCCCCTGGGCTGAGTCAGGGAGATGAAGTGGGATGGAGGCTGAGAAGCAGCCTCATGACCTGATGCTTGTGAACCTATTTGTGGCCTTTGAGAAGGCAGCTCCCTAGACCTATTGGGTTTCACTGCAGATACAGGGACTTTGGAACTGGAGGTTCAGGAGATGAAGGTGGACTTGTATTTTTATTTATTTATTTATTTATTCAAGGCAAGACCAACAGACTGGCTTTTTTTTTTTTTTTTTTTTTTTTTTAATGTGTGAGAGGGAGAGAGAGAGGGAGAGAACAGGCATACCAGGGCCTCCAGCCACTGCTATTGAACTCCAGACACGTGCGCCACCTTGTGTACATGTGCGACCTTCTGTGCTTGCTTTACCTTGTGTGTTTGGCTTACGTGGGACCTGAAGAGTCGAACATGGGTCCTTAGGCTTCACAGGCAAGTGCCTTAGCTGCTAAGCCATCTCTCCATCCCAAAGTTGACTTTTTAATTTTATTTTTATTTATTTGAGAAAGATAGAAAGAGAGGGAGGGAGAGAGAGAGAGAGAGAGACGGAGAGAGAGAGAGAGAGAGAGAGAGAGAGAGAGAGAGAGAATGGGTACACTGGGACCTCCAGCCACTACAAATGAACTCCAGACGCATGTGCCACCTTGCACATATGGCTTATGTGGGTCCTGGGGAATCAAACATGGATCCTTTGGCTATGCAGGCAAGTGCCTTAACCACTAATCCATCTCTCCAGCCCTGAAGTTGACTTTTAAAGGTAAGAGAGGAGGGAAGACAATCCCTGGGTGTAGGAGGTAGACATAGGAAGACTTTTTGGTTTGGAGCTGACTTGAAGATGTTTATAGGCTGAGAAATGAGTCAGCAGGAGAGAGGGGAAGTGTTTTTAAGTAAGATGGGCTAGTTGATACTCATGCTTTGAAAAGGACACAGAGATAAGCTCAAGTGCAGAGTCACTGGACCTAGTGAGAAGACTCTCCTGAGAAGACTCTGACACCCTGTAGACGGTTGGGTAGGGCGGCTGGGTGGTGACACAACGTCCCACATCTTTCATGTGGAAATAGGCTGGGGAGATATTTCAGTGGGTAAGAGCACTTGCTGAGTTCAATTTCCAGTACCAGTGTAGAAAGCTAGGCATGGCCACACGTGCTTATAACCCCAATGCTGAGGGGGAAGGAGAACGGGGCTCTCTGGTTAGCCAGTCTGGCTGAAAAATGGCAGCTTCAGGTTCAGTGAGAGACTGTTTCAAGGAAATAAGGTAGAAGAGTGATAGAGAACACCCAACATTCTCCTCTCTTCCCTGTTACAGTCATGGAGTATGCTAGATGCCCGTAGGGAATCATCAAATACCTTCGTGCCGCCTCCTCTACTCCCTGGGGGATCCTGGCCTCTCTGTGCACCCTGGATGCACAGGATGGTGCTTTTTTTTTGTCACCATTACGCTTGGTCCCTTACGTTTGGCATCTATTCCCCTTTGTTTTGGGAAATGATGGCATGGGGCCCAGCTAGTAGGACTGAGAGCCAAATCTTTCTCCTCTATTTATTCAGATGGTAGCTATGGCTGCAGCAAAAAGCAAACAGAAGTTTGACTAGATATATGAGCTCAATATCCCACAACATTTAAAGCTGGTGTCTACTTACGTAGGAGGCATAAAACACAACATTATGTTAAAATGAATAATGGCCCTGGCATGAAAAAAAGAAGCGCATTTTTAAGAAAAAGTTCTTAGCAGGAATGTTCAGATACTACAGCATACTGACCAAGGCGAGCTCCGTGCGTTCTCTTGTTAGCTGCTCCACGTCTGGGTCATTGCCATCTCCTGGCTCAGAAGAGCTCAGTTCACAGGAGACGTTTTCTCCCAGGTCACCCTTTTCACCTGGTACATGGGGTAGGACTTAGAGCCCAGGAGGGCTCTGTGTATGCCTCTGCTATTGTTGGGGGATGGTTGATATTGAGAACCAGTGAGGAGCAAGGTCCCCTGGGTGCCATCAAACTGCTCTGATCAGCTGTGTCTGACTTTAGCCCGGGCCACTCGGATTCTGCTGCATCACCTGTAACGTGGGACTCTAAACAAAAATGTTTACAGATGTGCCTGTGCTCTTGAACCACCACATCTGCCCAGATGCAATCAGTCAGTCACCAACATGGAGTGCCTGAAACTTGTCCACGATGTATCTCATGGAAAATAAGCCTTAGGTCAGCACCTAGCTAGAGAAGGGACAGGGACACTGTGGAAATAAATAGAGAACATCCGAGGCCTTTGGGCTAGCCTTTTGCTGCGCTGGGAGGAGTGTTTCTGTCAGCCAGCTCTGCTTAGCCCTTGGCAGCCAAAGCAGGGAGGAAGGAGAATCTGGTATTCACTGTGTGGTTGTTTCTCATTTCCTTCTGCTTTCGAGATCTTCTTTTAAGAGAACAATGGCCCAATAGTGGGGCTTGGCTTCCTTGGCACCCACCCAGCCTCGAAGAAGACCTGGCATCCGCGAACATACAATGGATGGCACTTGCAGGGCAGATGGTGCTTAACATGCTTTAAACACTGCCAGTGGCAGTGCAGTGTGGGCATAACCTAAGCCCCAGTTGGTAGAACAAGTCCCCCCACGAGCCACCTGCCCTATGCTATCCGAGCCTGTCCTCCATCTCATCTATAGGCATTATTTTAAGCTTTCCCCACACCACCAGGGCCCTGAGGACTCAGGTGGTTTAAGAGGGACACAGAGCCACGTGACTCCCTGTAGCACCTAGATCTGGAGCCAAGAGGCCACTTTGTGCCTGCATGACCCCAGCGTCAGGGGAACAGTGGTGGCTCATGAGAACAGCTTTCTGGTTAGTTCAGATCAAGGACCGTGCCTGGGTGGGGGGATGTCCTGCACTGGGTTAACATTTCCACAGCCAGAGTCTTGAAGGCCTGCTGGGAGCAGAAGGCCCAGGGCTGATGTGTCTGCGGAATGGGGCGGGGTCTCCTCCTTTCTTGCTGTCCTCATACCGAACATCTATCAGTCTTTCATCACCAGATTAAAGAGTAGCTTCAAGAGCGAGGAACTAGCGGGGCATGGTGGCACACGCCTTTAATCCCAGCACTTGGGAGGCTGAGGTAGGATTGCCGTGAGTTCGAGGCCACCTGAGACTACATAGTGAATTCCAGGTCAGCCTGAGCTAGAGTGAAACCCTACCTTGAAAACAAACAAACAAACAAAAAGACGAGGAACTGATATATAAAAAGGAATAAGAGAATCAAAAGGGATGTGTGATTGTGATCTTCAGGCTGTAGGGTTGTATCAGGAAAGACGTTATGAGGATGGTAGGTGAGGAAGTGAGGAGTGACTCAGGCTGGAAGGCCTATAGCAGGGGTCAGTCATCTTTTAGACATGATACTGGTTGGGTATGGAGACTCATGCCTGTAATCCCAGTATTTGGGAAGCTGAGGCGGGAGAATTGCCCATGATTTCTGGCAAACCTGGGCTACATAGGGAGCTGCAGGCCGGTCTGAGCTTTCAGAGTTAGGCCTTGTCTCAGAAATAAACAAAAATAATAGCCAGGCATGGTGGCACATGCCTTTAATCCCAGTACTTGAGAGGCTGAAGTAGGAGGATTGCACTGAGGCTACCTAGTGAATTCCAGGTTAGCCTGGACTAGAGCAAGACCCTACCTCAAAACAAACAAACAAACAAACAAACAAACAAACAAACAAACAAACAAACAAACAATGTCTTCCAGGGATAACTCCCCAGGCTTCCTGTCAGCATCTCTAACATGGCAAAATTACACTGGCTCCTTCTGCGGGCTCAGTGAGGGTGAGTTGAACTCATGTATCTAAAAAGTACTTAGACCCAAGTTTAGTGCACACTGAGGGCTTAACTAATGTTCACATCCTCTTGAAAGGTGTGCTAGTCTGTTTCTGTTGTTATAACAAGATATATGAGGCTGGGTAAGTAGTAAAGAGCAGAAGTTCATTTGGCCTTATGGTTCTGAAGGCTGGGAAGGTGTCTGCATCTGCCCAGTCTCTGGTCAGGGCCGTGTGCTGTGTCATATCATGGGAAGGCGGGGAGTGGGCTTGTGAGAAAGAAGCGTGTGTGCAAGAGAGACCCACTCCTGACGCAAGTCCTTTCCTGAGAACCAACTTACTTCCACGACTCAATCCACCTGAGAAAACTCTCTCTCCTCCTCCTCCTCATGTAGCTCAGGTTAGCCTGGAACTTGTGATCCTTGTACCTTTGCCTCCCACGTGCTTGGATTACCACATTCAGCTCTAACCCAGTCTCTAGAGAAGACATTAATCCAATTTTTGAATATGGTATCCCCCATGACCTAATCATGTCCAACCTGCCCTCTCCTTTTTCTTTTTTTATTTTTAAGAGAGGGAGGGGGGAGGGAGAGAGAATGAGAATGAGTATGGGTGTGCCAGGGCCTCTTGCTGCTGCAAATGAATTCCAGAGACATGAGCCACTCTGTGCATCTGGATTTACATTGGTACTTGGGAACTGAACTTGGGCCAGCAGGCTTTGCAAGCAAGTGCCCATTTTTCTAACCTGAGGCCTTATATTTTTAAAGATCCCACCATGTTTTAAAACTATGAGTTTGGGAACCAAGCTTACAGCACATGAACCTTTGAGGGAACGAACAATGGCAAGAGGTTCTGGCTGAGGCTGTTACTGCCCTGAGGAATCTTATCATCTCCTTTGACGGAAGAAGGACCAGTGCAGTCACTGTCTCCAGGCTCCCTCCCACTCTCTTGTCCTCTATTGTCTTCATTGGGACAGGTGTGGCCAGGTGACATGACCATCTTTTCCCTCATGATTATAGGTTTGAACTAAGATGTGGTCATGGTGTGAGTCACAAAATATCCCTGATGTAATTAGTGGTCACTTTTGTCCACTTGAGGCTCGGGCATGGGCTTCTAGGGATGGACTCTGGCACGTATGTGCTGGGGCCTTATTGGATCTGGGCCTGTTGCTTGCTCTGGTTTCTGGAACGGGAGGCAGGTTTGGAGGGAGCTGTGTGTAGCAATACCAGCTTCCAGCGGGACTGGAAATTCTGCTGCAGGCCCTGGAATTTTGACTTCCTGTTTGGCCTGGCACTTGGTCCCCCACATTTTCAGCTCTGACACATCCTCTCCCGCCCATCTCAGGATCCGTTTCCTCATCTCTAAAATGAGGGGGTTGCATTAGATCATATCTTAGACCCCTTTAAGTTTGAAAAATCGATGATTCTGCTGCTTAACCACCCACTCATTTTTCCTTCAGGCCCTTTGATGCATAGTGAAGAGTAAGAGGCAGGAAAGAGAAGTAAGGAAAGCTGTGTGTCCTATAGGTCCCCCACCAGAAAAAAAAAAAAAAAAGAATGGTCTATTGAGGTCGAGAAACTGTTTTAGGGAATGAAACACACTGGAAGAAAAGATTTACAAAGCAAATTCAGGCTAGGGTGATGGCTTGTGGGTAAAGCGCTTGCTGAGCAGGCGTGGAGACCTGAGTTTGGATCCCCAGCACCCATGTAAGATGTGCAGTGAGCCGGGCGTGGTGGCGCACACCTTTAATCCCAGCACTCGGGAGGCAGAGGTAGGAGGATCGCCATGAGTTGGAGGCCACCCTGAGACTCCATAGTGAATTCCAGGTCAGCCTGGGCTAGAGTGAGACCCTACCTCAAAATAAATAAATAATAAATAAATAAATAAATAAGGAGTGAGATGGCACACATCTGTAATTCCAGCTCTGAGGAAGAGGAGACAGGGCCTTACTGATTGGTTCAACTAGCCAAATCGATTACTTCTAGGTTTAGCAAGAAGCCTTGTCTCAAAGAAGAAGGTGAAGAGTGACTGGGGAAGACCCTCACCCCCAATGTCCACATCTGACCTCCATATGCATGTGTATACACGTGGGCGTGCACACACACAGACACATGCACGAAGGGCAAATGTATAAGTCCTCGACAAACAACAAATGGTCAGACGAATGACGACAAAAGGGGATGTCAGGGAGGAAACGGGACGCGCAGCGCAGGGTTTATGAAAGGATGTGCTGGCAAAGCGGTCCCAGCTGGGGTGAGCGTGGTTTGAGCTTTGGGCTTCCGGGCAAACCAGTGCTGAGGGTTGCTGCAGTTTGAATGCTGAATTCACCCCACAGGCTTGGTCCCCAGGGTGCTTCTGTGCAGGGTGATGGAACCTTTCTTTAGGAGATGGAGCCTGGTAAGAGGGCTTTAGCTCATTGGGGCGTATCCTCAAAGAAGTTGTGGGATCTTAGCTGCCCCCGTCCCTTTCTCTGCTTCCTGGTCACAAACTGAGCACTTTGCTTCACTCACCATGTATTCCCTTCCCTGGACGGCCTGTCCCGTCTGGGCCTGGCCCTCTCAAGTCATGACTCCCAATAAATCTCTGCATAGTGAGCTATCTGAGTTACTTCTTGTAGTAAACAGAAAAATCACCAGCACAGAGGAATAAGGACGCGCTTTCCTTCTTCCTGGTTGCTTTACTGTGGTAGATATCAGCCCCCCTGTCAGGAGCATCTTCTATGGAATTTCAGCAATGTTGACATGTTGGCAGTGATGACTGTGATCCCACATGACAACTTGGCATAACTGGCTGGACAAGCCAGTGACTCAGACAGTCATTTCCATAGGAGCACTACCACAAGAGCCGGTCACAGTTAGTTTCTCTATGCAACTTGCTTTTCATAGAAATAACAAACCATTTATCTCCCTCTCTGGAGAAAGATGCCATATAAAGCAAGAGTAAGAAAAATAAACCTGGATGCTGGAGAGATGGCTCAGTTGGGAAGGCGGATGTGAGTTTGGGTTTCTAGCATTCACATGGTGATACATCCCTTTAACCCCAGTGCTTGGGAGGTGGAGACAGAAGGACTTCTTGAGCATACTGACCAGCCAGCCTGGCCCAAGTGATGAGCCCTAGGTTCAGTGTGAGACCTTGTCTCAAAATATAAGCCGGATGGATTGCTCAACAGTTAAGGTGCTTGCCTGCAAAGTCTGACAACCCAAGTTTGATTCTCCAGTACCCATGTAAAGCCAGATGCACAAAGTGGCATGTGCATCTCAAATTTGTTTGCAGTGGCTGGAGGCCCTTGTGTGCTCATTCTCTCTGTCTGCCTCTCTTCTTTCTCTCTCTCTCTGCTTGCAAATAAATAAATAAATATTTAAAAATATATGAGGTGGAGAGTGGCCTGAACATACATGTGCACCCTCCATGTGTACACACATGTGAGCATGCACACACATACATGTGTGCAAAAAAAAAAAAAAAAAAAAAGGAGAAGTAAACCAGCGGGGCATGGTGTTTTGTCTGTAAACCCAGCTATTTAGGAGACTGAGATGGAAAGTTAAAAATTAGAAGTCAGCCCTAGCAATTTAGTGAGACGCTGTTTCAAAAATGAAAAGGGCTGGGGACGTAGCACATTGTACTTGAGTACTAGAGCACTGCCCAGCACGTGCACAGCTCTAAGTTCTATTCCCTGTGGCCTCCCCTCCTTTCCTTCCCCTCCCTCCCTCATTCCCTTCTTTCCTTCCTTCCCTACCTCCCTCCTTTTCTCATTTCCTCGCTCCCTCGCTTACTCCCTTCATCCTTCCCTCCCTTCCTTCCATTGAACCCAGGACTCCGAATATGCCAGGCAAGTGTTCTGCCACTAAGCTACATCCAGAACCCATGAAAAGAAGTTCCTAACAGCTACAACTAGAGGTGGCTAATCTCTTCCTGCTCCTTACCTTCGTCTGCTATTTGGATGTTCCTGAGAACACGATGTCCTCTTCTGCTCTTGGACTTGTACAGGGCACCCAGAGGACACCCGCTGGCTTCCCACAGCTTCCGTTCCACCTTAGCTACATGGAAACCACACAAGGGGAGGCAGGTCCAGACCCAAACAGAACCAACAGTGCCACTTTCCAATACCTTCTGCTAAGTGCAAGTTTGTTTTGTGGTTCTGCCGAAGGTGGTGAGGGGGAGACCCTTTCTCCAGCCTGCGCAGAGTGAACAGACTCCTGATTTGATGGAGAGATGCAGATAGCGGTTCACATAAAAATGCCTTTATTGTTGTTTTACAGGGCTGTAGCAGTGGCCAGGAAGAAAACCGCCCCCCTCTGAAGGTTGTTTTTGTGACTGTTCCTTGGAGTATTGTTCTAAAAATGGGAAATTGCATGTGGCCATGCCAAAGGAAACAAGCACCTACGGTTGAAGAGACACCTTCGAGGCGGCGTTTAGAACGCGCGCTTACAGGCGCCTCTTCCGCGGCCTCGCGGCCCTTCGCTTGGTGCGCTTCTTTGCTTTCAAGGGGATGGGGTATGGACTTACATTTGCAACTAAGGTGTGCTTTGGCAGCTGTGGGGTGCAGGTGATTATCCACTTCTTTATCCAATAAACATTTATCAAGCATTCATTCTGTCTACTTTGTGTGTGTGTGTGTGTGTGTGTGCGCGCGCGCGTGCACTCTGTGTGCAGATATGTAGAGGCCAGAGAAGGGCATGGTGTGTCCTCCTGCATGGTTCTTCCATCTTATTTCCTTGAGACAGGGTCTTTAACAGAAGCTGGAACTCACTATTTCTTTTTCTAGTTATACTGGATGACCATCAAGCCCCAGGGATCCTCCTGTCTCTACCCTGCTCGGTGATGGGGTCACGGGCACGCATGGCTGCACCAGCTTTCACGTGGGTGCTGGGGATCAAACTCAGACCCTCATGATTGCACAGCCAGTGTTCTTACCTACTGAGCCACCTCTCCAGTCCAAGTTTTGCTTTTTTGAGGTAGGGTCTCACTTTGTAACCCAAGGTTGCCTAAAACTTGAGACCCTACTGCCTCACCCTTAAGAGGCTGAAATTACAGGCATGTAGCAGCACACCTTGCTAGCTCTGGTGGGAATGAACCTTTCCTTCTTGGGCTTGTTAAAATCCCTGAGAGGACTGGCTATAGGCAAGCAGCTTGCTTGTCACTTTTTTTTTTTTTTTTTTTTTTTTTATGAGGTAGGGTCTCACCCTAGCCCAGGCTGACCTGGAATTCACTATGGAGTCTCAGGGTGGCCTCGAACTCATGGCGATCCTCCTACCTCTGCCTCCTGAGTGCTGGGATTAAAGGTGTGCACCACCACACCTGGCTTTTTTTTTTTTTTTCTTTTTTGAGGTAAGGCCTTAATCTAGCCCAGGCTAGATTCACTATGTAGTCTCAGCATGGCCTCAAACTCACTCCTCTTACCTCTGCCTCCTGGGTGCTGGAATTAAGGGTGCGCATCACCATGCCCAGCCCTCTTTTTCTTCTTGAGTAGTTTAAGATAATAGGCAGAATTTTTAACATGTCAATCTATACATTACTCTAGACATAGCATTTTCCCCAAGTATCCTATTACTAGGATGTTCTCGGGAGGCAGGGATAGAAAAATCAAAGATAACTTTTGGTTATGCTTATGATAATGCTTGACATTTATCTACTTTGATATAATTGCAAAATAATCGGGCCTTGAAATTTATCAAGCATGAAATAAGTCCATTTCGGATGGATTTGTGGTTTAAGAAGCATCCATTTTTGTAATCTGATTTCATTGTCATCCTGAAACAAGAAAGAGGCTGAAGACAACAGAGCTTGATGAATTTAGAACTTTTTGGAATTTTGATTAAAACTGTTGCCATGCTATACACAAATTCCTTAAATGGGTGGGGGGTATGTGCAATGGGAGGGGTGATATCTTTGGGGACCAGGGTCTTCTGTCTGAAATCACTTTGTTATTGATGTGGTCTTATCTAGAAGTAGACAGATGGGATTAAAAAAAAGAGTCTAATTTGCTGTCATAGTGTTCACTTTAGGTGTAACCTCTTCATGAGAGGGCCAGCAGAAAGATCTCGTAGGTATGGCTCTGTGGGTAAAGTGCTTGCTATCCAAGCATGTGGACCCAAGTTCGGATCCCCAGCACTCATGTAAAAGCTGGGTGGGCCTGGTTGGCTAGTTTTGTGGCATTGCCTAGCTCTAGGCTCAGTGAGAAACCTTGTCTCAAACAAAAAAGTAGAATCATGCCAGTATGATTAATAATATCAATAATCACAGTTGAGTGATTTGTTTTCTTTTTGCTTAACTGGATTTTCTATATTTAATTTTTTTTTTGTTCTGTTTTTCAAGGTAGGGTCTCACTCTAGCCCAGGCTGACCTGGAATTTACTATGTAGTCTCAGGCTGGCCTCGGACTGACGGTGATCCTCCTACCTCTAGGATTAAAGGCGTGTGCCACCATGCTTGGCTGATTTTCTATATTTTCTATATTTTCTACAGCGAGTGGCAAGATACAAAATGTGGGTCAGACCTTCATGCAGCAATCAATACTAGCAAATGTGTCCAGTGAGATGGATGCAGGGCAGTGTGGAGTGCAGATAAGGAGCCAAGGAGGCCCATGGCCACTGATCCTCTAGGCACAAGGACTAGGGTATGGAGCGCATCTAAGAAGAGCCCAAAGATGTATCTGGAAGGAACCTTTTTATGGTAGCCAGATTTAGCAAACCAAAATATAGGATGTGGGCTAGGGAGATGTCTCAGTTGATAAAACGCTTGCCATGAAAGCATGAGGACCAGCAGTTTAGATCCCAGCACCCACGTTCAAGGATGATAGGGTGGCTCATGTCTGTAATCCCAGCAAGCCTACAGTGACATGGGAGACAGAGACAGGAGAATTAGAAATATTCAGGCCAATGAGCTTGGCAAAAGAAGCAATGAACAACAAAAGAATCCTGCCTCAAACAAGGTGGAAGGCAAGGACCTATAACCTCTACCCTCCACATGTGTTTTATAGCACTCACACTCACACACACCCATCATACACACATACACCATACTCACGTGCATACACATACAAAATATAAAAGAAGATATCTGGTTGGGGGCTGGAGAGATGTCTTAGTGGTTAAGGCACTTGACTGCAAAGCCTAAGGACCCAGCTTCAATTCCCCAGTACTCATGTAAACCAGATCACAAGGTGGTGCATGTGTCTGGAGTTCATTTGCAGTGGCTAAAGGCCCTGCTGCATCCATTCTCTTTCTCTCTTAAACAAATGAATAAATAAGTAAGGTGGAGAGTGTTTGAGGAAGATACTCAACACTGGCCTTTGCCTTCCACATGCACACAAACAAACCCATATACATATATATGCCACAAAATAACTAACTAAATAAAACATATCTGGGTAGATGTGAATTTTTTGATAACTTGTGAACTACTCTTTAGTGTAGCTATGTCCTGAGTATTTCACAGGTCATAAAGCTGGATATTGGTTCTTCAGGGTTCCCTGTGGAGGGCAAGTCAGTGGGAACTGTTTGTGCAAAGGAATGAGGTATGAATAGCATGGATTTTGTTGTTGGCTTCAAATATTAACATGTAGGCCTCATTGAAACTTGACCAGCCTAATTTAGGGGGCAGTCTTATTTTCAAACTTGTCCTGTACCCTTAAAGTCAAAATCATATGGGAGGAGCATCAGGAGGCAGGGCTGTCCCCAGAAACCCCTTCCCTGGGTTTCTCATAGGAGACTGGGAGCAAAGTGGGATTTTTAAACAAAAGCATTAAAATACTGTTTGATTTTTGGCAATAGTGGAAGAATGTTCTAGAAGGGGCAAGACTGAATTTTCAGAGTCCCTTTAGGAGGCCGATTCATTACCCCTCTAAGATGTCCATGTCCTAATCCTCAGAACTTGTGAGTATGTTACCTTCTTGGCAAAGGGACAACAATACTGCAGACTGAGGCTGCCCATAAGCTGGCTTTGAGATGGGGGAGATCATTCTGGACCTTCTGAGTGGGAACAATGGACTCTCAGGGCAGAGGCCCAGGTCAGAATTTGACAGATTTGTAAGGAGCCAGGAGCCAAGGAATGAGGGCGGTCTCCCCAACATTCTCCCCTAGGGCCTTCCGAAGGAATGTGGCCTGCACACACCTTGCTCTTTAATTAGCGTGTTTGTGTTTTGAGGTGGAGTCTTACTCTGTACTCCAGGCTGTCCTTGGATTCCCAGCAGTCCTCTTGCCTTCGCTTCTCAACTGCTGAGATGATCTGGTATGAGCCATTAGGCCTGTGCTACCTACAGCTTGATCTTTAGCCCAGTGAGATCCACTTTGGACTTTTGGCTTTCCAAACTGCAAGATAATACACTTTTATTTTTAAAGATTATTTATTTGCTGTGTGTGTTGTTTGTGTGTGTGTGCATGTATGCTAGTGCAGGTACACACATGAGTGGAGGTCAGAGACAACTTTTGGGTCAGTCATCATTAAAAATATTTTATTTATTATTATCATTTATTTATTATTGATAGAAAAAGAGGGAGAGAGAGAGAAAGAGAGAGAAAGAGAGAGAGAGAGAGAGAAAGAGAGAGGGAGAGAGAGAGAGGGAGAGAAGGGCGTGCCAGGGCCTCCAGCCACCGCAAATGAACTCCAGACATGTGCGCCCCCTTGTGCATCTGGCTAACATGGGTCCTGAGGAATTGAACCTGGGTCCTTTGGCTTCGCAGGCAAATGCCTTAACTGCTAAGCCATCCCTCCAGGCCAGTCATCATTTTGAGGAAGAGTCTCTCACCATTGTTCTCCATTTATGAGCTTTGGGGAAATTCTCCTGTCTCTGCCTCCCTTCTTGCCATAGACACACTGGGATTGCAGAGGCTCATCACAGCTTCTGGCTCTTATGGAGGGCCTGGGGATCTGAACTCAGACACTCAGAATTGTGCAGCAAGCATCTTACCCACTGAGCCATCTCCACAGTCCACACTTGTAATTTATTTGTTTATTTGAGAGAGAGAGAGAAAGAGGCAGAGGGAGAGAGAAAGCAAGGCCGGGGGAGGGAGAGAATGAGTGCACCAGGTTCTCTAGATGCTGCAAACAAACTCTAGATGCAGATGCATTCTTGTACATCTGGCTTTGCAGGGGTACTGAGGAATCAAACTTGGGTCCTTTGGCTTTGCAGCAAGTACCTTAACTGCTAAGCCATCTCACCAGCTCTGCACACTTGTACTTTCTGTTTTTGAGAGAGAGAGAATTTGCATACCAGGGCCTCAGCCAATACTATTGAACATCAGACACCTAGTGGGCATGTGGGACCTTGCGCTTGCCTCACCTTTGTGTGTCTGGCTTATGTGGGATCTGGAGAGTAGAACATGGGTCCTTAGGCTTCACAGGCAAGCACCTTAACCGCTAAGCCATCTCTCTAGCCCACACTTGTTTTTTGTTTTTTGTTTTCTGAGGTAGGGTCTCATGCTAGCTCAGGCTGACCTGGAATTCACTATGTAGTCTCAGGGTGGCCTTGAACTCTAGGCAATCCTCCTACCTCTGCCTCCCAAGAGCTGGGATTAAAGGCCTGCACCACCACACCAGGCTCACACTTGTATTTTTTAAAAGCCATTAAGTTTGTGGTCATTTGTTACAGTAACCATAGCTGGCTAAGTCACAGGTTGCTTGTAATAATCCAGGTAACAGATGGTGAAAGCCTAGCATAGGCAATGGGGCAGAGAGAAGGGGACACATTCAAGGCAATAAAGATGGACTCAGGGACTAGACACCTAAGATCACAGAGCCAGGAGATCCTCACAGCAATCCTCCTGCCTCAGCCTCCCAAGTACTAAGATTGTAGGCAAGAGCCACCATGTCCCATAGTCCTTTCTCCAGCTCTGAGGCCTGCTCCTCACCTGGTTCAGGGAGCCCACTTCTGTCCTGTTCTAGTGGTGACGTATCTACTTCTGTGACAGGAGCCTGAGGGGGAATACTGAGGGAAGATCTGCAGTGGTGTGCTTTGTGGTTGAGGAGGGTGGTTGCATGCTACGGGCACAAACCTCAGATAATTTATAAATGTGTTAGTACGACTTGCATGCTAGGCTGGGCATCCATTCACTTGATGGGGACACAAAGAGTTTCCAAGCCTGAGTTATCAATTCTGAAACTGGCAGCCAACCATGCATGCTTAGCTGAATATATGTTTTTGCATATACTATAATTCCCCCTCACCTTTTTTTATTATTTTATTTTTGAGAGAGAGAGAGATAGAGAGAGAGAGAGAGAGAGGAGAGAATGGGCATGCCAGGGCCTTTCAGCTGAACGAACTCCAGATGCATGCGCTCCCTTGTGGCACATGTGCAACACTGCATGCTTGCATTGCTGCATCTGGCTATGTGGGACCTGGAGAGTTGAACATGCATTCTAAGGCTTCATAGGCAAGTGCCTTAGTCACTAAGCAATCTCTCCAGCATCCCCAACAGTTTTAAAACATTTTTTTGTGTGTAAGATGTACAACAGGATGTTTCATTGTACATATGTGTAATGAAGAGATGGACACAAACACACAAGATAATGGCTATTATCTTCCTGGGTAGGAGTACCATTAACTATAGTCATCAGGTTGTACATTAGGTCTTCACACTTACTTATCCAAGAGAACTGCAACTTTGTACCCTTTGACCTACATCTATCTTCCCATTTTCCTCACTCCTGGCAATCACCATTCTACTTTCTTTCTTTTCTTTTCTTTTTTTTTATTGAGGTACGGTCTCACTCTAGCTCAGGCTGACCTGGAATTCTTTATGTAGTCTCAGGATGGCTTTGAACTTACAGCAATCCTCCTACCTCTGCCTTCCCAGTGCTGAGATTAGAGGCGTGTGCCACCATGCCCCACTTTACTTTTTGTTTCTATGCATTTGACCTCTTCCCTGCTTCTCCTTTTGAATTCAGTTATTACACACACACACACACACACACACACACTTAGGTCATTTTTACCCCCCATTATTCTTCTTTGCCCAACTGAACCCCTTTCCAACTAGCTCCCCTTCTGTTTTCATGTCTTTTTATGAAAGGTATTTTATTTCTTTGTGTGCGTGTGTGTGTGTGTGTGTGTGTTATATGTTCACGTGTGTGAGTGCAGGCATGTGTGGAACTGCACTGCGTGGAGGTCAGAGGAGGACTGCCAAGTTTGTCCTTGCTTCTCCACCTTGAGGCAGGGCTTCTCTGGATCTTGCTCTGCTGTTGGTCTTTCTGTTGCGCTTGCAGTGAGTTATGGGAAATTCTCCTCTTTCCATCTCCCACCTCACTGGTGTCAGCATTATCAGTGTGTTGGGATTATAGAAGTCCATCACAACTTCTGGCTTTTTACGTTGGGTCTGGAGGGGTCAAACCCAGGCATTGAGGCTTAAGCATTTTATCCACTGAGCCATCTCCGTAGCCCTGGTATTATCTATTTGTTTTTTTTTTTTTTTCATGATCCAGGTAGTTTAATTAGGGTGGTTTCCATGAACATGAGTGAAGGGTTATTTGCTGATGCATGGGCACTTGTTGATGGCTACACCACTGAAGAAAATGTCTTTCCCTTCCCTGCATATACCATAGCCTCATAATTTAGTCTGCTCATGGAAATATGTTGGGTGGTAGCTACTGATGATTCACCCTCACACTGTTCCCGTGTGCCTGTTGGTATATTTGGTAAATGCTTGAAAGAAGCATCCTGTAATTACATGTTTCAGAAAGCATTGTTTGCGTGGCCCTATCATCCTCAATCAAGATTCCTTTTATCATTTGTCTGAAGCCATTTTGAGCAGTGATCACCCTGTGGTGAATTGCTGCCCAAAGCTCCCTTGGTATTCACAAACAGCATGCCTTGTGTCAGCTGTAAACTAGACATGATTTTATCTCCACCATCTTGATAAAGTTGATGAGGGCTGGTTTTGCTTCCTCTTCCTGCCTTGTGAGTCACTCAAAGATTTTTCTGACAGGTGAAGTCTGACTGCCTCACTTGTAAAATGATAGCTTTCCTGAGATAATCAATGAATCCAGGCTATAATTGACACATAGAAGGACAAGCCCTGAGACTGTGCAATGATCGTAATGTCCAGTAATTACCATTCCTTCATAACTATCTTCAAAAGTAAGATTCCTTTGGTTGCAGATAGTGGAGATAATATACTTTTCAAAAACTTATTTTCACCCAGATCCATTATTTTCTCCACAACATCATCAAGAAATATGTCTCCCCATGGGTTCCTTAGAGTAATAAATGCTAATTAGTAGAGTGCTAAAAATACTTTTCTTCTAAAAAATATTTTTATTTATTTATTTGCCAGCAGAAAGAGCTAGAGACAGATAGAGAGAATGGACGTACCAGGGCCTCCAGTCACTGCAAATGAACACAGATGCATTTGCTACTTTGTGCATCTGGCTTTATGTGAGTACTGGGGAATAGAACTAGGGTCATTAGGCTTTGTAGGCAAGTGCCTTAGCCACTGAATTATCTCTCCAGTACCTTCTTCTTTTTTATTTTTTATTTTATTATTTAGAGAGAGAGAGAGAGAGAGAGAGAGAGAGAGAGAGAGAGAGAATTGGTGCACCAGGACCTCAGCCACTGCAATCGAACTCCAGACACTTTTGCCACCTAGTGGACATGTGCGACCTTGCACTTGCCTCACCTTTGTGTCTCTGGCTAAGGTAGGAACTGAGAGCTGAACATGAGTCCTTAGCTTTGCAGGCAAGTGCCTTAACTGCTAAACCATCTCTGTAGCCCCTTCTCCTCCTCCTTCTCCTTCTTTTTAATGTGTGGTGTGCATAGGAGCACATAAGTGTGGGTGTGCACATATGTGTTTGGATGTGTGTGGAAGCCAGAAGTTGAAGTCAGGAATCTTCCTCTATACATCTCCACCTTATTTATTGAGACAGGGTCTCTCATTTGAGCCCAGTGCCCACTGATTCAGTGAGTCTAGCTAGCCAGCTCACCCTAGGGATCCTCTGTAGCCCAAGCACTGGGATTACAGGAGTCCACAACCAAACCCAGCATTTATGTGGGTGGTGGGGAATCTGAACTCGGGTCCTCACACTTGTGTGGCAAGCACATTACCCACCAAGCAAACTTGCCAGCCCATTTCTTTTCTTCCTTCCTTTTTTTTTTGTTGTTGTTTTTCAAGGTAGGGTCTCACTCTAGCCCCAGGCTGACCTGGAATTCAATATGTAGTCTCAGAGTGTCCTCAAACTCCCAGCAATCCTCTGCCTCCTACCTGCCTCCCAAGTGCTGGGATTAAAGGCATGTACCACCATGCCCAACTCATTTCTTGTTTTTAATTCTTTTCTTTCTCTTTTGAGACAGAGTCCCTGGCTGGCCTGGAAGTCATCATTTAACCCAGTGTGGTCTTGAACTTGTAGTTCTTCTCCTGCCTCTGACTCCTGAGTTTTGTAATTCTAGGCATACACCCCGCAGCCCAGGTTTAAATATTTTTTTCCTTTGTTCAG
Source organism: Dipus sagitta (assembly GCA_036346955.1). Taxonomy (NCBI): domain Eukaryota; kingdom Metazoa; phylum Chordata; class Mammalia; order Rodentia; family Dipodidae; genus Dipus; species Dipus sagitta. The sequence goes on from CM070770.1 coordinate 166,036,446, forward strand.
ATATACATTAAACTCTTTTTCATACAATTTGTGGTTAATACTTCTGCATTGTAGGAAGTGCATGGTACCCCTCCTGTGCTTTAGATTTTGGTGTGTTCACAGTGAAAATGGCAAATTATATATGTATTTGTATAGTACAAGTGTGGACTTTCCCTCCTCTTTTTCATTCTTCAAATGTAAAAACCATTCTTAGCTCAAGGTTTACTAAAAATAATAAAAAGGGGGGCTGGAGAGAAGGCTCAATGGTTGAGGTGCTTGCCTGCAAAGCCTTGTGAACCAGGTTCGTTTCCCCATTATGCACACAAGGCCAGATGCACAAAGGGGCACATGCATCTGAAATTCGTTTGCAATGGCTGAAGGCCCTGGTGCATCTATTCTGTCTGTCTTCTTTTCTTTACCTCTCTCTGCTTGCAAATAAAATTATAAAATATAATAAAATAAAATAACAGGGGTTCAGTGAAAGGAAGGAGGAGGGGAGAGAGTTATTATCAAAATACATTATGTATACACAGGACAATTTTCAATAAAGCAAAAGTTTAAAAACCTACATAAAAATTTTCCATGTAAATATTTTTCAGGAGGAATAATGATCAGTAACATATACTAAAATAAGAACTGGAATCATAAAGCAAAATAACAACAACAACAAAAGAAAATAAAATGGTCCATGGCCTGACCTTGGCCTTCTAGCCAGTTTGTGGATCAGTGGTATCTTACTTGCTTCATCAGTGTCAGGAACTGCGACAGAAAAGCATCCAATGAATGCTCCTAATTTTATCTGATTTAATGTGAAATCATGTGATTTTCATGACACATAGATAACGTGTTCTTTCTATGGTTGCAATCTGTTCATCTTTGCAATCTGCACTGAAAAAAAAATCTAAGGCACTATGCATTTCTGTGTTAATGTAGCTCATAATCTTGCAGGTCACCTGCAGTTCCTGTAGGGCAGAGACCCTCTGCCTGATAACTATACTTCCTTTTCCTCCCCAGTTATCTACATTGTATTTGTTCAAGGTAAATATTTCCCAAGCTGGGGACAGGTAATTAAAATTCTGAACCTTTTATGGCCCTGAAATCTTTTCCATTTGAACAATAGTCACCTAGGTGGATGGTCCAGCGGAAGCAAAGGTATGTGTCTAGAATGATCTGGGTGCCAAAGAATCTTCAGGCCTTGGAGTAAGACAGCCTGTGAGGCTCTCATCAGGCCTCTACCTGATGCAAAGAATCTCTTTTGAAATTGCCAATCCCTGGGCCCTGCCTTGTAAGTTTTACAACCCAGAGTCTCTGTGGCAGACAATGATGGGCCGGGCCGGGTGTGGTGGCTTTACAGTTTGTGTGCACAAGTGTGTGTGTCGGAGCAGGCGGACTTTTCTCCTCTCTTAGTCTCCTGGGCTTGGAGGTTTCCTGGCTTTGGGGATTCCACCATCTGTGAGCTTGGGCCTGCACTCCGGCTTGTGTGAGGAATAAACGGGATATTGTGAAAACGCCTGGCAGCGAGTAAACAATCGATAAAGGTTGTTAGGTTGTGGTTAATGCTTTGGGACTTTAAAAGTCAGAGAGGCGGAGATCGAAGGTCAGCCGCCAGCTCTTCTTCCGGGGCCATCTCGGATTCTAGATTCTGTCAGACTGCTCCCGGGCTGACAAGTTGTTGGCAGGGTTCAACCCAGCCTTAACACCATGTGTGTGATTTTCTCAAAGCCCCTCGAATCAAAACTTAAATGTTCGATGACACAAGATGGCTAGAAGAGTCTCCCTGCACTCCGGGGCGCGGGAGCTGCTGGAGCAGGGTTCGAGCCCCCCAGGCGCACACGGGCTGAGCGACCGCACGGCAGACACTGCCCCCTCGTGGCCGCGGCGCGCGGCGCAGGCTCCGTCCCGCCCACCCGCCTACGTGGCTTCTTGGAGCTGGCATGACTGCCTGGCTGGCACTCTCCAACGCAGCCTGCTTCCGTCAGTGCCCCCAACAGTTGCTCTCTCCATTCTTGCCACCACTCAGATACTGCAGATAGTATGGCCGGGCTGGAGGTCACTGCTGTGGGACAGGGTGTGCCTTGGGAATTTTAGCTCATGGGATGTCTCTTTAGGATGAGTTTTTTTTCTCTCTCTCTGCTATAGAGCCGTCAGCAAAGCCAATTAACTATACTTTTTGAGCAGCTGATGTGTGGCCTGTACAAAATCCTTGAGATGGGAAGGGCTTGTCTCTAAGAAACTAAAGCCAGGGAAATGTCTCAGGGGTAAAGTGCTTGTTGCATAAGCATGAGGAACTGAGTTTGGATCCGCAGCACCCAGGTAAACTGCTTGAGGTAGAGGCTGCGCCTACAATCCTAGTGCTTGGAAGGAGGAGATAGAAGGATCCCTAGGACTTGCTGTCTGCCTTGTCAAGCTGAATTCATGAATCTTGGGTTCAGAGAGACACTGTCTCAAAAAATTATAGACATGCATATTCACACAGGCACACATACACCACACATGTAAATGCACAAAAACGAGATCAAACTAAACAAAAACTGAGGGCAGGGGAGCCGGGGCCTGTTTGGGTTGAGTGGAAGGGAGTTGGATGGGGCTGGTGCAGGGCTTAGGCCTTCAGGATCAACGTGCTAGAAGCTTTGAAGGCTGGGCTGGCGTGGCAGTGGTGAACATTTGCATTTGAGCAAATCCCTGTGGTGGGCGAGTGAACATTGCATTTCAAGGCACTAAATCTGTCAGGGACAGTGGTAGAGGGAGGGAGTGGATAATTACAGAGGTCCCCTAAGTTGACTGGACAGGAAGGACTAAGATATGACCATCAGGTTTCTGGCTGGAACAGTTCAGCTGGAAAAATGGAGCTAGAATTCAGTGGCATTTAGGGCCAGACTAGGGGGAGGGGTGTCACAGGTCTATTGGACAAACTGGCTTGGAGACACTGAGTAGACGGTAGGGCCTAGGTGGAGGGGTTTCAAATTCTTCCAGCAGTCAATAGCTTCTGGGCCCTCCTTTTGTCTCGTTCACCTTTCTGGGAGGCAGATGAAAAGGCTAAGAAACACGAGTAAGATGCATGTTGTTTATTGTAGCGAGCAGGGTGGGGCTGGTTGCAGGGAGGTTGGAGAGGCATGGAGCAGCGACAGGGCTTCAGCGCTTGGGGATCCAGCGCTCCAAAATTAGGGGAGCTTCTGCTACTCAAATTTTTAAGTCCTTCTTACACTGTGGACTTGTTAGTATTTTCTCCTAAAACAAAGAAAGAAACAAAAGCCCAGCATAAATAGTGAGCGAACCTCAGAATTAGATGGAAGTTGAACAAAGACTAAAAGGTAGGTAAACTCTGGGAAGAACGGAGATTATAAAGCCTTGTATGGTTTTCTCAAAGGTCTCTTAAAAAAAAAAAAAAAAAAAGATAGGCAGGGCGTGGTGACCCACACCTTTAATCCCAGCACTTGGGAGGCAGAGGTAGGGGATCACTGTGAGTTCAAGGCCACTCTGAGACTACATAGTGACTTCCAACTCAGTCTGGGCTAGAGTGAGACCCTACCTCGAAACACACAAACAAACAAGATAGGGGGAGTGCTGGGGAGATGGTACTTGTCATGCAAGCATGAGGATTTGAGTTCAGAACCCGTGTGAAATGCCGGGTGTGCCTGTAATCGCAGCTCTGGGAGGCAGAGACAGGAAATTCCCGAGATTCACTGGCTAGCTAGTCGAGCTGAATCAGTAAGCTACAAGTTCAGTGAGACTCTTTCTCAAAGAATAAGGTAAAGAGAGATAGAAGAAGACATCCCACGTCAGCCTCTGGTCTCCACATACATGCGCATGCACGCACACACTCGCATGTGCCCATACACATACAAGCACATACAATGTACACACACACACACACACACACACTACAGTGGAGGAAGCTATGCTGGTGGTGCAAAGTTGTAGACCCAGCTACTCAGGAGGCTGAGGTGGGAAGATCACTTCAACCTAGGAGTTTGAGGCTAGCCAGGGCAATACTGCAAGACTCTATTATATAAACAAAGAAACAAACAAGGTGGAGGAAACGGCTAGAATATCCATCAGCATTGCAACTTTCCTCTAGATTAGAAATGGACCCACCCCCCAAAAACTGGTATGACACTACAGCTGGAGGATTGTGGGGAAGCCACGGAGAACCGATGTGAGTGGAGGACCATGCTCACCGTGAGTTTCAGGATGTTCTCTCTGGTCTCCTGGGGCAGAGTGTCCAGCAGCATCTTCATCTGGACCCCCGAGTCTTGCAGTTCTTGGGCAGGGTTGAAAGGCTGCAGGGCCTTCTGGTAACCGGAGACGGTGCCCATGAGGAGGGTCTCAACGACTTTTTGGAATCCTGGGCAGATGGGCAAATCTTTGGCAGAAGCTGGAGTATGCAGGAGAGAGAACACATGCATCTGGGCCCTTTCCCAAGCTGACCAGGGTGGTCAGCAAGCGATAGCAGCCCCCCCCTTTTTTTCTAAAGAGAGAGAGAGAGAGAGAAAACTGGTGCACTAGGGCCTCCAGCCACTGCACTCAAACTCCAGACGAGTCCGCCACCTTGTGCGCATGTGCGAACTTGCGCTTGTATCGCCTTGCGTGTCTGGTTTATGTGAGATTTGGGGAGTCAAACATGGGTCGTTGGGCTTTGCAGGCAAGTGCCTTAATGCTAAGACATCTCTTCAGCCTGAGATAGCAGCAGCCTTTTTGTTGATAGGATAGAATAGAAGACCTGGAGACGTACCAAGAGGTTGAAAATTTGGCCGTACGTGAATGCTTTTAGGTTATGACCAGCTTTCTGTGGCTCTACTGAGCCTTCCTGGGAGTCTTGGATTGGGTTGGCCATTTGTTCTCTCTGCTGGAGATCTAGACAGACTATGGATAAGAAAAGTTGGTCTGACTTTGTAAAAGCAGCGTGGGGTCTGGGAGCAGGCCCTGACAGCTTTGCTTCCCATGAGACTTGCCTCGCATCCGTGGTTAGTACCGTTGCAGCACGGCCCCCAAGCCTGGCCTGGAAGACGAATGACCTGGGTGTCGGGCTCGTGGTGTGGTCAGCTCACAGAGAAGCCTCCCATCTCACCGTGTTCCCTTCAGCTGGAGTGCTGCCTGCCCCGAGGAACAACGCGTCCTCCCTTCTGTTGGTCTCCATCTTCTACTGGAGCCTCAGACTCCCTGTCCTTGAATTCTCTGCTTTGTGTGCAAACTTAGCTTCACTCTGACTCAAAGCCCCACTCCAAGTGGCCACCCCAGCTGTGTGTGGTGGCACATGCCTGTCATTCCAGCACTGGGGAGGAGGGTCATGGTTCAAGGCCAGCCTGTGCTATCTAGCAAGAACCTATCTAGAAGCCAAACTCTCAGTCAATACAAGTCAAATTCTCTCCAGAACCTAGATCGTGGTTATTCAGTATGCACGGGCAGGCTACTTTATCTTGCAGGAGCTCAGTTTTCTCATTGAAAACATGGGAACAATCTCTATTTTAATTGAATTGCAAGAATGAGAAGAGATAGCATGTCAAAGGGTTAAGAACAGGAACTGAGGGCTGGAGAGATGGCTTAGCGGTTAAGTGCTTGCCTGTGAAGCCTGAGAACCCCAGTTCGAGGCTTGATTTCCCAGGACCCACATAAGCCAGATGCACAAGGTGGCTCATACATCTGGAGGTTGTTTGCAGTGGCTGGAGGCTCTGGGACCCCATTCTCTCTCTCTCTCTCTCTCTGCCTCTTTCTCTCTGTCTGTCGCTCTCAAATCAAATAAACAAAATTAAAAAAAAAAGAGCAGGGACTGACACGTTGCAGGTGGCATTCGTATTAGTGTTACAGTTACGTAGATACTCAGACATATTGCCAGCCCACCTCTTTACATACTTCAGTCCTTTCTTGCTGAGACATTCTCCTCTATACACAACACTGAGATCTAATTAATAAACATTTTAGTCCAAGATGATGTTATTTCCTCTGAAAAACAAATAAAGCTGAAAAATAGCTGTTTCCATTGCTTCTTGGTTTGGGCTGTCTAAGCCCCTAGGGTCATAAAACATATCCACGAGTACTAGGAAACTTTACAAGTACATTAATTGGAATTTTGTTTATTAGAAAAATCAAGCCAGCATTTTCAGAAGGGAGTGGAAGAAGTTGATGTAGTATGGAAAAAGTTTCCTCAACCCCATTCCCCAAGCATGGGATGGCTCCCTTCCTTCTATCTCTCTCTCTCTCCCTTCTTTTTTTTTTTTTTTTTTTTTTTTTTCTGAGGTAGGGTCTCGCAGTAGCCCAGGCTGACCTGGAATTCACTATGTAGTCTCAGGGTGGCCTCGAACTCACGGCGATCCTCCTACCTCTGCCTCCCAAGTGCTGGGATTAAAGGCATGCGCCACCACGCCCGGCTTCCTTTCTTTCTTCTCTTCCTCCCCCCTCCTTCCTTTCTCATTTCCTTTCGTGTTAGTGACAGCAGTAACGCTTCAGAGATGCTTAATCTTTTTTCCAGAGAACAAAAATATTTAGTAGACTCCACCCTAGGCTGGCAGTTTCCCAAAGGGAAGATCCTTCCCTGGAATATTCCTTTCTGCCCAGAAGGAGAGATCTTGCCCTGGGGTTGAGACATGAGTCTCCATATCTCTCCTTCCAGACTTTGATGGCCAGAGTTGGATGGGGACCCCAAACTTGGAGGATGACCAAAGTATCTTAGCATCTTGGTACCTGTTGCAGTCCAGGCTTTGGGAGATTTTATTCTTCTCCACCACCCCCCTTTTATGGTTTTTCGAGGTAGGGTTTCACCCTAGCTCAGGCTGACCTGGAATTCATTACATAGTCTCAGGGCAGCCTTGAACTCATGGCGATCCTCCTACCTCTGCCTCCCGAGTGCTGGGATTAAAGGCGTTCGCCACCATGCTCGGCTTTCCTCTTCCATTTTTGTTGGACAGATGTGTTCATCTATATGAGATCTTCCCCATCTGTCCCGCTAAGCTTTCCTAGGTCCTGGAATTTGAGGTTCTAAATTTGGAGGATGGAATTCTTTCTGGGTTTCCTAACAGCATGGTGCTCTCTCCACGCCCTCAAGATGAGAATTCACATGCCTAGGTCTTATGGGAAGCTACCGAGAGGGTCTGGGCACTTAACATTTCTTTGGGAAAGGGACCCTGGGTACTCACCAGAGCTGCAGCAGAAGGCCAGCATGACCAGGGCGAGGGTGATGGCCAGCTTCATGGCTGGAGGCTGTGGAGGATGTAGCTGTTTCTGGATCTGGTGGTAGTCTTGTGGTATCCCCACGGACCAGGTGTGTTCTTATATACTATAGGCAGCACACAGGTGGGGGCGGGGGCCTGGGCCTGAGCTCTACTTGTGAGAGTGAATTATTTACTTGGGCATGTGCTCTGTGGAATAAGTAAATATTCTGTTTTCTCAACCCACTTTCTGTCCTCATTGAAACTGAGCTCACACAATGGGCCATTTGGGGGAGAAGTCGGAGTCCTGTTTGGAGGTAGAGAGGGGACCCAAGTGAGAGGGTGTGGAAACTGGACATCTCTGCCCCCTCTTTGAAGCTGAGCATGGGGATGGTCCAGATTACTGGAAGCAATTTGTAGAGCCCATGTGAATTTACCACCCTGGAGAATCAGAGACCTGAGCCCCTGAAGATCAAAGACAGAGAGGATCAAACACCCAGAACCCTGATATATCTCGGACTCCTTCCACAGCCTGCCTCCAAGGAAAGTGGTTGAACTTCAAGGCACAAAAATCACGCGAATTGCAGAATGTCATTGTGGTCAGGGTTGGGGGAGACCTTGCATTACATGTGGACAAGTAAAGGACTTCTTCAGAGCACACAGGAACCCAAGCCCTGGATCAATCTAGGTCTGTTCCCACCCAGAATTGTCCTTCAGTCCTGTCCTTCTGATGGCCAGATGCAGGGCACCTACAGTCCTTATCTCACATGACCTCTTAGTGGCCTTTCTCTCTGACCCTCTCCCTGTTGATCCATTCTGCCCCGTGCACTCCCACGCTTGGTTCTTTCCTGTTTTCCTTCCTTGGCCATTCTTTCTTATTCTTTCTTGATATTTACTTTTTGCTGACAATTCTTAAGTGTTGGTAGTTCCCAGGCATTGACCTTGGCCTTCTTGTCTCCCATGGTCACATTCGGTGCTCGCTCCCTCACTTCTGCACTGCCCACGTCTTTTAGCACCTAGCCTGGCTTGGTCAAAATCACCTCCTGCTCTGGTCTCTCTGCCTCCTAGCTTGTATGTCTCAGCCGATGTCTGGAAGGATGATCTTCCTAAAGTCTGCCAGTCAAGCCAGAAGGCTTCTTTAAACCCTTTTAAAGTCCCCACTTGCCAGCGGGATAAAATTCAAGTGTAATTTACAAAGCCCTTTCCCAGTAGCCTCTGTCTACATAGGAATTTCATGCCTCCATTTTCTTCTCTTTCATTTATTTATTTATAGGTTTTTCTAAAATAGGGTCTTGCTCTAGCCCAGGCTGACCTGGAATTCACTATGTAGTCTCAGGGTGGCCTCGAACTCATAGCGATCCTCCTACCTCTGCCTCCTGAGTGCTGGAATTAAAGGCGTGCACCACCACGCCCGCCTCACACACACATTTAAAAAAAAAAATTACCATGTATGAAAATGGAGGCATGAAGCCAGCTTGGTGGCACACGCCTTTAATCCCAGCACTCAGGAGGCAGAGGTAGAAGGATCACCGTGAGTTCAAGGCCACCCTGAGATTATATAGTGAATTCCAGGTCAGCCTCGGCTAGAGTGAAACCCTACCTCAAAACAAGCAAACAAAAATGTGTGTGTGTGTGTGTGTGTGTGTGTGTGTGTACACATGTGCCATGGTGAGCCCGTGGGGGTCAGAAGACAACCTTGGATGTTGGTCCTCACCTTCCACCTTGTTGGAGGCAGGGTATCTTGTTGGGTGCTGTGTCTGCCAGGCTAGCTGGTGTGTGAGCTTCTGGAGATTCTCCTGTTTTTGCCTCCCATCTTGCCATAGGTGTGCCTTAACTGCTAAGCCATCTCTTTAGCCCCCTTCAGTCACCATATCCAGCTTTGCATAGGTCTGGGGATCCAAAGTCAGGTCCTCACATTTGTGAGGCAATGGCTTTGCCCACTGAGCCATGTCCCCAGCCCTGCATGACAATTTGATCCTCTCTTACTGTAATAGACTTGGGAAATATTTCATGTTTTTTTTGCTATCTCATTTTTTTTTTTTAATTGGAGGCAGGGTCTCACTCTAGCCCTCACTGTAGTTCACTGTATAGTCTCAGGCTGGCCTTGAACTCAGTGATTCTCCTACCTCTGCCTCCCAAAGTGCGAGGATTAAAGGCCTGCGTCACCATGCTCAGCCTGCCATCTTTTCATTTTATTTTTATTTTAATTGATTTACGAGAGAGAAAGAAATAGGAAGGGAGAGAGAAAGAATAGGAGCACCAGGGCTTCCAGCCACTACAAACGAACTCCAGATGCATGCGCCCCCTTGTGTATCTGGCTTACATGAGTCCTGGGGAATCGAACCTGGGTCCTTTGGCTTTGCAGTCAAGCACCTTAGCCACCAAGCCATTTCTCTAGCCCCATCTTTTTATTTTTATTTTTTTTGTTTTTTTGAGGTAGGGTCTCACTCGAGCTTAGGCTGACCTGGAATTTACTACGTAGTTTCAGGGTGGCCTTGAACTCACAATAATCCTCCTACCTCTACCTCCTGAGTGCTGGGATTAAAGGCATGCACCACCATGCCTGGCTCTACCCCCATCTTGTTTTAAAAAATATTTTCATCTCCCCATCTCTGAGATCACGGGTTCGCAATAATTATGACTGACATTTTACATGGGTGCTAGGGATCCAAACTCAGATTTTCATGCATGCATACCAAATACTTTATCCCGGTCTTCACTTCAGAGAGAGAAAGAGGGAGAGAAAGAGGGAGAGGAAAGGGGGCACTCCAGGGCCTCTAGCTACTGCAAATAAATTCCAGACGCTTGCACCACCTTGTACATCTGGCTTATGTGGGTACTGGGGAATTGAGCTTAGGTCCTTAGGCTTCTTGGCAAGTGCCTTAACCACTAAACAATCTCTTCAGCCCCCTTCCTTTTTTCAAAAATATTTTTAGGGGGCTGGACGTATGGCTTAGTGGTTAAGGTGTTTGTCTGCAAAGTTGAAGGATCCAGGTTCTATTCCCCAGGACCCATGTAAGCCAGATGCACATGGTAGTGCATGCTTCTGGAGTTCATTTGCAGCGGCTGAAGGCCCTGGCATGCCCATTCTCCCTATCTGTCTCTTTCTCTCTTTCTCAAATAAATAAAATAAAATAAATAAAAAGTTATTTAAAAATATTTATAGGGCTGGAGAGATGGCTTGGCAGTTAAGGCACTTGTCTGAAAAGCCAAAGAACTTCGGTTCAATTCCCCAGGACCCATGTAAGCCAGATGCACAAGGTGGCACATACATCTGGAGTTCGTTTGCAGTGGCTGGAGGCCCTGGCACACCCATTCTCTCTCTCTCTCAAATAAATAAGTAAAATAAAATATTAAACATATTTATTTATTTGAGAAAGACACAAAGGGGGTGGGAAGGGAGGCAGATAGAGAGTGAATATGGGTACACCAGGGGCTCCTGCCACTACAAATGAACTCCAGACATGTGTGTCACTTTGTGCATCTGGCTTTGTGTGGTTACTAGGAATTAAACTTTGGGCCATCAGGCTTCGCTAGCAAGTGCCTTTAACTGTTGAGCCACCTTTCCAGCCCACCCGCCCCCAGTCCCTTTCTCCATGTCTTTTTGCCTTTGCACAAACTTAGTCTCATGCCTCTGACACATATTTCCTGCGTTGACCATTTCTCCAAATCCTATTTGAACTTCAAGATTCTCAGATGTCCATCTTCTGTCTCTTCATTCAATAGATGCTGGGTACCGAATTAAATGCTGAATACCTTCTACACTGTGGCAGCACTGAGAATTGGGGAGACCTGGAGAGGCACTGCAGGAGCCCCTTCACCACCTCACTGCTTTGTGTCTGTGAAACGTGTGGCCAGCAGAGAACTTCCTGCTAGTGGTAACTTCAGGGTCTGTCCCTGCTGCACAGCCCTGCCTGTCTCAAGGCCACCTCCCCTCCGGGGCCTGCTCACATCTAGCGACAGAACAAGGAAAGAGTTTAAAATATGGGTGTTTTGGGCCAAAGGGTGTAGCTTAGTTGATAGAATGTTTGCCAAGCATGAACAAAGCACTAGGCTTGACCCTCAGCACGGTGTGAAACTAGGCGGAGTGACGCGTACCTGTAATCCCAGCCCCAGGGTGGCAGTGGAGGATCAGAAGCTCAGCACCATCTTCAGCTACTTAGAAAGTTCCAAACCCACCTGGGCTACACGAGACCTTGTTTTGCAATGCTTTTAAAATTATGGTCATTTCGTGTTTTACATGGCATCTCATTGTGCTGCCCAGGCTGGCCTTGAACTCCTGGGCTCAGGTGATCGTCCCGCCTCAGTTTCCTGCACCACTGTGCCCAGCAGCTTTTCACCATGGGGAGAAGTCCACTGGCCAGCCCTCCAGACCATGGCTGGTTGAGTCACATGTCGGCCTTTTCCTCTGCCCAGCTCTGCTTGCACTAGAGCTTCCTAATAACAGTCTTCAGTCCACACTCCGTCTCAGCGCCCGCTTTCCTGATGGTGACACCCCACGGCAGGGGACACAGCCATGACTGAACCAGAGCCAATCTGTGAAGCTTCAGTGGGGGTAGCAAAGACTAAAGAGTTAAGCGACTGAAAACAGTACAGACTGTAGTGCAGGCCAGGGAGGAAGTGAACAGCGTGCTTGGATAGACAGAAGCATGAGAGCGCCAGGCGTGGTGGGTCATGCCCGTCATCCCAGCACAGGAGGCTGAGGCACCGTTGCCTAGAGTTCCAGGCAATTGAGACGCTATCTCAAAAATCTTTTTTCCTTTTTTTTAAAAAGGAAAAAAAAAAAAAAAAAAAAAAAAAAAAAAAAAAAAAAAAAAAGAAAGAAAAGAAAAGAAAAAAGAAAGAAAAGGTTGAGGGAACCAGGGTTTTCTGACTGAGTGGTTTGAGTTGAGGTCCACAGATTCCACAGGTGGTCTGGGCAGAGGAGACATCAGCGCTGAGGTCCACATGGCAAGGACCCAGGTGTGCCCGAGGAGCACAGAGGGACTATGCCTGGAGCACAGGTAGAGGGGCTGGGTCAGCAGAGCTGAGTGGAGGGGAATGTTTGAAGGCTTTTGATCAGGGAGTGATGAAGGCTGAGTTCCTGTCTGACGGATGACCGTGCCAGGGCAGTGGGGTGCACGGGGTGACAGAGGTGAGGGAGGAATAAAACGGGAACAGTGCGGCCTTCGACAGGCAGCTGGCCTGGCGTGACTCACTTTGTGCCTCACTCCACCCTCCTACTTACAGTGCTCACTGCACCGTTTTCGCTTTGTTTTTAAATGTATTTTATTTATTTATTTGCAAGCAGAGAGATAGAGAGAGAGAGATAGAGAGGGAGAGAGAGAGAATTAGGCATGCCAGGGCCTCAGCCGCTGCAAATGAACTCCAGACTCATGTGCCGCCCTGTGCATCTGGCTTACGTGGGTCCTGGGGAATTGAACTCAGGTCATCAGGTTTGGCAGGTGAGCACCTTAACTGCTGAGCCACCTCTCCACCCCTCACTTTGCTATTCTTTACTCATTGGCCTTTAGGCCTGAGGCCTCTGTAAGCTCAGGTGTGCAATGCTTGCTAGCAGCAATCCTTGGAGTGAATGGATGAATGGTGTCTGCATTGTGTGATAAAGTGAGACCCGCGCTGTTCTACCCAGAGGCTCATAATGCCCTGACAGCACAGGTCCAACACTAGCCACGTGAGGACAGGTCAAGTAAATTGCCCTGTGCTCATTCAGTGAAACACTATGTAGCTGAAAAGGTAAGGAAGGAATATTTTAGGGAATGATAATGAAATAATCTTCCAAACAGACTGCAAAGGGCAAAACAAGGCATAGAACACAGCAAAAACAAAACAAAACAAAACAAAACAAAACAAAAAAACAACAAAGAAGGAGCCAGGTGTGGTAGTGCAATTTTTTGGGGGGGGGGCATTGAGGTAGGGTCTTAGTAGCCCAGGCTGACCTGGAATTCACTATGTAGTCTTAGGGTAGCCTTGAACTCACAGCAATCCTCCTACCTTTGCCTCCTGAGTGCTGGGATTAAAGGCTTGCACTATCATGCCTGGCCCAGTACTTGGGAGGATAAGGTAGGAGGATCACTATGTGTTAAAGGCCAGCCTGAGCTACAGAGAGTTCACAGGTCAGACTGGGCTAGAGTGACACCCTGCCTTGAGTCCCTCCTCCCTCAAAGAGCAAAAGGGTCCATATGTGTATTTACTTGTATGCATGTAAAATATCTCTGCAGGGGATGGTTGTAGCTATTTCTCGTAAGCACCTGCATTTGGAGAGGAGGCCGAGAGAGAGGAGACTCTTCCCTGTACGCACTTGCATGCCTTTGGCATTTGTAGGCTTGTACATATATTAGCAATGAAAAGAGAAACATTAAAAAGGAACAGATCTGACATATGCAACAACATGGGCAGACCTCGAGGACATTATCCTAAGTGAAATAAGCCTGTCGAGCCAAGTTGAGACAAATATAGTATATGCCCACTTACATGAAGAACCAAAAGTAGTCAGAAAGCAGAATGGTGGCCAGGCACCACGGTGCATGCCTATCATTCTAGCACTTAGAGGCAGAGGCAGGAGGATTAGGAGTTTAAGGGCATCTTTGACTACATAGTAATTTTGAGGCCAGCCTAGATAAGAGATCCAGTTTCAAAGAATCCCCTGCCATCCCCTCCACCCAAGTAGGATGATGGCTATTAGGGGCTCTCAAGAGGACAATGGGAAGTTAACATTTAATGGGGACACTTCAGTTTTTTAAAAATAATATTTTATTTATTTATTCTCCTTCGAGTGCTGGGATTAAAAGCCTGTGCCATCATGCCAGCCTTTTATTTTTATTTTTATTTTTTTTTTGGTGTTTTGAGATAGGGTCTCACTCTAGTCCAGGCTAACCTGGAATTCACTGTGTAGTCTCATGCAGGCCTTGAACTCACAGCGATCTTCCTATCTCTGCCCCTCAAGTGCTGGGATTAAAGGCGTGCACCACCACATCCGGCTTGTTAAGTGAAAAGTCCTCTTGTGATGGATAGAAGCTATGTTGCCCAGCCCTGTAAAGGCTCTTAATTCTTGTTCATTTAAAGATGGTCAGGAGGGCTGGAGAGATGGCTTAGCGGTTAAGTGCTTGCCTATGAAGCCTAAGGACACCGGTTCAAGGCTTGATTCCCCAGGACCCACGTTAGCCAGATGCACAAGGGGGAGTACGTGTCTGGAGTTCGTTTGCAGTGGCTGGAGGCCCTGGTGCACCTATTCTCTCTCTCTCTCTCTCTCTCTCAAATAAATAAATAAAAATAAATAAAAATTTAAAAAATAAAGATGGTCAGGATAGTAAAGCATGTGTTATGTGTATGTTACCACAATCAAAAACACTTAGAAAAAGACCGAGAATGGGTTTGAGTATGAGACTGCTTGGGCTGAGAGCCAGACCCGTTGCGCACTAAGTGTATGTCTTGGGTGAAGCATTTCATATCTCTGTCTTGATTCTCTTCTCTGTAAAGAGTCTAATAATAGCATTTATGCATCTGGCTGTGAGCACTGAATTGGTATAAGGTACCTTAAATGACACCAGGTATCAAGAACTTGCTTAGTGCAGGCGGGCAAGTGCTGTGTTTGCCTGTCTCTACCTTGAATGGACAAGAGGAAGGCCTTCCAATGTCAAGGTTTCCGTATGAGTCTACAGATGCACAAGGGGGCGCATGCATCTGGAGTTTGTTTGCAGTGGCTCGAGGCCCTGGAGTGCCCATTCTCTCTTTTTTTTAAAAAAAATTTTATTTTTATTTTTACTTATTTATTTGAGAGAGAGAGAGAAAGAGGCAGATAGAGAATGGCACTCAGCGCCTCCAGCTACTGCAAACAAACTGCAGATGCACGTGCCACCTTGTGCATCTGGCTTATGTGGGTCCTGGGAAGTTGAACCTGGGTCCTTTGGCTTTGCAGGCTAATGCCTTAATGCAAAGCCATCTCTCTAGCTCCCCAGTCTCTTACTTTTTCTCTCTCTACATGCCTATTTCTCTCCCTGTTTCTCCCAAATAAATAAATAAAAATAAAAAAATTTAGGGCTGGAGAGATGGCTTAGCAGGCAAGGTGCTTAACTGTGAATCCAGAGGACCCAGGTTCAATTCTCCAGTACCCACGTAGATGCACAAGGTGGTGCATGCATCTGGAGTTCTTTTGCAGTGGCTGGAGGCCCTGGCACATCCATTCTTTCTTTCTCTACCTACCTCGTTCTCGCTCTCTCTCTCATAAATAAATAAATGGTTTAAAAAAAGTTACAGCATTTTTTTGTTTGTTTGTTTTTTCAAGATAGGGTCTCACTCTAGCCCAGGCTGATCTGGAATTCACTAAGGAGTGTCAGGGTGGCCTCCAACTCATGGCGATCCTACCTCTGCCTCCCGAGTGGTGGGATTAAAGGCATGCGCCACCATGCCAGGTTTAGTTACAGCAATTTTTAAAAGGCTATTTAAAATATTTTATTTTTATTTAGTTATTTATTTGACAGAGAGAAAGGCGCGGGGGGGGGGGGCGGGGGAGAGACAATGGGCATGCCAGGGCCTCCAGCCACTGCAAATGAACTCCAGACGCATGTGCCACCTTGTGCATCTGGCAGGTCCTAGGGAATCAAACCTGGGTCCTTTGGCTTTGTAAGCAAACGCCTTAACTGCTAAGCCATCCCTTTAGCCCTAAAATGTTATTTTAAAAAATTAAAAATTAGCCAGATGTGGTGGTGCATGCCTTTAATCCCAGCACTCAGAGGCAGAGGTAGAAGGATCGCCATGAGTTCAAAGCCACCCTGAGAATACAGAGTGAATTCCAGGTCAGCCTGGGGTAGAGTGACACCCTACTTTGAAAAACCAAAAAACCAAAAAATTAAAAAGAATTGTTTAAAAAGTATTTTTATTGGGCTGGAGAGATGGCTTAGCAGAGTACTTACCTGCAAAGCCTAATGACCTGGGTTTGACTCCCCAGTACCCATGTAAAGCCAGATGCACAAAGTGGCCCATGCATCTGGAGTTTGTTTGCTATGGCTGGAGGTCCTGGCATGCCCATTCTCTCTGTCTCTCTTTGCTTACAAAGAAAAATATTTTTAATTTTTAAATTTTATATTAAAATATTTTCATTTATTTATTTTCACATATGTGTGTGTTATAAGCACACTGGGATCTCTTGCCTCTTGCTGATGCAAGCAAATACCAGATACTTGTGCCACTTTTTGCATCTGGCTTATGTGAGTGTGGGGAAACAAACCCAGGCCAACAGACTTTGCAAGCAAACACCTGTAACCACTGAACCATGTCCCCAGTTTCTCTTACCTTAAAAAAATTCTTTATTGATAATTTTTTTTTCGAGGTAGGGTTTCACTCTAGCTCAGGCTGACCTGGAACTCATTATGTAGTCTCAGGTGACCTTGAACTCATGGTGATCCACCTACCTCTGCCTCCTGAGTGCTGGGATTAAGGGAGTGCACCACCATGCCCAGCTTTATTGATAATTTTTTTTTTTTTTTTTGGTTTTTCGAGGTAGGGTCTCACTGTAGCCAAGGCTGACCTGAAATTCACTATGGAGTCTCAGGGTGGCCTCGAACTCACGGCGATCCTCCTATCTCTGTCTCCCGAGTGCTGGGATTAAAGGCGTGCGCCACCACGCCTGGCTGTATTGATAATTTTTGTACATGTGCATAATTTATTTTGATCATAATCCCCTCTTATTACCTTCTTTTGTCCCTTCTCCCCTTTCCACGGAACCTCTTCTTTCCAACTAGTCTCTCTTGTATTTTCTTTTTCTTTTTTGCCCTCCTCAGTCATCCGTGATAATATGTCGATGGACCCAGTATCGTGCGGGTCTTGTGCAGATAATGACAGTTGCGGCGATGTCATAAATGCAGTGGCTGTTTCATGTGTAGGAAACAGCATTCTACAGCACTGCTCCCCAAAGAGCTTCATTAAAAAATATTTTTATTTATTTAACATTTTATTTATGAGAGAGAGAGAGAGAGAAAATGTAACTAACCACTGCATATGAATTCCAGACATAGGTGCCATCTTGTGCATCTGAATTATGTGGGTCCTAGGGAATTGGACCTGCCTGGGTCCTTAGGCTTTGCAGGCATGTGCCTTAACCACTAAGCCATCTCTCCAGCCCCCCACAGAGCTTCTTACATTTGAACACTAGCACTTCCCATCTTTAGAGCCCATGAATACACTGAATTCTGGGCCAGAGTCCTCAGCTGGCTTGAGACCAGGGTAGGGCAGGGAGCATCCTTTCTGGGGCAATATCTGGACACTGTGCAAAGACAAACTTCTTAGAGAAGAGAATCCACTTGGTTATGAGCATGGCGAGGGTGATGGTGGATTGGATGATTCCTGCTCACCTCGCCCCTCTTAGTCCCTGTGTGGTCTGTGCCTGGCTTTGGGGAGTCCTGACCTCTCGATTGATGGCGCTTCTTTGAAGGCAAGGTCCAGGCAGTACCCGGAGCCTGCTGGGGTGGTGCATGCACCTTGGGTCTACTTCTGTTTTGCAGAAAAGTCCAGAGCCTCGCCCATAGCCTAAGGGTGGAGAGTACTGAGGGGCCTGGAAGCCTTGACTGGATATTTGCACTCTAAGGCTAGGGCTTGAAGGTCTGCGGGCTGCTCCCCAGAGGAAGGGGTATGTATGGTTACACATGTAGCTACCAGATCGCTGGGCCATGTTCAGTGTCCCTGGGGGAGCCCTGTTCTGGTTCTCACTTAAAGGTCTGATGGCAATGGCAGGTGGGAGGGGCGGGGCCAGGGGCAGCTTCCAGCCCATACTGAGAGAAGATGTTGACTTAGACCAGATGTTTGCCCTCTGGACTCTGTGCTTGGCATATCCTAATGAGGAGGCAGCTTGGGGTACAGCCCAGGCTGGCAGCAGACTTGCTACAAGTCTCAACATGGCCAAAAAACAGGTTGGAGGCCATGGACAGGCCAATCTAATTGGCTGAGTCCATCTGTCTGGCTGGGCTAGTCAGAGCATAGGCTTAGGTCAGCTCATGGGGTCAACCTGAGGCAAGTTCTGGAGGCCCGTCTCTCCTGTTACCCTTCATGGGCAGCTCTGTGATTGCCCAGAAAGTACCTTTCATGAACAGCAGGTTCTCCCTCATGGATTTGGTCCATTCTCTTCTGCCCTGGGGCTGACCCTGGCATTGACCTAGATTCCTCTTCTAGGAAGGGTTTGGCAACGTCAATAAACTTCTATACATTCTCTCTCTCTCTCTCTTTCTTTTCTTTTGTTTTTGTTTTTCAAGGTAGGGTTTAACTCTAGCCTAGACTGACCTGGAATTCACTATGTAGTCTCAGGATGGCCTCGAACTCACAGATATCCTCCTACTTCAGCCTTCCAAGTGTTGGGATTAAAGGCGTGCACCACCATGCCTGGCCAACTTCTATATATTCTCATTACTTTGCCTACTGAATATGGAACCTAGATCCTGTGAGCCTAAAAAAACAAATGAGCAAAAACAAAACAAAACAACAACAACAACAAAAAACTGTCACGTATCTCCTGGTGCCAAAATGTAGCAAAGAAGATCTCTAAATTATAATCAGTGAATATTTATCTAGGTGACATTATTTCAAGTAGGTGTGACAGTCTAACCATGACACAATTGCATGTAGACACAGTACAGTTCACATCATATGATCAAGTGTATAATCTCTTCAAAAAGTTTATAGTCAACTTTATGCTGTGCATATCTTTTTAATTTTATTTTATATTTTTGGTGTGTGTGCTACAGTATGTAGTATGTGTGTGTGGTGTATGTACACACATGCAGATGCGTGTATGGCTGCACATGTGAAGGGAGGCCAGAGGAGGCTGTTGAGTGTCCTCTGTTGCTCTTCCACCTTATTTGTTCTGAGACAGGGTCTCTTACTGAACTGGAAGTTCAGGGTGGTGTGGCCATAGACACTGCCTCCCACCTGACTTTAGGAGGCCTGAGATTAGAAGCGAGTGTATAAAAACATCAGGCTTTCATGCGGATTCTGGGGATCCAAACTCAGGTACTCATGCTTGTGCAGCAAGCTTGTTATCCACTGAGCCATCTCCCCAGCCCCACATATGTGAGCTGTTTTCCGTGATTCAGCGTACCGCTTTGTGTGGATGTAATTGATCCTTATTTTCTAGTACTTTGTTGGACAATTGCATTATTTCCAGTTTTCCTACCATTACAAATCACACAGTATATGCCTCCTTTTTCCCTAGGGTCTCCTTCTGTAGAAGTGTCTGGGCTTAGAGAGCCTGTGTTGTCATTGGCTCTCCCAAGCCTAGAAGTGCATGCATTCCCACTGCAGAGGAGGCGTTGGAGGTGATGGTCAAGGCTGGGAGATGGACGGGGTGGGTATCATAGGCCATGGCATCAAGTGTTCTGATCTTCACAAAGGTCTTGGTAATTTTTTAAGTTTGTCACTCATCCCATAAAGATCTGTCTAGCACATGCGTGTCCTTGAAGGCTACAGGGTGGCATCTTGTGGTCACACACCACCCTCCAGCTGCCAATTGTACCCAGGCATGAAATGTCCTGGCTTCCTCTTTTTGGAGCCCAATAGCTTCAGGGAGGGTGGAGGAGGCTTTGATGTGTTACAAAGCTGGACCCTTTCCAGACAAGCGCTCTCCGGGAGGTAGGGCTTTGGTGAAAGCTGGTGGAGCCCAGAGCAGGAGCTGGGGGTGCACCTTCCTAAGGCGGGGTGCCTCAGCAGAACCTGCAGGTTCTTTGTTTCAGGCTAAGCTCCTTCCAGGGCGCGGCTGCTAAAGCTGATGGAAGTCCCTGTTCTGCAGGGAGGGAACTGGTTCCCTCCATTTTACAGAATTACTCTGGGGATTGGGCAGCAGACTTGGGGGTTGGAAGCAGAATGACACCACTCACTTCTTGACCTTTCCCTGGGCGCCTGCTCATTTTATCACTTACCTCTGCGGGTTCTTTGTTCTGTGGTGAGTCACTTGTGTCCTGCCCTCCTCTCTGCCCTCTCCCCCTTCCCCGCTCTGAGCTTGTTCTTACCCGTGGGTTTCGCTGTCCACCCCCCAGGCCCTTCTATCTCTGTGTAGATGGTGATTTCAGAGAGGGCTGCAAGGCTCTGCTCCTGGCCAGCCCTCATGGAGAAGGTGAGCTGATGTGGTTGCAGACTGAGTGGCCATGCAGGGCTCCAGTAGCCCTTCCTGCACAGGGAAAGGCAGGCAAGAGGCTTTTGGTTCTAGGCATCTGAGGCTTGGTGATATCTCACCCAGAGGAAACTGGTGAGGCCCAAAGGCTGCTACTGAAGACAACAACCTGATGCTACCTTAGCTGGGCATCTTGTCACTTTTGTTTCCTTGACATGTGTAGGGTGACTTGGGGACCTCAAAAAGAGGTGCTCACAAAGTCAAACAGCACTTTCCTTTAACATCTTTTTTTTTTTTTTTGTCATGCGTGGTGTGGTGTGTGTATGGCATGTGTGTATGTACAGCGTATGCACATGTATGAAGACGCATGTGCCCTGTGCACACGTGTGGAAGCAGAGTAGAAGGTTGGGTGTCCTTCTCTGTCCTCCATGTTGTTTCCTTGAGGCAGAGTCTCATGGAACCTGGAGCTGCCATTTTCAGCCAGACTGGCTGACCCCTCCCCCTCCCCCCCCCGTAAGACTGTGGTTACACGATAAGTAACCATGCCCAGCTTTTTATGTGGCTGCTAGGAATCGAACTCAAGTCCTCGAAGGCCCTCTCAGGTCCTCATACCTGAAACAAGCACTCTTACCTGTGAAGCCATATTCCAGCCCTTCCTTTATCTATCTATCTGACTATCTATCTACTACCTATCTATACTTTTATCTATTTTATAATGAATTCAGTTATATGTATTATGTTCATGATATATGTACTATATGACACATATGCATTATATATTACATACAATACATAATATATAACCTCAAACATTGCTAGTCTAGGTTATAATTGCTATAGTTAATATAAAATATAATTCCAATATCAAGCCCTTCCTCTGATAAAGGGATAGAAACAATCTTGGACATCTTGAGGGGCTCCTTCCCTTACAGGAGTGCCTAACTTCTTAACTTTCTGTTGCACCTGGTGCTGGATGCCACCTGTCACCAGCCCGTTCCTTGTGATCGGCCATCAGCAAAGCAGACTGCTCCTGAATGTTTCAGGTCTCAGCTTGCTCACTTTTTTCTGCCCCATCTGGCCACTCCCAGGTGCACAGGAATCTGGCTGCTTCTATGCTGTGCTGGGGCCTGGGAACTGTGTATGAAATCGTGCCAATAAAAATAAATAAAAATTGGCACACACACGAGCATACATGAAATCACAACTGTTTATTCAAGAGCCTGTGTGTTTACCTGAGTCCTTTGCATTTTTGGTTATAGTTTGTGTTGCAGTCAGGTTGGCATTGCTGCCAGAAAATACCCGACCAAGAGCAGCTTGTGGGAAAAAAGGTTTATTTTGGCTTACAGGCTTGAGGGGAAGCTCCACAATGGCAGGGGAAAGCGATGGACTGAGCAGAGGTTGGACATCACCCCCCCCCCCCAGCCAACATCAGGTAGACAACAGGAACAGGAGAGTGTGCCAAACACTGCCAAGGGGACCCTGGCTATAATACCATAAGCCTGCCCCCAACAGTACACTGGCTCCAGGAGGCATTAATTCCCAAATCTCCATTAGCTAGTGTAGCACACAGATTCAGGTTCGCTGAGATGAACTTCCAGATCAGGCACAGTTATGGAGGAAGGGATATTTATTGAAGCTCACAGATCCAGGGGAAGTTCCATAAATGGCAGAAGAAGCTGGCCTGCCTTCACAGGTCCAAGCAGAGAGAGAGAAGCACAAGCCTAAAAACCAAAAGCCACAGCATACTTCAGGAACTCCAGCTAGACACACTTTGCATATCTTTATATTAAAATCTGGAACCCACCACCACACCTTAAGATCCACACAATGGCACTGACAGACTCCAGCCAGGTGGCTGCAGATGCAAACTACAAAGAACAACTGAATATATTGGGGGCCATCTATTCTATTCAAACCACCACAGCTAAGAACCTAGCATTCACAACATTTAAGTTTATGGGGGACATCTGAATCAAACCACCACATTCTGCCCTTGGCCCACATAAACTGATATCCATCCATGATATAAAATGCAATGCCTTCATCCAACCTTAAAAGTCCTCCTATTTTTAATCAATCCTAATGATGTTCAAATGTCCCCATAATCGAAGGTCTTTTCACTAAGCCATAGTACCAAAAAAACTCCCCCCAAAGCCCATAATGGCACAGAATACACATTCACACTGTAAAAGATGGCATTGGGCATAGCAACAACATATTCAACCAATACAAGATTTAAAACAACCAGGGCAAACATCAAACTCTGTGACTCCAAGTCCAACAACTCTAGTCAGTGATAAATCTCCAAGTCCGATAATTCTAACCAGCAAAAAGTCTCTGGAGTTCGAATTCTGCCCTTCTAGCTAGGCTACTCACAGTCCTGGAAAACTTCATTCAGGGCCGGCAGCTCTCCTTAGCAGCCATCTCATGGTCCCGACATCTCCACTGGGTCTCCATTGCCCTCCACAGTTCAGCCTCATGGCTCCATCAGGTCTGCATGCAGGCATCCAACAAACCTGCTTCATACTGCCCATAGCCATTTCCAAAACATGAGACTGCATTACAAATTCAATGACCCTCTCTTTCCTGCATTTCTTATACTCCATAATACCAGGTGGGGTGCCAATTTGTTAATCCATGGGGGAATAAATCAGACTTTGAAGAACAGGATACTCCCTCAGCATTCAGGCTCTTTCAAAAGACTCTGCATTTTTTTTTTTTTTTGTCCCAATGCATGTCAGCTGGCCCTATCTCTACGGTTATAATCTCTCATACAATTGCAGCTGAATTTTTGGCCCAAAGATTTCATTTTTTCTGTGCCACAGCCCTCTGCTCACATCAGTCTGTTTCTATGCAAACTAACCCTGAACAAGTTCTCAGGACACAAGCATAACAGCAGGCCTCTCACGCAAAGTGCTTCTAGCTCAGTCCAAAGTAAGCTCTTTCTCACCCTCATCAGCCAAACCTCACAGTCCATAGCTCTTATTGCATTCAGGTCTTTCAACTCTGACCAGGATAGTCCATCAAACTGTACTTAGAGCACTGCAAGGTGTCTCTTAAGCCAAGGTTTTAAATCCTTCTAAATTCCTTTTGAAAATCAACTCCAAAAGGCCAAAGCCACATAGTCAGGTGTCTAGCAGCAAATGACACCACTCCTTGGAACCAACATTACTGCAGTCAGGTTCCAAGCCTCTGCTCTACCATGTTCCCCTGCCATCACGAAGTCTCCCCTTGAGACTATAAGCCAAAATAAACTTTCCTCCCATCAGCTGATTTTAGTTGTGTGTTTTATCCCAGCAACGTGAAGGTAGTTACAACAATGACCTTATTTATGAAGCAAATGTGTTGGCGGAAAAATGAGATGATTGATATGTTTATTGAGCTCAATTTAGTCTTCCTTCTATGTGTGCGTACATATATCAACACAGCCCACTGTACCCATAAGTATAAGTTACTGTTTGTCAATGAAAGAAATTAGTAAATAATAAAAATGAATGACCTTGGGATGGGGAGATGAGTCAGAGGGTAAAAATACTTGCTATGCAAGCCTGATGATCTGAGTTCAGATCCCCAGAACCCTTATAAGGCTGGACACAGAAGCACAGGTCTGTAGTTACAGTGCACCTGTGGCAAAATGGGAGGCAGAGACAGGAGAAGCCCAGAAGCTCACTGGCCAGCCAGCCTGGAGTACACATCAGTGAAAAGAAACCCTCTCCCAAACAAGGAGGAAGGTAAGACTGACACCCGAGGTTGTCCTCTGACCTCCACATGAGTGTTGTGGCATGTCAGCACCTACACTCTCACACATAAATACAACACACACACATACACACACACACACACACACACACACACACACAGAGTGGTGGTTTGAGTGGATGGCCCCCAATTGATTCAGAAGTTTATTAAAAGCTTGTCATTCGGATCTTCAGCTACCTGTGCCTGGTTTGGAAGTTCATCTCAGTGACCTGAAGCTGTCTGCTACACACACAGACACACACATGCACACACACACGCACACACACACACACACGCACACATGCATGCACACAATAATTCTGAGAAATGAATGCTTGGGAGGTCATTTGTATAACTAAGAGTTCTTTGGAATAATTTCCATGTAAATGGTGTTTATTTAAAAGCAAGTTATAAACATGTGCTTATAGGGAGCCTGCATGTAAAACTCAGCAGTAAATGCAGTAACTTCTTCAAACATGAGGTAGCGTTTCAGGCATTGTATCCCTGACACTGTTGAGAATTGCCGGAGCACGGTGATCACGAAAAGCAGCCTGACTTTCGGTGGCTGTGTTGTTTTAACTCCTCTTTCTGCTGGCACCTGGAGGGGCCTGCCCGCACTCAGCAGCCCTTGCTCCCTTACTTCCTGGCTGTTCTGGGAGTCCTTTCTCTCTGGAGTGTGGTGGGGCTCTGAGGCTGGCCTGTTACACACAACCCACCCGGAGGTTTTTCCATCCTCCAGAGGCCTGGCGTTTGAACTGCAAGAGCCAGCAAAAGACTTCTCCTTTCTTTCCCTTGCTCTACCACAGCCCTTCCCTGGGGCCCCTTGGCTGCCTGAATCAGGCAAAGAGCTCAGAGAAGAAAGGGAAAGAAGAAGAAAAATAATATGAACTAATGCATCTAAAATTTTCCACTACCAGAGGACAGCTTAGGCCATTCTCAGAAACTGCCTCTGACTTGCCCCATGTTTGAACTCCTAGGGACTCTCCACTGGTCTTTGATCTGGAAGGACCAGAAGCACCGTGGGGAAGGTTTGTTTGCTCCACCCCAGAGTTTGCACAGAGTTAAGGGGATAGACAGGACTTGAACCTGGAATCCTCCTGCTGCACAGAGCTGCAGAACATAGCTCCCTCCGTTACTTGCTCTGCTCTAAGTGTACCTAACAGCTTTTGAACAAGCATAGCTCATGCACTTACGCTCTAAACTTCATGGAGCCTTAGGGCTTGTGAAAATGCAGAAAAACAACCAGCTCTGGCTGTAATTAACTTTCCTCTGAAATCACTGGTGGGTCTTTCCTGGTTGCATTCAGAATGCCAGGAAATATGATAACAAGAGAACATGCATTCCTCAGTCCCAGAGGCTGAAAGAGGAGATGCCTCGGTCAAGCAAGAGACAATTGAGAGCAGCCGTCGCCACAGTGGCCCGGGAGAGGCCTGTGCCAGATCTGTGGCCTGGCCTGGAGGTGATAGGAAGTGGGGACTGCCGCCTTGGTTGCTCTGGCTCAGTATAGGGTTCATGTCCAGAGTCAGTGCTGTCTTGAATTTTGACCTTCCCACAACAGAGAGCTTTAGAAAATGTACACTGGGTTGTGTCCCTTCTCTGTGTAGAATCTCCTCAGCTTCCCACAACACTTAGAAGACAACTTGAGCTCCTGCTGGTAGGTGGGGTGACGGCCCAGTGGGAATATGAGTCCCGCCCCCAGCGTTATGCAAAGTGCTGGCTGTTGGGCTATGTGCTTGTAATCCCAGTGCTGAGGAGGTAGAGATAGGGGACCGCTGGGGCTTACTGGCTAGCTTGTCTAGCCGAATTGGTGAGCTCCAGGTCTGGTGAGAGACCCTGTCTCAAAAATAAAAGTAAGGTGGAGAGTAATTAAGTATGACACTGAATATGGACCTCTAGCCCCCACACGAACACACATACACACACTCATGCAACACACACATGTGGAAAAAATAAGACCCTGGGCTGGAGAGATGGCTTAGTGGTTAAGGTGCTTGCCTGTGAAGCCTAAGGACCCATGTTTGATCTCTCTTCATATCCCATGTAAGCCAGATGCACAAAGGTGAGGCAAGCTCAAGGTTGCATATGTGCACTAGGTGGCACATGCATCTGGAGTTTGATTGCAGTGGCTGAGGCCCTGGTGCAGCAATTCTCTCTCTCTCTATATATATATATAAAGACCATGCAGGACCCCATCTGTCCCTGTCTCTCCAACTTCTTCTTGTCCACCCCTCCCCAAACCCAGTGTTCTGAAGCTGCATGGAACATTTACCACTTCTGGGCCTTGCTTTTGCTTTCCTCATACTACTCTGTATTATTTTCTGGTTGCACCAGGAAATTACTGTCTGTCCTCTCTGTGGATAGGTCTTTCAAAATCACTGTGGGCCACCCACCCTGTTACTTAGCATCTGGCTTTCCCTCCTTCAGGGCCTTTATCACCAGGTGAAGTGGTGTTTTTTAAAATTTATTTATTTTGGTGCATAGCAAGGGGTAATTTAATTTTCATTATGCAATAGGATAATCCCACTACTTTTTAAAAACTTTTAAAATTGACAACTTTCATAAGTATTGACAATAAACCATAATAATTCCCTCCCCTTCTTCACTTTCTCCTTCACAAATCCACTCTCCATCATATACCTTCCCTCTCTCAATTTGTCTCTTTTATTTTGATATCGTCATCTTTTCCTCCTATTATGATGGTCTTGTGAAGGTAGTACTAGGCACTGCAAGGTTATGGATATTGAGGCCAATTTGTATCTAAATGATTGCATTGTATGCAGTTCTACCCTTCCTTTGGCTATTATACTTTCATTTATTTTATTTGAGAGAGAGAGAGAGAGAGAGAATGGGTGCGCCAGGGCCTCCAGCTGCTGTAAACGAACTCCAAAAGCATGCACCGAGCCAGGCGTGGTGGCGCACGCCTTTAATCCCAACACTCGGGAGGCAGAGGTAGAAGGATCGCCATGAGTTCGAGGCCACCCTGAGACTACATAGTGAATTCCAGGTCAGCCTGGGCCAGAGTAAGACCCTACCTTGAAAAAACAAAAAACAAAAACAAAACAAGAAAAGCATGCACCGCCTTGTGCATCTTGCTTATGTGGGTCCTGGGAATAGAACAGAGGTCCTTTGGCTTTGTAGGCAAATGTCTTAACCGCTAAGCCATTTCTCCAGTCCTGGCGCTTATGCTTTTTAAAAAACATTTTATTGACAACTTTCATTAATATAAACAATATACCATGATCATAATCCCCTCCCACCACCCTTCCTTTTCTCCTCTCTCAAATCCTCCCTTCATTGATTCACTTCTTTCCAACTAGTCTTTCTTTTATTCTGATGTCATCATTTTCCCTCTCCTATTATGCAGGTCTTGTGTAGGTAGAATCAGCCACTGTGAGGTCATGAATATCGAGACCATTTTGTGTCTGGAAGACAGCGAAATGGTGTTTTTATGCGTTTTCTTGTGTATTGTTTGTCTGCCTTCCTAGGATGCCAGCTCCATGTTTACCTTCTTGTTGCAGGGCCAGCTGCACAGTAGGTGCTCATTAAATATTTACTGAGTGCGTGAACAGGCCCCTGAGCCTTTCCCTGCAGTCGTGTCTCCAGTGCTCTGTGAGCGTGAGTGAGGGCAGTGCACAATACTTGGAGCACTGCCTCGTATGTATGAAGTGCTATGTTTGTTGTCTAATAATTGTACCTAGCAGCGCTCCTGAGGCCTGGCCTTAGGAATGTACATCTCACCTTTCTTGCTGCTACATCTCTATGTATACCTGTCTTCCACCTCTGTCCACACCTGCAAAAACCCTGCAAGACCCAGCCCAAAGGCAACCTTCAGAGTCCCGAGTGCTAACCATTACACAATGGAATCTTGCCAAAGGCGGCCTTCTACAAAGCCCTTTCTCTCTTTTAGGCTGTCAACGTAGCGAGTTATTGCTATAACAACAGCACTAACTAACACCTACCCTCTGCCAGATAAATGTAGTGTCTCAATCCTTATAACAGTCTTCTTATGTAGATACTATTCCTAGTTAGTTTTTAAAAATATTTTTTATTTATTTGAGTGAGAAAGAGGCAGATAGATAGATAGATAGATAGATAGATAGATAGACAGATGGGTAGATAGAGAGAAGGGGTGCTCCAGGGCCTCCAGCCACTACAAACCAACTCCAGACACATGTGGCACCTTGTATATCTGGCTTATGTGGGTACTGGGGAATTGAACCTGGGTCCTTAGGCTTCACAAGCAAGCACCTTAACCACTAAGCCATCTCTCCAGCTCTCCTGGTTAATTTTTAATTAATTAATTCAAGTGTGTGGGCATGCATATGCCACAGCACGCATGTGGAAGTCAGAGGACAACCTTGTGATCTTCTACTTTCTTTGAAGCAGAGTCTCTTGCCACTGCAAATAAATACCAGACTAGCTGGTCCATGAGCTTCAGATTCTCCTGGCTCCATTCCCACGGCTGGAAGCATGTGGGGATCATAGATGCATGCGACGCTTTGCATCACACTTTATGTGGTGCTGGGGAGGATTGAACTTGGGTTGCCAGTCTTTGTAAATGTGCGCCTTCAACCATGGAGCCATCTCCCCAGCCCCTCGGTTGCATTTCAAAGATGAGAAAGCAAGGCTCAGAAAGGTGCCCAAGGCCTTACAGCAAGTAGAGAAGCCAGGATTAAGC
Source organism: Dipus sagitta (assembly GCA_036346955.1). Taxonomy (NCBI): domain Eukaryota; kingdom Metazoa; phylum Chordata; class Mammalia; order Rodentia; family Dipodidae; genus Dipus; species Dipus sagitta. The sequence goes on from CM070770.1 coordinate 166,065,073, forward strand.
ACAGGAAGTGGATCCCAAGTTCACCATTCCCATCCCGTTGCTGGTTCTGTGGCTGGCAGCTGTGCCTGCCTCCTCCTGCAGCCCTGGCTCCCGTCACCTTCCCTGGCCACGGGTGGGTGAAATTTCTCCTCGTCCTCTTCTGAGGCTCTGGTGCTTCTTGCTCTTTGAGGACTCTCAGTAAATGTTGCTGGGTAGAAGTGAATTGAATTCCGGTCCTGCATTTTTAAAAAGAACAATTATTTATTTATTAGAGAGTATGAGCACTCCAGAGCCTCTTGCTGCTACAAATAAACTCCAGACACATGAGACACTTTGTGCATCTGGCTTTACATGAGTACTGGGGAATTGAACCCAGGCCATAAGGTTTTGCAACCAAGTGCCTTTAACTGCTGAGAAATCTCTCAACCCCCCCCCCCCCAAGTAATTCTTTAACTCATCAAGTGAAATGTTTATTTCAAAGTTCACTTTTTTTTTTTTTTTTGTATTGTTTTTCAAGGTAAGGTCTCACTCCAGCTCAGGCTGACCTGGAATTCACTATGTAGTCTCAGGGTGGCCTTGAACTCAGTGATCCTCCTACCTCTGCCTCCCGAGTGCTGGGATTAAATGTGTGCGCCACCATGCCTGGCCCAGAGTGCACATCTTCTTGGCTGCCTAAATCCTCGGTTAGCTTTCTCAGTTGGTTTACCCTAAGTTCATCTTTGTTACGGCAACCTCCAATGAGGACGAGCTTAAAAGTAAAGGAGTGACTCAGCTGCCTCCTTATTTAGCAAGTTAGCAAAGGCTCTGATCCACAAAGGATGATTCTTTTCAGGCCTGAACTGGCCAATGGAAACCAGCAAATGTCCTGGGGTCTTTTTCTTATGTAATGGAATGTCCAGAAATGTCTGTGCATCACAAGACAGATAAGCAATGTTAGTGCAATGCTCAATCTTCCACAGTGAGAGAATATGGTTTAGTATCCAAGAAGAACTCACCAAGACTTCATCACTGGAAGAGCCCACCAGGCCATAAATACAAGCAAAACCTAGTAGTCAATGAGCTTTGCTTTGCTGAGGCAAGGGTTCCTGGTAATGAAGCCTGCATTATTAAAGCCAGCATGTTCATTCTCTTTTCTAAAAAAATTTTACTTTTATTTATTTATGAGAGAGAGAGAGAGAGAATGAGAGAGAGAATGGGTACAAGTCTTCCAGCCACTGCAAACGCCAGATGTATATGGCAACTTTTGCATCTGGCTTGTGTATATCCTGGGGAATCGAACCCGTGTCCTTTGGCTTTGCAGGGAAATGCCTTAACCACTAAGCCATCTCTTCAGCCCACATGTTGATTCTTCAACACAGAGAGCATGTCGGTGCTGATAGTGGGAGAATGAACATAGCTTCCAACTTGGCAGCCCCTACATACTTAAAGAGAAGGAGTGTGCAAGCATATCCCATTGGATCTATGTAAACATCAGGAACACACTGCGCAGAGCTTCCCAGCCAAGAAAAATAGATTTGAGACTTTGACCCAGCAGTGTGAAGTATGGATGTGAGAATCTTCCACATGGTAGCATTTCCTTAAGAAAACAAACTGCACTGGGTGAATTCTGATTCTAAATCTTCTGTAAGTATTTTCTAGAATCTGTTGAACAGTTAAAAAACCTTAGTAACTGGTACAGGCACCAGCCACCATCTTCCTCTAACTCTCAAACTCAGAAAGCACTTGGCCACTCTTCTCAGCCTCCCCCCTTTTTTTTCGAGGCAGGGTCTCACTGTAGCCCAGGCTGACCTGGAATTCACTATGTGGTCTCAGGGTGGCCTTGAACTCATGGCAATCCTCCTACCTCTGCCTCCTGAGTGCTGGGATTAAAGGCATGTGCCACCACACCTGGCCCCACTTTTTTTCTTTTTTAAAGCAAGATCTCATTCTGTAGATCAAGCTGGGCTAGCCTAGAATTCCCTTTGTAGCCCAGGCTGGCCTCAGATTTTTTTTTTTTTTTTTTTTGGTTTTTCGAGGTAGGGTCTCACTCTAGCCCAGGCTGACCTGGAATTCACTATGGAGTCTCAGGGTGGCCTCGAACTCACGGCGATCCTCCTACCTCTGCCTCCCGAGTGCTGGGATTAAAGGCGTGTGCCACCACGCCCGGCTTGGCCTCAGATTTAAGGGAGTCCTCCTGCCACAGTCTCCCAAGTGCTAAGATTACAGGCGCAAACCTGCCACACCCAGCTGGGAAGCTGTGGTTTATTTTATCATCTTTCTTTGCCACAAAAACTGGCTCCATAGAATGAGATACAAGGATGTTGAAGGGAAAGAAGAGCATGTGCTAGGAAGGGACAGCTAGAACTTTTGCAAACAGAAAGTAATTACTGAAAATACCACCTTAACCTTCGGTCTTAATGTTCTTCTCTGCCGTCCAAGCTGCCAAAATGCACCTTTTACAATATGCTCCTGTCAGAGGTAATTAAGTCCTCTCCTTCCCTCCCTCCCTCAACCCCTCCTTCCCTTCCTTCTTCCTTTTCTCCTTCCCTTCCTTTCTTACCTCCTTCCTTGGGGTTGGGCCTTTATGTGAAGTCCATTAACTTAAGGCAGGGCCCTTCTGGGGCTCTGTTCCCTTCATAGTCTACCCAGTGCTAAGTATAGTTAGTTGGCCCTTAGTCCCCGCAGTGTATTAGTTACTTTTTCATTGCTGTGACCAAATTCCAGACAAGAAGCAGCTTAAGGAAGCAAAGGGTTTATTGAGGCTCACAGTTGCAAGTTATAGTCCCTCATGGCAGGGCAGGTGTGGTGCAGGAGCAGAAGGCCGGCTGGTCACACTGCACCCGCTTTCCGGAGGCAGACAGCAATGAGTGCTAGTGCATTTATTTAGTCCAGGGCCTCCAGCCCAGGGAATGGAACCACCCACAGTTAAGGCAGATCTTCCTACTTCAGTTAACATTAACCCATCAAGATAATTCCTCACATGGGCTGGAGAGGTGGCTTAGCAGTTAAGCGCTTGCCTGTGAAGCCTAAGGACCCCGGTTTGAGGCTCGATTCCCCAGGACCCACGTTAGCCAGATGCACAAGGGGGCGCACATGTCCGGAGTTCGTTTGCAGTGGCTGGAGGCCCTGGTGTGCCCATTCTCTCTTCTCTCTCTGTATGTTGCTCTCAAATAAATAAATAAAAATAAACAAAAAATTTTTTAAAAAAGATAATTCCTCACAGATATGTCAGAGGCTGACTCTAGGTCCTGTCAAGTTGACAATATCAACACACACTTCTGCGTGTACAGTTTCAACTGCCCAAGGGGCAAAAATACTCAAGAACAGAAACTACTGAACATGTACAAACTTATTTCCTGTCATCATTTATTTTAAAAACTCAGTATCATTATTTATACAACATTTTCATCCTATTAGGTCTAGAGATGACTTAAAGTATACAGGAGTATATCTGTAGGCTATATGCAAATACTATGCCATTTTCATATAAGTGTCGTGGGCATTGTGGGTTTTGGTATTCTCAAGGGGGTCCTCAAGCCAATCCCTCATAGGTATCCAAGGACAACTGCATATGAGTGTTTAGGATAGTCAGAATGTTGAGGTCCTTTTCCTCTTAACCTCAGAGGTCTTATCTATAAATTGGGGCCACTATCCTTCCATATCAGAAGGCTGGTATTGCTCATTAAGGGACAAGGGAGAATCAAAACTTCCCGGGCCGGGGTGTGCTGGGCCCAGGGAAGGCAGTATGCTTGGAAGGAAGTATAGCCAATGAGTGGTGGGCGGAGGGCAGGGTTTACAGGGATGGGGACACTAAGCAGGGAAAGCCAGATACTCACTGCACTGTTCCAGTCCCTGAATCTTTCAGAAGCTCTGCATGCCCTGCCCTGAGCTTTGTGGGCCAAGCACCAGCTGGCAGGCGGGTTGGGATTAGGGTGGAGTTTGGTTTCATTGTTATTTCTGCTTTGTGGTCATGACTGTCCTTATGCTTGTTAAGTGAATTAGAACAGTGCCCCTGCTGGGCTCAGGAACTTGGATGGGACGAACAAGGATGCAGGCCTGGGCTCAGCCTCTGCTTCCCAGTGCTTGGCTTGAGTGTGGCTCAGTCCCCCTGCCCCGGCCTTCTCTATCACATAGGTAGCCAAGGCAGCTGCAGAAACGGTCTAACAGAGGACTCTTGTAGAGCTGGGCCCATGGCCGGGGGCTCCCAGTGTGTACCCGCTCTCCTGTTCTGTTCTTAGCTCCTTATTACCCACCTCTGCTCCCTCTTCATTCTCACGAGCCCTGCCCCATCTTCCTCCCTGGCCTGCTACAGATAATTATCTGGAAGTCTACAGTGACAAGGTGCCTATCTCTCAAAGGCCAGGAGGAGGAGCACAGGCAAGGGGACCTTGATCCTGTGAATTGGGTAGGTGGCTGCAGATCACAGAGCGGCTTCACACTCACGATAGCCGTGTCTGGATTTGACCGGTGCTCTAGAGGTACAAAGCTTTGGGTGGAGATTACACCTCACGTTGGCTTCTGGTGAAGCCCCATAGACTCTGGCTTATTTCCTGACATTGCTATTCGCAGGTTGGGAAAGTCACAGAGCAGGATGTGGTGAGGCACATCTGTAATCCCAACACTCAGGAGGGCCGACGAGAGTTCCAGATCAGCCAGGGCTACATAGAGAGAAAAGGGGGATGCTGGGAATGTGGCTCACTAGGAAAAGTACTTGCTGATGGAAGCATAAGGACCTGAGTTTGGATGCGTCGCACATGTAAACTGCCTGGGGTGGTGCTGTGCCCCTGTAGTTCCAGTGCTGGGTGGCATGGACGGCAGGACCTCTGGAGCTTGCTGGATAGTTTGTCTAGCTGAATGGGTGACTTCTGGGTCAGTGAGAGGCCCTGTCTCAAAAAATAAGGTTAAAACAGGCATGGTGGCACACACCTTTAGCCTCAGCAGGATGCTGAGCTAGGAGGCCAGCCTGGAGCATGAGTTTGAGGCCAGCCTGGAGCTACAGAGTAAGTTCCAGGCCAGCCTGGAGTAGAGTGAGACCCTGCCTCAAAAAAAAAAAAAAAAAATCATCCCCCCAAAAAGTTGAAGAAGTGAAAGAGGAAGACATCTGATGTCAACCTCTGGCCTCCATACACACACACACACACACACACACACACACACACACACACATAATTCTCAAAAGAAAGAAAAAGGTCATATTTTCCAAAAGCTTGTTTCCTCAAATGAAAAACAGGCACAGCGTCTACCTTCCAGGGTAGCTGAGGTTAGAGAGGGTTAATGAAAATGTGGTTGGCCTTGGGCACTCCTTGTTCTGACCCCCTGAGTTAAGCAGCTCTGTGGTCTGGCCCCAGCTCCGGTGTGTGACTTTTCTGGGCCCAGGGGTCCCAGGCCTTCCTCATGAGCAGCTCTTCCTGCCAGGAGCTGAGCTCATGGGCAGGGCCGCTGCAGGGGCCACCCGCTAGCCGCTTGTCCTCCCTTCCCGGGAGCTGCTCCAGGGACAAGGGGCTGGGTGTCTGCTTTTCACTGGGCGGCTGTCTCCGGCTCCTTTGGCATCTGAGGCTTCTTTTCAGGAGGGGGAGGAGGAGGAAGATGGACTTAACTGGTTGTGACCCAGCTCCGTGCTAAGGGGGAAACACGGGGCTTGGAATTAAGCAGCACTCGAATCGAAGCTTAACACTCAGAGATGCTGCGTGCTGGATGCTGGTTTACGCCTCTTAACTCCGCCACCTTGACTCTGCCTGTTAGGAACCCAGTTTGAAAACGGGGAGTGACTTTCTGCAGCGTCTACTCCATAAGGTTCAAATCGAAGTGCAAATTGTAAAACATAAAACCGGGGGTCACCTGTGTGTGGGTATCATGTAGAAATGACTGAGTCCCTGCTAGCTTAGGATTTGGCCAAAATTTTGGAGCCCATAGAACAGAGGGTTATTTTGTTGTGTATTGAGACAGAGTCATTATGTAGCCCAGGCTGGCCTGGAATGCATATTCTCCTGCCTTGCCTCCTGAGGATTGCAGGTATGAGCCTCCACACCCAGCCAGAGACCCATTTTAGAAGAGACAGATGGGTAATCTTGAAGAGTGGCAGGGGCTTGGGAGACTAAGGGCTGACTCTAGTGGGTGTGGTTTGGGAAACAATAACATCATAATAGTAGTTAACCATATATGCCAGGCATGCATCTAAGAATTTTTCACATATTTACTAATTGGTCTTTGGGGTGAAGTTACAATACTATCATTCTTCCTCTTTTCCCTTTTTTTTTTCTTTGAGGCAGGGTCTCACTTTAGTCCAGGCTGATCTAAAACTCAGTCTGTAGCCTGAAGCTGGCCTTGAACTCAAGGGGATCTTTCTACCTCATCCTCCTGAATGCTGGGACTAATGGTTTTGCATCACCATACCTAGATCTTCTTTTTTTTTTTCACTTCTTTTTTTTTTTAAATAAACATTCTATTTATTTATTTGCGAGGAAAGAGAGAAAAAGAGAGTGAGAGAATGGGTATACCAGGGCCTACAGCCACTGCAAATGAACTCCAGATACATGCACCACTTTGTGCATCTGGCTTTATATAGGTACCGGTGAGTCGAACCCCAGTCGTTAGACATTGCAGGCAAGCTCCTTAACCACTGAGAAATCTCTCCAGCAGCCCCCATTCTTAATGTGAGGGTGAGAGCGAACTGGCTGTGGTATCTGTCACCCCACTGATCATCAGGGGTGATTTGGCTGATCTGGCTGGTTAGGCGGGTGTCCCTTCCTCCCTCACCGCTCTATGTTCGTCCCTCCCATAGGGAGGACGACCTTCCCTGAACAGAGGAGGATCAGTCTTCGGTCAAGGGTGTATGAGTAGCTGAGCGCCCCTCCTAAACCCTCCAAACAAGCTCTTAACTCTGTAAGTCTTTGTGTGCGCACATGTATGCAGGTGCACGTGTTTGTGGGTGTGCATGCGTGCGCGCGCGTGTGTGTGTGTGTGTGTGTGTGTGTGCATGCAGAGGTCAGAGGAGGACCTGCTGAGGTGTCATTCTCAGGAACATTGTCTACCTTTTTGTTTTGTTTTGTTTTTTGTTTGTCGAGGTAGGGTCACTTTAGCCCAGGGTGATCTGGAATTCATTATGTAGTCTTAGGGTGGCCTCGAACTCATGGCGATTCTCCTACCTCTGCCCCCCAAGTGCTGGGAGTAAAGGTGTGTGCCACCATGCCTGGTTCTTGTCCACCTTTTTTGAGATAGGGTCTCAAACTTGGTGGCCTATAGCTCACTAGTTAGGTTAGACTGGCTGGGCAGCAAGCTCCAGGGATCCTGTCTCTGTCTCTCCTGTGCTGGGGTTACAGATACGCACCACCATGCTTGGCATTTTTATGTGCCAAGTATGGGGATAGAACTCAGGACTACATTTGTAAGGTAAGAAGAGTGTTACTGACTGAGCTGTCTCCCTAGCCTTCTTCTGGCCATTGAGGCAGGGTTTTGCTACGTATCCCACACTGGCCTAGAACTTATGGTGATCCTTCTGTTTCATCCTACTGGGAAGCTGGGATTATGGGCATGCACCACCATGCCTGGCTTAGTTCTCTTTTAAACACCTTTGAAGTAGAAAGGGTCTCTGGAGAGGCCTTGAGGAGCCACTTGCATCCTGGGGGCAATTGGGCATCCCTCCCTCAGGTCTAGAAACAGGAGATCTTGAGAGCGGTTTAGCCACGGAGCCGTCTCCTCAGCCCAGGAGAGGGTTTTAGATTTGATCAGTAGCAGCAGCAGGAACCCTTGGTGGCTCTTGATCGACCTAATCCTTGAGGGTGGGCGGGATGGGACTCCGGGGAGGGGCGGTGATGGACTGGCTGTGGAGCAAAGTCCAAGGAAAGAGGTGGGGTTTCCTCATTCCTCAGTCTTCATGTTTGAACATGGGCCCAGTTGTGAACCAAGTGGCCCTTGGGAAATCTTGAAGCCAAGATGGACTCAGCAGTCAAAGGCAGTTGCTTGCAAAGTCTGCTTCCCCCGTTCAATTTTCAAGCAAAAAGTGGCACAAGCATCTTGTAGCCAGAGGCCCTGGTGTGTACACTTAGCCATCTCCCCCTCACACACAGATGCAAATGACTAAATAAAAATTTAAAAACACAAATAAGCCAGGCTGTGTGTGGCTTGGCCTCAGAGCCCTGCCAGCACCAGGGTGGCAGTCCAATGGCCTGGGTCCTGGTCCTGTGTGGGCCAGGCCTCACAGGCAGCTCTCCCGGGGCTGGCTGCACACTGTTCTGAGAGCTGCCCTGGGAAGGGAAGCGCTGCCTTCCGCGTGTCAGAGGCGGCTGGAGCACTCTGCCCACCTTGGTAGAACTCCAGCATCTTCCCTGTCAGAGTCTCTGGCAGAGCTTGGCCAGGGGCTAGCTGGGCTGGGGAGGGAGTGCTACAGCAATAGCCATGGTGGTTAGAGATAGAGATAGGAGGTCCCTTGCCGGGGAGGCCGCTGAAAGCAGGACATTGGCCTGTCGTCCTACAAGCTTGGGAGGGTCTCGGTAGCAAGAAGGCAGACGAGTCCCATCCATAGGCCCTGGCCGCCTATTCTGCTGCGCATCCCAGTTCTGACTTGGCTGGTAAAGTGGAGAAAGTGTACGGAGAGACTTTTCCTAGTGATGGGGCCCCTCCCTGGGTCGTGACCCTTTTTTCTTGAGAGTAGTAATAAAATATATTGGAATTTACATTGAGACAGGGACAGGGTGGGAAAGGGCTTGGGGAAGTGGCAAAGATTTTAGTCATGAGACATCCAGGGTGTGATATCTGTGATCTGTGCTAGAGATAAGATGACAGAGATGGCCAGGAAGATTGAGGAGGCCCTCAACAGACAGGCTGGACCAGGGTGAGGTCAGCAGGAAGGCATGTGGGGCTCACAGGGAGCCGCACCTCAGCTAAGTGGGTGCAGGGAAGGGGCGAGACTAGCAGAGGGAGGGAAGAAAAACTGGCTTTCCTCTTTCTTGCTTTTAAGATTAAATACTTGGTGCTTGAACAGAAGGCCAGAAGTTCAGGAGTTCAAGCCCCAGGGACTTGCTCAGGGTAGACAGAGTTAGGTTGTTCCGGAAGGCAAGGGAACCACCCGATCCTTAGCTTTGGGTAAATATTCTCGGATTTGGAGTGGTGTACAACTGTATTGATAAACACTTTTGAAAATTGCCCTTTGCTTCAGATGCATGGAGTGGCCCTGGCTATCGTGTTGGGGTACAGGTCCTGGGAAAGGTTGAAGGGGTGGAGAACTGGGAAGGACAGTAAACAGACCGTGTGTATGAAGGGAAGTGACGGGGAGGCGGGGGTAACAAGCCCTTTCCTGGTGGCTGCACTGGATGAACCGCGCTCACCTGCTCTCTCGCTGCAGCTCACTCCTTGCCAAGCTTCGGGTGCGGCCCTGCGCTTTGGCACGGCCCTTCTTTCCCTTTCCAAGTCTCTGCCCTGGCCCATCCCACGGCCCAGCGTCGCTCGGTTTCTGTGGCACAGGGAAGCTAGCTTTTTCTATTGGAAATGATCTGCCTGGTACCCATCTCCCACACCTATGAGGGGGACCCTGGCCAGTGGAGAGAGTGACATACAATGGGCATGAGGCTCTACCTTCCCAAGCCAGTGGCCACTTTAAAAGGTGGGGACAAGCTGAGTGTGGTGGCGCACACCTTTAATCCCAGCACCCAGGAGGCAGAGGTAGGAGGATCTCAATAGAGTTCGAGGCCACCCTGAGACTACATAGTGAATTCCAGGTCAGCCTGAACTAGAGCGAGACCACACCTTGAAAAACCAAAAAAAGAAAAAAAAAAAAAAAAAAAGGTGGGGCCAATGGACAAATATGCTACAAAAATATTTTGGACAAAAATGGGGAAATTTGAATGCTGACAGTATTATGTAAGATAATGGTTTATTAACATGGAAAGGTGGAGAGTGTTAGCTGCAAAAAGTTACACACATCACAGATTTATGGTGTCATTTAAAAAATAATTATAAACACACTTGAAAAAGGTCTGGAAGAATATATTATAATAAGGGACTGATAGGGATTAATCACCAGTTGATAAATGTTTCCCTATTTAAAAAAATATTTTATTTGGGCTGGAGAGATGGCTTAGTGGTTAAGAGCTTGCCTGTGAAGCCTAAGGACCCCGGTTCGAGGCTCAATTCCCCAGGACCCATGTAAGCCAGATGCACAAGGGGGCGCATGCGTCTGGAGTTCGTTTGCAGTGGCTGGAGGCCCTGGCGCGCCCATTCTCTCTCTCTATCTATCTGCCTCTTTCTCTCTCTGTCTGTCACTCTCAAATAAATAAATAAAAATAATAAAAAAATTTATTTGCAGAGAGATACAAACTGAGGGAGAGAGAGAGAGAGAGAGAGAGAGAGTATATAGGCACATCGGGGCCTCTAGCCACTGCAAACTCCAGTCGCATGTGCCTCTTTGTGTATCTGGCTTTATGTGAGTACTGGGGAATCAAACCCTGGTCGTTAGGCTTTGCAGACAAGCATCTTAACTGCTGAGCCATGTCTCCAGCCCCTTTCCCTATTTTTGGTTGTTGATCTGGAGATATTTTAAGATATGTTGCTATTATCGTTTTTAATTTACTCATTTTTCTAATTTCTACACTTCACATATACTGCTTTTGTTGCATTAAATGTTATGGTTTCAAATATTTTTTATTTATTTATTTGTGGGAGAGGGAGAGAGAAAAAGAGAAAAGAGAGTATGAGCATGCCAGGGCCATCTACCACTGTAAATGAACCCCAGGTACATGTGCCACTTTGTGCATCTGGCTTTACTTGGGTCCTGGGGAATTGAACCTGGGCCATCAGGCTTTGCAGGCAAGTTCTTTTAACTGCTGCGGCATCTCTCCAGCCCTAAATGTTATTATTTTTGTTGAGATGGAGTTTTGCTTTGTTGTCCAGGTTAGCCTTCAAGTCTTGGGTTCAAGCAATCCTCCTGCCTCACCCTCCCAAGTAGCTGGGGCCACACAAGGGCACCAGGTTCAAAGGTTATTTTTCACTTAAAAATGTGTAGTAAGGGCTGGAGAGATGGCTTAGTGGTTAAGCGCTTGCCTGTGAAGCCAAAGGACCCCGGTTCGAGGCTCGATTCCCCAGGACCCACGTTAGCCAGATGCACAAAGGGGCGTACGCATCTGGAGTTCGTTTGCAGTGGCTGGAAGCCCTGGCATGCCCATTCTCTCTCTCTCTCTCTCCCTCTTTCTCCCTCTTTCTCTCTCTGTCTGTCGCTCTGAAATAAGTAAATAAATAATTAAAAAAAAAAAAGAAACTAAAAATGTGTAGTAAGCCAGGCATGGTGGCGCACACCTTTAATCCCAGCACTCGGGAGGCAAAGGAAGGAGGATCACCGTGAGTTCAAGGCCACCCTGAGACTACATAGTGAATTCCAGGTCAGCCTGAGATAGAGTGAGAGCCTACCTGGAAACCCACACCCCCAAAAAAATGTGTAGTAAAAAAAATTGCTATCCTAGGCCAGGCGTGGTGGTACACACCTTTAATCCCAGCACTTGGGAGGCAGAGGCAGAGGCAGGAGGATCTCCATGAGTTCAAGGCCACCCTGAGACTACATAGTGAATTCTAGGTCAGCCTGGGCTAGAGTGAGACCCTACCTTGAAAAAATATTGCTATCCTGTAAAGGCAATAATCCTGGGACTCTGACTCCCCAGGTAGTAGGTGGTGGCCACTGAGGGGAGAAGACCCCATCTTCCAGGTTAGGAAGACTTGACTTCTCTCCCCTCCTCTCTCTTCCCTTCCTCCCATCCTCCTCATTTTAGGTGATAGTGTCTTATGTAGCTCAGACTGGCCTCAAACTATATACCCGAGGCTGGTCTTGAATTTCTGATCCTCTTGCCTCCCCTTCCCAAGTGTTTGGATTCCAGGCATAAGCTACCATACCACAGTTGCCTCCTTGGCTCTAACTTGTAGTTTAGAATCCAAACTCCCAACTGAGTCTAGACAGTGCTGATGATTTCACAGTAAAAGTTAACTCCGAGGTGATCACTGATTAAAGAATTTAGCTGAGTGTGGTGACACACACCTTTGTTTCAGCATTCAAAGGATAAGGTAGGAGGATCACCATTAGTTGGAGGCCAGGCTAGGGCTAGAGTGAGTTCCAGGTCAGTCTGTGCTCTAGTGAGAGCCTGCCTTGAAAAGACAAAAATATTCCCCAGATTTGTTATTTTTACCAATCTACTCCATGTCTGACACCTTGCACTGAAAATCCATTTTTTTTTTTTTTTTTTTTTTTTGAGGTAGGGTTTCACTGTACTTCAGGCTGACCTGGAATTCACTCTCTATTCTCAGGGTGGCCTTGAACTGAAGGCAATCCTCCTACCTCTGCCTCCCAAGTGCTGGGATTAAAGGCATGCGCCACTACGCCCGGCTCTCCATCTTCATTTTAATGGTGGGCTGGGGAAAACCAGAATGTGAAGGGTAAAGTTGACATGATGTGCTGGTCTTCCTTGCTTGTGTCCCTAGGAGGATCCTGGCCGTCATAGCCATGACATAGTATGGTAGTAACAATGACGTCAGAGTAGGAGCCATACATGATTTGGGACTAGAAGGGCTGACATAAACCTCCATTTAACAGTAGGGGAAAGACTGCTCAGGGGGAAAGTCCAATTTTTTCTTTGCCTTATTTTCTCATTTTTCAAAATGACTCTTCAGTTTTCCTGGCATATTTTTAACTTTTCAGAAGAGAACTATGGCTGACTGTGGCTCAGCTCTTCCTAGGTGTCCCCGTGTGGGGTGGGTGAGGTAAAAAGGCTGCTTCCCCACTTGGTGGTATTTATACTGTGGATGTAGCCACAAACGGCGCCCGTGCCACACCCGCTCCCCGCCCCGGCCCTACCGTGTTCAGGTCCCACCAGCCTCCCAACCTCGCTCCTGGCCTGGTTTTGCCTGCGTTCTTCCCCTGACCCCATTCCTCTCTGGGCCGTGGTTTCCCCTCTGCAGGGAGGAGGGGTGCCTGCATTTTCCTCAGCTGCACAAACTTCCTAGGGGCGCTCCCTACGCCCTCAAAGTAGTGGCGTCCACATTCTGTGAGGATTCTGGGCCACGACGAAGTTAATGGAAGGGCTCTACAGAAGATGGTACAGGGCTGGGAGAAGCAATTTTCCTGCACAGCTTTTTTCAAGCCTCCACTTCTGACGACAGGAACGTGGAGATGGACTGAAGGACATTCAGCCCTTCCACGTCCATCTCTGCTAGAAAGGACCAAGTCTGAGAGGATGCATTTGAAAAAAAAATTTTCCCCCCCTAAGCAACAGGTACAAGTGGATTGTAGCTCGGCAAGACGTGGCTGTCACCTCCTGTCTGGTGTACGGTCGCGCTGATGATTTGGGTCTAGAGGGCTGACATAAACCTCCATTTAAACAGTAGGGGAAAGACTGCTCAGGGGGAAAGTCCAATTTTTTCTTTGCCTTATTTTCTCATTTTTCAAAATGACTCTTCAGTTTTCCTGGCATATTTTTAACTTTTCAGAAGAGAACTATGGCTGACTGTGGCTCAGCTCTTCCTAGGTGTCCCCGTGTGGGGTGGGTGAGGTAAAAAGGCTGCTTCCCCACTTGGTGGTATTTATACTGTGGATGTAGCCACAAAGGGCGCCCGTGCCACACCCACTGCCCGCCCCAGCCCTACCGTGTTCAGGTCCCACCAGCCTCCCAACCTCGCTCCTGGCCTGGTTTTGCCTGCGTTCTTCCCCTGACCCCATTCCTCTCTGGGCCGTGGTTTCCCCTCTGCAGGGAGGAGGGGTGCCTGCATTTTCCTCAGCTGCACAAACTTCCTAGGGGCGCTCCCTACGCCCTCAAAGTAGTGGCGTCCACATTCTGTGAGCGCTCTTGGCTTGGGGAACCTCTAGCTTCTTCTCAAGGTAGGGTCTCGCTGTAGCCCAGGCTGACCTGGAATTCACCATGTAGTCTCAGGGTGGCCTTGAACTCACAGCAACCCTCCTACCTCTGCCTCCCAAGTGCTGGGATTAAAGGCATTTGCCACCATGCCCAACTCTCTAAACTCTTTGTTACCCTACCATTTTGGCAGAGAGCGACCAAGTGGCAATTTATCTGTCTTCCTGTCTGGAAGGAGTAACTGAGGTCAGGGGGTGGGCGTCTGCCCTTGCTCACCTTGGACCCTGGTGAATTAAGCCACACTTGCAGATCTGTTCTAAAATAATTTGTAGGTTTTGGATGGAAAGGAAGGTTGAGTCAGGAACCCTGTTAGTTCCAAATGCTCTGACTCAGAGTAAGAGAAAAGATCACTTGGGCCGTGACACCTGGTGATGTGTTGTAGTTTGCTGCCCTCTTGTGGCGTTGAAGTGATTAAACACATGGTCACTCGGTAACTGGCTCATTTAGTGGTTAGTAGTGGAGCAGGTGGGATGTGCGAGGCAAAAGTGAACCTGGCTGGGGAGATGACCCTGTGGTTATCCGTGCTTTCTCGCAAAGTCTGCCAGCTTAGGTTCCATTTCCCAGCACCTATGTAAAGCCAGGCACAAAAGTGGTACATGCGTCTGGGGAGCAAATACATACATAATAATAAAAGTGAGAACCATTTGTAATCTCCACTCCCAAGTCAGTTTAGTCAAACCAAGGTCTGAAGGCAAAAATACGCTTATTTTTCTGGGACCAACCAGCGCCTTCATCTTCATTTAAGCTGACCAATCATGGTCTGTGGATGGGCAGGCTTCCCCCATTCAACAAAAGCCCAGGTCCCCCTGGCATTACCAATTTTCCAGCTCTGGAATCCCTGCCTCCGAGAGGAGTCTGTTCTTTCTGCTTTCTTTACCTCTTACTTTAAAATAAACTTTGTTTTAAACACTAAAAATTTACACATATTGGCATTGCGTGAAGGGGTTGATGATCTCTGCAGTTGTGCAGCTCAAGAGGTCCATAGGCCACAGCTGTACCTCTAGAAGTCTCTGGGGCCAGCCTCCTTTGAGAGTGGCAGACGAGTGAGAAGCTCCAAGGCCCGTCTCCCTCTCTTAGGTAACTTAGGGCTGTCATCTTCAAAGGGCGTCTGCCCTTTTCAACTCCTACCATGCTTTGCTTCCTGTTATGAGCTGAATTACCACCTCTCAAATTCATGGGATGACAATTTAACGCCCAGTAGTACTTCAAAATGTGACTGTTCCTGGAGACAAGGCCATCAAATGAAGCTATGGGGAAGGGTCCTAATCCGAATCACGGGTGTCCTTGCAAGAAGAGGGCTGTGGCCAGCCATGGTGGTGCACACCTTTAATCCCAGCACTTGGGAGGGTGAGTTCTAGGTTAGCCTGGGCTCCATGGTGAGACCTTAAAAAAAAGTTGAGAGGCCAAACCTGCTGATGCCTTGATCTTGGACTTCCAGAACAGAGAACAAACATTCCTCTGGTTAAGCCACTCACTCTGTGATTTTGTTATGGTAGCCTCAGCAACATACTTTCTGCAAAGGGGCAGGTGTTTCTATGCTGAGGTTTTCAAGGTATATTTGACAACCCTCCCCTTTGGAGCCTGGTTATAGTTTTAATATTATATTAAAATATTTAATATTTGTCCATGGGATCCTCATACTAGAGCACTGAGCAGTTTCATTTGTGTGTAGGTCTGTGTGTGCATGTGTGACAGGGTCTCTTGCTGCTGCAAAGAAACCACTAGGCTGTCCAGTGTTACGTGGGAGGCTGGGGAATTGAACTCAAGGCCAATAGGCTTTGCAAGCAAGCGCCCTTAATCACTAAGCCATCTCCTCAGCCCCCTGAACAGTTTTTGTGTTCATTTAAATCTTCAGAGTAATTTATTTTATAGGTGAAAAGTTCTTAAGTGTTAAATGTGATGTTTATGTTAATTTGATAAGAGCTATAATCACCTTGAGGAATGATTTAGATTAATTTGGCCTCTGAGCAGGTACATCTGGTCTATGAGGGGTTATCTTGATTAGGTTGAGATGGGAAGACCCACCTTAACTGTGGGCAGTACCTTTCCATGGGCTGGGACTCTGGACTGTATAAAAAGGAGAGAGCTCGCTGAGCCCCAACATTCATCACTCTGCTTCCTCCTGTGGACGCAATGTCACGAGCTGCGAGTCCCTTGCCACCACGCCTTCCCCACCGTCGTGACGGACTGAAACCTGGAGCTGTAAGCTGCAATAAACCCTCTCCCTTTAAACTGATTTTGGTAGGTAATTCTGTCCCAGCAATAAGAAGGTAATTGACATATTCAGGATCCCAGGGTTCCTACAATGGGGAGAAGTAGGCTTAGAGTTCAATCCTGTCTCCAGATTCTGTCCCTTTCTCTTTAGTTCAGAGCAGCTGAGTGGGCCCAGGAAGTGTCTTGGGTCAGGAGCTAGATCTTCACAGTGGTGGGTGAATTTTGGCAAACTGGAGGAATGGAGCCATGAGCCTTGCTGATACTTGCAAATGGTTTTTTTTTTTTTTTTTGAGACAAAGTACCATGTAGCCCAGGCTGGAATTGACCTCACTGTGCAGCTGACGATGATTATGAACTTGTGATTCTCTTGCCCCCACCTCCAGATGCTACTCCACAATGCAGGAGATGCTATCACTGTTACAAGTTGCCCTTATCTCAAAAGGTCCCCTTATCTGCTATACTTGCTTGCAAGAGACAACGGGACAATTTGTTCTGTTCTGATCTTGGTTAACAGTGACACCTAACCACACTGTTATTCTTTCAAAATACATTTTTATTAGTGGCACATGGAATTTAAAGTTAAACTCTGACACACTAAAAAACCCTGAACAGCTACATCACAGCAGAAATACCATTTCTAGTGCAATGAGGGATGGACAGGAATACTCTCCAGCAAGGAAACTGCCTTCTTCATCATGCTCACCACGCTGAGCATCGGATTCAGTGTGTGCGACTGTCCCAAAGCACTGGGCAGTCTGCGTCCTCAGTGAGCTACACTGCCTTAAACTGGAGAGTCAAGAGCGGTCATGAGCCCTGTTAAAACTCATGTGAGGACCAGAAGGTCTGGGTTGAGTGGTGGGGGCAGGGGCTGGCTTTTGGGAGAACATGAGATGAGGGGGTTTTACCTGTGAGCCAGGTAAACCTTCAGATTAAGAAACCTCATACTCTCCATTAATCTCCAGACTGGGGAGCTGGGGGACCGTCACAGGACCTGGAGACATGTCAGAGAAAATCTGAGCTTTCTAAAAAAAACAAAGTTTTTCCTTCTCACAGATGAACTCTTTTGCCAGGTGTTGTGACTCAGAATGAACACCGCTGCATTTTGAGGCTCACTTGGACTTTGCTCACTAGGTCTGCTGCTGCTGCTGCTCCTGACTCACTCTCCAACACCTTTCCAGGCCCTTCCCTCACACCTTCCCAGGCTTCTGCAAACTGCATGTCTGCCAATCCCAAAGGCACTCCCTGCCTGGGGCAGTTCTGTGGGGTCAAGATCAAGTTGGCTTCTTTCTAAGTCTACACAACAGAGTTGGTGGAAGAGAAGGCTCCCTTGGAATCTGCCATCTTCGCTGGTCTTATTTTCAATTTGAATTTCTCTCATCACCTCAGAACCCGACCCTCAACCAAACATTCATTGACTTATTCATCAAGGCAACAAAATGAGGGACAGACTGCGTAAGTTTTCCACGTCTATATCTAATTGGTTTAAGCTATGGCTCTCCATCAGGCAGCTGAACTTTGTCTCCAAGCTGATGAGGAGAATACAATCTTCACAGTTTAGGGCAGGTCCTCCGTCATGATTTCACAAAGGTCAATGCCAGCCTGCAGCTTGCCATCTTTTGCAGCTGCCCAGGGCATGGAGGCAGAGGTCCACTTTGTCACCCAGTCTCCTGTTTTGCTGATCATGATGAGGCCGCCTAAACCTTTGAGCTTTGACTTCATGTAATTCAATGCCAGGTTAGCAGCCTCTTCTGCTGTCTTTCCTGAAAACGAGAAGTTGAGAACAATATGTGAAATAGCCCCAGCAGTGCAAGACATGAGAGTGAGTTAGCAGGTAAACAATTTTTAATTGTGTTAGTCCCCCCCCCCCCCGCACAGGGTTTCATGTAGTGTGGGCTGGCCTCAATTAAGTAGCCAAGATGACCTTTAACTTCTGATCCTCCTGCCTTCACCTTCCTAGTGCTGGGACTACAGCCATGTGCTACCACACTCCTCTTATGCTGCGTACCAAAGCCAGGGCTTCATGCATGCCAGGCAAGCACTCTACCAAATGAGCTACATGTCTAGCCTTTACTTTCCCTTTAGAGTTATAGTCAGCCAGGCGTGGTGGCACACATCTTTAATCCTAGCAGAGGTAGGAGGATCGCTGTGAGTTTGAGGATACACTGAGAAAACAGTGAATTACAGGTCACCCAGTCTTGAAAAACAAACCAAAAAAAGAAAAAAAGTTATAGGTGGAGTTCTTCTCCCCTCATTTTTCTTCTCTCTTTCCTTCCCCCTCCCTCCCTCCCTTCCTTTCTTTTCATTTATTTATTTTTAAAGTATTTTTGTAAATTTTTTATTATTTATTTGAGAGAGAAAGAGTGAGATCACGAACGCCAGGGCCTCCAGCCACTGCAAATGATCTCCAGAAGCATGCGCCCCCTTGTGCATTTGGCTTACGTGGGTCCTGGGGAATCAAGCCTGGGTCCTTTGGCCTTGAAGTCAAATGCCGTAACCGCTAAGCCAAGTCTCCAGCCCTTTCTTTTTTGTTTTTTTGAGGTAGGGTCTCACTCTAGCCCAGGCTGACTTGGAATTCACTATGTAGTCTCAGGGTGGCCTTGAACTCATGGTGATCTACCTACCTCTGCCTCCTGAGTGCTGGGATTAAATGTGTGTGCCACCATGCCAAGCTTCTCTTCTTTTCTGTCATTTAGACAGTCTCATGTAGCACATGATGGCCTTAGAGTTGCTAAGAAGCTAAGGATGATTTTGGACGTTTGATCCTCTTGCCTCCACTTTCCAAGTGCTGGCATTATAGATGTGCACTTCCACATCTGGTTATCCAGTGCTAGAGATTGAACCTGGGGTTTTGTGCACTCTACCAACTGAGCTACATCCCCAGGTTTATCGGTTGCAAAGTGTCCCCTGCAGGCTCAGTTGGTGGCACTATTTTAGAAGGTCGTGGAACTCTTAGGAGATGGGGCCTTGGACAGAAGTGGGTTGCTGGGGAGGAGCCTAGCCTACTTCCTGTCCTGTTTGTTCCCTGGTCCACTGAGATGTGAGTAAGCAGTTGTTGCATATGGCTGCCCACCACTGTGCCTTCCCCCACATCACTGACCATTTACCTCAAACTGTGACCCCAAATAAAACTCTCCTCCTGCTGGAAACCTCCGCCCTGTTGACTACCTATCAGAATGTTGTAAAGAGCTATGCACCATGCAGCCTCGTGGGACAGATAAGTCACCACCAGTGTTAAACAGCAGTGGGCCCTGCAAGCTCTAAGACTGGCCAGCCAGGCCAAATGTGCCAACTGGTGCAAAGGTGGCATGCCTGTCATGGGGGAAACCAACTGCTCTCTGATTGGACTTGAGGCCTGCTCCACAGGAGGGAATTTCTGCCTGTACTGAAAACCTAATCAAAAGATATGGGGACACCAGGCGTGGTGGCGCACACCTTTAATCCCAGCACTTGGGAGGCAGATGTAGGAGGATCACCGTGAGTTTGAGGCCACTCTGAGACTACATAGTAGTGAATTCCAGGTCAGCCTGGGCTAGAGTGAGACCTACCTTGAAAAACAAAAAAACAAAAAAACAAAACAAAACAAAAAAAAGACTATGGCTAGGGAGGTCATAGCCCTAGGGAATTAACACCTATGTTGTCTGGTTATATGGATATATTATGCCCACCAAACTTTCCTCTATAAATATTTATGTTTATTCCCATATATTAATGCTACTCTCACTTTTCATTAGAGAAGCTTCTTTTTTCAGATGGTGGTGACTACAGGGGTGAAACTTAACAAAGTGCTGAGAAATGACTGTGGAATGTTCAGCACTAATTGATACATCTCTATCATCTCTATTATACCCTCCAAGGCTTAGGCTCCATTGTGGAAGAGGTGGTGGAAAGAATGTAAGAGCCAAAGGAAGAATAAGACTGCTTACAATGCTATCTTTCAGACACAAAGTGGCCTTGATATTCATGACCTCACAGTGCCTGACACTACTTATACAAGACCTTCATAATAGGAAAAAAAATGACATTAACATAGTAGAGAGACTAATTGGAAAGAGGGGATTCAATAAAGGGTAGATTTGGGAGGAGGAAATGAGGGTGAGGGAGGGAATTATCATTACTTATTGTCTGTAATTACCGAAGCTGTCAATAAAATGTTAAAAAAAAAAACCCTCCTCTCCCTTAAGTTGCTTCTTGTCAAGTTGCAGCAATGAGTGAAGTAACTAATACAATGTGAATCCTTGCAAAGACAGAGGTTTCACATCAGCTAAGTGGAGCTGCCTTTGGTTCCGTACAAAGGCTCAATGCTTCCTTTTTTTAAAAAAAATATTTTTATTTATTTATGGGGGGGGGGAAGGGAAGGAGAGAATGGGTACACCAGGGCCTCGAACCACTGCAAATGAACTCCAGATGCATGTGCCACCTTGTGCATCTGGCTTATGTGGGACCTGGAGAATCAAACCTGGATCCTTAAGCTTCTCAGGCAAGTGCCTTAACTGCTAAGCTATCTCTCTTTTTTTGAGGTCGTGTTTCACACTAGCCCAGGCTGACCTGGAACTCACTACATAGTCTCAGGATGACCCCGCACTTTTTTTTTTTAAGGCTTTTTCTTTCTTTAAAGGTAATACGTTTAAATTTTTTTAAATTTACTTATTTTTATTTGGGGGGGGGAGAGAGAGAGAGAGAGAATATGAAGAGGCAGATAGGGAGAATGGGCACACCAGGACCTCTAGCCACTGCAAATAAACTCCAGATGCATGCGCCCCCTTGTGCCTTAACCACTAAACTGTCTCTCCAGATCTTTTAAAAATATTTATTTGCAAAGAGAGAGAGAGGAAAGACAAAGAGAGCTATGGGTACACTAGGGCCTCTAGCCACTGCAAACAAACATGACTTTTTATGTAGGTACTAGGGATCTGAACACAGGCCCTCAGCTTTTCAAGCAAGTTCCTTAACTGCTAAGCCATCTCTCCAGCCCCAGACCGGCCCTTTATTTTTTTGTTTTTTTTTGAGGTAGTGTCTTGCTCTAGCCCAGGCTGACCTGGAATTCACTATGTATTCTCAGGGTGGCCTCAAATTCATGGTGATCCTCCTACCTCTGCCTCCTGAGTTCTGGGATTAAAGGCATGCGCCACTATGCCCGCTCTCCATCTTCATTTTAATGGTGGGCTGGGGAAAACCAGAATGTGAAGGTAAAGTTGACATGATGTGCTGGTCTTCCTTGCTTGTGTCCCTAGGATGATCCTGGCCGTCATAGCCATGACATAGTATGGTATAAACAATGACGTCAGAGTAGGAGCCATACATGATTTGGGACTAGAAGGGCTGACATAAACCTCCATTTTACAGTAGGGGAAAGACTGCTCAGGGGGAAAGTCCAATTTTTTCTTTGCCTTATTTTCTCATTTTTCAAAATGACTCTTCAGTTTTCCTGGCATATTTTTAACTTTTCAGAAGAGAACTATGGCTGACTGTGGCTCAGCTCTTCCTAGGTGTCCCCGTGTGGGGTGGGTGAGGTAAAAAGGCTGCTTCCCCACTTGGTGGTATTTATACTGTGGATGTAGCCACAAAGGGCGCCCGTGCCACACCCACTGCCCGCCCCAGCCCTACCGTGTTCAGGTCCCACCAGCCTCCCAACCTCGCTCCTGGCCTGGTTTTGCCTGCGTTCTTCCCCTGACCCCATTCCTCTCTGGGCCGTGGTTTCCCCTCTGCAGGGAGGAGGGGTGCCTGCATTTTCCTCAGCTGCACAAACTTCCTAGGGGCGCTCCCTACGCCCTCAAAGTAGTGGCGTCCACATTCTGTGAGGATTCTGGGCCACGACGAAGTTAATGGAAGGGCTCTACAGAAGATGGTACAGGGCTGGGAGAAGCAATTTTCCTGCACAGCTTTTTTCAAGCCTCCACTTCTGACGACAGGAACGTGCAGAAGGACTGAAGGACATTCAGCCCTTCCACGTCCATCTCTGCTAGAAAGGACCAAGTCTGAGAGGATGCATTTGAAAAAAAAATTTTCCCCCCTAAGCAACAGGTACAAGTGGATTGTAGCTCGGCAAGACGTGCTGTCCACGCTCCGTCTTGTGTACGTTCCTCTTGGCTTGGGGAACCTCTAGGCTTCTTCTCAAGGTAGGGTCTCGCTGTAGCCCAGGCTGACCTGGAATTCACTCTCTATTCTCAGGGTGGCCTTGAACTGAAGGCAATCCTCCTACCTCTGCCTCCCAAGTGCTGGGATTAAAGGCATGCGCCACTATGCCCGGCTCTCCATCTTCATTTTAATGGTGGGCTGGGGAAAACCAGAATGTGAAGGGTAAAGTTGACATGATGTGCTGGTCTTCCTTGCTTGTGTCCCTAGGATGATCCTGGCCGTCATAGCCATGACATAGTATGGTAGTAACAATGACGTCAGAGTAGGAGCCATACATGATTTGGGACTAGAAGGGCTGACATAAACCTCCATTTAACAGTAGGGGAAAGACTGCTCAGGGGGAAAGTCCAATTTTTTCTTTGCCTTATTTTCTCATTTTTCAAAATGACTCTTCAGTTTTCCTGGCATATTTTTAACTTTTCAGAAGAGAACTATGGCTGACTGTGGCTCAGCTCTTCCTAGGTGTCCCCGTGTGGGGTGGGTGAGGTAAAAAGGCTGCTTCCCCACTTGGTGGTATTTATACTGTGGATGTAGCCACAAAGGGCGCCCGTGCCACACCCGCTCCCCGCCCCGGCCCTACCGTGTTCAGGTCCCACCAGCCTCCCAACCTCGCTCCTGGCCTGGTTTTGCCTGCGTTCTTCCCCTGACCCCATTCCTCTCTGGGCCGTGGTTTCCCCTCTGCAGGGAGGAGGGGTGCCTGCATTTTCCTCAGCTGCACAAACTTCCTAGGGGCGCTCCCTACGCCCTCAAAGTAGTGGCGTCCACATTCTGTGAGGATTCTGGGCCACGACGAAGTTAATGGAAGGGCTCTACAGAAGATGGTACAGGGCTGGGAGAAGCAATTTTCCTGCACAGCTTTTTTTCAAGCCTCCACTTCTGACGACAGGAACGTGCAGAAGGACTGAAGGACATTCAGCCCTTCCACGTCCATCTCTGCTAGAAAGGACCAAGTCTGAGAGGATGCATTTGAAAAAAAAATTTTCCCCCCTAAGCAACAGGTACAAGTGGATTGTAGCTCGGCAAGACGTGGCTGTCACCTCCTGTCTGGTGTACGGTCGCTCTTGGCTTGGGGAACCTCTAGGCTTCTTCTCAAGGTAGGGTCTCGCTGTAGCCCAGGCTGACCTGGAATTCACCATGTAGTCTCAGGGTGGCCTTGAACTCACAGCAACCCTCCTACCTCTGCCTCCCAAGTGCTGGGATTAAAGGCATTTGCCATCATGCCCAACTCTCTAAGCTCTTTGTTACCCTACCATTTTGGCAGAAAGCGACCAGGTGGCAATTTATCTGTCTTCCTGTCTGGAAGGAGTAACTGAGGTCAGGGGGTGGGCGTCTGCCCTTGCTCACCTTGGACCCTGGTGAATTAAGCCACACTTGCAGATCTGTTCTAAAATAACTTGTAGGTTTTGGATGGAAAGGAAGGTTGAGTCAGGAACCCTCTGTTAGTTCCAAATGCTCTGACTCAGAGTAAGAGAAAAGATCGCTTGGGCCGTGACACCTGGTGATGTGCTGTAGTTTGCTGCCCTCTTGTGGCGTTGAGGTGATTAAACACATGGTCACTCGGTAACTGGCTCATTTAGTGGTTAGTAGTGGAGCAGGTCACTGGATGTGCGAGGCAAAAGTGAACCTGGCTGGGGAGATGACCCTGTGGTTATCCGTGCTTTCTCGCAAAGTCTGCCAGCTTAGGTTCCATTTCCAAGCACTATGTAAAGCCAGGCACAAAAGTGGTACATGCGTCTGGGGAGCAAATACATACATAATAATAAAAGTGAGAACCATTTGTAATCTCCACTCCCAAGCCAGTTTAGTCAAACCAAGGTCTGAAGGCAAAAATACGCTTATTTTTCTGGGACCAACCAGCGCCTTCATCTTCATTTAAACTGACCAATCATGGTCTGTGGATGGGCAGGCTTCCCCCATTCAACAAAAGCCCAGGTCCCCCTGGCATTACCAATTTTCCAGCTCTGGAATCCCTGCCTCCGAGAGGAGTCTGTTCTTTCTGCTTTCTTTACCTCTTACTTTAAAATAAACTTTGTTTTAAACACTAAAAATTTACACATATTGGCATTGCGTGAAGGGGTTGATGATCTCTGCAGTTGTGCAGCTCAAGAGGTCCATAGGCCACAGCTGTACCTCTAGAAGTCTCTGGGGCCAGCCTCCTTTGAGAGTGGCAGACGGGTGAGAAGCTCCAAGGCCCGTCTCCCTCTCTTAGGTAACTTAGGGCTGTCATCTTCAAAGGGCGTCTGCCCTTTTCAACTCCTACCATGCTTTGCTTCCTGTTATGAGCTGAATTACCACCTCTCAAATTCATGGGATGACAATTTAACGCCCAGTAGTACTTCAAAATGTGACTGTTCCTGGAGACAAGGCCATCAAATGAAGCTATGGGGAAGGGTCCTAATCCGAATCACGGGTGTCCTTGCAAGAAGAGGGCTGTGGCCAGCCATGGTGGTGCACACCTTTAATCCCAGCACTTGGGAGGGTGAGTTCTAGGTTAGCCTGGGCTCCATGGTGAGACCTTAAAAAAAAGTTGAGAGGCCAAACCTGCTGATGCCTTGATCTTGGACTTCCAGAACAGAGAACAAACATTCCTCTGGTTAAGCCACTCACTCTGTGATTTTGTTATGGTAGCCTCAGCAACATACTTTCTGCAAAGGGGCAGGTGTTTCTATGCTGAGGTTTTCAAGGTATATTTGACAACCCTCCCCTTTGGAGCCTGGTTATAGTTTTAATATTATATTAAAATATTTAATATTTGTCCATGGGATCCTCATACTAGAGCACTGAGCAGTTTCATTTGTGTGTAGGTCTGTGTGTGCATGTGTGACAGGGTCTCTTGCTGCTGCAAAGAAACCACTAGGCTGTCCAGTGTTACGTGGGAGGCTGGGGAATTGAACTCAAGACCAATAGGCTTTGCAAGCAAGTGCCTTTAATCACTAAGCCATCTCCTCAGCCCCCTGAACAGTTTTTGTGTTCATTTAAATCTTCAGAGTAATTTATTTTATAGGTGAAAAGTTCTTAAGTGTTAAATGTGATGTTTATGTTGTTAATTTGATAAGAGCTATAATCACCTTGAGGAATGATTTAGATTAATTTGGCCTCTGGGCAGGTACATCTGGTCTATGAGGGGTTATCTTGATTAGGTTAATTGAGATGGGAAGACCCACCTTAACTGTGGGCAGTACCTTTCCATGGGCTGGGACTCTGGACTGTATAAAAAGGAGAGAGCTCGCTGAGCCCCAGCATTCATCACTCTGCTTCCTCCTGTGGACGCAATGTCACGAGCTGCGAGTCCCTTGCCACCACGCCTTCCCCACCGTGACGGACTGAAACCTGGAGCTGTAAGCTGCAATAAACCCTCTCCCTTTAAACTGATTTTGGTAGGTAATTCTGTCCCAGCAATGAGAAGGTAATTGACATATTCAGGATCCCAGGGTTCCCACAATGGGGAGAAGTAGGCTTAGAGTTCAATCCCGTCTCCAGATTCTGTCCCTTTCTCTTTAGTTCAGAGCAGCTGAGTGGGCCCAGGAAGTGTCTTGGGTCAGGAGCTAGATCTTCACAGTGGTGGGTGAATTTTGGCAAACTGGAGGAATGGAGCCATGAGAGCCTTGCTGATACTTGCAAATGGTATTTTTTTTTTTTGAGACAAAGTACCATGTAGCCCAGGCTGGAATTGACCTCACTGTGCAGCTGACGATGATTATGAACTTGTGATTCTCTTGCCCCCACCTCCAGATGCTACTCCACAATGCAGGAGATGCTATCACTGTTACAAGTTGCCCTTATCTCAAAAGGTCCCCTTATCTGCTATACTTGCTTGCAAGAGACAACGGGACAATTTGTTCTGTTCTGATCTTGGTTAACAGTGACACCTAACCACACTGTTATTCTTTCAAAATACATTTTTATTAGTGGCACATGGAATTTAAAGTTAAACTCTGACACACTAAAAAACCCTGAACAGCTACATCACAGCAGAAATACCATTTCTAGTGCAATGAGGGATGGACAGGAATACTCTCCAGCAAGGAAACTGCCTTCTTCATCATGCTCACGCTGAGCATCGGATTCAGTGTGTGCGACTGTCCCAAAGCACTGGGCAGTCTGCGTCCTCAGTGAGCTACACTGCCTTAAACTGGAGAGTCAAGAGAGGTCATGAGCCCTGTTAAAACTCATGTGAGGACCAGAAGGTCTGGGTTGAGTGGTGGGGGCAGGGGCTGGCTTTTGGGAGAACATGAGATGAGGGGGTTTTACCTGTGAGCCAGGTAAACCTTCAGATTAAGAAACCTCATACTCTCCATTAATCTCCAGACTGGGGAGCTGGGGGACCTTCACAGGACCTGGAGACATGTCAGAGAAAATCTGAGCTTTCTAAAAAAAACAAAGTTTTCCTTCTCACAGATGAACTCTTTTGCCAGGTGTTGTGACTCAGAATGAACACCGCTGCATTTTGAGGCTCACTTGGACTTTGCTCACTAGGTCTGCTGCTGCTGCTGCTCCTGACTCACTCTCCAACACCTTTCCAGGCCCTTCCCTCACACCTTCCCAGGCTTCTGCAAACTGCATGTCTGCCAATCCCAAAGGCACTCCCTGCCTGGGGCAGTTCTGTGGGGTCAAGATCAAGTTGGCTTCTTTCTAAGTCTACACAACAGAGTTGGTGGAAGAGAAGGCTCCCTTGGAATCTGCCATCTTCGCTGGTCTTATTTTCAATTTGAATTTCTCTCATCACCTCAGAACCCGACCCTCAACCAAACATTCATTGACTTATTCATCAAGGCAACAAAATGAGGGACAGACTGCGTAAGTTTTCCACGTCTATATCTAATTGGTTTAAGCTATGGCTCTCCATCAGGCAGCTGAACTTTGTCTCCAAGCTGATGAGGAGAATACAATCTTCACAGTTTAGGGCAGGTCCTCCGTCATGATTTCACAAAGGTCAATGCCAGCCTGCAGCTTGCCATCTTTTGCAGCTGCCCAGGGCATGGAGGCAGAGGTCCACTTTGTCACCCAGTCTCCTGTTTTGCTGATCATGATGAGGCCGCCTAAACCTTTGAGCTTTGACTTCATGTAATTCAATGCCAGGTTAGCAGCCTCTTCTGCTGTCTTTCCTGAAAACGAGAAGTTGAGAACAATATGTGAAATAGCCCCAGCAGTGCAAGACATGAGAGTGAGTTAGCAGGTAAACGATTTTTAATTGTGTTAGTCCCCCCCCACCCCCCGCACAGGGTTTCATGTAGTGTGGGCTGGCCTCAATTAAGTAGCCAAGATGACCTTTAACTTCTGATCCTCCTGCCTTCACCTTCCTAGTGCTGGGACTACAGCCATGTGCTACCACACTCCTCTTATGCTGCGTACCAAAGCCAGGGCTTCATGCATGCCAGGCAAGCACTCTACCAAATGAGCTACATGTCTAGCCTTTACTTTCCCTTTTAGAGTTATAGTCAGCCAGGCGTGGTGGCACACATCTTTAATCCTAGCAGAGGTAGGAGGATCGCTGTGAGTTTGAGGATACACTGAGAAAACAGTGAATTACAGGTCACCCAGTCTTGAAAAACAAACCAAAAAAAGAAAAAAAGTTATAGGTGGAGTTCTTCTCCCCTCATTTTTCTTCTCTCTTTCCTTCCCCCTCCCTCCCTCCCTTCCTTTCTTTTTATTTATTTATTTTTAAAGTATTTTTGTAAATTTTTTATTATTTATTTGAGAGAGAAAGAGTGAGATCACGAACGCCAGGGCCTCCAGCTACTGCAAATGATCTCCAGAAGCATGCGCCCCCTTGTGCATTTGGCTTACGTGGGTCCTGGGGAATCAAGCCTGGGTCCTTTGGCCTTGAAGTCAAATGCCGTAACCGCTAAGCCAAGTCTCCAGCCCTTTCTTTTTTGTTTTTTTGAGGTAGGGTCTCACTCTAGCCCAGGCTGACTTGGAATTCACTATGTAGTCTCAGGGTGGCCTTGAACTCATGGTGATCTACCTACCTCTGCCTCCCGAGTGCTGGGATTAAATGTGTGTGCCACCATGCCAAGCTTCTCTTCTTTTCTGTCATTTAGACAGTCTCATGTAGCACATGATGGCCTTAGAGTTGCTAAGAAGCTAAGGATGATTTTGGACGTTTGATCCTCTTGCCTCCACTTTCCAAGTGCTGGCATTATAGATGTGCACTTCCACATCTGGTTATCCAGTGCTAGAGATTGAACCTGGGGTTTTGTGCACTCTACCAACTGAGCTACATCCCCAGGTTTATCGGTTGCAAAGTGTCCCCTGCAGGCTCAGTTGGTGGCACTATTTTAGAAGGTCGTGGAACTCTTAGGAGATGGGGCCTTGGACAGAAGTGGGTTGCTGGGGAGGAGCCTAGCCTACTTCCTGTCCTGTTTGTTCCCTGGTCCACTGAGATGTGAGTAAGCAGTTGTTGCATATGGCTGCCCACCACTGTGCCTTCCCCCACATCACTGACCATTTACCTCAAACTGTGACCCCAAATAAAACTCTCCTCCTGCTGGAAACCTCCGCCCTGTTGACTACCTATCAGAATGTTGTAAAGAGCTATGCACCATGCAGCCTCGTGGGACAGATAAGTCACCACCAGTGTTAAACAGCAGTGGGCCCTGCAAGCTCTAAGACTGGCCAGCCAGGCCAAATGTGCCAACTGGTGCAAAGGTGGCATGCCTGTCATGGGGGAAACCAACTGCTCTCTGATTGGACTTGAGGCCTGCTCCACAGGAGGGAATTTCTGCCTGTACTGAAAACCTAATCAAAAGATATGGGGACACCAGGCGTGGTGGCGCACACCTTTAATCCCAGCACTTGGGAGGCAGATGTAGGAGGATCACCGTGAGTTTGAGGCCACTCTGAGACTACATAGTAGTGAATTCCAGGTCAGCCTGGGCTAGAGTGAGACCTACCTTGAAAAACCAAAAAAAAAAAAAAAAAAAAAAAAAAAAAAAGACTATGGCTAGGGAGGTCATAGCCCTAGGGAATTAACACCTATGTTGTCTGGTTAAATGGATATATTATGCCCACCAAACTTTCCTCTATAAATATTTATGTTTATTCCCATATATTAATGCTACTCTCACTTTTCATTAGAGAAGCTTCTTTTTTCAGATGGTGGTGACTACAGGGGTGAAACTTAACAAAGTGCTGAGAAATGACTGTGGAATGTTCAGCACTAATTGATACATCTCTATCATCTCTATTATACCCTCCAAGGCTTAGGCTCCATTGTGGAAGAGGTGGTGGAAAGAATGTAAGAGCCAAAGGAAGAATAAGACTGCTTACAATGCTATCTTTCAGACACAAAGTGGCCTTGATATTCATGACCTCACAGTGCCTGACACTACTTATACAAGACCTTCATAATAGGAAAAAAAAGACATTAACATAGTAGAGAGACTAATTGGAAAGAGGGGATTCAATAAAGGGTAGACTTGGGAGGAGGAAATGAGGGTGAGGGAGGGAATTATCATTACTTATTGTCTGTAATTACCGAAGCTGTCAATAAAATGTTAAAAAAAAAACCCTCCTCTCCCTTAAGTTGCTTCTTGTCAAGTTGCAGCAATGAGTGAAGTAACTAATACAATGTGAATCCTTGCAAAGACAGAGGTTTCACATCAGCTAAGTGGAGCTGCCTTTGGTTCCGTACAAAGGCTCAATGCTTCCTTTTTTTAAAAAAAATATTTTTATTTATTTATGGGGGGGGGGAAGGGAAGGAGAGAATGGGTACACCAGGGCCTCGAACCACTGCAAATGAACTCCAGATGCATGTGCCACCTTGTGCATCTGGCTTATGTGGGACCTGGAGAATCAAACCTGGATCCTTAAGCTTCTCAGGCAAGTGCCTTAACTGCTAAGCTATCTCTCTTTTTTTGAGGTCGTGTTTCACACTAGCCCAGGCTGACCTGGAACTCACTACATAGTCTCAGGATGACCCCGCACTTTTTTTTTTTTAAGGCTTTTTCTTTCTTTAAAGGTAATACGTTTAAATTTTTTTAAATTTACTTATTTTTATTTGGGGGGGAGAGAGAGAGAGAGAATATGAAGAGGCAGATAGGGAGAATGGGCACACCAGGACCTCTAGCCACTGCAAATAAACTCCAGATGCATGCGCCCCCTTGTGCCTTAACCACTAAACTGTCTCTCCAGATCTTTTAAAAATATTTATTTGCAAAGAGAGAGAGAGGAAAGACAAAGAGAGCTATGGGTACACTAGGGCCTCTAGCCACTGCAAACAAACATGACTTTTTATGTAGGTACTAGGGATCTGAACACAGGCCCTCAGCTTTTCAAGCAAGTTCCTTAACTGCTAAGCCATCTCTCCAGCCCCAGACCGGCCCTTTATTTTTTTGTTTTTTTTTTTGAGGTAGTGTCTTGCTCTAGCCCAGGCTGACCTGGAATTCACTATGTATTCTCAGGGTGGCCTCAAATTCATGGTGATCCTCCTACCTCTGCCTCCTGAGTTCTGGGATTAAAGGCGTGTGCCACCACACCTGGCAAGACTAGCCTTTTTTTTAGGGGAGCGAGCGAGCGAGCGAGCGAGAGAGAGAGAGAGAGAGAGAGAGAAAGATGCATGCACCACCTTGAGTGCTTGCACTACCTTGTGTGTGGTCTGGCTTACCTGGGATCCGAGAGTCGAACATGGGTCCTTAGGCTTTGCAGGCAAGCACCTTAACTGCTAAGCCATCTCTGCAGCCCTACATGCTTGACTTTGCTGATGACAAGCATTTTCCATATTCTACTCACCTTGTTCTAAGTGGAAGAGGGTGAGCCTGGCCAGGTTCACCTTCAGGATGCTTTCCCCATGCCCTGTCGTTGAAATGGCTCCAATGTTGTTGTCAGCATACCCTCCAGATCCTGCTCAAAAAAGGTGACTGGTTCTGAGTGGCAATAGTAAAAAAGTTTATTCATAAGGCTCATACTATTTTATGTTAAATCCCACAGTGCTAAGGTGTAGACAAAGGTCAGATTTGTATCCATGACCCGCTGATGCAAAGGTAACATGTAAACATGCAGGAGCCCAGGAGGGTGGAGCCTCCAAGGAGGCAGGTGTGGCCTTTCCCCGAGCAGGGCACCCAGGGCAGCACCACGTTTGCTCCACGATGCTCGTGAAGCTGCTGTGCTCTCACAGCCCACACCCTAAGAAGGAAGACGACACCATGGCTGTGTGGTTTGGATCATCAGGAAAACCACCATATTGAAATAATTCTGGGGCTGGAGAGATGGCTTAGTGGTTAAGGCGCTTGCCTGTGAAGCCTAAGGACTCATGTTTGACTCTCCAGGTCCCACGTTAGCCACATGCACAAAGGTGACACAAGTGCACAAGGCTGCACATGCACACAAGGTGGCACACATGTCTGGAGTTTGATTGCAGTGTCTGGAAGCTTTGATGCACCAATTTCAACCCCCCCTCATAAAAAAACAAAGAAATTAAAAAAAACCAAAACCTGTTTTGGGTAGACTGCAGTCCCTCCATACCTACCATCCTACCTACCCTCAGGAATTAGGAGTATTTGCTGAAGGCAGCTTAACCAGACCTGAGGGAACTCTTGTGGACTATGCATTAAGTGCAGGGTTGTAGGTAAGTTTTTTTTTTTTTTTTTTTTTTTTTTTTTTTTTGAGGTAAGGTCTTACTTTGGTCCAGTCTGACCTGGAATTCACTATGTAGTCTTAGGTTGGCCTCAAACTCATGGTGATCCACCTACTCTACCTCCCAAGTGCTGGGATTAAAGGCACACACCACCATGCCTGGCAGGTAAGGCTATTTTGATAAGATTTCTCACTTAGTCTTTGACTAAGTAACTCTAAGGCCATCTCTCTGTCACTCCTGTATCTATTCACACACAGCCACTGGCCTGACAGTCTCACAGCCTGGGTGGCTCACCTTGACCTTCCTCTGGTTGACATGGAAGCACTGTATTGACATTGCCTTATTTACTGGTGCTGGATGTGGGAAGGGCTCAGGAGTGGAGATGTTCTACTGAGTGTCACCTTCCCCAGGGATTTTGGAGGAAGGTAACTTTCTGGCTCTGGTTGTGGGGGGAACTGATACTGTGTAGGGAATGTGAACTATTGCAATGGGAGAAGGTGGCATTTTCCTCTACTCTTTCAAGCTTTTGCTGTAGGATGAACTGTGTAGACTCCATGGTGTCAACGAGACACTATGATTTGGAAGCAGCCTAGTCTTCATTTGTTTTTATTCTTAGTTCCTTTAGCATCACCAAAGGCCAGGTGACTCCAAGTGTGGTCCTGGTATGAGCACTCTTCATTTTGTTCTAAATTTTCAAATGATGCGGGGTTTCTCAGTTAAACCCAGATCTTCCCTGATTCAGCTAGTCTAGCTAGCCAGTTTGTTCTGGGATCTTTTGTCTCTGTTTCCTAAGCACTGGCATTACAGAGGGTTACCATGCCTACCCAGCATTTATGTGGGTACAGGGGGTCTAAACTCTGGTCTTACATCTGTGTGGCAAGTGCTTTACTCATGGAGCCATCCCCTGCCACCCCCATTCTTCAAGGTGACTGTACCACCAGAAGTAAACGCGTGCTGTGTGTGCCAGCAGCTATGCAGGTCCTGTGGGCCACTGGAGACCTTCCTGGGCAATGCTGATAAGAAAGGCCAGTCCAAGTGCACTTGGAGGTCACAAGCGAGACAAGGACTTCTGGGAAATTAGGTCGCTGCTTTTTCCTCTCAATACTTTACCAGTAAGACTCAGCAAATTTGACATCAGTTTCTAGAATCTGACCGTGGGTGGCCCTGCAGCCTGGCATGGACCCCACTGAGTGCAAGCTGCACTGCTGACCAGCCATACTTTGGCAGGAAAGAAGGGTGCCCAGTTTATCTCTGGAGTGAATAAAGTTATCAGGCCTCTACACTAAAACAAAACAAACAAACAACAACAAAATTAAGTGATAACGAATGACCCAACTTCAGTATTTTCATTTATTTCTTTTTGAGGAGAAAGACAGAAAGACAGAAAGAAATGGGTGGGGAAAGGAGGAAGAGGGAAAGAGAGAAAGAGAGAGAGAATGAATATATCATGCCAGGGCTTCTTGCCACTATAAATGAACTCCAGATACATGTACCATTTTGTGTGTCTGGCTTTATGTGTGTACTAGAGGACTGAATCCAGGCTGGCAGGCTTTGCAAGCAAGTACCTTTAACCACTGAGATATCTCTCCAGGCCCCTTTTAAAATATATTTCAGATTTAAAAATATTATTTATTTGCATGCACACACTGTGTGTGTGTGCACGTGTGCACTTTTCTTGCCACTGCAAACATATTTTAGATACATGTACCACTTCTGAATCTGGCTTCATGTGGATACTGGGGAACTGAACCCTGGTTAGCAGGCCATGCAAGCAATGGCCTTAAACTGCTGAGCAATCTCCTCAGCCAATATTTGATATTTTATTACCAATAGCAAGGTGCTTTAATATGTCTGTTCTGCAGCTGTTAAATGGGTGGGTGGGAGGGCATCCTTGACTCTGAAAAAGAAAACTCAAAGTAAGCCGTTAAGTTCTAGCTAGTATTTTCTAAAAACAGGGTCTTTGCTGGCTGTACTTCTGTTCAGACCTGGACTGCACTCATCTGTGCCTCTCAATAACTCAGGCCCCTACTTTTTAAAGAAGCTTCAAGTGTCTTCTCTGAGGCTATGACCAGATAAAGGACATAAAGGTTTGTCAACAGTGCAGAGTATTGCTGCAGACCAAAACACCATATGGAAAAGAGATATGGAAAAAAGGCTAGAGTGATGGCTCAGTGTATAAACTGCCTGCTATGCAAGTGTGAGAGTATACATTCAGATCCCCTACACCCACGTAAAAGCCAGGTGTGGCAGTGTGTGCTCTGGGAGGAGAAAACAGGTCGATTCCCAGGGCAAGTTGTCTAACTGGACAAGATGACTTGGTAAGCTCTGGGTTCAACGAGAGAGCCTGCTTCAACCAATCTCATGGGGCGTGATTAATGAACACACCTGACATCTATCGCATGTGCACCTGCACACATGTGTACCCACATCATACACATATATGCATGCACCTTCCCCACTCCCTCCAGACACACAACACAAAGACAGGAGGATTAGCTTCTCACTAAAAGCATAAGACAGTCTTTTGGGGAGATGCAACAATTTAGCTGTTTCCAAAAAATTTAAGTCATCTGCAGAAGTTCATGGGAATGCCCACAAGAAAACTCCGCAAATCTGCACAAAGTGAATACACATGTCCAACCCGTGCCTCACTGCTGGAAGGGAGATGATGTGTGTCAGGGCCAATGAAGGGAACATTTCAACCTGTAAAAGTTCTGTACATTGTGCTGCTTTTGTGTCACTCACATCTACTACCTGTACACATAAGTTCTTAGCTTCCCTTTCTTAACATTTTGAATATTTTTTATTTTTATTTATTTATTTGACAGAGAAAGAGGGAGAGAGGGAGAGGGGCATGCCAGGGCCTCCAGCCACTGCAAACAAACTCCAAACATGTGCGCCCCTCTGTGCATCTGGCTAACATGGATCCTGGGGAATGGAACCTGGGTCCTTTGGCTTTGCAGGCAAACACCTTAACCACTAAGCCATCCCTCCAGCCCAGCCCTTTCTTAACGTTTTGTGTGGGTGTGCCTGCCTGCAAGGGCATGCATGTTCACGTGTGTGAGTGCCTGTCATGTGGAGGACAGAGGGCAACTTTCAGGTCAGTTCTCTGCCTTTCTACCTCATTTGAGGGTGGGTTTCGTGCTTTGGATTCTCATTCTGCTGTACTTTGCTGTGCTGCCCACAAGCTTCCAGAAAATTCTCCTGTCTCCACCTCCATCTTGCCATCAGTGTTAGCTTCAGCCCAACATGGCGGTTTCTGGCTTTTGAAGGGGGGCCTGAGGGATTGAACTTGAGTACTCCAGCTTCAGCAGTGAGTGCATTATCCACTAAGCCCCCCCCTCAGTCCCCGTGCTCAGCTTTCTTAATCATTAACATGAGCCAGGGCCTGGAAGGAGGAGTCATGTAATTAGTCATCTGCAAGTAAGCCTGCAGATCTTGAAACTGGGATTAAAAGAGAAGAAGCTGAGCCACACGGCAGGCTGGGGCAATTTTAGAACCACCTCCATTTCTTCCCTGAAGTCATCCCCAAAATATAATCTAGGAAAGAACACAGTGCCTATCTGATGTGAACACCTGCTCAAAGCAGTGGCCCCAACAAATCCTTCCAACTTAATTACCACTCCCCAAAACTCTGAAGCTGTTGCCAAGAGGAGAAAAGAAATAGCACAAGCAAAGGAGAAAAGGGCAGACAGCAGAAAATGAGACTGGTGACAGGGAGGGCAAGGAGGAGAGGCGGGAACTATCCCCCAGTCTTACCTACACATGGTGAGTCCCCAACTCGGCCAACCATCTTATTAACAATACCTCCTGTAGAGGTTGCATAAGCCAAGTTTCCTTTGCAGTCCAAGGCAACAGCACCCACAGTTCCCATGTTTCTGCCAAAAAAAAAAAAAAAAAAAAAAGACAGGCTGAAGATGAGAAACACTCTCCCAAGTTATAGTGGAGCTTAAGACCACATATAAGGTTACCAGTGCACAGGGAACTCTTCAGTTCAACACTCTAGGCTCATGGACCCCTTCACTGCTCATTCCACCTACCAACTGAAAGTAGATTTCCAGATATTTCTTTAAATCTCCACTTAAAAGTTCACCCAAGCCAGCCCAATCACATTCTACCTGTAAAACCTATTAAGTTTTATTCTGTACCTCACTGTGCCCACACACACAAAAAATGAGGATAAACAGGAGTGCAGCTCAAACTTTAGCCTAAGAACCACTAGGTCCCTGAGATTCTGAAGCTGCCACCAAGAAGAGATAGAAAAGGAAGGTGAGTTGGTGAATACAGACAGAATGGACCCAGGACCTGAATTCCTGATAAACTCCCAGGTGTGGCTGCCTGTCCACTGACCCTAGCGGGGGTATCACTGCCTGTCCACAGACTGTACTGGGGGTACCAGCCTGTCCACAGACCACATGGGGATTACCACTGCCTGTCCAAAGACTCCACCAGGGTTACCACTGCCTGTCCACAGACTCCACTGGGGTTACCACTGCCTGTCGACAGATACCACCAGGAGGGGTTATCACTGCCTGTCCACAGACACCACCAGGAGGGTTATCACTGCCTGTCCACAGACTCCACCAGGGGGGTTACCACTGCTTGTTCACAGACCCCACCAGGGGGGTTATCACTGCCTGTCCACAGACCCCACTGGGAGGGTTGCCACTGCCTGTCCACAGACCCCACCAGGAGGGTTGCCACTGCCTGTCCACAGACTCCACCAGGGGGTTACCATTGCCTGTCCACAGACCCCACCAGGGGTGTTACCACTGCCTGTCCACAGACCCCACCAGGAGGGTTACCACTGCCTGTCCACAGACCCCACCAGGAGGGTTACCACTGCCTGTCCACAGACCCCACCAGGAGGGTTACCACTGCCTGTCCACAGACCCCACCAGGAGGGTTATCACTGCCTGTCCACAGACCCCACAAGGAGGGTTATCACTGCCTGTCCACAGACCCCACCAGGGGTGTTACCACTGCCTGTCCACAGACCCCACCAGGGGTGTTACCACTGCCTGTCCACAGACCCCACCAGGAGGGTTACCACTGCCTGTCCACAGACCCCACCAGGAGGGTTATCACTGCCTGTCCACAGACTCCACCAGGGGGGTTACCACTGCTTGTTCACAGACTCCACCAGGAGGGTTATCACTGCCTGTCCACAGACTCCACCAGGAGGGATACCACTGCCTGTCCACAGACCACACCAGGAGGGATACCACTGCCTGTCCACAGACCACACCAGGAGGGTTACCACTGCCTGCCCACAGACCCCACCAGGAGGGTTACCACTGCCTGTCCACAGACACCACCAGGAGGGTTACCACTGCCTGTCCACAGACTCCACCAGGAGGGATACCACTGCCTGTCCACAGACCCCACCAGGAGGGATACCACTGCCTGTCCACAGACCACACCAGGAGGGTTACCACTGCCTGCCCACAGACCCCACCAGGAGGGTTACCACTGCCTGTCCACAGACACCACCAGGAGGGTTACCACTGCCTGTCCACAGACTCCACCAGGAGGGTTATCACTGACTGTCCACAGACCCCACAAGGAGGGTTATCACTGCCTGCCCACAGACCCCACCAGGGGGGTTACCATTGCCTGTTCACAGACTCCACCAGGGGTGTTACCACTGCCTGTCCACAGACCCCACCAGGATGGCTACCACTGCCTGTCCACAGACCCCACCAGGAGGGTTATCACTGCCTGTCCACAGACTCCACCAGGGGGGTTACCACTGCTTGTTCACAGACTCCACCAGGGGGGTTATCACTGCCTGTCCACAGACCCCACTGGGAGGGTTGCCACTGCCTGTCCACAAACTCCACCAGGGGGGTTACCATTGCCTGTTCACAGACTCCACCAGGGGGGTTACCACTGCCTGTCCACAGACCCCACCAGGAGGGTTACCACTGCCTGTCCACAGACCCCTCCAGGAGGGTTACCACTGCCTGTCCATAGACCCCACCAGGAGGGTTACCACTGCCTGTCCACAGACCCCTCCAGGAGGGTTATCACTGCCTGTCCACAGACCCCTCCAGGATGGCTACCACTGCCTGTCCACAGACCCCACCAGGAGGGTTACCACTGCTTGTTCACAGACTCCACCAGGGGGGTTACCACTGCCTGTCCACAGACCCCACCAGGAGGGTTACCACTGCCTGTCCACAGACCCCTCCAGGAGGGTTACCACTGCCTGTCCACAGACCCCTCCAGGAGGGTTATCACTGCCTGTCCACAGACCCCTCCAGGAGGGTTACCACTGCCTGTCCACAGACCCCTCCAGGAGGGTTACCACTGCCTGTCCATAGACCCCATTAGGAGGGTTATCACTGCCTGTCCACAGACCCCACTGGGAGGGTTGCCACTGCCTGCCCACAGACCCCAGCAGGATGGTTATCATTACCTTCCACAGATGTCATGGTGGTGGGGGGTTACCACTGCCTGCCCACAGACCCCACTGGGGATAACAGTTTCATGGCATTGTTGTGAAGATTAAGTTAATTTTTCTTGACATTTTATGTCATTTTTTTGTGTGCTTGTAATTAAATGCAGGGCCTTGCAGATCTTAGGCAAGTGCTGGGCCACTGAGCTACATTCCAAGCCTTGGCGTTTTGAACTAGGCTCTGACTATGTAGCTCAAGGTGGCCTTGAACTCGCTATGTAGCCAAGGCTGGTCTTAACCCATGATTCTCCTGCCCCTGGCTCCTGCATGCTGGGTTTATAGGAGTGTACCATCATACTTGACTTATGAATTTTCAAATAAAAAGGTTGAAGATGTTTTATATTAGCACCTATGTGTCCCCACCTCAATATTTCACAATGAGCTATACTGGAGGTGCTATTTGAAGTGAATAAACTCCTTTCTCCCATGGGCTTTTATTTGGGTCAGAGGGTAGCCATCACAGAGCCATAAAAATTTCATATGGCAGTTAAAAATAAGAAGAGACAGGGGAACATAAGACTACAACCCAATCAGAATATGACCAATGTACAATATGTTTATACAGTAAAGCACACAATTATTAAAAAACAAAATTTAAAAGAGCTCATGAAATATACAAGCAGATTTGTAAAGAATATTAATCTTGAAATAACTTCCAGTAGGAGAATATGACAGTCAATAAATGGAACTGACAAAAAAACCCCACAAAACACAAGAAGAAAAGCTAAGAATATAGCAGGCAAGGGGTGATGGTAGGGAGGCTTTGTTTATAATAAAGTCTCTCTGAAGTAGTCAGGGCTAGCTGTGCTGATTGCTGGGGAAGAACATTCCTGAAGCAGAAAGATGTTTGCCTTGTTTATGGAATTTCGAGGAAGCCACAGTGGGTGGAGATGCTCTAGGGGACTGTATACCTCAGGAAGGGGAATATCCTGAGTTGTAGTTTTACAAATTATAAAAGAAGAGGTAGACAGATTTTATTACAAAGAAAAATCTTTCTTGGTAGTGAAAATGCCGCTAAGAAAGTAAAAGCAGATCAGGAAGAAGGTCCTTAGTCAGGGCTGGTAGCAGCCATCCTTACGTTTGTCAGGGGCAGGGTAACAGCACAAATACAATGGGGCGGCCCACATACCATGTGTTTAATATTCAGAAATTACAGATATGTTTTCTCCTCTTACCCAGTAAATACATCTTGAAAAATATTAACAATTTACATTGGATCTTAACATATTTAGCCTACATACCTTC
Organism: Dipus sagitta; assembly: GCA_036346955.1. NCBI lineage: Eukaryota > Metazoa > Chordata > Mammalia > Rodentia > Dipodidae > Dipus > Dipus sagitta. Next base: position 166,104,542 of record CM070770.1, read on the forward strand.
AACTTTGTACCCTTTTCAAATTTTTATTTATTTATTAGAGAGAGAGAGAGAGAGAGAGAGAGAGAGAGAGGCAGACAGAAAGAGAGAATGGGCATGCCAGGGCCTCTAGGCACTGCAAATGAATTCCAGATGCATGTGCCCCCTTGTGCATCTGGCTTATGTGGGTCCTGGGGAATCAAACCAGGATCCTTAGGCTTCACAGGCAAATGCCTTAAGTACTAAGCCATTTCCCCAGCCCTCAACTTTGTACCCTTTGACCTAGTATGGTTTTCATAGCTTTATAAATATTCCTAACCAACATTCCTAAACTACCAATAATGACTTTAGTTATCATAATAATTCAGTTATTGTAATACTCTGGTTACTTAATTAGATAGTAATGATAGATAAGTAAAGATGATGTACATATATACACAGCTCAAACTATTATGCATTTATTCCACACAGTTAATTTTCCTTCTCTGGGAACATAGATCAGATTCCTTTACCCATCAGTTTTGTACATCATGATATGTTAGTTTCAATTCTGAGAAGGTTCTCTCTGTTGGGGCAGAAGCAATTGGAATTATCAACATAACTCTTTAAAAATTTTTTTGTGTAGCTTGCTTAAGCTTTATCAAATTTAAGTCATGGGTAAAACAAAATTGTTTTATGTTAATAGAAATTTCTATGGTACATAAAATCAGTGACTACCAAGATTACGCTAAAATCATTGGTTGTAAAATGGTGTTTTTTTCTTTCAAATCTGATTTGTCAAAGGTTGTATTACAATTTAGCTGGCTGTTTTGGCTCAAGTAAGACCATATTCTGCTCTATTATATTTAAAGTAACTGCCTCATTTCTGGCATCCTAAGTCCGGGGCTTATAACAAAATTAACTCTTAAGACATAGTCCCTAATTTAGGGCACAGCCTCATGCTCAAACAGTGATCCTCATCTGAGAAAAATAGTTGCAAGCTCTGTGTTTCTGTTTCCAATGTTCTCAGGGTAATTGGTACCCACACAGGTATCTAAATTAATCAAAGATATCTACAAACACAGGTGGTAAAATGTAATACTAGCTTACTTGTCCTTTTCTGACAATTTCTTGGTTACATTAATTACTTTGTTTGTAAATTAATTGGTATTGTTTTCAAGACTGATGACATGTTCTTCTTATATTTATAGCTATTAGATAGTTAAAGTGTAAGACTTGCCTGCCTTATATGCCTCAGATATGGCTTATGCTGCTACAGTACAACAAAGTTTACAAGGTTGGACAAAATGATTTTAATAAAAAAAATTTTTTTTGTGTGTGTGTGTTAGATTCTTACACTATAGTACAGACTGGCCTAGAACAACTCACTGTGCAAACTGGCCTTGAACTCACTGCAGACAACTAGAAGCTGCCTAGAGCTCAACACTAAAGGAGACTTATAACACACCCTCCAAGGCTCAGGGAATATTGTGGAAGAGGGGATGGAAAGAATGTAAGAGCCACAGGGTGGGAAGGTGTACTCTGAGGCATTGCCCCTCCACAAAGACTGACTGGTGCATTCATGACGCCACAGTGATAACCCACTGAGGAGCACCCTCAGTGGAATAAGGGTGGGGGGAGGGGACACAAGAGTTATAACCTGATGAGATTATGACCAATTTGCAATAAGTTCATATCTTAAAGTTCTCAATAATAGGAATGATAATAAAAAAGAATAGTCTGAGTAACGTAGTGAGACCTCATCTCAAAGAAAATAGGTAAAAAAAAAAAAAGACTGGGACATAGCTTAGTGGCAAAGCACTTGCCTAGCACATGTGAGGCTCACAGTTCAAAGAGAACTTTTTTTAAATGCTTCTAGAGGTAAAATAGCCCTACTCAAATATTTTAGTTACATTTAATAGAGATCACTGGTGGTGTGCTTTGAATGTAAATTGAACAGTTGCTGGCATTGTTTGGGAAGGTTGTGGAAACTTTAGAAGGTGGAATATTGCTGGTGGAAGTGGGTCAGTGGGAGTGGGCCTGGAGGTTTCATAGCCCATTTCTACTTTCTTTTTTTTTAAATATGTTTTTTAAAATATTTTATTTTCATTTTATGAGAGAGAGAGAGAGAGAGAGAGAGAGAGAAGCAGAGGGGGAGAGAGAGACACAGACAGAATGGGCATGCCAGGGCTCCAGCCACTGCAAAGGAACTCCAGACACATGTGCCACCTTGTGCATCTGGCTTATGTGGGTCCTGGGGAATTGAAGTTGGGTCCTTTGGCTTTGCAGGCAAACGCCTTAACTGCTACGCCATCTCCCCAGCCCCATTTCTACTTTCTATATGCTCTCTGCTTCCTGACTATGTTGCAGTGTGACCAGCTCCGCCTGGTGTTTCTTTCTGCCTCTCCATGCTGCACTATATCCCTTCAAAATGTAAGCGGAAATAAACTCTTCCCTTCCTTAAGATGCTTCTGGTAAGGAACTGCTTCACTGCAATGAGAAAATAACTAATACAAATAGTTTAGCACAAATTCAAAATTAACTTCATCTTCTTTAAAATTCTATCACTTGTTCTTTGAGGATCTTCTATAGTTTTGCTTAATGAGTCTCATCTAAATTCAATTTAGCTGCTTCAGTAACATTTACTTGGTATTTTCAAGTGAGTGTGAATTTGCGTATGGGCATACCAGGGGCTCTTGCTGCTATAAACAAACCAAATATGCTTGTGCCACTTTTTATGTTCCACTTATGTGGGTGGCTTGGGAACTAAACCTGGGCCAGTGGGCTTTGCAAGCAAGCACATTTAACCATTGAGCCATCTTCCCAATTCCAAGTTGGTATTTTTTAATATTTATTTATTTATGAGAAAGAGAGAATGAATGGGTGCACCAAGGCCTCTAGCCACTGCAAACAAACTCCAGATGCATGCGCCACCTTGTGTATCTGGCTGATGTGGACCCTGGACAATCAAACCTGGAACCACAGGCTTTGCAGGCAAGTGCCTTAATTGCTAAGCCATCTCTCCAGCCCCCAGGTTTTTTGTTTTTCGAGGTAGGGTATCACTCTAGCTCAGGCTGACCTGGAATTCACTATGGAGTCTCAGGGTGGCCTTGAACTCAAGGCGATCCTCCTGCCTCTGCCTCCCGAGTGCTGGGATTAAAGGTGTGTACTACCACGCCTGGCTGCAAAATTGGTATTTTTTAAAAAAATATTTTATTTATTTATTTATTAGAGAGAGAGAGAGAGAAGGAGAGGGAGAGGCAGATAGAGAGAAAGAGAGAATGGGCACATCAGGGCCTCCAGCCACTGCAAATGAATTCCAGATACATGCACCCCCTTGTTCATCTGGCTTACGTGGGTCCTGGCGAATCGAACCGGGATCCTTAGGCTTTGCAGGTGAATGCCTTAACTGCTAAGCCATTTCCCCAAGTTGGTATTTTTATTATGTGTCTTTGTTATAAAAGTCAAGTATGAGTTTAAGCAGGATGTCCCACTCGGGCATATCCAGAAAGTGCTGCATGAAATCCCTGTTATTCCATAGCATCATTAGGACTGGCACAGTTCAGGTCACATGTCACTATGAACTGTTTATGCACAGAAGATATTTCTGTGTGCTTGGCCAAACTTCTCACTTGAGGACTAGTCATTTCCCAACCATGTTGGCTCTACTATTGTGGTATAAAAAGAAGCTAAAAGTTGAACTGATTCACTGAATTACTGTAAGAGTTAATTGCTGAGGAGCTAAACTTATCTTTGTCAGCAGATGGAAAAATCCAAAGACAGAACTGTCCAGAAAGGGCCCAGAGGGACAATAAGAAGGAAAGAGAGTTTAGGCTAAAAAAGTAAAATGGAGTTCATTGTCAGGGTGGCCTGACTACAGAAATGACTGATATGCAAATTTCCACATCCTGTTTGTTCACTTATCCTCCCCTTGGCTATGAAAACTATAAGATGGAAATAAAATCTCAGCTCTGGGTCAGACCTTCTTTGGAGGGTTGTATCAAGTTCTTTGGTCCCTGGGTAAATAAACTCCTCTACTTTTATTCATACTGGTGTTGGACTGATTGTTCCAGAGAATTTCTGCAACCTTATCCCTGGCCTGCCTTTGGTAATCTTAAATTAATTCTTTTTTTTTTTTTTTGGTTTTCTGAGGTAGGGTCTCACTCTAGCTCAGGCTGACCTGGAATTCACTATGGAGTCTCAGGGTGGCCTCGAACTCACGGTGATCCTCCTACCTCTGCCTCCTGAGTGCTGGGATTAAAGGCATGCACCACCATGCCTGGCTCTTTTAAATTAATTCTTAATATTTATTTTTCATCATTTCATTTAAAAATTATTTATTTATTTGAAGGAGAGAGAGATAGAGAAAGAGAGAATATGAATGGATACACCAGGGCTTCTAGCCACTGCAAATGAATTCAAAGTGCATGTATCACCTTGTGCATCTGGTTATATGTGGGTACTGGGGACTTTGAACCTGGGTCATTAGGCTTTGCAGGCATGTGCCTTAACTGCTGAGCCATCTCTCCAGCCCCTTATTTCCTAAGTCAACCTTTAAGAAGCAGATGTAGCTGGGTGTGGTGCATTCTTGAATGCCTGGCATATGGGAGGCTGTGGCCAGAGGATCATGGTTTAGGGTAGCCTGAGCTATGTAGTGAGACCTTATCGTAAAAAAAAAGATAGATGTGGGCTGGGAAAATGGCTTAGCAGTTAAGGCATTTGCCTGTGATGCCTAAGGACCCTGGTTAGATTCCCCAGGACCCATGTAAGCCAGATACACAAGGGGGCGCATGCGTCTGGAGTTCATTTGCAGTGACTAGAGGCCCTGGCATGCCCATTCTCTCTTTATCTGCCTTTTCCTCTCTCTCTCTCTCAAATAAATAAATAAATAAATAAATAAAATACTTTTAAAAAATAATTTAAAAAAGAGAAAGATGTCAATGAAACAGTGATTTCGACTTGTTCTTTTTTCTTAGACTGTTAGACCTCTTTTAGACTTGTGTAGTAAGCATATAGTAAATAGCAGTTGCTCAGCAGATGTCTTCTGACCATGGCATAATCTAGTTGAACTCATTAATTTTATTTGGCACATGTGTGTAGGGTATGGTGCATGTGCAGATGTGTGCACCCCACATACATGCATGGGGAGCCCAGAAGAGAACTGTGACTACTCTACCAAATTGCTTAGTTGTGTATTTTCTTGAGAGGGACTCTCACTCAACCTGGAGCTGCCTTTTTCAGTCAGACTGGCTAGTAAGACCCAGCTATTCTCCTGTCTTTGACCCCTGCAGGACTGGAGTGCCCAGCTTTTATGTGGGTGCTGGGGAATCAAATGGCCAGTCTCAGGCTCTCTCAGGCCTCATGCTTGTGTGGCAAGTGCTCTTCCCTCCTGAGCCATCTTTCCAGCCCCCAAAATGAGTAATTATTTTGTTTAAATAATTTTATGTGTTTCTGGGCGTGGTGGCGCACGCCTTTAATCTCAGCACTCAGGAGGCAGTGGCAGGAGAACTGCTCTGAGTTAGGGACCAGCCTGGAACTACAGAGTGAGTTCCAGGTCAGCCTGGGCTAGAGTGAGACCCTACCTCAAAAAAACAAACAAAATTTTCTTTTTACATGTGGACTCTGGAGATGGCTCAGTGGATAAATTGCTTGCTGTGTGAGTGAGAGCATCTGGGTTTCGACCCCTAGCACCCACACAGATGCTGGGTACGGTTAAAAAAAAACAATGTGAAAGCATCCTTTAAAATGATTATGAGGGTTGGAGAGATGTCTCAGTGGTTAAGGTGCTTGCCTGAAAGCCTAATGACCTGGGTTCTATTCCTCAGTATCCATATAAAGCCAGATGCAAAAAGTGGCATGTGCATTTGCAGTTTATCTGCAGTGGCTGGAGGTCCTGGTATGCCCATTCTCTCTCTCTCTCTCTATCCTTGCAAATATATAAAAATATTTAAAAACTGATTATGAACCATTGATTAAGCAGCTTTGTTTTTATGACAATGGCCCCCAAAATAATAGCATGTAATCCAAGTTCTTGGGAGTCTGAAGTAGGAGGATCATAAGTTCTAGGCTAGCTTGGGCTACACAGAAAGATACTGATTCAAAAGAAAAACAAAAAAGGGAGACAATTAGTAGCTATCAACATGTTGCCAATCTTATAACCTGGGAGGCACATCAGAATTACCTTGGAATCTTTCTTCTTACACATGCCTGGATTCTACCCCTCAGATCCATTAGTTCTGATTCTTTAGGGAAGGGGCCCACACATGTCTATTCTAAACGAGCTTCCTAGGTGATATGAAGGTGGACCTATGGTTAAATATTGCTACTCCAAGGACTATATAGAATTACTAAATCCCATTATGAACTCCTAGGTCATACTCAAGATTTTCTTTCAGACAGGTCCTCATTCCACACCTTAGACTTCCAAAAGTCTGTCTTCTTGCCTCTGCCTCCTGGTTGCTGGGATTACATGTGTGCACCACCATGCCCAACTTAATCTACTATGTCATGCCAGAGACGAACTCTGTTAGTCTGCTTTACCATGCACAGGAACCATAAATGAGGTTAAATGTAAGAATAAGAAGGGCAGCTTTCCCCACCATTTAGTTTAATACTTAAGAAATGAGGGAAGCAGACATTTCCAGACTTTCACACTGTACTGACCCCTAGGATTATGGGTTGCAGATGAGACTTACTTTGGGCAGTCTGATTTCTGGGCTCCTTTCTCACGCTTCTCTTTTTCCAGATGCTTTTTGCTTCTCTCTGTTATCAGTGTTTCCACAGGAACTTCTGGAATCCCCATGTCTGCTGCAAACTTTGCTGCACCTTGGCCAGTGAGCACACAATGAGATGTCTGAGCCAAAAACAAAAGGAAAAATGGTTAGCTTTTTTTTCTTTTTAAATATTTTTTATTTATTTGTAAGCAGAAAGAGATAGAGAGAAAAGAGAGAGAATGGGTGCACTAGGGCCTCCAGTCACTACAAAGGAAATCCAGATGCATGCACCACTTTGTGCATCTGGCTTTACATGGGTACTGGGGAAGCGAACCTGGGTCATTAGCCTTTGCAGTCAAACACCCATCTCTCCAGCCTTTTTTTTTTTTTTTAATTTAAATCTTGGGCTGGAGAGACATCTCAGTGGTTAATGGTGCTTGTTTAAAAGCCTGACAGCTTGGGTTTGATACCCTAGTACCCAAATAAAGCCAGATGGACACAATGGTGCATGCATCTGGAGTTTGTTGCAGTGGCAAGAGGCCCTGGTGCACCCATTCTCATTCTCTCACTCTCTCTCTTCTTGCGTATGAATAAATAAGATATTTAAAAAATTTAAATCTTTTAAAAAAGTTTTCAACTTGTTCTACTGTGTAGAAAGAAGTGCTTCTCTTGGTATAAAGGTGCAAAAATGCAAATCATACCGGTTTTTCTTCTCACGTTGGGGTCAAACACAAGGCCTCTGTGCATGCCAGGCATCTCTGAGCTGCACTCTCAATCTGGATTTCTTTTTCTTTTCTCTTTTTGGTTTTTCAACATAGGGTCTTGCTCTAGCCCAGGCTGACCTGGAATTCACTCTGTATTCTCAGGGTGGCCTCGAATTCATGGCGATCCTCCTACCTCTGCCTCCCAAGTGTCGGGATTAAAGGCGTGTGCCACCACACCCGGCTCTTCTTTTTTTCTTTGAGGTAGGGTCTCACTCTAGCCCAGGCTGACCTAGAATTCACTATGTAGTCTCAGCATGGCCTTGAACTCATTTTGATCCTCCTACCTCTGCCTCCTGGGTGCTTGGATTAAAGGTGTACGCCACCACACCTGGTATTCTGTTTTCTTTTTATATGCGTGGTATGTGTGTGTACATGTGTGTTTGTATGTGCACATGTGGAGGCCAGAGGGCAGTTTTAGTGTTTAGCATCTTCAGTTATGCTACCCACCTATTTTTTTTTTTTTTTGAGGTAGAATCTCACTGTAGCTCAGGGTGATCTGCAACTACTGTACAGTTCTAGGCTGGCCTTGAACTCACAGTGATCCTCCTACCTCTGCCTCCTGAGTGCTGGGATTAAAGGCGTGCACCACCATGCCTGGTAACATCCATTTCTTTTTGAGATAAGCTCTCTCTTATTGGCCTGGAGCTGACCAATTAGGTTAGGCTGGCAAGCCAGTGAGCTCCAAGGATCATCTTGTGGTAGTCTGAATGTGACAGTGTAAATGTATGGCTTCGCAGACTCAAGTCTATGCTTCCTGCTTAAGTCTGCAACAGCCTGCTGGAGGGGATGTGTCACTGGGGTAGATCTGCATCCCAGCCAAAGGCATGGAGACCAGTCTGAGCTTGGGTGGGCCTCGTGCTGTGTGCTGGTGTCGGTTCTACTTGCTGCATTGTTTCTCTCTGCTTGGATGTATGGGTGGAAGCAGCTGCTTCTGCCATTGATGGAACTTTGCCTGGATCTGTAAGATGAAATAAAACCCTTCCTCCCATAAACTGTGGCTGGATGGATGTTTGTCCCAGTAATGTGGAGCTGACTGCAACGTATCCTGTCTGCTTTCCTAGTGCTGGGAGTACAGGTGCATGCTGCCATGCCAGCTTTTTCCATGGGTACTGGGGATCAAATTCAGGTCCTCATGCTTGCAAGGCAAGCATTTTGTCCACTGAGCCATCTCTCCAGCTCCTGGCTTGCTTTTCTGAATGCTGAAAGAGCACAGGTCTCTGAGATTCTGTATTTTTAAAACACTTCAAAATTGATGGAATGTCACTAGGGATATGACTAATATATATCTTAAATTTAGGAGCAACCAGTTTTTATTGAATCCATGCTATAAATTGATTTAGTCTGTATGTGTTGTGTCATAGTTGGTAAAAGAAAGCTAAAGAACATATAGGAAGATGATACAAGTTTCCACTTACCAAGTGCTTATTAGTCATGTAACATGGTCAAGATCATGGCTGATTAGAGAAGCCCAAGCACTGTTTCTGTTTTTGTATGTATTTTCAGTACCATGATATCAATATTCCTCTGGGTGAGGCCCCTTTTTTCCACTGAAGTACGACAGAAACACCACCTCAGAAAGTGATGCTTTCAGCTGGGCGCGTAGGGAGGGTGAGATAGGAGATGGCTGTGAGTTCAAGGCCAGCCTGGGGTTTACAGAGTGAAGTCCAGGTCAGCCTGGGATAGAGTGAGACCCTACCTTGAAAAAAACAAAACCAAAAAAAAGTGATGCTTTCTTTAGTCACAGGTACCTTTTCCATGACAAGCCGGGCAAGTTTAATGGGATTTGCGATACAGCGCACAGCAGATACTGCTCCTGTAGACAGGTCCTTCCCATCCATGATACTAGCATCCATCTCAACATCCCCATTTTCATTCAAGACAGACCCACAACCTAAAATCAAGAAGTTGAACAGCAAGAATTAAAATTTTATAAGACTCCAGACTTTTGTCAACCCATCCCTTCAATCCATCTTTTGTTCTACCACTACAGTAACATTGTAGAAAACACAAATCTGACTTGGTACCTGTCTGTTATGGTTTGGATATGGTTTGTCAGCAGTGGTGTACATGCCTATAATCCCAGCAACACTTGGGAGGCAGGGGCAGGAAAATGACAGCAAGTTTGAGGCCAGTTCAGTTTATATAGCAAGTTCCAGGGCAGCCAGGGCTATATAATGATGAGAACCTATCTCACAAACAACAAAACAAAGGGAGGGGAGGGTGGGAAGAGGGATAGATTGATAAAATGATAGACAGGCAGATAGAAACTCTGTCTCAGAGGAGTGAAATGTGAGGACTGACATCCACAAGTTGTCCTTCACACATGCATAGTGCCATATATGTACCTACCCAACCCCCAACACATAGAGAGAATACCAGCAAATCAAGCATATCAATATATTAGAGAAATGATTAATAAAGTGGTGTTGATCTTAGGACTGGTTACCAATAAAAAGAATCAATAAATAATTATTCATCATATCAAGAGATAAAAATCATCCTTTTTTTTGTTTTTGTTTTTTGTTTTTCGAGGTAGGGTCTCATTCTAGCCCAGGCTGACCTGGAATTTACTCTGTATTCTCAGGGTGGCCTCGAACTCACGGCGATCCTCCTACCTCTTCCTCATGAGTGCTGGGATTAAAAGTGTGTACTACCATGCCCAGCAAAAATCATCTTGATAGATATAAAAACTCATTTGCAAAAAGTTAACATTTATATACAGTTTAAAAATATCTAATATATCTCAGCAAAATTGGTCTCAATATCCATGGCCTCACAGTGCCTAGCACTACCTTCATAAGATCCTCATAATAGGAGGAAAAGATGATGACATCAAAATAAAAGAGATGGAGAGAGGGAGGGGATATGATGGAGAGTGGGTTTGTGAAGGGCAAGTGGTAGAGGGTAGAGAATTATCATGGTTTATTGTCTAAAAGTGAGGACTTTGTCAAGAAAAAAAGAAAAAAATATATCTCAGAAATCTAATAAGGGAATTAGCTCAACCTGACAAAGGTCATTTGTGAAATCCTACAACTGCAGATGAGGTCAGACATGCTCAGGGTGGTACACTATAGACTAGCATCATACTTGAATGGTGAGAGCCTGAGCGCTTCTCCCTAAGGCTCTTATTACTCTTTATGAACCATGCCACTGAATGGCCTATCCAATGTAAAGAGGCAAGAAAAAAAGCACATAGATTGGAAAGAAATAAAATGCCTCATTTCCACATAATAGTCAGTGTGGAAGTCCACAGAAGTAAATGTAGTCTGGTCACAGAGTTCAGAGTTGTTATGGTCTGATTGTTTATGTTCCTATTTAAGTTCATATATTGAAAAATCCTCACCTGTAAGGTGACAGTATTAGGAGGCCTTTGGAATGGAATTAGTTATGAGAATGAAGTCCTCATCAATAGGATGTGTCTTTCTGAAGGTGGCTTGAAAGCCTCCCCCACCATGTGAAACTACAGTGAGAAGATGCTGGCTATGAGAAAGCAGGCCCTCATTAGATACTTTATCACTGACACCTTGATCTTGGACTTTTTAGTTTAAGAAAGAAATAAGTTTATGGGCTAGGTGTGGTGGCACACATCTGCAACCTTGGAACTCAGGAGGCTGAGGCAGGAGGACAATGAGATAGAAGCAGGCTGGCTATGCAACACGTTCTAGGACAGCCTGAGCTGCCCAGTGAGATCCCTCTAGCACCCTGTTCTAGGGTAGCCTAAGCTGCACAGTGAGATCCCCCAACATCCTGATCTAGGGCAGCCTGAGCTGCACAGTGAGGCCCCTTCAAATACCCTCTTCTACGGCAGCTTGAGCTGCACAGTGAGATCCCTCTAACCCCCAAAACAAAGCAAAAAATAAAATTTCTATTTAGAAGTCATCTAGTCTATGCTTTTTTAAAAGCAACCCAAATGGATTATGACAAGTCACTATATAAAATCAGTAGTGCTGTTCTGTAAGCAAATGACAAAGACGATCTTCTCCATTAATTGATGCATTTAATATGAATTAACAAAAAAGAATTAATGAAATTAGAGCTACAACAATAGAACCAGCCAAACTGAAAACAGGTGAAAAATAGACTGGGGAAAGAAAAGAACTGAGCCTCAGCACCAGTGGTATTCTAACTAAAGATCTAACATTCAAGTCATTAGACTCCCGAAAAGGGAAGAGGAAAGGACATGGCTAAAAAGTACTCATAGAAATAATGGGTGAAAATTCTCCACATTTGACAAATGGTATAAACCTACAAATTCAAGAACCTAGGCCAATCCTAAATATTATTAAACACAAAGAACTTCATAGTAGGACATATCAAAATCAATCAATCAATCAATCAATCAATCTATCCATCTATCCATCCATCCATCTATCATCTCTCTACCTGTTTGTCATCTATCTATCTATCTATCTATCTATCTATCAATCAATCAGACTATTTATCTGCACATAATAAACACCTCTGAGGGGCTGAGGATGTGGTTCAGTGGTAGAGGCCTACCAAGCATGCATGGTAGTTCAGTCTCTAGTACTGAAAAAAAAAATCTTGGAAGTATCAAGAAAGAAATGACACCTTACCTATAGGGAAAACCAATTATAATGACAAAGGACTTCTCAGGAGAAACCATGGAGGCCAGAGAGAAGAGGCACAGCATTTTCTCAGGGCTGAAAGAAAAGAACTATTCACATCAGAATTCTATGTCTAGCAAAGGGTATCCTGTTTATACTCTTATAAAGTATAGACTGCACTAGTCTGTTTGGGCTGTTGTAACAAAATACTCCAGACTGGGTTGCCCCTATAACAGAAATTTATTTCTCCACTATCTTCTATACATGAAGTAGCATTTATTACATCACAGCAACTGTCATTACTTGCCTAAGACTTGCATAATATTGGGCTCATCAACATATTGTCACAGATAACAGAGGAGAGCAAAAAAAAAAAAAAAAAAGACATTAAAATAGAAGGACCAGTTGGGAAAGAACGGATTCAGAGGAAGAGGGAGGGGGAAGGGGACAAAAGAAGGTATTGGGAGGCAATTATGATCAAAATATACTAAGTACTTGCTTGTACGAAATTTGTTAATAAAAGTTTAAGAAGAATACATAAGAAAAAATATATAAAATAATTTATTTCTCACAGTGAGGAGGCTGAGAAGTTCATGGTCAAGGTGCTCTAAAGGAGGCAGGCTTCTTTCTCGTACTTGGCCAGTTAGTGGTCACTGTCTCACTGAATACTCACATGGTCTCATCTTGTGCCAATGGAGAGAGGGTAAACTCTCTGGCTTTTTTAAAAAAATAAGAATGCTAATCCTATTAGATCACAACTCTACTATATGACCTTATTAAAGCTAACGATCTTCTTAGAGGCCTTATCTCTAAATAGTGAGACACCAGGGACTAGGGCCTCAGCATTAGAATTTTGAAGGGTTGAGTGGGACATGGTGGCACATGCCTTTAATCCCAGCACTCAAGAGGCAGAGGTAGGAGTTTGAGACTACCCTGAAACTATATAATGAATTCTAGATCAGCCTGGGCTAGAGTAAGACTCTACCTCAAAAAACAAAGAAAATTTTTTTTTTTAAAAAAATGGTCTCAAACATTCAGTTGATAACACAGATGAAGGAAAACAGAGACCCCTGGTCTAGTAGACCCAACCTAGACGAATGGCTAAAAGGAGCTCTTGAAGTAGAAAGGCAAGAGTAAAACAAGAAATTCTGGAAGAGTTCCACAAACCAAGATGGATGAAAAACAGAGGAGGGTAAATATGAAGGGCTTTCCTTCTCTTCTTTAGTTTTCCAATTTACGATTTTGATGATGAGAGGAAAAACTACAACATACTACAACACTATCTGACATGACTCTTAAAAACCAGAAAAAGGCTCTTTGAAGAGATGGCTCAGCAGTTAAGGCACTTGCCTACAAAGTCTAACAACTAGGGTTCAATTTCCCAGTACCAGATGCACAAGATGGTGCATGCATCTGGAGTCTGCTTGCCGTGGCTCGAGGCCCTGGTGCACCCATTCTTTCTGTCTGTCTCTCTTCTCTCTCTCTCTGGTTGCAAATAAATAAATTAAAATCAAAATTAGGCCTACAGAGATTTAACAATTAAAGCACTTGCCTGCGAAGACTAAAGACCCTGGGTTCAATTCCCCATTACCCACATAAGACAGATGCACAAGGTGGCGCATGTATCTGGAGTTTGTTTGTAGTGGCTGGAGGCCCTGTCGCACTTTTTCTCTCTCTATCTGCCTCTTTCTCTTTCTTAAATAAATAAATAAAATATTTTAAAAAATTAAAATAGAAAAACACAGAAAAAGGGTTGTAAAGATGGCTTAGCAGTTAACGATACTTGAAGCCTGATGGTTCAACTTTAATTCTCCAGTACCTACGTAAATCCAGATGCACACAGTGGTCCATGAGTGTGCAGTAGCAAGAGCCTCCGCTGGGCTCATTCCCTGACCCCTGTCTCTCAAATAAAAACATTGAAAAAAAAAAAAACCAGAAAAAAATTTAAGACAACTTTAAGTGGAGAAAGGTAAAGGAACTATGTAGGGAGTTAACGTTTCCATGAATTGCTGATGCTTATTAAATGTTTCTATTATTAGATTGGTAAGGTAAGTTATGTAAATGCAACATACTATCTAGGGCATACCCTTAAAATCTATATAAGGAGATATTCAACACAAAGACAAAACAAAATGGAATTCTAAATATGTTCAGGCATCTCACAGGAAGGCAAGAAAGAGAAATTTAAAAACAGAACACAAACAGAACTAAAAATACAATAGCAGACTTAAGCACTAGCAAATCAATAATTATATAAAATGTCTATATTCTAAACAGACCACTTGAGAAACAGAGACAGGCAGTGTAGGATAAAAATTTTTGACCCAAGTGGGAGAAAGTATCTATAGAACACATTAATATATATGAAAAAATCATGTATAAAATACATAAATAACTCTTACAAGTTAATAATGAGGGCAAACACTAAAACAACTCATCAAAATATAATCTACCAATCTGTTTCTTTTATGATAAGCTGGTAAGTATGTTTCTGAGTTCTGTGAGCTGTCCTGGCAGATAAATGGGGGGCAGTGTTGTGAGACCAAAGCCTTAACTCGCAGGACTGTCACCAGCCTGAGTCCTCACGTTACTGACAGCCTGCTGTCCTATGGGCTACGCTGCTTGCTTACAAAAGCTAAAGCCTGGATGCTGATAACCACGTTTCCAGATGCTGATTACCAAGCTATCATATGTCCATATACACTGATGGGCGAGGCTGCTCCAGACTGGCTTGAGTCAGTCTTGGATTCTAAACCTGGCTGCGCCTCTGAGTCACCTGGGAGTCTTCACAACAAATAAAGACAGAGCAATTCCAAGATCCCATCATAGATTTTAATTTTATGGATACAAAGGACTTAATGTTAAAAGTTGTAAAGAATTCAAAGTGGATAAAGAAATCAATCTGGTTATCTCAAAGACTCTGAATTTACAAAACCGAATTGTAGCAAAAATAAAGTACCTTGCAAATACAGCTTCACTGTAGTGAATGAAATACATAATTATTTTGTTGCCAATCTAAGTAAGCCTTTAAAGACTATTTCTAAGTCTGGTGCAATGGCATGTGCCTGTAATTCCAGCTACTTGGGAAGCCAAGCAGGGAGGCTTGCCCTCTCCAAAAAAAAAAAAAAAAAAAAAAAAAAAAAAAAAAAAAAAGATTTTGGCACTTAAAACCTAAAAGTTCAATTTCCATAGTGTTGGTAGCATCTAACAAATCTAACGAATAAACTACTTTTCAATAAACTAAGTTATTATGGAACAAGCTCAATAAATTCTTAATGAAGCATGACAGAAAAGAAGCAATGTGATGAGGCATCATGAATGCTAATTATTGCCATAGAACTCAATCACTCCCAGGAGCCAGCCTTTTCTTTCAAGTTCTCCAGTAGTTCTAGAGGACTACAGTAGAGGCTGCTGGGAAGCTGTTTGTTTTGATTGACCTCAGCAGGGGAAGCCAACGAAATAAACAAGAGCTATGGTAGATACGCTATTACTAGCCCCAGAGTTGCCCCTAATCTCTGATTTTCTTCTTTTCAGCACTGTTCACCTCCTTCAATGTGCACAATGCGTAGCAGACATCTAGAAATGAGGGAGACACTCAGAAGGCAGGTTTGGGGTACAGAGCAAATAAATGAGAACTAGCGAAATCCGGCTCCCTTCCCTGTACTTCCTCAGTTCTATTTAGAGAGGTGGGAAACCAAAATGGGCCTCTTTAAGGAAGATTGTGTAAGTGGGGTCTGCCTGTCAAGAGGTCTTGACTGTCAAGACGCATGAGGTTTGAAAGCTCCCCTCCACAATTGTGGCTCCCCCTGCTGGCAACAATGATACTCATCCGGTAAATTGTCTCAAGAACTGGCCATAGAAGTAACACTTGTTATTTCTTGCTCTGTAAAGTCAGGCAGATATACTTATAAAAGGTTTCTTAAGTTCATGTTCTCTCTCATATGTGGATCTTAGCTACACATGTTTAGACGTGTGTGGGAGCTGGAACCAAAAATCGGTAGCAGAGGCCTGTAAGCTGTAAAAAAGCTATAGGGGAGGGAGGGACGGAGGAGGAAGGACTTTAGGGGGATGGTGTTGTATATATGTAAGTAGAAGAACAGATTACAGGGAGTGGAATGGCCTAAGTGAGGTCAGGGGAAGAGATTGAGTAAGAGAAGGGTGGGGGAGGGTCAATCAAAATTCAAGATATTCTGAATCAGACATATGAAAATCTACTGTCTTGAATAATGGCACATCCAGAAGCCACAGATTGCTGCTAGAAAATTTTCAGTGCCAGGGATGGGATTTGTTCCAGTGAGTTGTTGGCCAGAGAGGTCCCTGTTGCCTCCAAAACCTTACAGGCTATTGCCAAGGCCCTTGGTTTCCTACAAGTAACAGATGGTAAGACCCTATTGCTGAAGACTTCACGTGTGTGGGCAGCAAGGTCACTGAAAATCAAGCTGGTGCTGAACTGAAAACCTTCTCCCTGTAGACCAGCCAACTGAAAGCTGGAGGAAAGCTGCACTGTATGCAGCCTTATGGGAGACAGAAGTCATCAGCAGGTGAAAACAGTGGACACTGGAAGCCTCAAGTGTGGCCAGACAGGCCAAATGACTGAATGAGTGCAATAGTGGCATGTCTGCCCTGGGGAAACCAACTGCTCTCTAATTGGACTGGAAGCCCACTCTATGGGAGGGAATATGTGCCTGGGACTGAAAACCTAATCAAAAGCCTATGGCAGGAAGGTCATGTGCCTTAGGGGTATAAAGCCTGCTCTTGTCTTGCTAAATGAATATACTATTCTCACCAAACTGCCCTGAAAGCACTATACTTAATGTTCATATTCATATATTAATGCTACTCTTACTTTTGGTTAGAGAAGCATCTCTTTTCAGTTGGCAATGACCACTGGGATGACCCAAAAGGTAACCTAGTGCTGAGAAGAAGGGATGGAGGAGTGTCCAGCACTGAAATATCTCTATCACACCCTTCAAGGCTGGTCCATTGTGAAAGAGGTGGCGGAAAGAATGTAAGAGCCAAAGGAAGGGTACCACTCCTTATTGGCCTCAATATCCATGACCTCACAGTGTTTAGCAATACCTTCATAAGACCCTCACAATAGGAAAAAAGATGATGAAATTAAAATAAAAGAGAGACTAACAAAGAGAGAGAGGGGATATGATGGAGAGTGGAGTTGTGAAGGGGAAAATGGGGGAGGGGAGGGAAATATCATAGGTTTATTGTCTGTAAGTATAGAAGTTGCCATTAAAAATTAAATTATATATAAAAATGTTTCATAAGTGTTAGTGTGTATAGCAGAGTCAAGAGACCAAACAAATACTCAGTAAATACTTGATGATTTATTGGTTAAGATTTCCTGAAATTCTTTTCTATGATAGAGGATGGGTGAATTGAATAATTCCAAGAAGTATTTTAATCTCAACATCTTAAGTTTTCTATTTCAAAATAAATGTCTTCCAGTAAATGAACCTTTTTTACCTTTGTATTCTCATCAGAGAAATGAGCATGACAATTATCTTTAATTCACAGGACTACAGCGCAGGTTAAATGAGTTCATCTTACAAATTTCTTACAATGGTATATGGAAACACCTTAACTATGATTAATATTATTTTTGAAAATGAGCAGACTTTGGATAAAAGGAGCCAAACACAGTATAATTCACTCTATCAGTTTATAAAATTTTTGAAAATGTGAACTAATTTACTGTGACATAAGCAGAGTAGTAGATGCCTGGGGATGAAGGAGTGAATAACTATGAAGTGGTCTGGAAGAAATCTTAGGCTTGCTGTTCATTTTCAGTACTTCATTTCTGACAGTGGATGTGTGGATCCACTGCCCACATCAATTCTCTGACAGATACCAAGTGGGTGTCCTATAATTCAATGCACTCTTGACACTACCCAGCTTGGAGGCAGAGTTAAGGGTTCAGGTTAAGAGATCAGTCCCCTAAGGACTGCTCCCGCATTTTAGAAACTAACTGCAGGTAGTAGGTTATTAGGTCACTGCCAACATGGTTACAAATCAGAGGCTCCCATAAGCCCTATCTTGGGCTTAATTTCCTAGAGCAGCTCAAAGAACTCATTGAAACATTTACATTCATGAGTTTATTATATAAAGACTAGGAGAGCCAGAATGGTGGTGTACACCTTTAATCACAGCACTTGAGAGGCTGAGGTAGGAGGGTTGCCATGAACTTGAGGCCAGCCTGGACTACAGAGTGAGTTCCAGGTCACACTGGGCTAGGTGAGATCCTGCTTCAAAAAAACAAACCAAAGCAAAAAACAAAAACAAAAAACTCCATAAAACAATAACAACAAAATAAAACCAGATAGATGAACAACTAGGGCAAGGTCTGGAATAGTCTTGAGCTCAGGGCCTTTTGCCTCTGTGGAGTTGGGGATCTGCCACCCTTCCTGGCACATGGGTGTGTTCACCAATCTGGAAGTGTTCTCAACTCTGTAGTTCAGAGATTTGTTTTTAGAAGACTTCATTATGGGGACATAATGGAATATTAAGTATCTCCACACTCTTTCTCTTTCGCAGAGGTTGGGGTGTGGGAGGGACTATCAATTCTGTGCTTCCCATATGATTTGGTTCAACTAGGAGCCCAGTTAGAGTCATCTTATTAGGAGGAAAGATGCTCTTACCACCCAGAAATTTCCAAGGATTTCAGGCTTTGTGTTAGGACCTGGGGTAAGATTCTTCTGGGCTGGGAAGAAGGTTCAGTGGGTACAGTGCTTGCCATGTGAGCACGAGCACTTGAGTGAGGACCCTACAACCCAAGTAAAGTGCCTGGCAGGGTGGCATATACGCCTGTAGTCCCAGCGCTGGAGAGGTGGAGACAGTGAATCCCTGGGGCCCACTGGCTAGTTTAACCCAATCCCAGTTAGTGAGCTCTAGGTTCATGGAGAGACCCTGGGTCAAAGAAAATAGTGAACAGCAACTAAGGATGACCACAGGCTGTTTCCCCAGGCTGACCTCTAGCTTCCACATGCGTGGGCGCATGCACGCGCACACACATGTATCCCTATACACTCATGCTCACACACACACATGCATACACACACATACACCACAAACATATATTAAAAAAAAGGATTCTTCTCTGTTGTTCAGGGAATTACAGGATTTTAGGATTTCTGTACCTGAAGTAGGGGTGGGGAGGCCAGATGTATATTTCTTTCATTTTTTTTTTTTTAAAACAGGGTTTTGATATGTAGCCCTGGCTTGTCTGGAGCTCACTATCATAGTATCACAGGGATGATAGAAATGCTTTAAATCTTGATTTGGTGATAGTCACATGGGTGTATACATTTTCCAAAACTTGAAAGGGCACAGTTTATGGTATGTAAAGTCCCATAAAAAGATACAGTCTTTTGGAGCCAGACATGGAGGTGCATGTCTGCAATCCCAGCACCTGGAAAGCCTGAAGCTGAGGCACAAAGATTGTGAGTTTGAAGCTAGGGAACTATGTAGGAAGACTGTCTCAAAAAAAAAAAAAAAAAAAAGTCTAAGTATTTGAATTAGATGCAGATTAAATTAAATAAAAGGTGAACTAACAGACTTAAAACTTCTTTTATTGGGCTGGAGAAATGGCTCAGGGGTTGTAGTAGTTTGAATAGATGGCCCCCAATATATTCAGTGTATTATTAGTTTGTAGTTTGGATCTGCAGCCACTGGTTGGAGGAGGTGTCACTGGGTTGATCTTAAGGTGTGGCGGTGGGTTTGAAATTCCAATTTAAAGCTATGCAAAGTGCCTAGTTCCACCTGGAGTTCCTGAAGTGTGCTTTTGGACTTGTGGCTTCTCTCTATCTGGACCTTGGAAAGCCATTATGGAACTTCCCCTGGATCTGTAAGCTTCAATAAATACTCCTTCCACACTGTGCCTGGTCTGGAAGTTCATCTCAGCGAACCTGCTGTCTGCTCCAAGGGTTAAAAGCAGTTCTTGTGTAAGCACGAGGGCCAGAGAAGGCTTGAGAAATGTCGGAGTTTGATCCCCAGGACCCACACAAATAGCTGGGCATGGCATGCATGTCTGCAATTCCAGTCCCATAGCGGAGCAGAGACTCTAGAACCGCAGGAGCTCATGAACGTAACGGCAAGCTCCAGTACTGTTAAGAGATTCCACCTCAAATAAGAAAGAAGAGAGATGGAATGGGACACCGGACCACAGGCAAGCACACCTCGCCTCAAGGGCATCACATGGGAACATACACGTGCATGTCCCACAAACCACATAGAGGCAAAACAAAACAAAAAACCAAAAAACAAACTTTTGCCTTGTGAGGCAGGTCTTGCACAGCCCAGGCCAGCCCCAAACTCACTATGTAATTGAGTGTGCACCAGCCGGTTTTCTGTGGTGCTAGTGAGTGAATCCAAGGCTTTGTGCTAGGCTAGGTAAGCATCCTACCAACTGAGGTAAATGCTTACAATATGATCAACGTAGAATGAGAAAATTAAATATTGCTTTCTCCCTCAGGCCTATTTATTTGTTTCTCCACAAAGCCGGTTAGCGTCGTTAACACTTGGGAAAGCATCTATTCCGTTAGGAGCGTGTCCCGATTTGGTATCATGCCCTCGTGAAAGCCCGACTTACCTGCGTTGAACTCGGGGTCGTCTTCCAGGACCGTCACAGCTCGTTCCACAGCGTCCACTGCGCTCCCGCCCTGCTTGAGGACGCCGTAGGCCGCCGCGGCCGCGCGGACGACGCCCTGGCGCACTCGCTCTTTCCGCTCGGCCGAGATGCTGCTGGCCCCGCCGCCGTGCACCACGACGACGCCGTTCATGTCGACAGAGCCTAGGCACGAGGAAGAGGCACGCGTCATCCTAAGGGTGCAGGAAACCGCACGGGCATCATCTCCGCGGAAGGGCAGCGGGCTTCGGGTTCACGATTCCGCGCTTTCCTGAGCTGGAGGCGGGGAGCGGCAGCTGGGCTTGAGCCTGGCACGAGGAGCCCGAGGCGCCCCCTGGCTCCCAGCCTTCCCCCCGCCTCCCCCGGAGGGGGTCTGGGTCTGGGTCCTGCCGGCCAGATGGGGAGGACTCCGGGGCTCGGAGCCCTCGCACCCTCCACCAGGCTGCCCCCGGCCTCAGTTTCCCCGGAGTCCCCGTCCTATGCTGGGTTGCTGGCGCGGATGGGACAGGTGTCGCGCTCCAGTCCAGCTCCCGGGCTCCTTGTCCCGCCTCAGTTTCCCTCGGAGGATGCTCCCTGTTTCCACTGCGCCGAGGGGGTGGGGGAGCAGCCGAGGGCTGGACGTCCTGGGCGACCTCGGGTCTGGAGCTGCAGCCCGAGGCAGTGCGTCCTACCTTCCTTTGGTACACGGTACAGTGCTCACGTCCATCACCCCCCTGCCCCTCGGGCGGTAGCGCCCGGACTTACAGGGGGACGCGGCCGCCGGTGTTCCGCTGGCTAAACCCGGGCAGGCTCTGCAAACCGCCGGGCTCGCTACCGCTCGGCCCGCAACGGCTCCGCGCCTGCGCACGAGGGCGGGGCCTACTTACCGTAAAGCCCCTCGGTCGGCCTGCAGCGCAGCAGCTTTGTGTGTCCAGAGCTGGACCCCCGCTGTGCGCCTCCCGGAACCCCAACAACAGTGGCCTTCCACGCACTCGCTCCCTACAGGCCTACGGGACAACCCTCCCGCTCCCCTTCCCCTCCTCTCTTCCTTCTTCTCCTCTCTGCCCCGCCCCCATCCACTGGGGCGATCTGGCTGGTGGTCAGAAGCACATTTGTAATTGCAGCGCTGTGCTCACTTACTATTCTAAATTAAAATCTCTCACCTTTAAATGTCCCCGCGCCTTAATCTTCTGTAGAGAAAGATGAACAGTATAAACGTCTGTAACCTGCATAGTTCTGTTTGCAGGAGTGGGAGGCACCTAGAGATTGAGGCCTGCTTCTCTAAGCTGCAGGATTCTAGCTAGCTTCATCTGTAGGTGCACTTACATTGTTTGACATTTCTCCTCCGGGTTTCTGAGCATTTCCTTAGTATGTGACACCCACCTGGTAACAGGACCAAACACCTATATCCACCCAAACTGCCCTACATTTCGGTTTTGTCCTTCCAATAGTCAAGGGATGAGGAAGTTTATTGGTCAATAAGTTTATTGGACAACTATGAGATACTGGATTAGTGGCATGAATGGCATATGCATTATTCTATAATGTATTAATTGCATATCAAGAACTTTTTGAAATTATGAATTCACTTTTTTCATAGCCTTTCTTTTCTAGAATGGTTTCAGCTCACAACAATATTCTTTTACTTTCATTATTAATTTCCTTTAAACTGTTTATTGGCTGGATGAGGCAATGTCAATGGTAGATATTCACTTTGTCTGCAAGGGACTCCCACCACCTCCCTGCACTTGAGAAAGAGCAATGCAGATGGATTTATTACTGAGCGGCTGACTATGTACTAGGACAACGGCCACACCTCATGCGAAAATAGGACCCGTGAATCTTAAGATGTGCAGCCTGGGCTGGAGAGATGGCTTAGCGGTTAAGTGCTTGCCTGTGAAGCCTAAGGACCCCGGTTCAAGGCTCGACTCCCCAGGACCCACGTTAGCCAGATGCATAAGGGGGCGCACGCATCTGGAGTTCGTTTGCAGTGGCTGGAGGCCCTGGCGCGCCCATTCTCTCTCCCTCTCTCTATCTGCCTCTTTCTCTCTCTGTCTGTCGCTCTCAAATAAATAAAATAACAACAAAAAAAAAATTAAAAAAAAAAAAAAAAGGCATGTGCCACCACGCCTGGCTAGGTCGGCTTTTGAAAAAAAAAAAAAAAGATGTGCAGCCACTAGTCCAGGAAACCAAACCACAATGTCTGTAAGCAATGGGCTCCAAATGATCAGCAAATGCTAACTTTTCCTCTTTTTTTTTCTTTTGATTTTCCAGGTAGGGTCTCACTCTAGCCAGGCTGACCTGGAATTCACTATGGAGTCTCATAGTGGCCTCAAACTCATGGCGATCCTCCTACCTCTGCCTCCCGAGTGCTGGGATTAAAGGCATGCACCACCACACCCGGCTTCATTTTTTGTTATTTTTTTTTAAATAGTATTGATTTTTTTTTAAGAAAGAAAAATGTTGCACACATAAACCCTCTCCCCTGCCCCAATTCTGCTGAGGGTCTTCAGTGAGATTACTGGTACTCATTGTGGGGACCAAGAGGCCTCAGTCAGTCTCTGCAGGGGTGGGGGAAACACTGTCTCAGGCGATTCCCTGAGGCTCTCAACAATCTCTCCACCCCCCTTATCTTCGATGCTGTCTGAGCCTTGGTGGGCAAGATGGAGATCTGACTTAGTGTTGCTTTCTCTGTAGACTCGGGATCTCTGCTTTATGAGGCTTGAGTGACCATGGGTGTCTGTCGCCATTTCCCTGGAACTAGTTTTCAGGTTAGCGTTGAGAGCAGTATTTGTGTCACCCTTTCCCCTGTAATGACTTTTGGGCCCTGGGCAGATGAGGCGGAGGTGACCCATCTCCTAGTAGAAAGTCAGCTCTCTTCTTTCTTCTGTTTTGCTTGTTTTTTTTTTTTTTTTTTTTCCAGATAGGGTCTCACTCTAGCCCAGGCTGACCTGCAATTCACTATGTAGTCTCAGGCTGGCGTTGAACTCATGCAGGTTCTCCTACCTCTGCCTCCCAAATGCTGGGATTAAAGGCAAGTGTCACTACGCCCAGCAGCTCTGTCGTCTTGATGTATTGATATATTCTTATTCTTCCTGATATGCTCCTCTGTGTCACACCAGGGTCCCAGCCACCCCACACCAGCTGCGGGGGAACCAGGAGCTGGGACTGGGAGGCTGGGAACCATCAAGCTGCACCCCAGCCACCTTAAACCCACATATTTTTTATTCTTGCAGACATCTTAGGACCAACTAGAGAAATCCAGATCTGCTCCTCTGACCATCACATAGGATGACCCTCCTGGTTAGCCCACCTCTAGCTTCCCCAGTCCAACAGCCTTCAAGCTTACCTTTCCCTCCTCTCTCATTCTCCTACCTGATTTGATCTGCCAAAGCAAGTGATGGGTTGGTGCCTTTGCAGTAGGAAGCTCTGAATAGCTTTTGTTTGTCCATTAACTCCTACTCACCTGCCCCTAACCTGTTTCCTTCCTTATTTCCTCTTAATTAATGGTACTTTATCCACTCAGTTATGTATACCAGAACCTTATAGTCATTCATGGACTCTCACCTTAAACTCTTATCACCAGTAGCATTGTCTTATAGTTCATACTGATGCATTACTTTTCTTGCTGCCTGACAAGAATCAACTTAAGGAAGGAAGGGTTTATTTTGGTTTATAGTTTAAGGGGGTATAATTCATCATGGAGGGAAAGGCTAGGGACAGGAGTGTGAGGCAGCTGGTCACATTTCTTCTGTAGTCAAGAAGTAGGGAGGGGACAGGAAGTGGGGTCGGGCAATAAACCTTAAGGCCCATCCCTAGTAACCTTTTATTTCCTCCAGTAATGCTCTACCTCCTGAAGGTTCCACCACCTTTCAAAACGGCACCACCTTGTGGAGACCAAGTATTTAAATGCATAAGCCTATGGGGACAATTTACTTTCAAGCCCATTGTCAGCTGTGTTATTACTTTTTTTTGCTTATCAAGTGTTGTCAAGATTTATGGTTTGAATCTAAAATGTCTGAATAGTTGTTCCCCAGCCAGCAGAGCTATTTGGGAGGCTTATGGAACCTTTAGGAAGTAGGGCCTAACTGGAAGAAGTAGGTCACGGAAGCCTGGCCTCTGAAGTTTATAAACTGCCCCTGGTTCTGACCTTGCTTTCTGCTTCCTGGACGATTGTAATATGAGGAGCCACCACCACACACTCCAGTGGAAGGAGAAGCAGGAGAAAGCTAGCTTCCTTTAGGCAGTTTTAGTTAGGGACAGGAGGCCAAAGGGAGAACCAGAAGATGCCACTAAGCCTTCTCAGGAATGGAGCTCATGCCCGATCCAGTTTCATACACAACAGCTGCAGTGCCCCCTGTTGCCATCACAGTCTAGCACACTACCTAGGTGGGCTGGACTTTGGGGTCAGCCTCTTGAATCTGCAAATCAATCAGCTCTTCCTCTTACAAACCCTAGTCTGATGAAAGAATCCATTTTTTTTTTTTTTTCCTGAGGTAGGGTCTTGCTGTAGCCCAGGCTGATCTGGAATTCACTGTGTAGTCTCAGGGTGGCCTTGAACTCATGGTGATCCTCGCTGGGATTAAAGGCGTGTGCCACCATGCCTGGCTAGAATTCACTTAAAAATTTATTTATTTATTTGCAAGGAGAGAGATTGAGAGAGAGAGAGAGAGAGAGAGAGAGAGAGAGAGAGAGAGAGAGAGATAGACAGAGAGAGAATGGGCACACCAGGGTCTCTAGCCACTGCAAACAAACTCCAGATGCATGTGCCCCTTGTGCATCTGCTTACGTGGGTCCTGGGGAATCAAACGTAGGTCCTTTGGCTTCACAGGCAGATGCCTTAATCCCTACACCATCTCTTTAGCCCTAGAATCCATTTGTGATCCTCCTACTAAGCCTTCTGAGTGCTGGGATTAAAGGCGTGCACCACCACACATGGCTCATTAAAAAAAATTTAAAAAAAAATTTTTTTTTGTTTATTTATTTATTTGAGAGTGACGGAGAGAAGGAGGGAGAGAGAGAGAGAGAGAGAGAGAGAGAGAGAGAGAGAGAGAGAGAATGGGCGCGCCA
Organism: Dipus sagitta; assembly: GCA_036346955.1. Taxonomy (NCBI): domain Eukaryota; kingdom Metazoa; phylum Chordata; class Mammalia; order Rodentia; family Dipodidae; genus Dipus; species Dipus sagitta. The sequence continues at coordinate 166,130,226 of CM070770.1, forward strand.
GAGCTTCCAGCCTCTGTAAACGAACTCCAGATGCGTGCGCCCCCTTGTGCATCTGGCTAACGTGGGTCCTGGGGAATTGAGCCTCGAACCGGGGTCCTTAGGCTTCACAGGCAAGCGCTTAACCGCTAAGCCATCTCTCCAGCCCTAAAAAAAATTTTAATGAATACACTTAAAAAATTTTTTTGTTCATTATTTATTTATTTATTTGAGAGTGACAGACTCAGAGAGAAAGGCAGATAGATAGATAGATAGATAGAGAGAGAGAGGGAGAGAGGGAGAGAGAGAATGGGTACACCAGGGCCTCCAGCCACTGCAAACGAACTCCAGATGTGTACACCCCCTTGTGCATCTGGCTAACGTGGGTCTTGGGGAATCGAGCCTTGAACTGGAGTCCTTAGTCTTCACAGGCAAGTGCTTAACTGCTAAGCCATCTCTCCAGCCCATGAATCCATTTTTTAATTGACTATAAAGGCTTGTCCATGCTGTTATCTGTCCTCTCTCTGCCCTGTGATCTCTGGACACATGTAAGTCTTGATCTCCCCTACCCAGTCTGGTCAAGTAGAGGAGAGCACCATTTCTTGGCCTGGGTAGTTTTTTGCTTGCCTCCACCTGTGTAATGCTTTGGGGCAATTTCTCACTTTAATCACGTGCATGATTTAAAAAATTTCATTTGTATTTATTTATTAGACGTGTGTGTGTGTGTGTGTGTGTGTGTGGGGTGGGGTGGGGAGAATGGTGCACCAGAGCCTCTAGCCACTGCAAATAAACTCCAAATGCATTTGCCACCTTGTGCATCTGGCTTATTTAGGCTCTGGGGAACTGAACCTGGGTTCTTACGCTTTGCAGGCAAGCGCCTTAACCACTAAGCAATAGCTCCAGCCCACATTTATAATTTTTTTGACCTTTTAAAAAAATTTAATTTTTATTTATTTATTTGACAGCGAGAGATGAAGAGAAAGAGAGAGAGAGAGAGAGAGAGAGAGAGGGAGGGGATGATAATGGGTGCACCAGGGCCTCCAGCCACTGCAAATGAACTCCAAATGTGTGTGCCCCCTTGTGCATCTGGCTAACGTGGGTCCTGGGGAATAAAACCTGCGTCCTGTGGCTTTTCAGGCAAACACCTTAACCACTAAGCAATCCCTCCAGCCCCTTTTTATCTTTTAAAAATATTTATTTTCAAGGACAGAGAAAATATGGGTGTGCCAGGGTCTCTAGCCACAGCAGATGAACTCCAGATGCATGTGTCACTTTGTGCATCTGGCTTAACATGGGTACTGGGGAATCAAACCTGGGTCATTAGGGTTTTCAGGCAAACACCTTAACCACTGAGTAATCTCTCAAGCCCTTTCTCTGATCTTTGAGTCTAACACATGTATGTTAGGCATGCTACATGTATAATTTCTCTAAACTCAGGGTAACCATGGGCATAACTCTTTTTATTACTTATTTCTTACCTGAATTTCCTGGTCTCTGCTTCAGTACTTGACCTCTGCTATTTTCCTTTAAGCCAGCACCACTTAGTCTCTTAACTTTCTTCCATGGGGAGACTCAGGGAAGATGCTGTGCCTGCCACACAAGTGCATGTTTCTTCTAAATTTCTCTACATAAGTTCCTAGATCCTATCTTTCATAAGTTTGTGACTTTGCTTCAGCCTTTTCCTAGATATTAATTTCCCTTAAATAAACCTCATGGTTTATGTTTTCTCCCCAAATAAACTCAATGTTTCATAATTTATCCTTCTTGAGTTCATTTTTATCAATTATTTATTAATTAGGATAAGGACCCAAAATTCGGATTCATAAATGTGGTAGTTTCTCTCCCACAGACTCAGGTGTTTTTTTTTTTTTTTTAATTTTTTGTTTATTTTTATTTATTTACTTGAAAGCCACAGACAGAGCTCAAAAACCTCTCTGTATATCTTTAGGCTGGAAATCAGATCTTCTCCCCAAACACACCTTAGGGCTGGACCCCAGAATCTGCTCCTGGTGACATGTCCTCCATCCAAATGGTTAGAGATCCAAATTTTAATAAAAGACCTGAGTTCATGGGGGGACATACATTCAAAACATCACATTACTCTCTTGGACCCCAATAGACTCATGACCAACCCACACTAAATTGTATTCAGTCCAAATTCAAAGGTTCCCACAGTCATTACCAACTTTAGGACTATTTTAAAGTCCAAAGTCTCATATGAGATTTAAGACTATCTCTTAATTGTGAGACCTGTAAAATCAAAACAAGTTACATACTTCCAACATATAATGAATGACCCAGAGTAAACATTTCCATTGCTATAAGGCATAATAAGGTAAGAAGTCCAATGACGAGTGATAACAGAGTCTGGATTCAAGCCAACAGCACTTCATGGTAACCTCTGCACAGTACTGGTATATTCAAAACATCTCTGGGTCTCCACTGCAAACCATGGTCCATCCTACAATGGCCTTTCTAGTCTTTAAAACAGGAATATGCTGTTTTCCATGCCTTATCTCAGCTAATATTTTGCTTCAGACAATGGTCTCAATCGACTCTCTGTCAGGGACATTACACCTTGTAATGTAATATGTTATGTCTCAGCAGCAGTTCCTGGAACCATGTCCACCTCATGACCTGCTTCCATGAATTTTTAATGTTTCCAAAGCCAATACCAGGTACGCAGGACGCAGTCACATTGAGGAAATAAATCATGATCTTGAAGAACAGGTTATCTTTTAGCCATCTCCTTTCAAAAGAGTTTGCAGGCCTGGAGACATGGCTTAGGGGTTAAGGCACTTGCCTGTGAAGCCTAAGGACTCATGTTCAACTCTCCAGGTCCCAAGTGAGTCAGACACACAAAGTGGCGAAAGTGTGCAAGTTCGCATATGAGCATATGGGGCGCATGTGTCTGGAATTCAGTTGTATTGACTGAGACTCTGACATGCCAGTTCTCACTGTTTCTCTTTCTCTCTCTCACTCTTGCTTTCTCACATAAAAAGGCCAGTCTGTTGGGTTTGCCTCAAACAAACAAACAAAGAAGTGCTTGCATTTCTACAATTCAGTCTTTCCTTGGTGCAATCATCTCAGGCATTCTTTCCATTGTTTCCAATGTAAAGCACTTGGGCATCCTTAACAATAGCAGCTTTAGCAACCAGTCTTTGTGCCAGTAACCTTAAACTTCCTTAAAATTTTCCAACTTTAAATCTTATATCTCTCAGTTCCATATTTTATGTCAAGCACATCAAAGCATTACTTTTAAATTCAGCCTTGCTTAAACTCTTAGGGTTTGGGTAGAAGAATGCAACCAGCCTTTATGCTAGTAACCCAGTTCCAACAAGGTTCTCTATGGCCTTTCCTTCCCCTTTGAAAGTTCATAAGCAAAGCCTCCAAATACAATTCTCTCTTCATTTAGCATTTTCAAACTCTCACTGAAATAGCCCACAAAAAACTTGGCTTACCACTCTCTATGGCTGCAGTACATAAGTGCCAAGTGCATACATATTCCTTTGGACCAAATGTTCCAAAAGACCCAAATCCACATGGTCAGATTCATCTCAGTAGCACCACACTCTCTGATACCAAATTTCTGTTGTAGTCAGTTTCCACACTGCTGGGATGAACATCTAAACCAGGAACAGTTTGGGGGAAGAAGGGCTTTATTTCAAACTTACAGAACCAGGGAAAGTTCCATCAAGTGGTAGAAGAAGCTTGGTTTCCACTCATAAATCTAAGCAAAGAGATACCACCAAACAACCACCACTGCAAGCAAGCACAGCAGAGCTCAAAAACCTCTCTGCATACCTTTACACTGGAAATGTGCCTCCTAAACACACCTTAGGGCTGGACCCCAGGATCCACCCCCAGTGACACTTCCTTCAGCCAGGTGGCTAGAGATCCAAGTTTCAATAAAACACCTGAGTCTATGGGGCATATACATTCAAACTACCACACCCATTAATGTCCAGTTATAATTGTGAGGTGTGAGCTAATCTCCATCATGTTGAAGGTTTTGTGGAATTTGGTGTTTTCTTGGTCTGCATACTTTTATGTCCATCCTAGAGTTTTTATTGTTTCTTTTTCTCTCCTCATGTGCATGTTGGTTCATTTCCTGAGCGTGGAATGTTCCATGAATTATTCTCTGTAGGGCTGACTTGGTGATTATGTAATCATAAATCTTGTTTATATTGTGAAGGGTTTTTTTTTCTTCACCTTCTATTAACAGGGATAATTTTGCTGGGTAGAGAAGTTTGGGTTGGCAGACATGGTCTTTTAGCTTTTAAAGAACTCTACTCCAAGCTCTTCTGGCTTTAAGAGTTTCCATTGGAAAAAAAATCTGAGGTCATTCTGATGGGCTTACCTTTATATGTAATGAGCTATTTTTTCTCTTACAGTTTTTAGTATTCTTTCCTTGTTTTCTTTGATTATTGTTTTGATTATATGGTGTGGGGTGTCTCTTCTCTGGTCCTATTTTGTGTTCTGTGTTGTAGCCCGCGTAGTCGTCTCGCCAGCAAGAACGCACGCGGACACCAGGATCCTTCTGCAGCAAGCGTTTATTGAACAGATGAAAGAGGAAGACCCAGAGCCCCGAAATGGCACCGCTTATATAGCCCCTAGGTGGCGTGTACTCTGCTGATTGGCTGCGCGCTCATATGACGCTCATATGCCCGGGCTGGGCAGTGACTTGGCGCGCTTTTGCCACTTGCACATGCGCTATTCTACTTGTTCACCAGGGCCGAGGCCGGATGTCAGCGCCATCTAGTAATGGCGGTCACCTCTCGGCTCTCTACATCTCCCCCTGTTTGTTTTAATAAGATGACAACTGCCTCATAGCCCAACCAGCGCAGCACCAAACAACCCTATGCTCGATCAAGCAAATTCCTTCCTTGGGGAATAAGCGATCAAGAGCTCACTCCCTCACCTTATCAGGTGCAATGGAGACAAGTCCTCTGAGTGCAAAGGCCAAGGGAGAGACAAAAAGGGGAGTTAACACCCATCCCTGTGCAATGGAATATTGTTCCTGGGGGTGCAAGGGCTGTCAATCTCATATTTTGGTGCTGCAGCCACTTAGGCAAGGGCTGATTAGACTTAGATCTCCCATCGACTCAGTGCAATGGGCTAAACCCCTGAGGTGCATCGACTGAGGGTCTCAGTCTAATTAATTCTTAACCAAATTTCAGGAGATGATCCCTGTTCCATAGCCACAAGTGCTTGTGCAATAACGGCCTTGTCACGTTGCTATTGAGCTCTGAGCTTGCAGAACAACCAAAGCAGGAACACTAAGCCACAACATAGGGCTGCACCAAACAGCGCCACTCCCACCCATTCCTTAAAGAAAGAGAAGGCTGAAGAAATCCAGGATGTCAGGCCCACAGCTAGGGAGGGGTCAACTCTAGTAGAGTAGGGTCTTCATAATGGATCTTGTCCACTTCTTCGGCTCCTGCACAGGATCTCGATGATTCGTCAGGTCTCACAAGTCTACGTGTTAGGCGTTCTGGTAGCCAGAATGGATTGTCTTCTTCCTGTGGAAAAACACAAACAGCTCCCCTGGATCTTATTAAAATAGGATCCGGGCCTCTCCATTGACCAGTCAAAACATCTTTCCACTTAACCATCTCCTGTGGCCTGTTAGGCTCTGAGCAATGACGGTCAGCCGCCGAATGGTCCTGACTGTCCAAATTTAAAAAATTAAGAGTAAAGAGTGCTATGGATATAGTCACTCGCGGGACTGAGGGCAGAGCCTCATCGACTCCCCCTTTTTGTTTTATTAAATAAGACTTTAGAGTGCGATGAGCCCGTTCTATAATACCCTGTCCTTGAGGATTATATGGGAGACCTGTCAAATGGGTCACTCCCATCTGGTGACAGAACTGTCCAAATTTTTGAGAAGTATAAGCTGGTCCATTGTCAGTTTTAAGAATTTTGGGCTTCCCCCAGGCACTCCACGCCTCGAGGCAGTGTTGAATAACATGGGCTGCTTTCTCCCCGGTTAATGGGGAAGCAAACATAACTCCAGAACAAGTATCAATGGAAACATGTAAATATTGTAATTTGCCAAAAGATGGGACGTGAGTAACATCCATCTGCCAAATTTGTAATGGGCGAATTCCTCTGGGATTAAAGCAAGGAGAGACTAAAACAATGTAAACTCAACCATCATCAAACAAACATCAAACTTCTGCAGTTCAAGTTCAATAGCCTTGAAAAGCAGGTTCCTCCTCCAGTCAACTCTTTCCAAAAGTGTTTGCATTTCTATGATAGCCTTTCCTCAGGCATCCTTTCCATTGTTTGAATGTAAAGCAGTTGGAACATCTTCCTTAAGATTGCTAATGTGTTTGACAATAGCAGGTTCAGTAACCTAAAACCAGTCTCTGTGCCTGTAAATTTAACTTGCTTAAAGTTTTCCAGCTTAAAATCTTAAATCTCTCAGTCCAATATCTCTAGCCAAGCACATCAGTCCATTACAAATTTAACCTTGATCAAACACTCTGGACCTCAGCAGCAGAACGCAGCCAGCCCTTATTCCAATAGCCCAGTTCCAACAAAGTCCTCTGCAGTCTTTCCTTCATTGCCATAGTGGCGAGTCTCTCAAGCTGCATGACTGTAAAATTAGCATCTACTCCATACTTATTAACTAATTCAGCAAGTTCCTTAATGAGGGCATACTCTACCGGCGCATGGACGCGGTTTCCATCCGCAGCCTCAAACACCGGGAAGGCTTGTAAGCACCTCCTTCTGTCCCCCTCTGAAAGGAAGGAATCTGAACAATGCTTGCCGGCATAAGGCGGAGGAGCACTGGGAATGACAGGGGCGGCAGATTGAAAAGCCGCGTGGTTCTTATCTCCTATCTTCTTTTGTTTTCGATTTTGCGGTAGCTCATCAAAATAATATCTCTCCTCCCCATAGCGAGCCACTTCGCCATCTAATTCTTCCTCCTCGGAGGGACTAAGATCCTCAGACTCTGAGCTATCAATTCCTAAAGCCTCCAATTCTTTTATCGGATAAAGAAGCCTCCTTTTTGGACTTCTCTTTTCCCTCTCATGTTTCTCTCCCAGGGCGTCTTTTCCCTTGTCTTTTCTTTCTGTGGACTTAGCGTCCACAGAAAGGCCTTTTTTCTTAGAGACGTCTTTTTCTTTTTCCTCAAGGGCCCCTAACCTTTTATCCCGTTCTGTTTCTGACATGCTGTCTTGTAGCTCCGAATGTGAGGCTCCCATGTTCACAAAGAAGAGAACGAGAGCCACCATCACAATAGGGAGAGCAAAAATTGCTCCTACCAATTTGGATGAAAGATGAGACAAGTCAAGACCAAACATGCCTCTCAGAACCTACCTCAGTCCTGCAGTTCTGAATCCTTCCCCGTGAATGGGGGGTCTCCTCGGCGCCGGCGATGACAGGCACCCGGCGTCCCGGGTTTCGGTACCAGTTGTAGCCCGCGTAGTCGTCTCGCCAGCAAGAACGCACGCGGACACCAGGATCCTTCTGCAGCAAGCGTTTATTGAACAGATGAAAGAGGAAGACCCAGAGCCCCGAAATGGCGCCGCTTATATAGCCCCTAGGTGGCGTGTACTCTGCTGATTGGCTGCGCGCTCATATGACGCTCATATGCCCGGGCTGGGCAGTGACTTGGCGCGCTTTTGCCACTTGCACATGCGCTATTCTACTTGTTCACCAGGGCCGAGGCCGGATGTCAGCGCCATCTAGTAATGGCGGTCACCTCTCGGCTCTCTACACTGTGTACCTGGTTCAGTTTCTTTTTTGCAAGATTGGGAAAATTTTCTTCAATAATTTTGTTGATGATATTCTCTGTACCCTTGGCCTTTTCATCTTCCCCTTCTTGTATGCCTAAGTAGTTGTTTGAATGCACGTTCCCCATAGACTCTGGTATTTTATTAAAACTTGTAACTTGGATCTTCAGCTGCCTGGCTGGAAGAGGTTTCACTAGGAGCAGATCCTGGTGCAGCCCTAAGGTGTGTTTGGGGGTGAATCTGATTTCCAGTCCAAAGGTATACAGAGAAGTCTGAGCACTGCCAGGGTCCCTGCTGTTGCTGCCTGTTAGTGCTTGTTGCTTTTGGTGTTTGATGGATGGTGATGGTTTCTCTTTCTGTTTGGATGTATGAGAGCAGCTTCTTCTGTCATCTATGAAACGTCCCCCTGGATTTATAAACTTGAAAAAAATTCCTTTCTCCCACAAACTGTGCCTGGTTTGGATGTTCATCCCAGCAACGTGAAACTCACTATAATAGCCAACAATCTCAATATTTGGACCTTTTAAGATGTCCCAAATTTCTCTCATGTTCTGTTTGCACATTTTTTTTTAACTTGACAATGTTTTTGATGTTCCAATCTATTTCTTCCATATTGCCCTTGGAATTCCAAAATTCTGTCCTCCACATGATCTGTTTTGTTGGTGAGGCTTTTTTGAGAACTTTAAAAATTTTTTAAATTTTCTTTTATTTTTTTGAGGTAGGGTTCCACTCTAGCTCAGGCTGACTTGGAATTTACTATGTAATCTCAGGGTGGCCTCGAACTCACTGCAATCCTACCTCTGCCTCCCAAGTACTGGGATTAAAGGGGTGTACCACCACACCCAGCTTTTTTGGGAACTTTTTAAAAGGGTTATTTCATTTTTGTTTCCTGTTATGTTTTTCTTCATCATTTCCATGTCCTTCTTGAATATCATTTCATTTCTTTTATGATAAATATTTTTTAATGAAGTAATAATAATAATAATAATTTTTTTTTGTTTTTTGAGGTAGGGTCTCACTCTAGCTCAGGTTGACCTAGAATTCACTATGTTGTGTCAGGGTGGCCTTGAACTCATGGTAATTCTCCTACCTCTGCCTTCTGAGTGCTGGTATTCAAGGCATGTGCCACCACGCCCTGCTAAATAATTAATTTTTTAACATAGGTTGTAGTATGTCCCCTCCTCCATGCCACTTTCCCTGAAGGCCCTATTCAGTAGGGTTATTGGTGTCACTGTGGGGTAACTAGGCCTTCTGTTTCTGAGGGGAGCTGTGCCTCAGGGTTTTTCTAGCACTCTTGTGGCTCTTACAGTCTCTCTGTCCCATCTTTCACAACAGTCTCTGAAAATGGCAGGAGTTTTATCAGTTAGTATTGACTTTATGTAGCCTCTGTATTTCTGTTATGATGTTTTCCAGTTCACCACAGTATTTGATGCTGTTTTCCTGGGTGTGGATGTTGGGCTTGCCTTGTTACTGCTTGCTTCCTTTGCACTTACTCCTGGGCCCCGGTAGATGTAGAAGAGGTGGCATTTGGTTTTCTTTTCTTGTTGTTGATAGATTTTTGATCTCCTCAGTATTCTCTGATATCTGCAAAATACAACAGATTCTCTGACCAAGGGTGAGAGTAGCTTTGACTAAAGGGGATATGCCTATAAGTTTGAGAGACAGTTTGATGAGGCTACCCATTTGACTTGTAAAGGAAATACTGGGGGCTTCTGTCTGGATATTGTGATTTTCCTGACCATGGGTTACTGACTTAGTTTCCAGTACCAGTTATGAGTTCTCTCCCACTGAGCAGGCCTCATGCCCAGTCAGAGGGCAGTTGGTTACCCACACTATTGCACAAGTGTGTAGTTCTTGTCCAGCTGGTGGATTGTGTGGGTTGTCGCATCTCTTGCTTATTTGTACTGTTGGTGACTATTGTCACCCAGTAGCTCCCATAGCACTTTCCAGCACCATGAGGGTTTGCCAGGTGAGGACTGTTTTTCCTCTCAGTTCCCATGTTGTTTCTCTGTGTTCTGAGATAGCAACCTGTGGTGTCTTCAGCAATAGAGTCTTAACTTTTTAAATATTTTTTTTTCATTTTTTTGAGGTAGGGTCTCACTCTAGCCCAGGCTGACTTAGAATTCACTATGTAGTCTCAGGGTGGCCTTGAATTTATGACGATCCTCCTACCTCTGCCTCTTGAGTGCTGGGATTAAAGGTGTGTGCCACCACACCTGGTGGGTCTTATCTTTTAGCTCTGTCAGGTAACCAAGAACTTGGCAAAGGTCTGCATTTTTTGGGGGAATCACAAGGATCCCCCTGGCCAACTGCTCACTGTTGGGGTTAACTCAGATCTGGCCCTGAAATCCACAAGCCAGAGTCCATGTTTAAGGATTAAGCTTTCTACACCTTCTACTGGGCATTTTCTGTCGCGACCGCCTCGACCAGCAAGGAAGACGCAACGCTCTGACTCTTCTTTATGCAGTTTATTCAGGAACCTTGAACAATCTTCTGACTGACCCCGAGGAAAGCCAGCCCATCGTATATAAGGCCCTTGGGTAGCCAACCCCAGTACGTCACGTGATGAATGCAGATAGGTCCACATACGAGGAAGCAAGCCAGATTCTCAGCCTTAGCCATATATGGAGTTGTTTATGACAGAGAGCACTCACCATCGGGGAGGTGGAAGGCGGAAGCCAGCGCCCTCTTTAAGGCTCGGCACTTCGCAGCTCTCTACAGTTCCCCCTTTTTGTTTTAAATGAACGCCACAGGCAAGAGTAGAGGTTCGATCTCTGAAATTCCAAAGGACAACTATCTGATCCTCATAAGATGTCATCCATCCCATGAGTACCAGACCCGTCCGATACCATTTTCTCAGAGGCGGGATCTGGGGTATCAACCCGCATGCAAACGAACATACTCTTCTCTGAGTTGCTAAAAGCTGACTCGGAGTGCAGTGCTTAGCCTCGCATCCTGAGCGCTTAATTGGTTTTCAGAGTGGCTAACCATGCCTGGGGAGACTGTCCAGCTTCTATGGCTGTGAAGGCTTGAATAATCATGGCTGCATCGCGCTTTTGTGTGGCTCTCATTCTACACAAACACCACTTGAAGACCAGGGAGGCCAGCACCAAAAGACCCGCTAACGCTCCTATGTCTGCCCATTCCTTTAGATGATTCATAGCAGAAGTTAGCCAGGATGACAGTCCAGAAGCGATGGAGAGATCGACTCTAGTGGAATTAACGTGAATCACAGCCAATCTTAGCTCTTTTAGGATGTCTTCAAATTCAATGGACCAATTCTGCAACAGAAATCTGGACAAAGACTTGGATAAATTTGTAGCTTGTGTGTAGTTGGCATACTGAACAGAGGTGACGCATAGTCCCTGCATCTTTCACTCACAGCCTAGCTGAGCTATTTGCCAGAGAGTATCTACCTGTTCCTGCACCCACACCGGATCTTGCTGATCCTGTGGAAAAACACATACAGAACCTCGTGCCCATGTCAGCACGGGATCAGGCCCGCGCCAAAGGCCTGTTAGAATGTCCTTCCACTTGACCATCCCTTTTGTAGGGCCATGATAATCTTGATGTCTATCAGCCGCAGAATGGCCTTGAGCATCCAAATTTAAAAAATTAATAGTAAATAAGGCTAGGGAAAGTCTCTCCTTTGGGGTGCGGCCGTGGCCTATTCCCCCTTTTTGTTTTAAAAGACATTCTCTCAATGTGCGATGAGCACGCTCCACAATGCCTTGTCCTTGAGGATTATATGGCAGCCCATGAAGGAGCTGTACTTCCATTTGATGACAAAAGGAGGTAAAGGTTTGAGCTGTATAGGCTGGTCCATTGTCAGTTTTTAACTGCTGGGGCTTGCCCCACGCAGCCCAAGCTTCTAGGCAATAAGTTATGATATTGTGTGCCTTTTCTCCAGTTAAAGGCGTGGCGTATATTACGCCTGAACAGGTATCAACAGACACATGCACATATTTTAAGCTTCCAAATTCTGATATGTGTGTTACATCCATTTGCCAAATTTTCAGAGGGAGCAAACCTCTTGGATTCACTCCCATGCTGGGTGGATGTTGATGAATCACACATTGAGGACAATCCAGAATCACCTGTCGAGCATCTGCTTGAGAAAGATGAAATTTTTGTTGTAATGCTCTAGCATTTACATGAAAAGTCTTATGAAAGTCCCTTGCCTTTTCTAAGGTAGAGCTCAAAAATATACATTCCATCCTAGTCCATTGATCAACTGTATCATTCCCTTTACTTAGAGGCCCTGGCAGGCCTGTATGAGTTTTAATATGCTGCACAAAAAAGCGAGTTTTTCTTTGCCAAATTAAATTTTGTAACTGCTGGAATAAAAGGCAAACCGGACTGGCACTCTTTATAGGTCCCGCCACTTCCAAAACTCTAACAGCATTAACAACATAAGCTGAATCAGAGATCAAATTAAAAGCAAAGGGACAAGCTTTAAAAACTTCTACTGCTATCTTTAATTCTACAATTTGAGGGGAGCCAGGTTGAAATTGACGCAACACAGGCTCCTGCTTTTCTATCATATAGGCTCCACAGCCTGTTTTAGAACCATCTGTAAACACTAATGGGGCCATAGGAATAGGCTTAGACGATGTTACCTTGGGAAATATTACTGGATGTTCCTTAAAAAATCCTAACAATGGATGCTTTGGATAATGATTATCTATATCCCCGTCAAATCCACATTGCAAAATGGCCCAATCATCTATTGTTGCACAAAGTATTTTAACTTGATGACTAGAATAAGGCACTATAACTGTACTCGGAGTGACTCCGAAATATTGCAAACATTGTTGAATTCCATTAACTGCTAGCTTAGCCACCACAGTGGGATAATGTTCAATAGATTTAGCAGGAGATATTTTAGGATAAATCCAAAGTAACGGTCCCTCTTGCCATAATAAGCCCGTAGGCTGATAATATGTAGGAAGAATACACATAACAACATTTTGGCCTTCTTTTACCCTCTGCAAAAAGGCATTTTGCAATCTCTCTTTTACCTTCTGTAAAGCCTTTCTTGCTTCTGCAGTTAGTTGTCTAGGAGAATCTAGGGCAGAATCTCCATTCAAAACATTATATAAAGGTTTTAGTTCATAATTTGGTAATTTCAAATAACATCTTATCCAATTTATATCCCCCAACAATCTTTGAAAATCATTTAAGGTTTTCAAATCATCTTTTCTCAATTCTATTGTCAAAGGTCCCCCTAGCTCTTGGCAAACTTTCATCCGCGCCTCTAAACCCTTATTCTTATACGGTGTAATGGCTGTTCTACACTCCTTAGTGCACTGCTCATATACAAGTTGTTTAATCAAAGGCATAGCTGTATCAGGATCACCAAACACTCTTCCTGCCGCTTCAACCATACGAGCAACAAAGTCTGAGAATGGCTCCATGGGGCCCTGTATGATCTTAGTAAGATTGCCGCTCACTTCCCCTTTATTAGGTAGGGATTTCCATGCCTTTATAGCAATCCGATTAATCTGTTCAAAAACTTGCTCTGGGTATCCTGTCTGCTGATTGGCAAAGCGCCCCTGTCCAAGCAGCATGTCTCTGTCCCGTGCTGGATTTCCAGCCGCCTGATTAGCCACGGCCTGCTCATTGGCATACTCAATTAAGAAGGCTCTCCAATCCAAGTACTGTCCTGGGCTTAGGCATGCCCGAGCTAGCCCACTCCAATCACTAGGGGTCATGCAGTGTCTATTCAGGGCCTCCACTTGTGCCACAGTAAAAGAGGCTGTAATTCCATATGTTCTTACAGATTCGGCCAAAGATTTAATCACCTTAAAATCTAGTGGCTCTTCATATCTATTTCCCTGTGGATCTTGAAACACTGGGTAGGCCAAGCGTAACTCTGTCCTCACTGTCTTCCAGATTCCTGGACAAAAGGAACGCCCTGAGCTGCCATTCCTTTCCTCCACATACGAAGGGGGTGCGGACGGCATCACTGGGCACGAAGGGGGCTCACAGCACTCTCTCCCCCCGGGGTCATCTTTCTCTCTCCTTTTCTCTCTCTTTCTTATTCTTGTCTTCTCCATCTGCTCTATGAGAGCCTGCAGCTCTTCCTCAGAATCTGTAGACTCTGAGTCTTCTAATTCTGTGAGATCGGGGTACAAGTTGTTTCTAGTCTTGGTTCCCTCCTCACTATTTGCCTGTTCTGATCTTTCTTCCTGCAACATCTCTAGAGCAGCCTGTCCATTCTCTATCGCCTCACTGCATTGTTGATCCTCAAGGCAGCTCCTTACCAACTTCCAAATAGGCTTCACGCCACCCTTGAGTGTTCCCTGTTCAAAAGCGAAATCTAGATCTCTCCCTAACTTTTCCCATGAAGGGACCATAAGACTCCCAGAGACTGCGAACCACGGTGCAATGGTATCGCACTCCTCTAAAAATCTCTCTAAGGTGCTTTTCTTAATTTTTAAATTCTTAGAACGAAGCAGCTCACTCAGAGCCAAAAAAATTGGGTGCGACTGAGAAGCGCCCATAGTTAAACTAACAAGTTTCCTTTTAAACTTTTACTTTTGGTTCGCTGCTCCGCGAACTCTTTCCGCTCTCTCTCTATCTACAGAGTAGAGCAAACTACCCGCTTTTGTCGCGGATTCCCACCTTACTTGGGAACTTACCAGCGCGCTGCCCTGACTGCAAAAAGTTCTGAGTCCTTTGAAAGGTTCCCCGTACGGGCCACCACTTGTCGCGACCGCCTCGACCAGCAAGGAAGACGCAACACTCGGACTCTTCTTTATGCAGTTTATTCAGGAACCTTGAACAATCTTCTGACTGACCCCGAGGAAAGCCAGCCCATCGTATATAAGGCCCTTGGGTAGCCAACCCCAGTACGTCACGTGATGAATGCAGATAGGTCCACATACGAGGAAGCAAGCCAGATTCTCAGCCTTAGCCATATATAGAGTTGTTTACGACAGAGAGCACTCACCATCAGGGAGGTGGAAGGCGGAAGCCAGCACCCTCTTTGAGGCGCGGCACTTCGCAGCTCTCTACAATTTTCGTTTGGTCTGTCCACCTCCCTTAGTTGGGGGTTGTAGCATACTGGTTTCTAGGAGAATGTTCCTATTGTTCTGACTGCTTTGTCTTTGGCTTTGTGTAGTTCCTCTCTCCACCTTTCTCCTGAACACCTCCTCCCACCACATATTCTTTTCTTGTTCTGCTTTGTCTGGTACCTCCTCCTCTCATCCCTCCCTGGTTCCTCTTTTTACTAGTCTCATTCTAGTTACATATTCATAGTCCTAATGCTTAATTCCTTTAGCACTCTTCTTCCACTGGTCCAGGTTAGGAGCCACATATGAAGAAAACATGTGACGTTTGTCTTTCTTAGTCTGTGTGACCTTGCTTAGGATGATATTTTCCAAGACTATCTATTTTCCTGTGAATTTCATTATTTGATTTTTCCTTACTGCTAAGGAGAAGTTCACTCTGGAAATGTACATCTCCATCATACATTAATCCATTCATGGGCATGTGGGTTGATTGTGAATAGAGCTGCAATAAATATGGTTGAGCAAGTATCTCTGAAGTCGAGTGGAGCCTTTAGAGTAAACGCCCAGGAGTAGAGTAGCTGGGTCAGATGGTAAATCAACTTTCATCTTTTTCAGGAATCTCCATACAACTTTCCACAGTGGTTGTACAAATTTGCATTCACACCAGCAGTGAATAAGAGTTCCTCTTATCCCACAGCCTTGCCAGTACTTGTTGTAATTTGATTTTTGATGACCTCCATCCTGTCTGGGGTAAGATGGAATTCCAAAGTTAAAAAAATTTTTTATTGGCAACATCTATACTTACAGATAATAAACCATGATAATTCCCCCCCACTTTCCTCTTCACACCTCTGCTCTCCATCATGCCCCCTCCCTCTCTCCATTAGTCTCTCTTTTATTTTTATTTTGATTTGTTTTTTCAAGGTAGGGTCTCACTCTAGCTCAGGCTGACCTGGAAATCACTATGGAGTCTCAGGGTGGCCTCGAACTCACAGCAATTCTCCTACCCCTGCCTCCCAAGTGCTGGGATTAAAGGCATGCACTGCCACGCCCAGCTTAGTTTCTCTTTTATTTTGAAGTCATCATCTTTTTCTCCTATGATGAGGATCTTGTGAAGGTATTGCTAGGCACTATGAGGTCATGGATATCGAGGCCAATTTCTGTCTGGACAGTTGCATTGTAAGGAGTGGTAGCCTTCCTTTGGCTCTTACATTCTTTCTACCACCTCTTTCACAATGGATCCTGAGACTCGGAGGGTGTGATAGAGATGTTTCAGTGCTGGACACTCCTCTGTCACTTGTTTTCAGCACTATGTTGCCCTTTGGGCATCCCAGTGGTCACTGACATATGAAAAGAGAAGCTTCTCTAATCAAAAGTGAAAGTAGTGTTAATATATGATGACTATGAACATTAAGTGTAGTGCTGTCAGGGCAGTTTGGTGAGAATAACATATGCATTTATCCAGAAAAGAGTAGGTTTTATAACCCTAAGGCTCATGACCTCCCCTGCCATAGGCTTTTGATTAGGTTTTCAGTACCAGACATGTATTCCCTCCCATAGAGCTGGACTCCAGTCCAATTAGAGAACAGTTGATTTCCCCCAGAGCAGACATGCCACTATTGCATGCGTTCAGTCATTTTGCCTGTTTGACCAAACTTGAGGCTTCCAGTGACCACTGTTTTCATCGCTGATGACTTCTGTCTCCCATAAAGCTGCAAGCAGTGCTTTCAGTTGGCTGCTTTACAGGGAGAAGGTTTTCAGCTCAGCACCAGCTTGAGTTTTCAGTGACCTTGCTGTCCACACATAAGAAATATTCAACAATAGGGTCTTACCATCTGTTACTTGTGGGAAACCAAGGGCCTTGGCAATAGCCTGTAATGTTCTGGAGGCAACAGGGACCTCCCTGGCCAACAACTCACTGGAAGGTATCTCATTCCTGGCATTGAAAATTTTCTAGTAGCAATCTATGGCTTCTGGATATGCCATTATTCAAGACAGTAGATTTTCATATGTCTTGCTCAGAATATCTTGAATGTTGATTGACCCTTCCCTCACCCTTGTCTTACTCATTTTCTTTCCCTAGCCTCACTTAGGTCATTCCACTCCCTGTAATCTGTTCTTCTACTTCCATATATACAATGCCATCCCCTTAAGTCCTTTCCTCTCCTCCCTCCCTTATAGCCCTTTTCTAGCTTACTGGACTCTGCTCCTGTTTTTTGGTTTCAGCTCACCCACAAGTCTACACATTTTTAGCTAGGTCTCACATATGAGAAAGAACATGTAATGTTTGGCTTTCTGGATGTGGGTTACCTCACTTACTGTAATCCTTTCCAGATCCAACCATTTCCCAGCAAATTTCATTTTTCTTTACTGCTGAATAGAACGCCATTGTGTAAATGTACCCCATCCTTTTTATCCATTCATTTGTTGAGGGGCATCTAGGCTGGTTCCATTTCCTAGCTATTGTGAATCGAGCAGCAATAAACATGGTTGTACAAGTATCTCTAAGGTAGTGAGAAGAATCATTAGGATATATGCCTAGGAGTGCTATAGCTAGATCATATGGTAAATCTACTTTTAGCTGTCTCAAGAACCTTCACACTGATTTCAACAATGGCTGTACCAGATTACATTCCCACCAACAGTGTAGAAGGGTTCCCCCTTTTATGCATTCTCACCTTTCTTGATGGTAGCCATTCAGACAGGAGTGAGATGGAATCTCAAAGTAGTTTTAATTTGCATTTCCCTGATGGCTAAGGATATAGAACACTTTTTAAGATGCTTATATGCCATCTGTATTTCTTCTGTTGAGGACTCCACTTAGTTCCATAGCCAATTTTTTAATTGGGTTGTTTGATTTCTTATTGTTTGGTGTTTTGAGTTCTTTGTATATTCTGGATACTAATCCTCTGTCAGATGAGTAGCTGGCAAAGATTTTCTCCCATTCTGTATGTTGTCTCTTTGCTCTATTCACAGGGTCCTTTGCTGTATGAAAGCTTTGTAATTTCATGAGATTCCAGAGGTTGATTAGTTGTTTTATTTCCTGAGCAATTGGGGTTATATTCAGAAAGTCATTGCCTATGCCAATAAATTGAAGGGTTTCCCCTACCTTGTCCTCCAGTGGTTTCAGGTTTTTAGGTCTGATATTAAGGTCCTTGATACATTTGGACTTGATTCTTGTGCACAGAGAAAGACAAGAATCTATTTTCATCCTTCTACATGTAGATATCCAATTTTCCCAGCACCACTTGTTGAAGAGGCTGTCTTTTCTCCAATGAATATTTTTGGCATTTTTGTCAAAAATAAGATGGCTATAGCTGCCTGGATTAACATCTGGGTCCTCTATTCTGTTCCATTGATCTACATGTCTGTCTTTTTGCCAGTGCCATGCTGTTTTTGTTACTATGGCTTTGTAATATAGCTTAAAATCACGTATGGTGATACCACCAGCCTTAGTTTTATTGCTCAAAATTGTTTTGGCTATTTGAGCTTTTTCTGCTTCCAAATGAATTTTAGGATTTTTTCTATTTCTGTTAAGAATGCCATTGGAATTTAAAAAAAATAGATACAAAGTTTATTAAAAATAGGTTGCAACAGAAATACAGTAGAAATGGAAAACTACAGCAGTTTGGATGTCCCCATAGCAATGCATGTTGAAAAATGTGCTCTTACAAATGTTCACATTTGACCTCACTGTCCAGGGACAGCCAAGTCTCCTTCACTATGGGTTTAAAAATTTTTTTTTCACTTATTTTTAATATTTTTCTTTTCGAATTTTTTTATTAACAACTTCCATGATTATAAAAAATCCCATGATAATACCTTCCCTCCCCCCACTTTCCCATTTGAAACTCCATTCTCCATCATATCCCCTCCCCATCTCAATCAGTCTCTCTTTTATTTTGATGTCATGATCTTTACCTCCTATTATCATGGTCCTGTGTAGGTAGTGTCAGGCATTGTGAGGTCATGAATATCAAGGCCATGTTGTGTCTGGGGGGAGCACATTGTAAGGAGTCCTACTCTTCCTTTGGCTCTTACATTCTTTCAGCCACCTCTTCCACAATAGACCCTGAGCCTTGGAAGGTGTGATAGGGATATTGCAGTACTGAGCACTCCTGTCACTTCTTTCCAGCACCATGATGCCTTCTGAGTCATCCCAAGGTCACTGCCATCTGAAAAGAGAAGATTCTCTACCAAAAGTGAGAGTAGCATTAATATAAGGGTATGAACATTAAGAGAAGTGCTTACTGGGCAGTTTGATAAACATAGTATATATATTTAGCCAGAGAGCAGCAGATGTTACACCCCTAGGGCTCATGACAACCCCTATTTTAAGTTTCCAGTATCAGGGATGTATTCCCTCCCATGGAGCAGGCCTCCAGTCCAATTAGAGGGCAGTTGGTTTCCACCATGACAGATATGCCACTATTGCACCCGTTGGTTCATTTGGCCTGGCTGGCCAAATATAAGGCTTACAGTGTCCACTGTTGACTATCTTCACTGGTGATTTCTCTCTCTCCCATTGAACTGCATGCTGAATGGCTTCTTCCAGCTTTTTGTCAGCTGGTCTACATGGAGGAGGTTATCAGCTTAGTTCCAGCAGGATTTCTCAGTGGCCTTGCAGCCCAAGTATGTGGAATCTTCAGGAATAGGGTCTTACCATCTATTTCTGGGAAACCAAGGGCCTTGGCAATGGCCTATAATGTTTTGGGTACATCAGGGACCTCCCTGGCCAACAACTCACTGGAAGGTAACCCATCCCTGGCACTGAAAGTTTTCTAGCAATAATCTAGGGCTCCCAAGTGTTCCATTGTCCAAAAGAGTAGGTTTCTCTATGATTTATTTATATCCTCTTAGATTTTGATTAGCCCTCCCTCCACCTTTCCTTTACTCAATCTCTTCTCCTGACCTCACTTTGTACCTTTTTACCCCCATTAATCTATTCTTCTACTTACATATATACAACACCATCCTATCAAGTACCCCCTCCCTTCCTTTCTCTTCCCTTTATATCTCTTATAGTTTACTGGCCTTTGCTACTGAGTTTTCTTCCTACTCACATGGAAATCCAATCATTTTAAGCTAGGATCCACATATGAGACAGAACATGTGATGCTTGGCTTTCTGGGCCTGGGTTACCTCACTTAGTATAATCCTTTCCAGATCCATCCATTTTCTTGAAAATTTCATAACTTCATTTTTCTTTACTGCTGAGTAGAACTCCATTGTATCAATGTGCCATATCTTCATTATCTACTCATCAGTTGAGGGACATCTAGGCTAGTTCCATTTCCCAGCTATTGTGAATTGAGTGGCAATAAACATGGTTGAGCAAGTATCTCTAAGGTAATGAGATGAGTCCTTAGGATATATGCCTAGGATTGCTATAGCTGGGTCATATGGTAGATCTATTTTTAGCTGTCTTAGGCACCTCCACACTGATTTCCACAATGGTTGGACCAGATTGCATTCCCACCAACAGTGTAGAATGGTTCATTTTTTTCCACATCCTTGCCAGCATTTATGGTCATTTGTTTTCATGATGGTAGCCAATCTGACAGGAGTGAGATGGAATCTCAACATAGTTTTAATCTGCATTTCCCTGATGACTAGGGATGTAGAACATTTTTTTTAGATGCTTATATGCCATCCATATTTCTTCCTTTGAGAACTCTCTATTTAGTTCCATAGTCCATTTTTAATTGGCTTGTTTGATTTCTTATCATTTAATGTTTTAAATTCTTTTTATATCCTAGATATTAATCCTCTATCAGATGTATAGCTGGCAAAGATTTTTTCTCATTCTGTAGGTTGCCTCTTTCCTTTATGCACAGTGTCCTGTGCTGTACAAAATCTTTGTAATTTCATGATGTCCCAGTGGTTAATCTGTGGTTTTATTGCCTGAGCAATTGGGGTTATATTCAGAAAGTCTTTGCCAAGACCAACATGTTGAAGGGTTTCCCTTACTTTTCCTCTAGCGGTTTCAGAGTTTCAGGTCTGATGTTAAGGTCTTTAATCCATTTGGACTTAATTCTTGTGCATGGAGAGAGAGAAGAATCTATTTTCATCCTTCTACAGATACATAGCCAGTTTTCCCAGCATGATTTGCTGAAGAGGCTGTCTTTTCTCCAATGAGTATTTTTGGCATTTTAATCAAATATCAGGTGGCTACAGCTACCCAGACTTGCATCTGGGTTCTCTATTTTGTTCCATTGGTCTACATGTCTGCTTTTGTGCCAGTACCATGCTGTTTTTGTTACTATGGCTCTGTAGTATAAGTTAAAATCAGGTATGGTGAAACCACCAGCCTTATTTTTGTTGTTCAGTATTGTTTTAGATATTTGAGATTTTTTTTGTGATTACAAATTAAGTTTTGGATTGATTTTTCTATTTCTGTGAAGAATGCCATTGGAATTTTGATGGGGATTGCATTAAATGTGTAGATTGCTTTTGGTATGATTGCCATTTTCACAATATTGATTCTTCTGATCCAGGAACAAGGGATGTTTTTTCATCTCCTAGTGTCTTCTGCAATTTCTTGCTTGAGTGTGTTACAGTTTTCATTGTAGAGATCCTTCCCTTCCTTGGTTAGGTTTATTCCATGGTACTTTATTTATTATTATTTTTGATGCAATTGTGAATGGGAGTGATTCTCTGATTTCATCCTCTCTGTGTTTGTTGTTAGTGTATAGGAAGGCTACTGATTTCTTTGTATTTATTTTGTATCCTGCTACATGGCTATAAGTGTTTATCAGCTCTAACAGTTTGCTGGCAGAGTCTTTAGGGCCCTTTATGTATAGAATCATATCATCTGCAAATAATGATAAGTTGATCTCTTCCTTTCCAATTTGTATCCCTTTTATGTGTGTCTCTTGCCTTATTGCTATGGCTAAGACTTCCAGAACTATATCAAATAAAAGTGGGGACAGTGGACACCCTTGTCTTGTTTCTGATTTTAGTGGAAAAGCTTCCAGTTTTTCTCCATTTAGTAATATGTTGGCTGTAGGCTTGTCATAAATAGCCTTTATTATGTTGAGATAGGTTCCTTCTATTTCCAGTCTCTGTAGGATGTTTATCATGAAGGGATGTTGCATTTTATCAAATGCTTTATCTGCATCTAATGAGATGATCATGTGATTTTTGTCCTTCAGTCCATTTATATCATGTATTACATTTATCAATTTGCGTATGTTGAACTATCCCTGCATCTCTGGGATACAGCCTACTTGGTCGGGTGAATGACCTTTCTGATATATTCTTGTATTCTGTTTGCCAATATTTTGTTGAGAATTTTTGCATCTATGTTCATGAGGGAGATTGGTCTGTAATTTTCTTTTTTTGTTCTATCTTTGCCTAGCTTTGGTATCAGGGTGATGCTGGCTTCATAGAAGGAGTTTGGTAGGATTCCTTTTTTTTTCTATTATATGGAAAAGCTTAAGAAAAATGGTGTTAGTTCTTCCCTGAATGTCTGGTAAAATTCACCAGTGAATCCATCTGTGCCTGGACTGTTTTTAGTTGGGAGATTTTTTGGTAACTGCTTGGATCTCCATACTTGTTATAGGTCTATTTAAGTGATTAATCTTGTCTTGATTTAATTTAGGTAGGTCATATAAATCAAGGAGATCATCCATTTCTTTGAGATTTTCATACTTAGTGGAGTATATGTTTTTGTAGTATGTCCTTATGATTTTTTGAATTTCTCTGCTATCTATTGTGATGTTGCCTTTTTCATCTGTAATTTTATTAATTTGTGTGTCTTCTCTCTTTCTTTTGGTCAGATTTGCTAAGGGTTTATCAATCTTGTTTATCCTTTCAAAGAACCAACTCTTTGTTTCATTGATTCTTTGGATTTTTGTCTTTTTGGTTTCTATTTCATTAATTTCTGCCCTAATCTTTATTATTTCTTCCTGTCTACTGATTTTCTGTTTGCCTTGTTCTTCTTTTTCCAAGGCTTTTAGGTGAAGCATTAGGTCATTCAGTTGAGACCTTTTCAATTTCTTAATATAGGCACCTAAAGCTATAAATTTCCCTCTTAGGACTGCCTTCATTGTGTCCGAAAGGTTTTGGTATGTTGTGTTCTCATTATCATTTGGCTCTATGGATATTTTGATTTCCTTCTTGATTTCTTTCTTTTTTTTTTTTTTTGGTTTTTTGAGGTAGGGTCTCACTCTAGCCCAGGCTGACCTGGAATTCACTATGGAGTCTCAGGGTGGCCTCGAACTCAAGGCAATCCTCCTACCTCTGCCTCCGAAGTGCTGGGATTAAAGGCGTGTGCCACCACGCCCGGCTTCCTTCTTGATTTCTTCATTGACCCATTCATCATTGACTACTGTATTGTTTAGTTTCCATGATTTTGTGTATGATATATAGCTTTTCTTGGTATTGATTTGTAGTTTGATTCCATTGTGGTCATATAGAATGCAAGGAATTATTTCAATTTTCCTGTATTTGTTAAGATTTGCTTTGTGTCCTAATATATGGTCTATTTTAGAGAATGCTCCATGTGCTGCTCAAAAGAATGTATATTCTGCAGCCTTTGGATGAAATGTCCTGTATATATCTGTTAGGTCCATTTCTTCTATGACCTCATTTAATTCAGATGCCTCTCTGTTTAATTTTCCTGGGATGACCTGTCAATTGATGAGAGTGGGGTGTTGAAGTCACCCACTACCACTGGGTTTGGTGTTATTTGTGACCATAGTTCTAATAGCATTTGTGTGATGAAGTTGGGAGCCCTCATGTTAGGTGCATATATGTTATGATTGTCATGTCCTCCTGTTGGAGTGTGCCTTTAATCAATATAAAGTGATCTTCCTTATCTTTCCTAACTAATGTTGGACATTATGAAGTCTACCTTGTCAGATATTAGGATAGCAATCCCTGCTTGCTTTCTAGGCCCATTTGCTTGAAACACCATTTTCCAACCTTTCAGCCTAAGATAGTGTCCACCCTTTGTAGAAAGGTGGGTTTCTTGGAGGCAACAAATTGAAGGATCCTGTTTTTATCCCAGTCTGCAAACCTATGTCTTTTGGTTGGGGCACTGAGGTCATTAATATTAAGAGATATTATTGAAAGGTGTGTATTTATTTTTGCTATTTTTTGTTGTTGTTCTTTCCATCTTAACTTTGCTTTCTTGTATTAACTAGTATTTGAGTATGACTTGCTTTTTCCACGTTCCTTATATGTGTGCTTTTCTTTCTCTTCAGCATGGAGGATTCTTTCAAGTATTTTCTGTAGAGCTGGTTTTGTCTTCAAATACTCCTTTAGTCTGCTTTTGTTGTGGAATGTCTTATTTCTCCGTCTATTTGAATGGATAGCTTTGCAGGATAAAGTAACCTTGGTTGACAGTTGTTATCTTTTTGAACTTGGAATACATACCCCAAGCCCTTCTGGCTTTTAAAGTTTGTGTTGAGTAATCTGCTGTGATCCTGATGGGCTTGCCTTTGTAGGTAACTTGATTTTTCTGTCTATCTGCTTTCAATATTTTTTCTTTGGTTTGTATGTTTGGTAGTTTAATTATAATATGGCGAGGAGAGGTTCTTTCCAGGTTTTGTCTGGTTGGTGTCCTAAAGGCTTCCTGTATCTGCACTGGCATCTCTTTCCCAATTTGGGGGAAGTTTTCTTCTGTGATTTTGTTAAAAACACCTACTAAGCCTCTGGATTGAAATTCTTCTCCTTCTACTATACCCTGAATTCTTTTGTTTGATCTTCTCATATTGTCCCGAATATATTGAAATTCCCATTCATACTTTCCTATTATTTTGTCTTTCTCTTTGTTGGGTTGTATTAGATCTGCCACTTGGTCTTCTAGTTTAGATATTCTGTCCTCTGCTTCATCCATTCTACTGGTTAGATTTTCTACAGAGTTTTTTTATTTCATTGACTGTGGTCTTCATTGCTAGAAATTCTGACTGTTTTTTGTTTATTATTTCCATTTCCTTATTTATGTCTTTTATTGACCTCTTTATTTCATTAAATTGGTGTCCTGTGTCTTCTTTGATTCCTTTTATTTCCTCTTTAATTCCTTTGATTTACTCCCTGATTTCTTTGAACATATTTATAAAATCATTCTCTTGAAATCTTTTTCGGGCATTTCCTCTAAATCAGTCTCACTGGAGGTCATTTCTCATGCATTAATACTTTTTGGTGGATTTATATTGTCTGATTTTTGATGTTTATTGTGTTATAATGTACATGTTTTTGCATCTTGGATTAATTTAATGCTTGGAATTTCTAGTTAGCTTCAGTATTATTAGATATATCAATCAATCTGATGTTATATATCTTCAGGGTAGGAGCTTAAGGTACTAGGTGTGGCTGTTAAGACTCTCAAAGTAACTACAAAAGTGACCCTAGATGTTGGGTTTGCCTGCTATGAGAGTATTCAAGAAGGCTGAGTGGAACAAAATACAGGCAGATTCTAAAATTCAACTAAACAATGTACACATTCAGTGAAAAACGGCACAGAGTATTTATGCAAAAGTAGGTATTATCGCTACCATATCCTCAAAGTCACAGTCCCTTAGGATGTGTGTTGCCCCACACCCTTAATCCTGTCAACTAGGAGGCTAAGATTCCTGGTCTGTTGAGGGTTCCAAGTCAGTTTGTGACTATGTGAGACACTTCCCTTGTGTAATCCCAGTTACCTTTTGGGATGATTTTGATATCAATTATGTTGCGCTCCTGCTTGGGTACTCTTTGTTGTGCTATGGTTCAGGTAGGCTGGCTGGGTCACTGGATCACTGCTCTGATTGCCTATTGTGTGCTGTGTAGGTGAGCTCCCTTACCCAGGTCTCTGGTGCTTGCTGGCACTTATACTAGCAGTAGGGGAGAGAGGCTGTCGATGGTGGCTGATGTTTTCCCGTTGGTCCTCACAATCATCTTCCTCATGAACTGCTCCTTCTTTCTTCCCTGCTGTCCTTCCTTCACATTTCTTGAGTTTGTGAGGAGCCCTGGTGTGAGTAGAGAGTCTCCTCACCTAGCTTTTCCTGCAACTCAGGCCAAGCTTTATGGCTGGAGCCACATGGACCTGGTGCAGCCACTGCTGGAGCCACTTCTGCCTGCTTCTGTGAGCTCTAGATGCTCTGTATCTCTCCTACTTCTCTGCTGCAGTTGGTAATTTCTTATACACCTCACTATTTAGTAGAAGAGTGTATTTTGCTGTTTTTTTTTTTTTTTTTTTTTTTTTTTTTGCCTTTTTCTCCCCTAGGCTGCTTTGGCATGGTTCCTACACTGCCATCTTAACCAGAAGTCCCAAGCCTGTGTCTTTTGTTTGGGGCATTGAGGCCATTGATATTAAGAGTTATTATTGAAAGGTATGCATTTATTCTCACCATTCTTATTTTGTAGCATTTTCTGTTTTCCTTTTACTCATTTATTTTAACTGTTATTTGAGTGTGGTTTATTTTTTCCTATTTCCTCCTGTATGTATTTTGCTTTCTATTCAGCATGAAGAATTCTTTGAAGTATTTTCTGTAGAGCTGGTTTAGTTGTCATAAATTCCTTTAGCCTGTTTTTATTGTGGAATGTCCTTATTTCTCCATCAATTTGGCTAGATAGATTTCCAGAATAAAGTAATCTTGGTTGACAGTTGTTATCTTCCAGAAGTTGGAGTACATCACTTCAAGTCACTGACTGTATTCTTCAGAGCTACGATTTCAGCCTGGTTTTTATTCAGTATTCCTATTTCATTACTCATGTTTTGTAATGACCTCTGTAGCAGACAGCTTCAGGTTCACTGAGATGACCTTCCAGACCAGGCACAGTTATGGAGGAAGGGATATTTATTGAAGCTCACAGATCCAGGGGAAGTTCCACAAATGGCAGAAGAAGCTGGCCTGCCTTCACAGGCCCAAGCAGAGAGAGAGAAGCACAAGTATAAAAGCCACACAGCACAGAACACTTCAGGAACTCCAGCTAGGCACACTTTGCGTATCTTTAGATTGAAATCTGAAACCCACCACCACACCTTAAGATCCACCCAGTGACATTGCCTCCAGCCAGGTGTCTGCAGATACAAACTACAAACAAATAAACAACTGAAATATATTGGGGACCATCTATTCTATTCAAACCACCACAACCTCCTTATTTCATTAAGTTGGCTTCATGTGTTCTCTTCAAATTCTTTCAGGTGTTTGTTTTTTTCTTTAATTCCTTTGTTTTCTTCTTTGATTCCTTTGAGTATAGATAAAATCATTTTTTTTTTTTGAAATCTTTGTCAGGCATTTCATCTAAAACAGTCTCATTGGGAGCCATTTCTGATGGATTTATAATTTTTGGTGGGATTGTGTTGTCTTCTTTGTGGTTCTTATATTATAATGTCGTGATTTTTGCATTCTGAGTTGATTTGATGCTTGGGTTTTCTAATAATCTGTGGTGCTTTTAGATTTGAAAATACGACTTTATGTATCTTCAGTGTAGGAGTTTAAGGTGCCAAGTGTAGCTCTTGTACTCCAATCCAACCACAGAAGCAATCTTAGGTTTTGAGTTTGCCTGCTATTCAAGTATTCTAGTGGGCTTGGTGGAGCAATTTACTGGCAAATTCTAAGATTCAAGTGAGCAATATACACATTCAATAAAAACCAGCACAGAGTATGCAAGTGTGGGGAGTGACACAAAGAGATAACCTTATAAAGCCAAAATGCCCAAGGGTGTGTGTTGCTCTATAGCCTTAATCCTGTCAGCTGGTAGGTAGAGATTTCTTTTCTGAATTGGGTTCCAGGTCAGCCTGGATCTGAATCAGACCCTGCCTCCAAAAATGACAGAAGCAAAAGACAAAGGCCCTATAAATCTAAAAGCGTCAAAGGCAACAATAGTAAATTGCCAAATACAGCTTAATTGAGAATGGTAAAGTCAACCAAGAATGTGTAACCCATAACCTGTCCTGACATGGAAAGAGAGGTTAGCACTTCTGAAGCAGGCCTATGTACCTGTTTTTTTTTTTTTTTTTTTTTTGTGTGTGTGTCACTCAGCCTTGTTACCTTTTGGGGTAACACCAATCTCACCAATGTTGAGAGCCCACCTCGATCCCTCTGTGTTGTGCTGTAAAGTTGGTGTTCTGATCAGCTGTGCTGGATGCCCTTCCTCTGGGGGCTGAATGCCCTCTCCTGAGGGTCCTGGTTCTGATGGTTGGGGGCCGGGAGTGTGAGGAAGCCTGGAGTTGTACCAGAACTGCTCAGTTGGTCCCACCTCTGTCTCTTTCAGCAACTTCTTAGCTGATGTCTGCTGTTTCCCCTTCTGGGTTTTTGAATTTGCAAGGAGGCTGATGAGGTTGGAAAATCATGTTGTTTGGTCTCTGCTCCTGCAGCTTGGTGCTGGGCGAGTGGCACCAAGCAGGTGCATGGATCCCACGGATTGTGCAGATTGGGCTTGCAAGCACCTGAGTGGGATTCTGGCCATTTTCCTCCTTTTTGGTGGATCTTGGTCTCTTCTGCTTCTCTATTGTGGCTAATAAAAGACAATACACCTTCACTTTTCAGAAGAAGAGTGTATTTTGCTGTGGTTTTGCTTGAATCCCTTGTTAGGCTGATTTGGCATGGATCCTATGCTATCATCTTACCCGGAAGTCAGAGCAGGAGTTTTTAAGGTCTGGATTGATAGCTAGAGTAATAAGATTACACAAAGGCCAAATATTTAGAAGAATAACTTCACCTCACCAGTGAGCTTGTTTAAAAGATGTTAGAATTTCCTACCATTGTTGTGCCCACAGAGTGCCCTGTGGAGGTATAAGAGTATTTACCTATATATTCAAAGAGTTAATAAAAATTTCTTTTTGTTCTTACCCCTGATGCTTGCATAGGGGTGCATGTATTCTTCCCTTTTACTTTTGGTTTGACCAGATACCTCTCTGGTGATCCTCAGTAGATTCTTGAGGAACTGATGCTGAGACTTGAGATACTCAAGGGAACCAGGGGACTCCAGACTATGCCTCACAAGACTGTCGAGGCCAGCATCCTGAAGAGTTTTTATTAGGATGGTTCAGTATATGCAGTTCATGAAGAGTTCATGAAAATAATGGTTTACATAATACACAGCAGGCAGTAACTTTCTTATCTCAGAAGCAGGAGACAACTTGGCTAACTTGAGGCAGTAGATGAATCTCAGACTTCCCTAGTATGTGCTCTGAAGCACACAAAACAGCTGGAAGATAGACACCACAAGCTCTGCTCTCAGCATTCTGAGATCAGGTGCAGGTGTTCTTCTTCTCAAACCATAGTGTCAGCACAA
This sequence comes from Dipus sagitta, assembly GCA_036346955.1. NCBI lineage: Eukaryota > Metazoa > Chordata > Mammalia > Rodentia > Dipodidae > Dipus > Dipus sagitta. The sequence goes on from CM070770.1 coordinate 166,159,195, forward strand.
TCACAGGTTAGTCTGTCAACAGAATGTCTTTGCCTCACTGGGTTAAATGCCACCTACATTTCTACTTCCATATAAAATTTAGGATTTTTTTTCTCTATTTCAGTGAAGACTGGCATTTTCATTTTGATGGGAGTTATATTAAATTTATAGATTGCTTTTGGTATGTTAGATATTTTCACAACATTGATTCTTCCAGTCCACTAACATCAGATTTCTTTCTGTTTCCTTCAATATTTTAAAGCTTTCCTTACAGAGGTTCTTGCAGTCAGGTTTGCATTGCTGGTAGAAATCACCCAACCAAGAGCAGCTTGTAGGAAAAAGAGGTTTATTTTGGCTTATGGGCTTGAGGGGAAGCTACACAATGGCAGGGGAAAACGATGGCATGAGCAGAGGGTGGACATCACCTCCTGGCCAACATAAGGTGGACAATAGCAACAGGAGAGTGTGCCAAACACTGGCATGGGGAAACTGACTATAACACCCATAAGCCCGCCCCCAACAATACACTGCCTGCTGTAGGTGTTAATTCCCAAATCTCCATCAGCTGGGCGCCTAGCACTCAGAACACCTAAGTTTAGGGGGACACCTGAATCAAACTACCACAGAGGTCTTTAACATCCTTGGTTATTTTCTTCTAATGTATTTTAGTTTTTGAGGTAACTATAAATTCCCGGGATCATTTCCTGTATTTCATGCATAAAACTTTGCTATTGGTATATGAAATGAGTATTGATTGTGTGTTAGTTTTTCTTCCTTCTTTGCTGAAAGTGTTTATCAGCTTTAACAGTTTTCAGGTAGAGTCTTTAGAACATATTATGGATATAATTATATCACCCATAAATAAGGTTAATTTGATTTCTTCCTTTCCTATTTGCATTCCTTTTATTTGTGTCTCTTGCCTTATTGCTGTAGCGAAACTTCCAGTACTATAATGAATGAGACTGGAGCAAGTGGACACTCCTGTCTTGGTCCTGATTTTTTTTTTTTTTTTAGTAGAAATGCTGCATGTTTTTCTCAGTAATTGGATATAGGCTTGGTACATGTACCCTTTATTATGTTGAGATATGTTTCTTCTAGTCTCAGTTTCCAATGCCTTTTCTGGGTCTATTGAGATGATCATGTGATTTTTGTCCTTGAGCTCATTTATACAATGTATTACATTTATTGATTTGCACATGTTCAACCAATCCTAAATCATTGGAATAAAAGTCATCTCAGTAGGTGAATAATCATTTTACTGTCTTGTGCTTATATTTTGTTGAGAATATTACATCTATGTTCATGAGGAAGATGTTTTGCAATTTTCTTGTCATTGTGTTTATCTGATTTTGGTATCAGGGTAAAACTGACTTCATAAAATGAATTTGGTAGTTTTCCTTCCTTTTCTGTTTTATGGAATAGTTTGAGAAACATTGCTGTTAGTTACCCTTTGAAGGTCTGTCAAAATTTACCAGTGAAGCCGAGCATGGTGGCACACACCTTTAATCCCAGCACTTGGGAGGCAGAGGTAGGAGGATCACCATGAGTTCGAGGCCACCCTGAGACTACAGAGTGAATTCCAGGTCAGCCTGAGCTAGAGTGAGACCCTACCTCAAAAAACAAAAAGAAAAAGAAACAAACAAAACAACAACAACAACAAAAACCCCAGCAAAGACAAAAACAAAACAAAACAAAACAAAACAAATTATCAGTGCATGCATTTAAGCCTGGACGTTTTAAAATTGGGAGATTCTTTATAATGTCTTTCAGCTCATTGCTTGTTATGGATTTGATTAAATGGTATCTCTCATCTTGCTCCAATTGTCAAAGTTACTTTTAATAGAAATCTATAAATTCATCCATTTCCTTTAGCTTTCTAATTTAGTAGAGTGCATGTTTTTAAGATAGGTCTTTAAGATTATCTAAATTTTACTGGTCATGTCCTCCTAATTTCATTGCAGCAGATTCCTAATGAAGCAGCTGTTAGTACATTCTAATTAAGACAAAGAGAATATCTCCAAGAGGACAAACCCCAATGTAAAACAAGCAACAAATGAAACCAAGCAAATATCACAACTAAAAATGCCTAGTTACATGGTAGCAGCCTCCAATGAGAACTACTTAGAGGATATTCCAGACAAAAACTTCCAAAACACAATTATGACAAGTAGATACAATAAATTTAAAGAGGACATGAATAAATGCCAATAAATCCAACAAGGTACAAATATTCAACTGAAATACTTCAATAGCTATGTGAATAAGTTCAAAGAGGACCTGAACAAATGTCTAAATGGAATCCAAGAGAACACAAGCAATCAAGTCAATGGAAAGAGAACGTCAAACCAACAGAGGAAAGTTGAACTCAATCAAGTGGTAGAGACACTGAAGAAAAAGCGCACAGAAATGAATATGAAATAAATCAAATAAAGCCGGGCGTGGTGGCGCACGCCTTTAATCCCAGCACTCGGGAGGCAGAGGTAGGAGGATCGCCGTGAGTTCGAGGCCACCCTGAGACTCCATAGTGAATTCCAGGTCAGCCTGGGCTGGAGTGAGACCCTACCTCAAAAAACCAAAAAAAAAAAAAAAAAAAAAAAAAAAAAAAAAAAGAAATAAATCAAATAAAAAACATCCTGGGAAGTCTTACAAATAGAGTATCATGTCTTGAGTACAAGGTGGAGGAAAGAGATAAGGATGCCAAAATTGCTAACAAGTTAAAAAAAAAAAAACTATGAGCAGAACATGAGAAGATTTGGGACACCTTGAAAAGACCATATGTTCAAATTAAGGGCATAAAAGAAGAGAAAGAATTTCAGGTTAATGACATAGAAAATATTTTTAACAAAATTATGGAAAAAAATTCCACTTCAAGGGAAACACAGGTCCATCCAGATGCAAGAAGCTTACAAAACACCTGATAAACAGGGCCAGACAAAAATTCCCTGTATTATATTAAAGTGAAAATACAAAATACACAGAACATAGAAATGATAGTAAAAGATATTAGAGAGAAACATCTCATTAGATATAAGTATAAGCTCATCAAAATAACAGCTGGCCTGGAGATATGGCTTAGTGGTTAAGGTGAAACATAAGGACCTATGTTTGACTCCCCAGATCCCAAGTAGGCCAGTTGCACATGGTGGCACATGTGTCCAGAGTTGGTTTGCAGTGGCTAGAAGCCCTGGTATGCCCATTCTCTGTCTCTGTCTCTGTCTCTCTCTCTATTTCTCTAATAAATAAGTAAACCAAATAAAAGTGGATTTTTCAGTAGAAACACTAAAAGCCAGAAGGGTTTGGAATGATATATTTCAAGTATTGAAAGATCACAGCTGCTAAATCCAAACTACAGTACACAGCAAAATTATCCCTTGTAATAAAAGGCAAAGAAAAAAACTATCTATGGTAAAATCTGGCTAAATAAATATATGAGCACTAAGCCAACCCTATGGAGACTAGTGAGTAGACTATCTCACATTGGAGAGAATAAATGTATTCAGCAGACTCTAGGAGGTTAAAAAAAAACCAATAACAAAGCTATCATAGTTCCTAAACAAATAAAAACTAAGAAACCACCAAACTATACAATATTACTCTTATGACAGAGATTAATCATACCTTCTGCCTTATTTTTATTTTCTTTATTTATTTGAGAGATAGCACATGGGCACACCAGTGCCTCTTGTACTGCAAAGAAACCCAGATGCATGAACCACTTTGTGCGTCTAGCTTTGTGTGGTACTGAGGAATTGAACCCTCGGCTGGCAGGCTTTGTAAATAAGCACCTTCAGCCATTGAGCTACCTTCCCAGCCCTAGTTAAACTTTTCAGTACTAAGTCTGAATATTATTGGACTCAATTCTTGAGTCAAAAGACACATTAACTGGCTGTATCAGACAGCTGAATCCATTCTTTTGCTATCTTACAGAAACTTAACTCAGTGTCAAAGGCAGAGGCTACCTTAGAGTGGCAGGATGTGAAAAGATATTCTAAGTGAATGAGCTAGGAAACAAGCAGATGTGGCTGTTCTAATACCTAATGAAGTAGACTTCAAACCAAAATTAATGAGAAGAAAAAAATTTCACTTTTAACTGATCAAAGGAACAATTCACCAAGAGGAATTTACAATCCTAAATGCATATGAACCAAAGAATGACTGTGGGCCAAGCACTGTCCTAAGAAGGTGGCATGCTTTAACTCATTTATGCTTAATGACAACTCTGTGTCTTTTGGCTTTTTAAAGGAGACACAGATATTTAAGTTTTGAATGCATTGTTGTTCAGTAAGTGCAGATGTGAGCATAGAGGTCTGACTCAGAGTCCTCACACATACTCCATCTGCTCACTTAAAAATTAGAGATATCTTTCTCTTTGTGTTGCTGTCAACTAAATAAATAAAAATGAACAAAAAATTAAAAAAGTTAGAGATATCTTAATAAACTAATGATGTATCCAAAGGTTCTAGGAAACCAAGAACAGGCCAATCCCAAACCCAGTATATAGCAAGAAATACTTAAGATTAGAGCAAAAATTAATGTAGCATGCTATAAGAACAATATACAAAATCATTGATGAATGGGCTTCTTGAAAGTTTAATGAGTTTTGCTAATCACTAGCAAAACTAGTAAAAAAGAGAAAAGATTCAAAAGACATGAAAAGTGAGATGGTAAAATAGACTCCAATTAAAAATAGGGAGTAACTAGAAAATACTTAAAAACATATCCCAACAAGTTAGAAAACCGAGAAAAAAATGAATAAATCTCTAAATATATCTGACCTATCAAAATTAAAACCAGAAATATAAACAAGTTAACTAGGCCTGTTAGAAGCAATGAAATCCATGTATAATTAGAAGTCTAACATAAAGCCCAAGGACATGGCTCAGCAGTTAAGAACATTTGCTGCTTAATCATTATACTCTCTTGGGCCACAAATCATCAACTTTAACTCCAAAATCCACATAAAGACTAATATGGCGATGCATTTCTGGAACCCTAGGGAGGAGCAGATACTAGAGAATCCCTAAGAGTTTAAGATCAAATAAATTGCTAATTGAGGGAGAGACTCTGTATCAAGGAAATATGCAGAGGAGCAATACAAAAGTCACACCCAGAATGCTCCTCTGAGCTGTGCATGTCTGAGCATGGAGCTCACTCATGAGCACACCCATGTGCATACACCACGCACATTGCACTAGACAGATATGTTTGACCTCGACACATGTGAAAAAGGTCTTGTCACAAAGAAAATCAAATAACCAGGTGGTCTAAGTGCTGGATCTTATCAAACTTTCACATAAAATCTTATAACAACACCTGTCAAACACTTCCATAAAACAGAAAGCGGAAGGAACACTACTGCATTCATTCTGTGAAGCCAATATTTTTAAAGTTTTATTTGTTTGAGAGAGAGAGAGAGAGAGAGAGAGAGGGAGGAAGAAAGAGAGAAAGGGAAAGAATGATTGTGCTATGGCCTTAAAACACTGCAAACCATCATCAAACACAAGCAGATCCTTGTGCATCTGGCTTATGTGGGTCCTGGGAATCAAACCTAAGTCCATTGGCTTTTCAGGCAAGTGCCTTAACTGGTAAGCCATCTTTTCAGCATGCCAATGTTTTTTTTTTTTTTTTTATGTCACCCAAACTAGAAAAAGACAAACAAAAAAACCCCCTACAGATGTATCTCCCTGATGAACATAGATATAAACATTATCAACAAAGACTTGCACATCAAATTCAAGATTAAATTAGGAAAATCATACACCATGACCAAGAGGGCATCATGCCAGGATTGCAAGCTTGGTTCAATGTATGCAAGTGAATAATTATAATACCCCATAAAATAATCATTAGGACAGAAATCACATGATCATCTCAATAGATGCACAAAAAGAATTTGACAAAGTTAAACACACATTTATGATAAAAAGTCCTGGATAATTTAGGAATGGGAAAAATATACTTCAAAGTACTAAAGTCTATGTATGCAGACCTATAGCCAATATTGCATTAAACTGGAACAAACTTAGCACATATATTCAAAAATATTCAATGAGGAAAAGTGTGACCACACTTTTTCAATACAGTATTCAAAGAGCAATAAGAGAAGAGAGAAGGCTGGAGGGATTGCTTAGTGGTTAAGGCATTTGCCTGCAAAACCAAAGGACCCAGGTTAGATTTCCCAGGACCCATGTTAGCCAGATGCACAAAGCGGTGCATGAGTCTGGAATTCATTTACAGTGGCTGGAGGCCCTGGAGCACCCATTCTCTCTCTCCCTCTTTCTCTCTGTCAAATAAGTAAATAAAATATTAAAAAAAGAGAAGAGAGAGACATAAAAGGAATGAAAATAATAAAGGGAAAAGTCAAAGTGTCTCTGTTCACAGATAACACCATTCTATACATAAAAGACTCTACAGACTTTATAAAGACACTCTTTGAACTAGTAAATGGAGTTGACAAAATTGCAGGATATAAAAATCAGTCGCTGTCATGTATATTAACAACAAACATGCAGAGAATGTAATGAGGAAAAAAAAGTACTCATTCACAATAGTTTCTTAAAAAGAATAATGTACCTGGGAATAAATCCGTTACAGTTACCTTCCTATTGTTGGACAAAACCCAACCAGAAGCAGCTTACGGGAGGAAAAGGTTTATTTCAGGCTTATAGAATGCAGGGTCAACTCCATCATGGCAGAGGAAGCTGGCTCACTTCTATAGATTCATAGCAGCTGGACTCCACCAAACAACCATCAAATACAGTCAGACCTCAAACTGTTCTGAACACACCTCCTAGGGCTAGACTGAAAGATCCACTCCAGGTGACACCTACTTCAGCAAGCTGCTGAAGGCTGAAGTTTCAAGCTTAAACAAAAATACCGACAAAAAAAAAGTGGAGGATTGGGGAGATAGCTCAGCAGTTAAATTTAAAGATGTTTGCTTGCAAAGCCTGTGCATCCAGTTCAATTCCCCAACACCCATATAAAGCAGGATGCAAAAAGTGGCACAAGTATCTGGTTTTCATTTGCAGAAGGAAGAGATCCTGGTACACCCTACACACACACAAATAAATAAATAATAAAAAACTAAAGCAGTAGACTAGAGAGGTGGCTCAGAGGTTAAAGGCCTTTGTTTACAAAGCTTGCTGGTGGAAGTTCATTTCCTCAGCTGCCCATGTATAAGGCAGACCCCCAAAAGCCAGGCATAAGATTAAAAAAAAAAAAGTGAAGATGGCAGGTTCTTAACCACAGTAGAGCTTTTGGGATGATATCTGGCAAGAATTGTGGGCTCTCCAGTATGAGTAGGTCTTAGTGGACCTCCACTGAGGGGGTACACAGTCCAGAATCTGCTGATTTCTAGCTCTCAGGTGGCCTACTAGCCCCTCACATGAGGGCGGGGGCAGTCTGTTGTCTACATAACTTAGGTGTCTGAGGTTAGTCAGGCGGGGAAATCCCACCGTCCACGTTTGCTCACCCCCCTTGCCTCAGGGGACTGGCCCACTGAACGGGTACACACAGGTCCCATCTCGTCCTGTGACGCATTTGCCTGTGCCCTTTGTCCCACAACCCTGTTACTGCTACAACAGCCTGAGCACCACCTGCACTAACCCTGTGTGCCTGTCCTTCACAATCCGTGCTGCCCATGGGTGACACTCAGGTCCCCCCACCTCATGCTGCTCCCCCAGCTTGCATGTGTGCCCCTGTCTACCTGGCCTTGTGGGCTGGTCTTCCCTCTCCTTCACTGTCCACAGACGCCCTATACAGCTCACCTGTGGAAGACTGCCACACAAGGCACCAGAGGTCCCCCACACCCCAGGCGGCCCTGCATGCACCCTTGTGTCACCCATACTCCCAGCAGCTTTCCCTCATGCCCCTGCAAGTCGGCCACATCCTGCACCACCCATGTGCACATTTGGATAGTGGACGCTCCATGCAACCCCCACACACGACCTTCAGTTAATCCACCACACCCCACGTCACCCCTATGCACCAAGCCCCCACATCCTAATGTCTTAGAGTGTCCTGGGGTCGTGGACACCCCCATGCAGCCCCTGTGTGCCTGGGTGAGTCCCTCATAATCAGCACCACAGCCAGCACCACTGGGTCACACACACATCCCAAGCTGACTGCAACCTGTGATAGGACAAGGAGATTCCAGACCTCCAACTTCACTTTGGTGTCAACCACCAGACCAGAGCTGTTGGTGCACTTGCTTCCTCACAACCTGTACTTAGGCAGATATATCACCATCTCACTCCAAACCCATTCAAGCACAAAAGACTACACTCACAACGCTCCTACAAGGGAAAATTTTTGCTTTATACTTAAAAAAAAAAAAAGATTTCTTATTACAAAAAGGGCAAAAAAAAAAACAAACTGAGAGATATTCACCAAGATTGCACAGACCCACAAAGGAAATGTCCAATGATAACACAGAGGAGAAAGAGAAATAAAACCCCAAAATGAAAACTCAATAACCTGCATGACTGAACAAATGAATCACTCAACAGGAAGCAAACCATCACAAAACCAACAATTGTGTAAATGAAATGCGTACACCTTTCTTCACTAGGCTTAACTTGGAGGAAATCCAGAGAGACCTTAAAAGGGAGATAAATGAATTGAAGGTGAGTCAACAATTAGAGGATCTCAATAACCAACTGATTAAGCTTAATGAGAACATGATGCAATGCAAGAGTGAATGCCAAGAAACATCAAAAAAAAAAAAAAAAAAAAAAGATCAAACCATGATCTGAAACTGGAACTCAAAAAAAGAACAGATGATACAAAAAACCAAACCAAAACAAAACAAAACAACAGGGGCTGAAGAGATGGCTTAGGGGTTAAGGCTTTTGCCTGCAAAGCCAAAGGACCTCAGTTTGACTCCCCAGGATCCATGTAAGCCAGATACCCAAGGTGGCACACACATCTGGAGTTCATTTGCATTGGCTGGGGACCCTGGAGTGTCCATTCTCTCCCTCTGTCTGCCTCTTTCTCTCTCTTGCTTTCTCAAATAAATAAATGAATTAATTAAAAAAACCAGAGAAATGAGCTGGGCGTGGTGACGCACGCCTTTAATCCCAGCACTCGGGAGGCAGAGGTAGGAGGATCACCATGAGTTCAAGGCCACCCTGAGACTACATAGTTAATTCCAGGCCAACCTGGACCAGAGTGAGACCCTACTTCAGAAAACAAAAACAAAACAAAACAAAAGACCCAGAAAACAAAATTCAAATAGAGTTTGTAAAAGCTATCTTAGAAGCCCCCTGTAACAGAGTTAATCAGGTGGAGGACAGAACCTCAAAGCTGGAAGGCAAGAAAGAAGAAATTGTCAAGAGTCCAAAAACTTGGATAACTTCAAAAAATCATGTGAAGAACATGAGGGAATTGTGGGATACCCTACAAAACCAAACATCCAGATCCTAAGTATCAGAAGGGTAAGAAATTCAGGCCAAAGGCATGGAGAACATACTCAACAAAATTATTGCCACCATTCCAGGCAGGATTCCCAGAACACATACTCATGCAGCCTAACCACATATTTATTACTCAGAGAGAACAGCAGCTACACTGGACTGGTAACAGTCTAATTACTTTCCTCGATGTAACACTTGGAATCTAATCTTAGGAGTTTAGGAACTATCATCTGATAATGTACATATTGACTATATGGGTGCACTGAGGTTTTTAATGCCCTTAGTCTGATAATCTTTTCATAATTACTAATGGTGGTAATGATAAGAAACTCTGAGAATTTACACATTTAGCCAAGGCTAAAGGAACTGTAAGGGGCAGAGCCCAGGTTCCATTATGGCAAACCAGAAACAAGGCAGAAGAAGAGCAGTTTCTAAAATTTGCTTCTAGTGATTTCCTTGTTGAAAGGCCTACTTGTGAGGAATTAATTAAATGAGTTCTGTGCTTTTAGGGGACAAGTTCAAGAAGCTTAGAAGAAATGTCAGAAAAAGAGCTGGTATTTGCACTCTCTCATCCCTGAAAAGGTTTGCCAGCATTCAGCAAAGGGAACTTACCAGGGTCTGATGCTGCCTTGATCACAAACTATTCATCGTTGTTGAAGCACAAGGCCACAGAGCCTAGCAGGAGAGACATATATAACCTCATGGTGCTTATTTACTTTGAAGTTTAGCCTTTAGCAAATGATAAGCAGTTTGGATTCCCCCGCAAGTACTTGTGGTACCTTAGAGTCCAGTGCTATTTTATATCTAGTGAGCCTCTGTATGTAAGTAGAAGAACAGATTACAGGGAGGGGAAAGGCCTAAGTGAGGTCAGGGGAAGAGATTGTATAAAAGAAGGGTGGTGGAGGGGGGAAGGGTCAATCAAAATTCAAGATATTCTGAATAAGACATATGAGAATCTACTTTCTTCAATAATGGCACATCCAGAAGCCATAGATTGTTACTAGACAATTTTCAGTGCCAGAGATGGGATACCTTCCAGTGAGTTGTTGGCCAGGGAGGTCCCTGATGCCTCAAAATATTATAGGCTATTGCTAAGGCCCTTTGTTTCCTATGAGAAAAAGATGGTAAGAAACTATTGCTGAAGACTTCACATGCCTGGGCCACAAAGTCATTGAGAAATCAAGCTGGTGCTGAGCAGAAAACCTTCTCCTTGTAGCCCAGCCAACTGAAAGCTGGAAAAAGCTGCACTGCATGCAGTCTTGTGGGAGACAGAAGTCATCAGTGGTGAAAACAGTGGACACTGGAAGCCTCAAGTTTAGCCAGACAGGCCAAATGACTGAATGAGTGCAATAGTGGCATGTCTGCTCTGGGGGAAACCAACTGCTCTCTAATTGGACTGAAGACCCACTCTATGGGAGGAATACATGCCTGCTACTGAAAACCTAATCAAAAGCCTATGGCAGGGGAGGTCATGAGCCTTAGGGGTATAAAGCCTGCTCTTGTCTGGATAAATGCATATATTATTCTCACCAAATTGCTCTGAAAGCACTACACTTAATGTCCATACTAATATATTAATGCTACTCTCACTTCTGGTTAGAGAAGCTTCTCTTTTCAGATGGTGATGACCACTGGCATGACCATAAAGGCAACATAGTGCTGAGAAGAAGGGACAGAGTAGTGTCCAGCACTGAAACATGTCACATCCTGCAAGGCTCAGGGTCCATTGTGGAAGAGGTGGCGGAAAGAATGTAAGAGCCAAAGGAAGGGTACCACTCCTTACATACAACTAACTGTCCAGACAGAAATTGGCCTCTATATCCATGACTTCACAGTGCCTAGCAATACCTATACAAGACCCTTATTATAGGAGAAAAGATGATGGCATCAAATTAAAAGAGAGACTAATGGAGAGAGGGAGGGGATATGAGGGAGAGCAGAGTTATGAAGAGGAAAGTGGGGTAGGGGAGGGAAATACCATGGTTTGTTGTCTGTAAGTATAGAAGTTGTCCTATTCTCCCTAAACCTCACAATTTATCATTTCTCCCTAAATAAATGTAATAATTCATAATTTATCCTTCTTGAGTTATCATTATTAATTCTTTATTAAAGGTAGGACAGAACCCAAAATATGGGGTTCACATATTCCAGGGGAACCCTCCTGGACCTCAAAATCCTGCACCAATACTATTTGTCTGTTTTTCTGCTTGCAGATAAAAAATTTAAAAAATTCAGATATTTTTCATATGGCTGTATATGCTTCTAATTTTAGCACTCAGAAGATTGAAGTTGGAGGATCACTGTGAATTCAAGGCCAGCCTGGTGGTACAGAACATTCCAGGTCAGCGTGGTCTACACATCCTACCTCAAAAAAAGAATCTCAAACTCTAAATATTAATCACCCCCACTGGAAGGATACAGCTGTGAGTATCAAGGAGGCCACTAGAGGTTCACTCAAGTGCCAGACTCCACAGCACTGGGATGGCAGGTAGGTGGGCCCAGAAGTGAGTGCAATACTCTAGTCTCTGAGCTTTCCAACTAAGGGTTGTTATCAGATGATGAGATCTGATCCCAATAGTATAAGCCTACCTTTCCATAAGCACTCCACTACCAGAACTGAGCTTCTGTGGTCTGTACTTCTCAGCTTATCAGAGTCTGATCCTCCCCTCTCTACAAATGCATCTCTCACTCCAAGGTTGTGTCAAATTCAAAACCATTCCCATCTCCTGTACCTTTCTACAATCTCAGGCCCCCACTGTGGTTAAGTTCCAAACAGTAGGTTCTTCCTCAAGATGGGACTGAACACTTGTCTTCTGAATCATAGTGATTGACAGAATGGGACTCCTATCACCTGCTGATCTGTCCACTAGGGGAATCACGGTTTTACTCCAACCCATAGGTGTTTTTGAGGATTATGAGGGGAGAGAGAAGGTCTTGAATGTAGGCCTAGTCAACTCTTTACCAGGGCTGTCTGGATTGCCCCACAGCCAAAGAGCTATGCAAATACGATGATATGAGCATGTAGCCATCTTTTTTCTATACTTATGAGGTACTTTGTAACTCTCATTGTGAAGTTCTGACACACTTCTCTTTCTGTCTTTGAGATAGAGCATATGTGTTCTTGTTCTGGCTCTACACAAATTTGAGAAGCCTCTGATCTACTATTGTACCTGAAAGTCTCAAGTAGATTTTGTTTCCTGTACTTGGAAGACAGCGTTTCTTTGTGGAAGACCACTTTTTAAAATAATATTAATTTAGTTATATATTTGAGAGAGAGAGGCAGAGAGAAAGTTGGAGAGAATGTGCGTGCTAGGGTCCTTAGCCCCTGCACAGGAATTTCAGACATATACACAGTTTTGCATTGGGATTTTATGGGAACTAGGGAATCACATATAGGTCTTTATGCTTTGCAGGCAAATACCTTAACCACTAAGCAATATCTCTTGCCCAGATATACTTTCTTATGGTTATGTTCTCCACATGATCAATATATAACAGTGAGGAGAGGATTTCTATGGATATTTTATATCTCAAATGATACATGCTGGGAAATATTCTTGTAGTTTTTGCAATTATATTTCTCAATGGCCCATTTTCAATTTGCAAATCTATTTATGGAATGCAATGACTTTAACTTCTAACATTTCTGTTAACTTAAAAATACTTTTCTGCTAATATGCAATTTTTGTGGGCAATTTTACACAACTAATTTCTTGTGTTTGTGTTGTTGGTTATTTAATACTTTTCTATGTGCATTAATTTTCATTTGTTACTTATGAGAACACTGTACCTCCATAATAATGAATTTTAAGTGCTTTTTATACTGTCTTGTTAGATCAACCCTCCCTCACATCCAGGAGATATGGACCTATTCCAAATCTCTATCAATCCTGAAGAGATTCTTTAGTCCTTTTTCTCTCTTGTCTCTCCCACACCCCAAGTCTGTAAGAAGCCATGGCTGCTTCACTTGGAAGAAAACATTAATATCTTCAGAAACACAAGAATGAACTTATTCATGGTAACTAGAATACAGTTTTGGTTGTGACACAGCTTGAATAATGTAGTCCTTGAACGGAGAAGTGACAATACATTTCAGAAGGGATGGAGAATATTTTAGGTCAATTTCAGGGAAGCCAATGACAGCACCAGAGCTGTGTTTGTGGAATATGGATGTGTTCCCAGGGTACAAACATCGACTGAATGGGGAAGGTGTTCAATAGGAGTGCCTAGGCAACCTCTGCCATATTGTCCAGGAGAAAATGATTAGCCTTGACATAGGACAGTAGTAATGGAAGAGGCCTTTTTTACCCATTCACTAATTTTAATCCATGATTAGAGAAATAGGAAATTTGCAAGGCTGTACAGGAAGATTCTTTCTAAATATCTGTGTTTTGTTGTCTGAGTCATGGGCTTTAATTAGGCACAGCATATTGCTTTTGGAATTTATTGCTACAAATGCTGCATTCCAGTTTCAAGATTGTAGGCTATTAATAGGCAAGAGGCAAGACGCAAGGCAAGTAATTTATTTAAAGTACAATGTTGAAACCTTTACATTTAGCAGGGAAGATGAGTGCATCTGCAAGAAGCAGTGGAAGCCAGAAGAAATGTGTTACATCTCCACGTAACACATACCTACAATATGTGCCTGAAAATGAAAAAGCAAGAAAAAATATGAAGTCAGTCATGTATCTTCTGAAGGTAGAAGAAAGGTGAACACAACCAAAAGGCCCGCGGAATTTGTCATGGGAGAGGCACTTTGGAAGACAAGAGGCAAACACACAATGTGTTTGAGCAAACACTGAATTGTTCTGATGCAATTATATTAAACAGTGCACACTAGTGGAAACCTATTTCAAACTTGAGTCAGATCAATAGTGTGACTAAGGCCTCTGGGGAATCAGGAGGGTTCTATGAGTGGGATAAAGCTTTTTGGGAATAACTTTGTCTAATGGCCTCAAATCGGTGGCTTTTACATTCCTTGACATTGAGAAAATCAAGTTTGAGACCACAGACAGGTCAAAACATAGTCATGGGGCTGGAGGGATGGCTTTGCGGTTAAGGTGTTTGCTTGCAAAGCCAATGGACCCTGGTTTGATTCCCCAGGATCCACATTAGCCAGATGACCAAAGGGGTGCACGTGTCTGGAGTTCATTTGCAGTGGCTGGAGACCCTCAAGAACCCATTCTTTCCCTCCACTTTCTCTGTTAAATAAATAAATAAAAAGAACATAATCATGGCAAAAGCTAGTTATAAGACGCTACCTAGCCTTCCAAGAAGAGGCAAGAGTGGTAGCAGAGAAACCCATCTGCCAGTGCTGAGTTCTAACAAAGTCCATCTCCGGGTTGATCCCTCCCCATGTCCGATTTTCATACACCTAACACTCATCTCTTTTATCCACTGGGTGTGGAGAAGTCAACCTCCCCAAAGCTTTAAGGTTTTAAGCAGAGCAACAAGGCCTTTGTCCAGATGCCATGAGGAATGTGGCATCAGATAGAAACTCAGAGGGAGGATCTCCCCCAGAGGCTGTCTGAAGCTGAGTTCAAATCAACACTAACAGTGGCAGCATCCTCTCGGTTCAAACCGTCACTGATGATCAGTGAGTGCAGTGCCTCTGCTTACCCCTCTGTTCCTCATGGAGTGTCAGGCCAAGCCCATTCTTGGCTTTGTAGCTGCAGAAAGGAGAAAAGAAATTACCAAAGTTTTTTTAATTAGAAGTTTTTCTGGAATGGATATTTCATCTACACATTTCTTCACTACCATTTTTGCTGCAACTGCTTCAGGAGGTGCATCGTACTTGGCAAGTTCAGCAGCCAACATTTCTTTATTTCCTCCCAGGAAGATGAAGCTTTCAAGAATAACTGGAAGACAAACTGGTCCGGCATTAGCTGCAAGAAGGGAGTAGAGACAATTAGTAAAGGAAAGTTCTCTCTTTACTCCCCATCTCTTTAACTTGAGACTAAACACCTCATGTGAGTCCCAGAAGATTAGGCTCCTCTCCTGTGATTATGCTAATGTCACCAGTAGACCTTCCAGGTTGTTTCTTCCTCAGGATCACACAGCAAGAAGCAGAAGTAGAGTTTCCTTCACTGCATTTTTGTATGGTATAGCCAGGCATGGCGAGTCACACCTTCAAACACAGTGTGTCTTTAAACACGTTACTACTCACGAGGCTCATATAGCAGGACCTTGGTGAGAATAACAATCTTGCTGAAGCAATCAAAAATCAACATGCAAAATAAAACATTTTTGTATTTTAAGCCACACCCATTATTTCAAAGCTTTCCTGGCTTGTTAAATTCCCATCGCTACAATTGTAAATTTTAAGTTTTGACTAGATAGTGGAAACTTACAGTCTTATATATCTTGTTGAAATGAATGATAAATTTAGATTTTGATAGAGATCACAAAACTGAAGGTCAATTTGCATAAAACAATTTTATGATTAACATATACAAAGACAATATTTAGAAATTATTCAGAAAAATTATATGTCCAAACTCACAGAGATGGCGACATGAAGTAAGGGAAACCCACCTTGGATCTCTTCTGAAAGTTTGGGCAGAACTAAAGTAACCACCTTTTCAAGTCTGGGTGCACATTCCACCTTGAAAAGCTTTTTTTAAAAATATGTTTTATTTATTTATTTATTTGAGAGAGAGAGAGAGAGACAGAGACAGAGACAGAGAGAGGGAGGATGGGTGCACCAGGGTCTCCAGCCTGTGCAAATGAACTCCAGAAACTTCTGCCTCCTTGTGCATCTGACTTATGTAGGTCCTGGAGAATTCAACTGAGATCCTTTGGCTTTGCAGGCAAGCACCTTAACCTCTAAGCCATATCTCCAGCCCTTGAAAGGCTTTTGTAAGGACAAATTTGTCAGTGTTCTCCAGGCTGGTAACACACTCAAGTTCCTCCTGCATCAGTCTCCCAAGTAGCTTAGGCTATAGAGATAGGCATTACCCAGCAATTGAAAATTACTCTAACCAGCAGGTTTCTAAATAAGATTTGATATGAGCCTTCAGAATGAAAGATCAGACTATGGGGAAACAAGGTAGATGTTAGGGTGAGAGGCAGCCTTGGGAGACAAGAGGAGATACAGAAGGTCAAGGAGGAATACGTGTCAGTGAAGCCTGGATCATTCTTGAGGCCACTGGATGCACAGAAATGTTTGGTTCACTTGTGAAGGTATTGTTGATGAACAACTAGAGACATCTTGAAACACGTAAATCACAGTGGAAATGAGTATACTATTTCTTTCACCATTACTGTCAGGGCTGCCAGTAAAATATCAGAAAATACAGGACTACTTATTCTCAAAGCCTATTTCGGAATACTGACAATTCAAATTTTCAGAGAATAGTGACCCTTATGAATTTGGAGTATTCTTTTCATCTTCTTCAATACAAAAAAAAAATCATAAACTGTGCTGGTGCAATGGCTTTGTGGTTAAGTCACTTGCCTGCAACACATGAGGAACCAGGTTCAATTACCCAGTACTCATGTAAGTCAGACAGACAAGGTTGTATGTGCATCAGAAATTAGTCTGCAGTGGCTAGAGGCCCTGGAATGCCAATTCAATTTCTCTATATGCCCCTCTTTTACTTTCTTTCTTTCTCAAGTAAATAAATAAATAATATTTAAAAATCATAAACCAACAAAAACCCTGAGAAATGCAAAAAACAAATTCTAAAATTTGCTTGCAATAATTTTCTTGAGTGAGTGTGTGGAAAGCCTTTAAATGAGCTTATGACTTAAGGAAATGCGTTCAAAAGCTCAAATATTTTTAGAATACTGCTCTTTTCCATTTTTCTACATCCTACTAGGCAGCTGTTGCTGGGCTGATCACCAGTGACACTCACCTTCATAGCAGCAAAGAGCCAGAGTGGCCAGGAGGAGAGCCAGGACCTTCTTCATGGTGGTCAATAAGTCCTGAGATTTCCGCTCTAGAGAATGATGGAGCAGTTTGGACTTCACCAGAGAAGCCTGAGTGGCTCATGGGGCCCAGGGCTATTTGTACCTAGTGGGGATCACTGGTCCTACCCACGCAAATCCTTACAAGGTCTTTGTCCTCAATCATTGAGTAGAGAAAACATAGCCAGTGTGAATCTCCACACTTCTTTCCAGCCACTCTGGGCCAGAGTCCGGACAAATAACCTCATGGGAACACCATCTTCCAAGTGATGATCATATTCTCCAGAAAGAAATTTGAGAAAACAGTTGACTTTTGAGCTTGTCATTAGTGCACCTGAGTTCTCTGTGTCCGGTAATGAACCCAGGGTGTTCTGATAACTGGATGACAGAATACCTCTCCAAACTAACTTCCTGGGATCCACTCTTCCAAATCACAGGGTCTAGCTACATTATAAAATCAGAAAGTTCTGAAACACAGAACCTCAATAAGCTAGAAACATAAAAACAAAATAAACCTTAAGTTGGCAGAGGACCCGAAATACTAAATAAAATAGATACAAAATATGAAAAACACCTGTGTAACAACACATTGTTCCTCAAAAAGATGAGCAAACTACATAATAAGTAGCTACCCTAATGAAAGGAAAAAATAAGAAAATATGTGAAAGAAAATATATGATGAAAGGGAACCACTGCAAGTGACACCACTGAAATGAGACACGAAGGATCACTGGGGGTTATTATCAACTCCAGGACAATGAACTTTGATGACATGAAGCAGTTTCGTACATATATGCATTACAAAGATTGAATCTGAAAAGGTAAAAACCTAGATAGACTTGTATAAAGAAAAAAATTCTGTACCAAATCTCCCCACATCAAGGAGAAACTCACAAGATGGGATCACTGATAAATTTTACTAAATATTTAAAGAAGAACTAATATTTATTATTAATTAATTCCAAACTATGTTGGGGAGAGTGGATCCCAAATCATTGTACAAGGGTCACATGTTCTTATATCAAAACCACACCAAGACACAACAAAGGAAAACACCTAAAATATCCTGACTGGACACACTTGCAAGCATCCTGCACAAAATGCTAGTCTCAGAGGACCTGAGACCTCCTTCGTTCAACTCCTAGAATCCATGTAAAATGGTGGACATTTCAACATACATCTACAACTCCAGTCTTTGAGGAAGAGACAAGTGAGTTACTAGGGCTTGCTGACATCAAAAGAGCAGCTCTGGGTTGAGGGAGAGACCTTGTTACTAGGAAGTAGGTGGATGAGAAAAACAGAAGGGCGCATCAAGCCATACTATGGCCTCCACAAACATGTGGGCCACTACACACACACGTACACACACACACAAATACACTTTACATAATATACTACTAACACACACACAAATACACACACAAGGCAGGATTGAAAATATAACAACTAATACATAAATAAAGGAGGAAGTTAGGGCTGGAGAAATGGCTCATCATTTAAAGGCACTTGGAGGCAAAGCCTGGAACCCCAGGTTCAGTTCTCCAGTATACACATAATGCCAGATGCACTAAGAGGAGAATGCATCTGTAGTTCACTTGTAGTGGCAGGAGGTCCTGGCATGCCTATTACCTCTCTCTCTCTCTCTCTCTCTCTCTCTCTCTCTCTCTCTCTCTCAAATAAATAAATATTTTTAAAAAGTTGGGAGTTAGGGCAGGAGAGATGGCTTAGTGGTTAAGGTACTTACCTGCAAAGCCAAAGGTCCCAGGTTCTATTAACAAGGACCCAGGTAAGCCAGAGGCACAGGGCAGTGCATGCATCTGGAGGTTGTTTGCAGTGGCTGCATGCTCTGTCATGCCCATGCTCACTCTCTCTTTTTCTCTCTCTCCTTTTCTCTTCTTCAAATAAATAAATTAAAACCATAAAATGTTTTAAAAAGTTGGAAGTTACAAAATTACTTGATATAAACTATTAGTTGTTTTTAACTGCTAATAGCAAATTATCTGAGCTATGAATCAAATCAATTTCACTTACAAGCTACAATAATAATAAATTCCAAGGTTAACCTTAACTGAAGAAAGAAAGGATTCATAAAAAAAATACATTAAGCAGAAGCGAGGATGAAATAAACTTCTCAGCTCCTGGACAGGTGACCACACAGCTCAGCTTTCTCAAGTTAGTCAGGTTGTGTTGTTGTCTCTGAAAACCATCTGTACAGTGTCTGTAAAGCTCCAAAGAAAGACTCAACTTTTCACAATAATTATTATGGTTACACTATTCATAGGATTGTTGTGAAAACTATTACAATAGTGCTTGTCACCTATTACTTGTATGTAATGGCGACCATTCATGTTTAATGGAACGTTTCCATGAAATTTGCTGAGATTAGAACTTAACTGTTCTCACAATAAATGTAAACTATACGAGGGTATATACATGTTGATTAGGCTAATTAACAATTTAGAATGCATAGGGATGCCAAAGTCTTTTTAAACACTACACATATATTATTTATGGTCAGTTATCCATTAATAAGAATATAAATTCAAATATATGAATTTCATCCGTGTTCTGGGCCTCTAATTGTTTTTCTGCCTTCCCTCCTGGCTGGCTTTCATGGTGCCAGAAGGTTCTATGCACGCTTCTAGGGGAGAAAGTTCAACAATGGCCTCAAACCGAGATGAGGCCAGTGTCCTATAATGCTAATCTGCCAAAAAAAAAAAATGTTCCCACTGATGTATTATGTTATAGGGGTAACCAACAACTTAGTGATGGGATTTGATACCTCCTCTATACCAGTGAGTTCATGCAAGATTCTATTTAAAAAAAAAAGTGCCTGGAAAAGCATAGGCACTAGGGAGAAATCTGGCATGATTTTTTTTTTTAACAGTTGTGTTCTCAGAATACCTTCTAAATATGTACATTAATATCCACATAATAGTGCTAAGTTCAATCTTATGCAGAAAAGGTTGCTTCCTTTGGCAGGCAGCATTATGCTAAAAGTAAACGAATTCTGAAAGCTCAGCTCTAGATGTGGCATCTGTATCGTCCTCACCCATGGCTCAGGAAGGCACAAAGAACTGGGGAGGATGTCATATCTGAAGGGTACATAGGAATATTGTGGTGGTTTCTTGTCTAACATGACATGGCCTTTAAACTGATAAACTCACAGCAACTGCGGTCACCTGCATAAGACCTGCACAAAATAGCACCACTCAGCAGTCCATTAGAGATGCAGAAGAGACAACTTTGAACCCACTTCTGTGGACATATTGGAAGTTACCAGTTGCTGGAGGAGGGGCTGATTCTCTTCAACACTGTATCCACTTATAAGGGGATTAGGAAAGGGGGGTATTGGGCAGTGGGATGGCTTAGTGTAGGGAAATGAGAATCTGTGTGATCCAAATGCAAGATGTACTTGTGAAATTATTACCAACTAAACCAGGAAAGTATGCATTTTGCCTTAAACAAAATGAAAGAACTCTTAATGCCCTTTGAGAAGATACAAGCTTGTCACTATTTTACTTTTCTTTAAGCCAAGTATGCCATGAAGCAAACTGTTATTGAAGATATACCAACCTTATTTCACACTCTCCTACAAACTCAGAACATAAAATATAGCAATATTCTTTATTTATTAAAAACACATTTTCTGTGGAATAAAATATTTGTGAAACAAAACTTCTGGCACAAATCTAATAATCCAGATTTGTCACTGCGGTTGAGGATGATGGATGATGGTTATGTAATGTGTTGAAACAGAGTCTTACTATCTATCCCATGGAGGCCATGGACTTCTGGGATCATGGTATGTTCCAGGTAGCTGGCCTACTATGTGCATGCACCATGCCTGACTGAGATAATGGCTGTAGAAAAGCTAATGATCCTCTAGTGCCTACAGGAATTTAGATTTCTCTGTGTTTCATGGATCCCATTGAGAATGAGGTGTTGGTAAGTGTATATGACAAATTCATTTAAGTTCCAAGAAAAAAAGAGACTTGACTTAAGTCTAAATGTAAGCTTTATTTTGCAAGTACATTTAAAAATTCCTTTCCATCTACCACATTAACATTCTCCATTCTGCTTCTGAAAGAAGTTACCATTTTCTCTCCTTCCACTGATCTATGGGGACAATTATTAGCTACCTTCTGTCTCTAAAATATCTTTGAATGAACCAATGCCATGTACCTGGCCAAGTGTCTGTCCTTTGCTGATTCTCCATTCCCTTATTTTTCTGACTGACACTCTTCTTGCCTCATGCATTCTCTGTTGTTCTTTCTCTTTTTGTCTTTCCTCTGGGAATCTGTGTTTCCCTCCCAGTGATATTTCAGCACATAAGGTTTACTCTCCACATTTTCTGCTAAGGTTGTGACTATTGCTTTAGAAACTACCAGAGATAATCAATGCACAGGATGGCAAGGGTTTGTTTTTGCATTTTTTTGGAGGTAGGGTCTTGCTCTAGGCCAGGCTGACCTGGAATTCACCAAGTAGTCTCAGGGTGGCCTCAAACTCACAGTGCTCCTCCTGAATCTGTGCCTCCTGAGTGCTGGGAGAAAAGGTGTATGCCACCACACCCGGCTCTTGTTTTTGCATTTTTGTTGGATATCCTACTAGTTCCCTAATGGGTTTGTTGAAAATATGAGTTTTCTCATGGAGTCACCAACCAATTCCTTTTAAATATCATATAACTTTCATACAGATATAACTTGACTTCCTTCCTCTCCTATTTGTATCCTTTGCATTTCTTCCTCTTGATTTATTGCTGTATCTAGGTAAGGTGTTGAGCATATTGTTGAATAATTCTGATGAGAGCAGACACATTTGTCTCCTTCCTAGGACCAGAGAAAATGCTTTCAGGTTTTCTGCAGTAAGGAAATGCTATCTAGAGGTCTGTTGGGTACAGTCTTTACTATGTTGACATTTGTTCCCTCTATTCCCAATTTCTTCCAGGCTTTTATCATGAAGACGTGTCTTACTTTGTCACAGGCCTTTTCGGCATCTGTTTAGAAGATCACGTGATTTCTCTCCTTCAGTCTATATGTGTTGCATTATATTTATTGATTTTTGTACAACAAGCCATCCTTCCGTTTCTGGAGCAAAACCAAATTGGTAATGGCAAATGGTCTTATTTAATGACTATTATTATTATTGTTATTAACAAGATGTTTCATATGGATGCATCATGGCTTGATACCCTGTTTTCCTTGGCCCTCCCCTGCATAACATTGGGGACAATTCTCAGTAAGGTTGCAGGTCTTCCCCATGGGGTTGGGGTTTATGCATTATGGGATAAACAGTTATTTTTGGGTGAGCGGGGGAGGGAACGCCTCAGGCATGATGTCTCAACATGTGAATCTTAGAATCTTTCTGACCCCTCTTTCCAAAATTCTCTGAGCCATGGTGGGTGAGTTCGAAATTTACTTCCGTGATGAGATCTAAGGAGCCACTGGATATCTGCTTTGGTACGTGTTGACTATCCTCAGGGTCTGTCTCCTATACCCTGGAGCCCATTATCAGGTATAGCATGGAAGCAGCGCTCTTGCTCTACTCCCCAATTTTCCTGTGTTTTCAGCTGTGGCTTGGCTGAAGTGTGAGGGGCAGTTTATCTCCTCTGGTCTTGCTACCTTCTGAAAAAGAACAACAGATTTTCCAACAAAGAGTAAAGTCAGTATGATTTAAATGGTATAAGCATTACTAGTTTAGGGAGAATTTGATGTATGTAACCCCTCTTCTATCCAAAGACTAGTGAGAGCTTGACACTGGAGAACATATTCTTTGTCTCCATAGAACTCTGATCTGGTTCCCAATTTCAGATATGGGTTCCTTTTACATTGAGAGGGTCTCTTATCCAATCAGAAAACTACTGGTTACCCACTGAGGCTCTTTGCCACTACTGCACTGGCATGTACACTGTGTGATGGTGTTTGATTCTGAGTAGCTCAGACCTCTGGCTGCTCAGACCATTGCTGGCTATTTTCTCTTAGTTACTCATGTAGCACTTTCCAGCACTAGACAGGCTATCTTGGGACTCTCATTCTTCTGAATTCCAGCCAGGTCTCTCCTTGCTGTCTGTCAGGAGCATGTGGCATCTTCTGCAATAGTGTCTTAGCTTTTACCTCAGGCAGGTAATCAAGTGCTTTGACAGAAAGCTGTCTTGATTTGGAGACCTTGTAGGTCTCTCCTATCCACAGCTCAATGTGGGTAGCAACCAATCTCTGATACTGGGAGTTACATGTCAGACACAGAAAACAATTTCTTTTAAGCTTAGGCTTCATCCCACCTACACCAGAGCCTTGCTTTTTAGGTGCTCCCCCTTTACTCCTTTTGAGGGTTATATTTTTAGGCTGTCTCCAAGTATAAAGGTTTCTATGGTATCAGCTCATTTTGGATTTAATTTTGCATTTGTTTTACACCCTGCCCTCCCCCTCCCACCACACCCTTTCATCCCTATTGTCTGGTACTTGAGTTGCCTATCAGGTATGACAGTAACTCCAGCAGGTCCAGGTTAGGAACACAGACAAGTGACACCATGCTGCGTTTGTCTTTCTGTGACTGTGTGAGTTTGCTGAGTATGATGTGTTCCAAGTCTATCCATTTTTCTACAAATTTCATTCTATTATTTTTTCTTACTGCCTAGTAGAATTCCATTATGTAAATGTACCACTATTTGTTATCCATTCATCCAATGATGGGCATGTGGGTTGATTCCAGTTCTTAGCTATAATGAATTGAGCAGGTATATTTGGTTGAGCAAATGTCTCTGCATTAATGCATTGAGCATTTAGATAAATACCCAGTAAGGGAATAACTGGGTCTGTTGGTAGCTTCCTGTTCATCCTTTTCAGAATTCATCAAATTGAATTCCATAGTGGTTGTACAAGTTTACATTCCCACCAACAGTGTATGAGGTTTCCTCTTTCCCCCCATCCTCACCAACATTTGTTAGAATTTTTTTTATTAGTTATGTTGACAGTGTGTATACAGCCATGTTGGTACTGTAGTTCGCTTCCCCGTGTCTTCGTGCCGCCAAAGGGATCCACCTGGTTGGGGAATGTGGGTCGTGCATTGTGGGGGCAGCCATCAGTTATGGGGAAGATGCAATGTCTCTGTGCATAAGGTCCCAACTGTGTCTCTAACAATCTTCCCCTGCCCCCACTTCTGTGAGTTTCCCTGAGCCATGTTGGCTTCCTCTTAGGTCTACTTCAGTGACAATGTCTTGGGAACCTCTGTGTCTCTGGATCTCTGGTTTGGTAGGAACTGACTGTTCTCTGTGTCTATCTCCTTCAGTATTGTGGTGTGTTTATCTCCTTCCACCTTGTGGTGGTACCAGGTTTACCAAGAAAGCAGCACTCTTGCTCATTTCCCAATTACTCCATGGTTTCAGCTGGGGCCCTGGTGAGGTATGTTGGGCTGATTCTCTCACCAGGTTCTGTGTCCATCTGAAAAAGAGAAGCAAATTCACTAACATAAAGTGAATTCAGCACCACATAAATGAGATAACCATTATTATTATGGAAAGAATTTAATAGGTGTAGGCTGTCTTGTAGCTCAAGATTGGTGGTAGGTTGATATTAGAGAGGACTAATTTTTTGGATATGGTTCTGACTTGTTTCTGAGTTCCCGCTATGGAACTGAGTGGACCCATTAGCTAAATCAAAAGCAGTTTGTTATCCAGCATGGCTTTGTGCCACTATTGCACTTGTGTGAGAATCACATCAAGTTGTTTGCTTATGAGTAGCTTAGGCCACGAGTTTCTTGGAGAGATGTTTGACATTTTCTCCCAGTCGCACATGTAGCACCTTCCAGAATTAGACAAGCTAACCATTGGAGGAATGACTCTTCCAGTTTCCAGCCAGGTCACTCCATGTACCAACACTCCATGTACCAATACCATATGGTGTCTTTGGCAGTAGGGTATTACGATTAACCTTTGGTGGGTCATCAAGTACTTTGACAGAAATCTATCTTCTTTTGGGAAACCTTGTAGGTCTGTCTGATCAACAGCTCATTGTGGATGTTAACCACATCCTGGTACTAGGAGTTACAGGCTAGCACCAAGGGAAAAGAAGGAAGTAAACGATAGGTAATATAAAAGAGAAAGAGATAAGAGAGAGAGAGAAAAAAAACAGAAGATGATTTAGGTTAGTCTTCATCATACCTTCTCCAGGGCCCTGTGATTCAGGTGTTCCCTCTAAGGATCCACTTAAGGTTAAACCTTTGAATCTGTCTTTCAGGATATAGGATTTTATGGCACCAATCTATTAGCTCTGCTTTTGTATGTTTGTTAAAAAACTTTTCATCTTGGGCTGGAGAGATGGCTTAGTGGTTAAGTGGTTGCATGTGAAGCCTAAGTACCCCACTTCGAGGCTCAATTCCCCAGGAC
The DNA here is from genome assembly GCA_036346955.1 of Dipus sagitta. Taxonomy (NCBI): domain Eukaryota; kingdom Metazoa; phylum Chordata; class Mammalia; order Rodentia; family Dipodidae; genus Dipus; species Dipus sagitta. The sequence goes on from CM070770.1 coordinate 166,184,875, forward strand.
ACACAAGACAGATGCACAAGGCGGAGTTTGTTTGCAGAGGCTGGAGTCCCTGGTGTGCCTCTCTCTTTCTCTGTCTCTCTCTCTCTCTCCCTCCCTACCTCCCTTTTTCTCTATCTGTCACTCTCAAATAACTAAATAAACAAAATTTTTTAAAAAACTGTTCATCTTCATGAAATGCCAATGGTGGTGTGATTGTTTAATTTCCTATGCTACTGGGGTTTTGTTCATGAAGTCTTTTGCCACTCCTATAACATGGAAAGTTCCTCCTATTTTTTCTTTCAGTTAGTCACAGAGTTTCCAGTCCTATATTGAGGTCTTTGGTCCATTTGAACTTGATGTTTATGCATGGTGAGATGTGTGGATCAAGTTTCCTTTTCCTGTGTATGGTTATCCAATTTGTATAGCACCATTTGTTGAAGATGCTGTGTTTTCTTTCCAGTCTGCATTGATTGGGCCTTTGTCAAATATGAAGTAGCTGAAGTTACTTGACCCATCACCTGGGTCCTTGATTATGTTCAATTGGTCTATAATCCTGTTTTTATGCCAGTACCATGTTGTTTTTATTACTATGGCTTTATAATATAGCTTTAGATCAGGTATGCTGATACTTCCAGAGGTGCTTCTTTTGCTGAGGATATGCTTGGGTATCCGAGGCCTTCTGCCATTCCATTTGAATTTTGAAATCATTTTTTCTATCTCTGTGAAGAAAAATGTTGGGACTTTTATTGGTATGCATTAAATCTGTATATTGCTTTTGGTAAGATTCCTATTTTCACAATGTTAATTCTGCCTATCCAGGAGCATGAGGCGTCTTTCCATTTTCTCAAGTCCTCCTCAATTTCTTTCTTGAGTGTGTTTATATTTTCATTATATAGGTCTTTCACATCCTTGGTTAATGTTATGCCATGGTATTTTATTTTGTTGTTGTTGTTGCTACTGTTATTCCAAATGGGAAAATGTTGATTATTTCTTTCTCTGTATCTTTGTCTTTTGCATATAGAAAGGCTACTGATTTTTGTGGATTGATTTTGTATCCTGCAACTTTGCTGAAGGAGTTAATCAACATTAAATGTTTTGAGCTGGAGGTTCTAGGGTCACTTATGTATAGAATCATGTTGCCTGTGAATAGGGTTAACTTAACTTCTTCCTTTCCAATCTGTATCAGTTTTACTTTTCTCCTGTCTTATTGCTTGAGCTAGGACTTCCAGTACTATGCTGAAGAGCATAGGTGAGATTGGACAGCCCTGTCTTGCTCCTGATCTCAATGGGAATTCCTTCAGTCTCTTCCCATTAACTATTATTTGGACTTTAGGAGCTTTATATATAGCCTTTGTTATATTGAGATATAAACTGTCCATGTCTGTTCTCTCCAATGTTTCGTGAAATAGTGATGTTGTATTTTGTCAACGGCCTTTTCTGCACCTGTCAAAATGATCATGTGGTTTTTGTGTTTAACCTTGTTTATGTGGTATATTACATTGATAGATTTCCATATACTGAAGCACCCCTGTGTTCCTGGAATGAAGCCTACTTGATAAAGGTGGATAATGCTCTTCATGTGTTGCTGAATTCCGTTTGCAAGTATTTTGTTCAGTATCTTTTCATCTAAATTGATCAGGGAAATGAGCATACAGTTTTCTTTTCTTGTGGCATCTCTGCTGCTTTTGGAATTGTGGTGATAGTAGCTTCATAGAAGGAGTTGGGGAGCTTTCCCTGTTGTCCTATTGTGTGGCACAGTTTGAGAAAAATTGCTTTCAGTTTTTCCATGAAGGTTTGGTAGAATTCAGCTGAGAAGCCATCTCGTCCTGGACTCTTCTTTTTGGGAAGGATTTTGCTTACTTTTTCAATTTCGATGAGTGTGATTGGTTTGTTTAGGAGATTAATCTGCTATCAGTTTAGTTTTGTTAGCTGGTATGTGTCCAAGAATTCAACTTTTTCCTCTATACTATCCAGTTTTGTGGAGTGGAGGTTTTTGATATAAGTTCTGAGGAGTCTCCCCATTCCAATTATGTCTGTTGTGATCTCTTTTTCTTTTTCATTTCTAATTTTGTTAATTTGAAGCTTCTCTTGTTTTTTTTTAATTTTTCCTTGATCATATTGGCCAATAGTTGATCAATCTTGTTTTTTCAAAGAACCAGCTCTTTGTTTCATCAATTTTTAAAATTGTTTTCTTAGTTTACAGTTCATTAATTTCTGCTCTGATCTTAATTATTTCTTTCCATCTGGTGACAAAACGTGGATTTTCTCTCCCCTTTCACATGGATTTCATGTCTCTTTAGATAAAACTGACTAGTTTTATTTATAAAATCTTAAATTCTAGAATTCTTAAAGGAGGAATCATTCCAATGTGCTTATTTTTTTCCTCCTCTAGATTCAGACATTTATATAGCACTGAAACACTGGGAGACTCCTGCTGGTAGTAAAAGGGGATCTAAAAATAGAATCATAGCCATAGCATGTTAGTGTCACATAAAGAGAGGACAGTTGTCTTAGTTCCTTGGATTTTCATTTACTCTTTGAATGAACTGACCTCAGTTGTATTTGGAGAATCAAAGAACATTCTTTGCAATGCCTCTGTAAGACCCATCATGGATGCTGATTCCCTAATGCACCAAAGCTATCACTGGGGTCAGATTCCCTATTTGGACCAATCCCTTCAAAACCCCATCCCTTCAAAAATGTGCTCAATACCAGGTGTCCTTGAGTTGTTGATAGGCTCCTGCTGAACATATGCCACCCCACCTGCAGACGGTTTGTGTTTTTATTGACCATGCATTGCATAAATGGGACAAGTCCAGAATGCACTCTGTGTTCTTAGAATATGTGCCCTAAAGTGGTGTTCTGAAGACCTACAGAAAATTTAGACACTCCTCCAGATGTTTATTTCATGAGCAGGAAAATTAATTAAAACATACAATCTTAACTTTGATATCCTGCATTTAAAGTATTACGGTTACTTTGACTTGCCATCTATACATAAGCTTTCTAAAACTACTTCAGTTTTCCTTAGCTAAGTCATGCAATAATTGAACGTACCTCAAATTTTTAGGGGTGGGTGGGTGGGTTAGGGACTTGTATTTGGATTGCGGATAATAAAGAACTAATGTTTTTTTAAGGCAAGTTCTATAACAGGGTTAAACTACCATCAAGAGCAGTCAGCCTGGCTAATAACAGGTCTTCTTGATCAGTGGCCCTGGTGTGTGTGTGTGTGTGTGTGTGTGTGTCTTCGTTTTCACCTCTCAGCATAGGCTTGAGTTTTACCCTTCCATGGTTTTTACCTTTCTTTTCAAAGTGTTCTGTTGTAGTTGGCTGTTGCAGAGAGTGCATTATCTTATCATTCCTCAGCTTGGTCTGCTTTCTACACTCATTATGGTACCAACACTATGTCATTGTCTTGTGTAAGTTTATCCTGATGTTCCATGACACAGTAGAGGATCTTTCACCTTCCCTTTTCATTCTCAGCCATTTGAAAACCCTATAATTATGAAGCAATTGCTTGAGAAAATAACATAAACATAGACTAAGATAGACTGACCAAGATGGCTTACAGGTTTTTTTTTAATATTATCTATAATGTATTTAGCAGAGAAATTCCTAAAAGTTAATGTGCTTATTTTTGAGTAAAAGAAGCTAAAACCATGTCTGCCTTTTGGTACTACATGCATTAATTAGCAAAATATTACATTTTGTTCTCCACAGCAATACTGTTTAACATTTCACACAAAACTTGCATGTTCTGTACTTTTGTATAAAATCAATCATTTCGTGTGCAGTGTATCAGGTCAAAGCAGGTGACTTGCCTGTTTATGGTAATGTACTGACAAGTTCCCCTGCAACTGCAGGCTGTATCTGTAGACTTCGGAGTTCTAGTTCAGCACCTGCAGATCCTGCACAGTTCCTCAGTGCACAGCCTGCCCCCACCCTATCTAGAGCAGCGAGTACTCAAAAGCTGTGTGAAAGCTTCAGACAGGTAGGCCTGTCATCCATTGATTTCTTTCCCCAGATAATGGATTTTAAATTTACATGAACCTATTTGATTTTTTTTTTTGAACTTCAACTGAGCTGCTGTTTTTTTTCCATGCAATATTGTATACTCAGTTGTGTATAGAAGAAGCTGGTAACAGTGCCCTCCCACATAAATAAGCAATTGCAGTGTTTTGCATGCAAAATTTAAAAAAAATTGAATTGTCCTGATTCTATTTTGTAAATGGAGAAACAATCATATCTTTCTAAGCAGTATGGAGAAAGACTTACTTTGTGCATTTTGGGTATATATGAGTTCAGTTTTCCACAGTGCCATTACTTTTGACACAATTGAGTTTCTCATAAGTATCCTAGCTCATGTGCATCCGAATGCTAACTAATACTGTGTTTTAAGTTTTGTGTTGCAAGAACAAATGGAATAAACTTGAATTGTGCTACAAAAAAAGAAAAAGAGTGATTACTACAGAGCCCAATGAAGTACAGAGGATCATTTGGGGAAAAGGCACGTGTACATTCAAAGAAACTAGAAAGTCTAGAAGACATGGATAAATTCCTATACACATATGACCAATTAAAATTAAATTGAAATGGAAAACACTTGAAAATTTCATAGTAATTTACAGTATAGAAGCAGAAATAATTCAACCCCCCAAAAAGAAAAGTGTATTGTATTGATTCACACATAAAATTCTGCCATAACTTTTCTGAAAAATCTAGCTTCAAGCTCATCCTAAAAGTAGAAATAGGAAGGAAAACTATCAAACTCATTATCTACAAGTATTATATAAAAACCATATAAGGATACACACTAAAATAAAACAATAAATCAATTCTTCTGGTGTACATAGATCCAAACATTCTCAAAAATTATGACAAAATAAATTCAAGAATACATTATGAAGATAATGCATCTTGACCAAGTTGGTTTTGCTCCAAGAATGCAAGGAGGGTTTAATGCACCAAAATCAATAAGGATAATGCAACACAGAAATTGACTTATGGAGAGAAAATGTATGATCACCTAAAGAGATGCAGAAAAGGCCTGTGACAAAGGGCAACATGTGTTCATAATAAGAGATACTTGGAATAGAGGGAACAAATATCCACATAATAAAAGCTGCACCCAACAGACCTACAGAGAGCATTTCTTTACTGAGGAAAGTCTGAAAGCAGTTCCCCTAAAACTAGGAAGAACACAAAGGTGACTTTGAAAAAGCTTCAGGCTTATTCAATACTGTGCTCAAAGCCTCAGCTACATAGAGCATTAAGACAAGAGTAAGAAGTGAAAGTCATACAAGTAGGGCAGGAAGAAGTCAAATCATTTCTATTTGAAAGCAACATGATCTTATACTTAGAAGAAATTAATGACTCCACCAGAAAATTCATATTTTTGACAAACTTCTTAGCAAACTAGGCAGGATATAAAATAAATATGTAAAAAAAAGGCCAGGCGTGGTGGAGAACACCTTTAATCCCAGCACTCAGGAGGCAGAGGTAGGAGGATCACCATGAGTTCAAGTCTACCCTGAGACTATATAGTGAATTCCAGGTCAGCCTGAGCTAGAGTGAGACCCTACCTCTAAAAATCAAAAAAAGGAAAAAAAAAAAAGGAAAAAGGAAAAAGAAGTAGCTTTTCTATGTACCAATATTCAACTCACCCAAAATATAATCAGAGATAAATGTCATTCACATTGTTTCCACAATCATAGGAATAAGCCTAACCAAGAAGGAGAAAGACTTCTGCAATGAACGTTTAAAACAATGAAGAAAGAAATTGAAGAAGACAGTAGAGAGTAGAAAGACCTCCCTTCATTATATTTGGCAGAATTTACATTATTAAAAATGATTATATTGTTGAAAGAAATGTACAGATTCCTTACAAACCCACTCAAAATGGAAATGTCATTGTGAACAGAACTATAGAAAAACTCCCTAAAAGTCATATGGAGAGCCAGGCATGGTGGTGCACACCTTTAATCCCAGCACTCGGGAACCAGAGGTAGGAGGATTGCTGTGAGTTCAAGGCCACCCTGAGACTACACAGTGAATTCCAGGCCAGCATGGGCTAGAGTGAGACCCTTCCTTAAAAAAAAAAAAAAAAAAGTCACATGGAAATACAGAAGACTTCATATAGCCAAAACAATCCTATACATTAAAAGAGCAAATCACTATCCCTGATCTTAAATTATACTACAGAGCCATGGTGAAACAAAATCAAATCTGTAGAACAATGAGATAGAACAGAAATAGAACAGAAAACTCAGAAAGAGACCCACACAAGTACAACCGCTCAGTTATAAACAAAGATGTAAAAAATAAAATCCTTGTCTTTCCCTCTCTCTCCCTCTCTCTCTCCTCTCTCTCTCCCCCCCCAAAAAAAAGTAAATGAAGAAATAAATATTAATTTCTTAAATTTTTGGATTGGAGACATGGCTCAGTATATGAGGTGCTTGCCTGCAAGGCCAAATGATCCGGGATCAATTCCCCAGTGCTCACAAAAAGTCCAATGCAAAAGCAGCACATACATTCTGACATAGTTTGCAGTGGCTGGAGGCCCTAACATGGCAATTCTCTCTGTCTATCTTCTCTCTATCTCTCTCTGGCTGTATATAAATAAATAAAAATATATTTAAGGGCTGGAGAGATGGCTTAGTGGTTAAGCACTTGCCTGTGAAGCGTGAGGACCCCGGCTCGAGGCTCTATTCCCCAGGACCCACATTAGCCAGATGCACAAGGGGGCTCACGCGTCTGGAGTTCATTTGCAGTGGCTGGAGGCCCTGGTGCGCCCATTCTCTCTCTCTCTCCCTCTCCCTCTCTCTCTCTCTTTGCCTCTTTTTCTCTCTGTCTGTTGCTCTCAAATAAATAAATAAAAATAAACAAAAAAATTAAAAAAAAATATATATTTAAAAACACACCATTTGGGGAAAACAAATGATACTTGGAAGACAGGATATCCTCATTTAGAAAACTGAAATTAAATTATCCCTTTCAATTCCCCAAAACCAATTGAAAAATGTAATTAAATAATTTATTGTAATACGTGAGATTTTTGAAACACTAAGAGGAAAACGTACGTGAAACATTTCAAGACAGAGGCATAGCTGGGCATGGTGGCTCATGCCTGTAGTGCCAGCTACTCAGGAGGCTGAGCCAAGAGGATAGCTTGATGCCAGGAGTTCTGGCCTGCCCTGAGATATGCCGATTAGGTGTCTGCACTAAGTTCAGCATTAATATGGTGAGCTCCCAGGAGTGGGGAACCACCAGGGTGCCTAAGGAGGGGTACAGGCCCAGGTCAGAAACAGAGCAGGTGAAAACTCCCGTGCTGATCAAGATACAGGCATAAGCAGGAATTTTATTAAAATTCTAATAAGACAAGAAATAATCCCAAGAATTAACAAATTGGCATCATATGAAATTAAAATTCAAAGGAAGAGAAGCAAGAGCCCAAGTAAATATGCTCCACAAAAAAAGAAAATATTCTTTGCCAATTATATATCAGGCAAATTAGCCTCAATAGTATTTAAAGAGCTGCAGAAATAAAAACCAATAAAATGAGCCATCCAATCAAGAGGTGGGCTAATGAAGTACAGACAGTTGTAAAAAGAAATGCAAATGTTCTCTAGATAGTTGAAAGCGTGTCCAACATCTCAAAACTTCAGGGAAATGAAAATTAAAACTGCTTTGGGATTCCAACTCTTGCAGGCTCTTGTCAGAAAGGCCATTAAGAAAACAAATGACGACAAACACTGGTGAGGATTGTGGGAGAACACAAACCCTTATTTATTGCTCATGAGAATGTAAACTGATACAGCTGCTATGGAAGTCAGTGTGGCGCTTTCTCTAACATTAAATATAGACTTATGATGTGCCACAACCATAGCCCCATTGCCCATCAGTAAGTAGATGGTGTATTCGTTACTGTACTCATTGTTGAGGCAAACACGTGACAAGAAGTAATTGAGGAAGAAAAGATTTGATTCACTTTACACTTTGAGTTTACAATGCATCACAGGGGCAGGCATGTGGGAGGAGCTTGAAGCAGCAGGTCCACACTAATCCAAGTGAAGAAACAGAGAAGGATGGGCGCTGCTACTCAGCTCACCTTCTTTTCCTTCAGTCCAGACCCCACAGTATGTAATGCTGGAGCCCACAGAGAGGGTGGGTCCTCCTCCTTCCATTAAGTAATCTAGAAAATCCTTCACAGACATCCCCATAGATTTGGTTCCATGATGATTCTAATTCCTGCCTTGTGACAGCCAGACATTAACTATCACTGATAAGGAAAATGTTGTGTATGTATGTGTATATATATGTTTAATGCATATGATCAGTGGAGTTTTATTCATCCATACACAAGAAGGACAATATTTCAATTGCTTGATAATGGATGAAATCTATAATCATTTATTAAGCGAGAAAAAAGCCATACTCAGAAAAAAATTAGGAAAAGGTAGGCAGTAAATGTGAACAAAACTCAAGATATGCACATAAGAAATTTTTTTTTGAGGCAGGGTTTCACTCTAGCTCAGGCTGACCTAGAATTCACTATGTAGTCTCAGGGTGGCCCTGAACTCATGGCGATGCCCCTACCTCTGCCTCCCGAGAGCTGGGATTAAAGGCATGCCCCATCACACCTGGCAAGATATGCACATAAGAAATTTTTGATAAAATTCTGCTTATGTACATTCAATATATGTCAATTTAAAGAACTATTAGCAAAGTTCAATAAGGCATGATGGAAAGCAATTATATAGCACCTCCTGGATGACAGGCACCTCTGTAAGCCTGTTGAATACTTACAATACCTACATTTATTTAGGGAATGGTAAAAATTATTCCCCTATCCAGAACACATTTAAGTGTGAGAAAGAGACACGGTGGATGGCATTCCCAGGTAGTGACATCACCGGTCTATGAGGAGTTTGTATCATATCTCCCCTGCTATGGGGAATAGGACACACATACATTTGAGAAAAAGTTTCACATGACTCAAATAGTAATTGAGAGAACTAGGGTATGAAGGCTGACTTCTGTGTCCAGAGTACACTCACATTCTATTTTCCTGCATAACTTGATCTGTGGAGATGTTCAAATTATGCTCAGATAAGCCCTTTGGGCTTTACTCTAGTACTGTGACATGTCACCTCCATGTTGATGTCTCCAAAGCCACAGAGATTTACACTTGAGCCCTGCCACCATCACCGACAACATACAACAGTTTCAGTCACCCTGAGTGAAATCACCTTATACCATCTCTCAGCCACATCAAGGATAGCCAGTATCATATCCTACACTTATCACCTTTCCAGGGAAACTATAAAAAAGGTAAAGACACATTTGAGTTTGTATTTAATAAACTTTTTTTAAAGGTATGATCTCACTGTGTTCTAGGCTGACTGGCAACTCGCTCTGTAGTCTCAGGGTGGCCTTAAACTGACAGCGATTCTCCTACCTCTGCCTTCTGAGCGCTGGGATTAAAAGCACGTGCAACCCTGCCCTGCTGAGCATTTTCTTTTTTTCTCTGTTTTTGGATTTATTATTTATTGATTATGATGGTGTGATGTGTGTGTGCTTGTGCGTGTGTGCGTGTTGATATATGGTCCAACATGCACGTGTGCAGAGGACAGAGGAGAATGTGGGCTGTCCTCGATTAATCTCCTACTGTGTTTCCTTGAGATTGAGTCTCTTACCTAACCTGCTCACCATTTTTATACCAACATTTTCCTTTATTAGTTATGAACATACTCAGTGTGCAAATAGCACATATTGGTACCATCCTTACCCTCATCCCTATCCTCCCCCTTATGCAGGAACCCTCCTAGTTAGGGATATTGGTTATCCCAACAGGGATTGTGGGTCATGCATTGTGGGGTTAGCCATAAGTTATGGGGAACAGGCAATGTCTCTGTGTGTAATGTCCCACCTTGTGGCTCTAACAATCTTTCCACCCCCTCTTCCATGAATGTCCCTGAGCCATCTTGGGTTCATTTTAGGTCTACTTCAGTGATGTGGTCTTGGGAGCCTCTGTGTCTCTGGATCTCTGGTTTGATAGGAGTTGAGTGGTGTGTGTCTGTCTCCTTCACCCTTGTGCTGATACCAGGATCACCAAGAAAGCAGAAGTCTTGCTCATTTCCCCAATTACTCTATGGTTTCAGCTGGGGCCCTGGTGAGGTGCGATGGGCTGATTCTCTCCTCTAGTTTTGCATCCATCCGAAAAAAGAGAAGCAGATTCTCCAATGGAGAGTGAAGTCAGCACCAGATAAATGGGATACCACTCTTATTTTAGAGAAAATTTAATAGGTGTAGGCCCTCTTGTAGACCAAGACCGGTGGGAGCTTGATATTGAAGAGCAAACTTGTTTTTGGATATGATTATGATTTGTTTTCCAGTTCCAACTATGGGTTCCATGCCACTGAGTGGATCTGTTAGCCAATCCAAGAGCAGTTGGTTACCCACAATGGCTGTGTGCCACTATTGCACTTGTGTGAGCATCACATCAGGTTGCTTGCTGCTGAGTAGCTTAGACCACCAGTTCCTTGGACAGATGTTGGCCATTTTCCCCAGTAGCTCATGTAGCACCTCCTGGCGCTCAATGATCTAACTGTCTGGGGATTGACTATAACAGAAAAGAACCATGAAGTGTTCCAACAACAATTAAATGATCTGAAGGAGAGCAAAAAAAAGAGCACCGGCTGAACATTTTCTTAAGTGTGTATTAGCCATTTGTATATCTCCCTCTGAGAACTCCCTATATAGTTCTCTACCCCATTTTTTCAGAGGGTTGTTTGACTTTCATTGTTTAGTTTTTTCCATTCTTCATAGATTCTAGATAGGAGGCCTCGGTCAGTGCTCTAACTGGTGAAAATTGTGTCCTATTCTATGGGTAATATATTGTCTCTGCTTCTGGTAGGTTTGTCTGTGAAAAAGCTTTTTTACCTTCCTGAGATCCCATTGGTTGAGAGATTGTTTAATTTCCTGAGCTACTGGGGTGTTGTTCAGGAAGTCCATCCCCACCCCTATATCAAGGAAAGTTTCTGCTATTTTTTCTTCCAGTAGTTGAGGAATATCTGGTTTTATACTAATGTCTTTAATACATTTGGTGTTAATTTTTGTGTATGGTGAAATGAATGGGTCTACTTTAATTTTTCTACATGTGGTTATCCAATTTGTCCAGCACCATTTGTCTTTTCCCCAGTCTATATGATTGGCACTTCTCTTTTGGGGGAGGATTTTGAATACCTTTCCAATCTCAATGAATATGACAGGTTTGTTTAAGAGATTAATCTACTCTCAACTTACTTTTGGTAGATGGTATTTGTCTAGGAATTCATCCATTTCTTCCAGATTATCCAATTTTGGGGATAATGACTGTCCCCATTTTATTCAGCTCTTATGCAGTGAACCAGGCAAGCAAGGTTTTCTGCCCAAGACTGAACACAGCGCTATTATGTGGGTGTTAATGTAAATATTTAGAAGGAATTTGACAACACAACTGTTTAACAAAAAGACAATAGTTGATTCCTCCCTGTGCCAATGGTCTTTCCAGCCATGGGTATTGTTTTACAAAATCATGCATGAACTCCCTTTATAGAGGAGGTCTCAAATCACATCTGTAAGTGGTTATCCCCATCACATATTACATCAGTGGTCCCTTTGCCTTGCAGATCAGCATTATAGCACACTGGCATAACCCCTGTGTGAGACCATTGATGAACTTCCTTCCTGAGCAGCCTGCATAGAACCTTGTGGCACTAGGACAGCTAGCCAGGAGGGAAGACAGAAAAACAATTAGAGTTATTTCAACTGTAAAATTGGTCTTGGAACAAGTCCAGAGGTCTGAGGACAGTTTCTACTTGCCAAGGTCAAGTAAGTAATGCAGGAAACATGGCATATAAGATTAAGAGAATGACAAGGTAAACCTTTGGCTGAATGTGGGCAGAAGACTAATGCTCTGTGTTTCCTTCCAAAGGTGAATGGTCACAGAAATATGTGAGAATGTAAGTGAGAAAAAATATGAAGATATGTAGATTCTTCTGGCCTAACAGAAGGAACTATCTAAATATCAACTTCTATAACTTATTTTGACTAATTAAATAGTTGTTGAGAAATTTGGCTCAATGGCAGATGGTAAGCTTAGGTTAATATAAGGCACTACATTCAAATTTCAGCAATAAATCCAAGAAACACAGACTAAGTTAGCTTTTCTCTTCCAACTTAAACATTTTTTCTTATATCTAAATGTGACCATGTTCTCAACTTAATTTAAAGAATGTAAAATTTTACTGAATTATAATCCCTGGTGGTAGCTACCACACAGAAATCTCTATTTCTATTTTACATGTTGTAAAATGTCAGAACATAACCATATTTTGATATAACCTAAAATGCTTCTTGGAAAAGAAAACCCGCTTCAGTTTATGTTTAGTTGATTTTATTTGACTCCTCCTTTTTCAAAAAGTTTTGTTATTATAATTTACAAAAAATTCTTTCTCAAAAATTGCACATTATTGCCATATTAATAGTACCAAAGCACAGCTGAAGCTTACAAACTTGAATTTTATTTTTCTAGTATTGGATAACTGGCCATGAATTAACTATTTATCGAGTTTATTATAAACATTTTGGTATCCATATGCATTTTAAATGGTTAAAATGGTGAGAAAAATTAAGATAGAATCTCAGAAACTTTCATGGAAATGTTCAATAAAATACGAATGGCCAACATTACATATAAGTAATTACATGACTAGCAGTTTTGTAATAATTTTCACACCATTCCTATGAATAGGCTAAGCATAATGTTCATTATGAAAAGTAGAGTCATTTGGAGCATGAAAAGACACTGTATGGATGTTTTTCAGAGCCAACACCACAAAAGAGGACTCTCCTGAGAAAACTGGGGTGTGTGGTCACCTGCGCTGGAGCTGAGAATATTATTTCCCCCATGCTGCCACTCTATGTCTATTCATGAGTCCTTTCATTTTGTCAGTTAAATTTAGCCTTGGCATTTGTTATTTTGTAGCTTTGTACATGGAATTGATTTCTTGATTTTAGTTCAGATAATTTGCTATTACCAGTTAGCAATAGTGAACTGGTTTATATAAAAATATTTTATATCTTCTAACATTGTTTTAATTTTTTTTGTTCATTTTTACTTATTTATTTGAGAGTGACAGAGAGAGAAAGAGAGAGAGAATGCGCGCACCAGGGCTTCCAGCCACTGCAAACGAACTCCAGACGCGTGCGCCCCCTTGTGCATCTGGCTAACGTGGGTCCTGGAGAATTGAGTCTCGAACCGGGGTCCTTAGGCTTCACAGGCAAGAGCTTAACCGCTAAGCCATCTCTCCAGCCCTCTTCTAACTTTTTAAAAATATTTGTGTGAGAGAGAGAAGGAAAGAGAGGGAGAGAGACTAGGCATGCCAGGGCCTCCCGTCACTGCAAGCAAGATGCACACACCACTTAGTGCATCCGGCTTTCTGTGTGTACTGGAGAATTGAACCTGGGACTTCAGGCCTTGCTACCAAGTGCCTTCAACTGCTGAGACATTTCTCTAGCCATATCTACCAACTTTATTTATTTATTTTTTCAGTGTAATATTTTATAGAGTCTTTGGGAATTTTCCGTCTGTGTGAGTTTTGGTGTATTTTGTGTGGTACATGCATGTGTGTGTGTGTGTGCATGCACATGCACGCGCACGTGAGTAGTGGCCTACATATGTGTGGAGGTTAGAGTAGGGCTTGAGGTGCTTTTATGTATTCCTCATTCAGCTACATCCTTGAAACAAGGTCTCTCCTTCAAATCTGAGCTTTTCTTTTGGGGTCAGCAAGCCCTAGTCACTCTCTTGTTTCCCCCCAAAACTGGGTTTACAGATGAGTGTTGAAATGCCTGCCACTTTAAGTTGACTAATGGCCTTGAACTAAGGATGTCTCAGGCCATATCAGACTAGTATTTCTGGAAGGATTCTTGCAAGTGTGTTCAGCAAGGATATTTATGTATCTTCTGTGTTGTTTATTGTGTTTTTGATTTAAGAGAAATGTGAGACTGATTTCAGAACTCTTCCCTCCAATGTAGTTTGGAATCAATAAATTATACTGAATATTAGTTCTTCTTTAAATATTTAGGAAAGTGTATCAGTGATCCCACGTTGTCGTGCATTTCTCCATGATATGGGAAATTTTGGTAGAGAACTGTTTTCATTATATACTACTGGTCTATTCAGGGTTTTATTTCTTCATACTCACTCTTGGTTGGGCATATACATGCTAAAGTGGATCACATCATCAAGGATAACAAAGTGGTTGTCATAGAGTTTATCATAACCCTCAGTTATCCTGTCTTTATGTCTCATTTCTGTGGTGTCATTTGCAATGATTCCCCTTCTTCTCTTCCTTTATTTAACATTTTTTGTCATATTTTAGATCACTCAATTAGTTACATATATTGTTCATCTTTTTCAAGAGCCATGTATTTCTTGCACAGGTCTTTTTGTGCTTTGTGTCAATTTTACTTTGTATATCATTCCCTATGCCAATTTAAGGGTTATTTTGTTTTGGTGTTTCTAGTTTATTGAGGTTGTGTATTTCGGAACATTCTGATTTTTATGATGTAGCTAGACTGTTATTTTGGTGAGTGGCTCCTATGGTTCAGGCGCAATGTCATCAGTCCCAGGAAGTCAGGATGGAGAGAAGTTCTACTTGCCAAATAGCTGTCATTCTGTTCTCAGAACATACCTGTGTCCATTACTAAGCCCGAGAACTCAGGTGCAATAATCACACGTTCAAATATAAACTGGCTTCTCATATTTCTTTCCAGAGAACAAGTGTCACTTGAAAGATTGTGCTCTCATGAGGTTACTAGTTTGGACACTGAATCATAGTGCATAGAGGGAAATGTGGGGATTCACAGTGTGCAGTGGGTTCAGCTACTCACTGAATGAGGAGGGGGCTCTTCCAAGGCTTTGGGTAGGATAGGTGAGCACCATGAGTTACAAATAGTCTTGGGCTGCCTGGGCCACCCAAGCTGTCTGGTAGAGTCCAAACTTCTCCATCATTCACTAAAGCTGAATCTCGGAGATTATAGACCACCATGAGGAAGCTCCTGGCTCTCCTTCTAGTTTCTCTAGCTCTTTGCTGCTATGAAAATGACTGTAACTTGTAATCAGTTCAGCAGCATCGGCCTAGTAAGTTTTCTTCTCAGAATAATTATATTATTTTGGAGGAGTAATCAGGAAAGAATAGTATTCTAAAATTCTCCTGAGTTTTTTGAACCGCTAAGTCATGAGTTCATTTAAAGACTTTCCATGCACTCAGCCAAAAAAATTATTGCATGGAAATTTCAGAAATTGTTTTTGTCTTTTTTTTTAATTTATTTGACAGAGAAAGAGGGAGAGACAGAGAGAGAATGGGCAAGCCAGGGCCTTCAGCCATTGCAAAAGAACTCAAGATGCATGTCCTCCCTTGTGCATCTGGTTAACGTGGGTTGTGGGGAATCGAACGTGGGTCCTTTGGCTTTGTAAGCAAATGCCTTAACTGCTAAGCCATCCCTCCAGCCCTGTTTTTGTCTTTTTTGAGGGCTTGGCTTCTTTATGATTTTCTTCTATCGAGGAAGATGACTCAAAGTCTCCTGATTCATAAGGCACACTATTCTCTGAAAATCTGAATAAGCAACCTCCAAATAGGTTTTGAGAATACAGTACATGGTTAGCCACATGAAGGTCTATGGGCTGGACTGAGCAGTTTCAGAAGTATAAATGGAACTGTCTATCCTATATACCACCACCTTAATTTTAGCTACTAGAGGGCCCTGTCCAGAAGGAAATAAGATATAAAAATTAAAAACAGATCTAGGAGATGCCAGACACTTGCCAAATTGAGGCTGAATACAAGCACAAGTTACAGAAGAAATAAACACAACTCCAACATACTTCTCTCCTCCTCCTTCTCTTGACCAGAAAGTCCTTTTCTTTAAGCCTCCATAAACATGCTGCCTCAACACTTCCTCCCTTTTGTTTGTTTTTGACCTTGTTCCTCTATTTCTCATTATTACAGTTTTAGGAGCATTCGTACTTCACAGTCATCATTTTAAGTGTCTTAATTTTTAAAATGTGTCCTCCCAAGTTCATGTAAATATGCTGGGGTTTACAGTGAAGGTTGAAGTCACTGGTATGTTCCTTAGTGGCGCAGTGCTGATGTCTAACAGTATACTCACTCCATTTGTCTTCATACTGCTTCTCTACATTCCGTCCAGCTTTGATTCCCTAAGTACCTATCACCCACCTTGCTCAGTCAGGCATCACTTTCTACCACTTCTTCATGTGGTAGTCGCCAGATTTCCTTTCTCACTCCTTTCTGTTTCCCCCCTCTGGGTTAGATAAGCCACTAATTTTTTAATGTTTAAAATCCTTTGATTATTAGCCTTTAAAATAATTCACCTGTATATTCAATCAAGTTTCTTATAGTTACCCATTACTTTAACGTTTTACCTAAAACTTTGAACATGAACACATGTACTTTTTTCTGTTTGTTTTTTCAAAACTTTATTTTTATTTATTTATTTGAGAGAGAGGGAGAGAAAGAGGCAGAAAGAGGGACAGAGAGAATGGGCACACCAGGGCCTCCAGCCACTGAAAAGGAACTCCAGATGCATGAGCACCCTTGTGCATCTGGCTTACATGGGTCCTGGAGAATCGAACCAAAGTCCGTTAGCTTTGCAGGCAAATGACTTAGCCACTAAGCCATCTCTCCAGCGCCTTTTCCTGTATTTGTTTTTTGAGAATACAGTATATGGGTAGCCACATGAGCGTCTATGGGCTGGACTGAGTAGTTTCAGAAGTATAAATGGACCTGTCTATCCCACTCAAGAGAGTGAAAGAATGAAAGAGAGAGAGAGAACTGTCATACCAAGTTCTCCAGCCACTGCCATCAAACTCTAGACATGTGAGCCACCCTGTGCACATGTGTGACCCTTCACATTGTATCACTTTGTCTGTATGGCTTACATAGGACCTAGAGAGTCAAACATGAGTCCTTAGGCTTTGATGCAAGTACTTTAACCACTAAGACATCTCTCCAACCGAGATGTGTATTTTCTAATGAAAGATAACCACCCTTATTGGTCATGATATTCTCCAACCAGAGTTTTACCATGTAGGGTTGCTTAAAGAAAATTCTCAGTTGTCTGAGAGATTTTTCTGTGATTTCATCAATTCACAACTAGAACAGGGATCCAAAGATTGAGAAGACAGTAGTAACCCATCATCCATCAATCCTGTCCTGTGGACAGGGTATATCTACTCCTCCCTAAAGGAATTATAGACACTTGGTTATCTGTGATATGATGGTCGTTCTCATCAAGACCATAGCCTATCTTCCTGTTGCATTCATACCCTTCAGGACCAGAGGCATTAGGATAATAACAACAATAGGAATTGAGATACCTGATGCATAAAACCTGGTCTCGGGTCAACCTCTTACAGTGCTTAGCCCATCCTTGATATTGGGGGCATTTTAAACTTTAAGGGCTATCTATGGCTACCAGACATCTGCCTAGTAATATATCAAAACTTGCTCATGGAAGGACCTGAACTAGTCCTAAGATTATGTCCTAATCTTAACCTAGCTGTTTATGTCCCAAAAGAGGAAGGGCCCTTCAATTCCTATAAAGAAGTCCTGATGAACTTCAGGCAGCCAAGTCAGAGCTTAGAGATCAGCCACTAGAACAACTTGACCTAGAGCTATACACAGTTTGAAGCTTTTTTGTCTACAATAGGAAAAGAAGAGCTGGGTATGTAATAGTAACTGCACATGAAAAGTTCAAATATGGTCATTTCCCTGTCAATACCAGTGCCCAACTAATAGAACAAATTGCATTAATTAGGGTATTAAAGTTAATCGGGAATAAAGCATCAAATATTTACATAGACTTTGAATTTACTTTTCTAATATTGTATGCACACATCTCTAATGACCTCAGAGTCCCTGTCAAATGTGCCAAAAAGTTCTAGAGATTTAGGTTCAGTGTGGGCTCTTGCTGAGGTGACAGACACACATGGCCACATACATCAAAGGGTAGAGAAGCCAGTGACTCAGGCCAAAAAAGGATAGCTGCTGCCATGAAAGCAGCAACATTAAAGGAAGAGCTGTTCCCTCTAGTCGGGGAGGGCTGAATGCATTCAGTAAGGAGAACTGTTTTTTACATGATAACAGGCAAAGTAGAAGAAAATTTAGATAAAATTAAGTAAATTATCAAAATAATAGACATATCAAAAGAAGAGACATCAGGAGACATTTGGCGTAGTAATAACTTCTCTTCAATAGGACATTGAATCTTTCTATAGATTCTGCCATCCCTAGTCCTCTCACAACAGATGCATTGTTCTTTGCTTCAGGCCCTATATTACAAATCACATCATTCAACTTGTGTGCTGTCATTTAGACACAGTCATTCCACAAACAGTGCTTCTGATGGCCCCCGGATGTCTACTCCCCCAGGCTTCTATCAGGGATTCTTAGATCACCCTGATGGCTCTGAATCAGTCTGAAGTCCTCACAAAGACACCCAATTGCTATTATTGATGCCCTTTTCCTGCCAGAAAAAACCAGAATGGTGCTATTCCCTTCATTCTGACAGTAGCTAGGGTGGCCTCTTAGGGGGGGAAATGCAACACAGAAATTGACTTAAGGAGAGAAAATGTATGATCACCTAAAGAGATGCAGAAAAGGCCTGTGACAAAGGGCAACATGTGTTCATGATTAAAGACACTTGGAATAGAGGGAACAAATGTCCACATGATAAAGGCTGCACCCAACAGACCTACAGAGAGCATTTCTTTACTGAGGAAAGTCTGAAAGCAGTTCCCCTAAAACTAGGAAGAACACAAAGGTGACTTTGAAAAAGCTTCAGGCTTATTCAATACTGTGCTCAAAGCCTCAGCTACATAGAGCATTAAGACAAGAGTAAGAAGTGAAAGTCATACAAGTAGGGCAGGAAGAAGTCAAATCATTTCTATTTGAAGGCAACATGATCTTATACTTAGAAGAAATTAATGACTCCACCAGAAAATTCATATTTTTGACAAACTTCTTAGCAAACTAGGCAGGATATAAAATAAATATGTAAAAAAAAGGCCAGGCGTGGTGGACAACACCTTTTATCCCAGCACTCAGGGGGCGGGGGTTAGGGGGGATCCCCATGATTTCAAGTCAAACCTGAAAAAAAAATTTGAATTCCGGGCGGGCCTGAGCTAAAAGTGAGACCCCCCTCTAAAAACCCAAAAAAGGAAAAAAAAAAAAAAAAAAAAGGGAAAAAAAGTAGTTTTTTTCTATGTCCCATTTTCCAACTCACCCAAAATATAATCAGAGATAAAGGGTCATTCACATTGTTTCCAAAATATGAATAACCAACCAAGAAGGAGAAAGACTTTGCAAGGGAACGTTTAAAAAAATGAAGAAAAAAAATTGAAAAAAAGACGAAAGAGTAGAAAGACCCCCCTTTCCATTATATTTGGCAAAATTTTTACTTTATTAAAAAGATTATATTTTGAAAGAAATGTAAGTTTCCCTTAAAAAAACCCACTAAAAAAAGGAAATTTTCATTGGGGAACAGAAATGGGAAAAAACCCCAAAAAGTCATATGGGGGACCCCGGCAGGGTGGTGCACCCCTTTTTAATTTCCCACCTGGGAAACCCAGAGGGGGGAGGTTTTGCTGGAGTTAAAGGGCCCACCCTGGACTACACAGTAAATTTCCAGGCCAGCAGGGGCTAGATGAGCCCCTTTCCCTTTAAAAAAAAAAAAAAAAAAAAGTCACAGGGAAAATTTCAGAAAACCCTTAAAAAAAGGGAAAAAACCCAATTTCCTAAACATTAAAAGCCAAATCACTACCCCTGATCTTAAATTATACAACAAGCCAGGGTTGAAAACAAAACAAATCTGTAAAAACAAGGGAAATAAAAACAGAAATAAACAGAAAACACAGAAAAAAACCCACAAAAGTAAAACCGACCCGGGTTTAAAACAAAAGTTTAAAAAAAAAAATCCTTTCTTTCCCTCTCTCTCCCTCTCTCTTCCCTCTCTCTCTCCCCCCCCAAAAAAAAGTAAATGAAGAAAAAAAATATTAATTTCTTAAATTTTTGGTTTGGGGAGAATGGTCAGTAAAAGAGGGCTTGCCTGAAAGGGGCCCAAATTTACCCGGGGAAGCCCCTTTCCCCAGTGTTTAAAAAAAAAGCCCAAATGCAAAAGCAGCCCATCATTTGTTTTTGTTTCCCGTGGTTTGGAGGCCCTAACAGGGCCCAATTTCTCTCTTTTTTTATTATATCTCTCTCACTCTTTTGGCGTTTAAAAAATAAATAAAAATATTTTTAAAGGGGCGGGGAAAATGGCAAAGTGGTTAAAAACTTCCCTGTGAAGCGTGGGGCCCCCGGGCCGGGAAGGCTCTTTTCCCCCCGGACCCACATTCCCCCAATGCAAAAGGGGGGGGCTTCACGCGTTGGATTTCCCTTTTTGCGTGGAGGGGGCCCTGGGCCCCCATTCTCTTTCTCTTCCCCCCTCCCCCCTTTTCTCTCTCTTTTTGGGCCTCTTTTTCTCTTGTTTTGTTGTCTCAAATAAAAAAATAAAAATAAAAAAAAAAAAATTAAAAAAAAAATTTTATTTAAAAACACCCTTTTGGGGGAAAAAAAATTTGTTATTTGGGAAAGACAGATATCCTCATTTAAAAAACTGAAATTAAATTTTTCCCTTTCAATTCCCCAAAACCAATTGGAAAATGTAATTACATAATTTAATGTAATACGTGAGATTTTTGAAACACAAAGAGGAAAACGTACGTGTAAAACATTTCAAGACAGAGGCATAGCTGGGCATGGTAGGCTTCATGCTGTAGTGCAGCCTACTCAGGAGGCAGAGCAAAGAGGGATAGCTTGAATCCAGGAGTTCTGGCCTCCCTGATATATGCCGATTAGGTATCTGCACTAAGTTCTGCATGAATACAGTGAGCTCCCAGGAGTGGGGGACCACCAGGGTTGCCTAAGGAGGGGTGAACGGTCCAGGTCAGAAATGGTGCAGGTCAAAACTACCATGCTGATCAAGATACAGGCATAAGCAGGAATTTTATTAAAATTCTAATAAGACAAGAAATAATCCCAAGAATTAACAAATTGGCATCATATGAAATTAAAATTCAAAGGAAGAGAAGCAATGGCCCAAGTAAATAGGGTCCACAAAATAGGAAAAAATTGTTTGCCAATTATAATCAGGCAGATTAGGTTCAATACTATTTAAGGAGCTGCAGAAATAAACACCAATAAAATCAGCCACCCAATCAAGAGGTGGGCTACTGAAGTACAGACAGTTATAAAAAGAAATGCAAATGTTCTCTTCATAGTTGAAAGCGTGTCCAACATCTCAAAACTTCAGGGAAATGAAAATTGAAACTGCTTTGAGATTCCATGTGTCACAGGCTCTGGTCAGAAAGGCACTGAAAAAACAAATGACGACAAACACTGGTGAGGATTGTGGAGAACACAAACCCTTATTTACTGCTCATGAGAATGTAAACTGATACAGCTGCTATGGAAGTCAGTGTGGACCTTTCTCTAACATTAAATATAGACTTATGATGTTCCACAACCATAGCCCCATTACCCATCAGTAGGTAGATGGTGTATTCGTTACTGTACTCATTGTTGAGCCAAACACGTGACAAGAAGTAATTGAGGAAGGAAAGATTTGATTCACTTTACACTTTGAGTTTACAATGCATCAGAGGGGCAGGCATGTGGGAGGAGCTTGAAGCAGCAGGTCCACACTAATCCAAGTGAAGAAACAGAGAAGGATGGGCGCTGCTACTCAGCTCACCTTCTTTTCCTTCAGCCCAGACCCCACAGTATGTAATGCTGGAGCCCACAGAGAGGGTGGGTCCTCCTCCTTCCATTAAGTAATCTAGAAAATCCTTCACAGACATTCCCATAGATTTGGGTTCCATGATGATTCTAATTCCTGCCTTGTGACAGCCAGACATTAACTGTCACTGATAAGGAAAATGTTGTGTATGTATGTGTATATATATGTTTAATGTGTATGATCATGGAGTTTTATTCATCCATACACAAGAAGGACAATATTTCAATTGCTTGAAAATGGATGAAATTTGTAATCATTTATTAAGTGAAAAAAGCCATACTCAGAAAAAATTTGGAAAAGGTACGCAGTGAATATGAACAAAACTCAAGATATGCACATAAGAAATTTTTTTTTGAGGCAGGGTTTCACTCTAGCTCACGCTGACCTGGAATTCACTATGTAGTCTCAGGGTGGCCTCAAACTCATGGAGATCCTCCTACCTCTGCCTCCTGAGTGCTGGGATTAAAGACATGCCCCATCACACCTGGCAACATATGCACTTAAGAAATTTTTGATAAAATTCTGCTTATGTACATACAATATGTGCCAATTTAAAGAACTATATCAAAGTTCAATAAGGCATGATGGAAAGCAATTATATAGCACCTCCTGGATGAGGGCACCTCTGTAACCCTGTTGAATACTTACAATACCAAAAGTTATTTAGGGAATAGTAAAAATTATTCCCCTATCCGGAACACATTTAAGTGTGAGAAAAGAGACAGGGTGGATGGCATTCCCAGGTAGTGACATCACCGGCCTATGAGGTGTTTGTATCATATCTCCCCTGCTATGGGAATAGGACACAGATACATTATGACATACATTTCAGAAAAAGTTTCACATGACTCGAATAGTAATTGAGAGAAGTAGGGTATGAAGCCAGACTACTGTATCCAGAGTACACTGACATTCTATTTTCCTCCATAACTTGATCCTTGGAGATGTTCAAATTATGCTCAGATAAGCCCTTTGGGCTTTACTCTAGTACTGTGACATGTCACCTCCATGTTGATGTCTCCAAAGCCACAGAGATTTACACTTGAGCCCTGCCACCATCACCGCCAACATACAACAGTTTCAGTCACCATGAGTGAAATCACCTTATACTGTCTCTTAGCCACATCAAGGATAGCCAGTATCATATCCCACACTTATCACCTTTCCAGGGAAACTATAAACAAGGTAAAGACACATTTGAGTTTGTATTTAATAAACTTTTTTTAAAGGTATGATCTCACTGTGTTCTAGGCTGACTGGCAACTCACTCTGTAGTCTCAGGGTGGCCTTAAACTGACAGCGATTCTCCTCCCTCTGCTTTCTGAATGCTGGGATTAAAAGCACGGGCAACCATGCCCTGCTGAACATTTTCTTTTTTTGTCTGTTTTTGGATTTATTATTTATTGATTATGATGGTGTGATGTGTGTGTGCTTGTGCGTGTGTGCGTGTTGATATATGCTCCAACATGCACGTGTGCAGAGGACAGAGGAGAATGTGGGCTGTCCTCGATTAATCTCCTACTGTGTTTCCTTGAGATTGAGTCTCTTACCTAACCTGCTCACCATTTTTATACCAACATTTTCCTTTATTAGTTATGAACATACTCAGTGTGCAAATAGCACATATTGGTACCATCCTTAACCTCATACCTGACCTGCCCCTTATACAGGGACCCTCCTTATTGGGATACTGGTTATCCCAACCGGGTTGTGGGTCATGCGTGTGGGGTTAGCCATCAGTTATGGGGAAAAGGCAATGTCTCTGTGTGTAATGTCCCACCTTGTGGGCTCTAACAATCTTTCCACCCCCCTCTTCCATGAGTTTCCCTGAGCCATCTTGGGTTCGTTTTAGGTCTCCATCAGTAATGAGGTCTTGGGAGCCTCTGTGTCTCTGGATCTGTGGTTGATAGGAGTTAAGTGGTCTGTGTCTATCTCCTTCACCTTTGTGCTGATGCCAGGATCACCAAGAAAGCAGAAGTCTTGCTTATTTCCCCAATTACTCTATGGTTTCAGCTGGGGCCCTGGGAGGTGCGACAGGCCCATTCTCTCCTCCAGGTTTGCATCCATCTGAGGAAGAGAAGCAGAGTTTCCAATGGAGAGTGAAGTCAGAAATGGATAAATGGGATACCACACTTATTTCAGAGAGAATTTAACAGGGTGTAGGCCCTCTTGTAGACCAAGATTGGTGGGAGCTTGATATTGAAGAGCAAACATGTTTTTGGATATGATTATGATTTGTTTTCCAGTTGCAACTATGGGTCGCATTCCACTGAGTGGATCTGTTAACCAATCCAAGAGCAGCTGGTTACCCACCATGGCTGTGTGCCACTATTGCACTGGTTTTTTGCTGCTGAGTAGCTTAGTCCACCAGTTGCTTGGACAGATGTTGGCCATTTTTCTTCCAGTAGCTTATGTTGGCACCTTCTGGTGCTCAATGAGCTAACTGTGTGGGGATTGACTCTAATAGAAAAGAACCATGAAGTGTTCCAACAAATGATCTGAAGGAGACCAAAATATAAATAAATAATAAATAAATAAATAAATAAATAAAACCAAAGAACCAGGGCTGAACATTTTCTTAACTGTGTATTAGCCATTTGTATTTCTCCCTCTGAGAACTACCTATTCAGTTCTCTACCGCATTTTTTCAGAGGGTTGTTTGACTTTTATTGTTCAGTTTTTCCATTCTTCATAGATTCTAGATAGGAGGCCTCGGTCAGTGGTCTCACAGGTGAAAATTGTGTCCTATTCTATGGGTAATATATTGTCTCTGCTTCTGGTATGTTTGTCTGTGAAAAAGCTTTTTTACCTTCCTGAGATTCCATTGGTTGAGAGATTGCTTAATTTCCTGAGCTACTGGGGTGTTGTTCAGGGAGTCCATCCCCACTCCTATATTAAGGAGAGTTTCTGCTATTTTTTCTTCCAGTAGTTGAGGAATATCTGGTTTTATACTAATGTCTTTAATCCATTTGGTGTTAATTTTTGTGTATGGTGAAATGAATGGGGTCTACTTTATTTTTCTACATGTGGTTATCCAATTTGTCCAGCACCATTTGTCTTTTCCCCAGTCTATATGATTGGCACTTCTCTTTTGGGGGAGGATTTTGAATACTTTTCCAATCTCAATGAACCTGGCAGGTTTGTTTAAGAGATTAATCTACTCTGAACTTACTTTTGGTAGGTGGTATTGTCTAGGAATTCATCCATTTCTTCCAGATTATCCAATTTTGGGGACAATGACTGTCCCCATTTTACGCAGCCCTTATTCTAGTGAACCAGGCAAGCAAGCTTTTCTGCCCAAGACTGAAATCAGCGCTATTATGTGGGTGTTAATGTAAATATTTAGAAGGAATTTGACAACACAACTGTTTAACAAAAAGACAATAGTTGATTCCTCCTGTGCCAATGGTCTTTCCAGCCATGGGTATTGTTTTACAGAATCATTCATGAACTCACTGTTATAGAGGAGGTCTCAAATCACATCAGTAAGTGGTTGTTTATCTCCATCACATATTACATCAGTGGTCCCTTTGCCTTGCACATCAGCATAATAGCACACTGGCATAACCCCTGTGTGAGACCATTGATGAACTTCCTTCCTGAGCAGCCTGCATAGAACCTTGTGGCACTAGGAAAGCTAGCCAGGAGGGAAGACAGAAAAACAATTAGAGTTATGTTCAACGGTGTAAAATTGGTCTTGGAACAAGTCCAGAAAGTCTGAGGACAGTTTCTACTTGCCAGGTCAAGTAAGTAAATGCCGAAACAATGGCAAAAGATTAAGGAGAATGACAAGGTAAAACCTATTGGCTGTAATGTGGCAGAAGACTATAAAGCTCTGGTGTTTCCTTCCAAAGGTGAAAGGGCACAGAAATAAGGTGATAATGTAAGTGAGAAAAAATATGAAGATATGTAGATCTTCTGGCCTAACAGAAGGAACTATCTAAATATCAACTTCTATAACTTATTTTTTGAACTAAATAATAGTTGTTGAGAAATTTGGCTCAAATGGACATATGTGTGAAGCCTTAGGTAATATAAGCACTGACAACAAACATTCCAAGCAATAAATACCCAGAAACCACTGACTAAGTTTAGCTTTCTTCTCTTCCAACTAAAACATTTTTATGCTTATATCTATAGTGTGACCATGTTTTTCTCAACTTAAATATAAAGAATGTACAATTTTTACTGAATTCTAATCCCTGGTTGTAGCTACCAAACAGAAATCTCTATTTCTATATTACAAGTTGTAAAATGTGTCAGAACATAACCATAAATAGGAATATAACCTCAAATGCTTCATGGAAAAGAAAACCCGCTTCGATTTTATGATTAGAGTTGAACGATTTAATTGACTCCACCTTTTTCAAAAAAATTTTTGTTTATAATAATTTACGCAAAACATTACTTGTCACAAAAATTGCACATTATTGCCAATTCAAAGTACCAAAGTGCACAGCAGAAGCTTACAAACTTGAATTTTTATAATTTTCTAGTAGTTGGATATAACTGCCGATGAATTAACTATTTAACTGCGGTTTATTATAAACCTTTTGTATCCATCTGCATTTTAAAAATGGTTAAAATGGGACAGAAAAAAAAGGCTAGTAATCTTCAGAAAACTTTCATGGAAATGTTTCACAGTAAAATAACGAAAAGGCCAACAATCCATATATAATTAACATGACCTAGCAGTATTGTAATAATTTCACACCATTCCTATGAATAGGCTAAATCATAATGTTCATTATGAAAAGTAGTAGACATTGGAGCAATGAAACGACACTGTATGGATGTTTTTCATAGCAACAGAACCACAAAAGAGGACTCTCCTTAGAAAACTCTGGTTTAGTGTTCACCTGCGCAGGAGTCTGAGAATATTATTCCCCCATTAGCCTTGCTCTCATGACTAAATCCTGGAGTCAGCTTTACATGTTGTCAGTTAAATTAAGCCTTGGCATTTGGGTTGAAATTGTAGCTTTTTACATGGAATAGATTCTTGATTTTAGTTATCAGGATAATTTGCTATTACCATATTAGCAATAGTTAACTGGTTTATATAAAAAAATTTAATCACTTCTAACTTTGTTTTATTTTTTTTGATTCATTTTTACTTATTTATTTTAGAGTGACAGAGAGAGAAAGAGAGTAGAGAGAATGCGCGCACCCGGCTTCCAGCCACTTCAACCGAACTCCAGCACGCGTCGCCCCCTTGTGCATCTGCTACGTGGTTCCTGGAGAATTGATTCTCGAACCGGGGTCCTTAGGCTTCCCCCAAACCAGGCAAGAGCTAAACCCACAAGGGCCATCTCTCCCCCCTCTTCAAACGTTTAAAAATAAATTGTTTGAGAGAGATAAGGAAAGAGAGGGGAGAGACTAGGCATGCCAGGCCCTCCCGTCACTGGCAAGCAAGAAGCACCAACCACTTAGTGCATCCGCTTTCTGTTAGCTACTGGATAATTGAACCTGGACTTCAGGCCTGCTACCAAGTGCCATCAACTGCTGAGACATTTCTCTAGCCATATCAACCAACTTTATTATTATATTTTCAGTGTACTATTTTAAGTAGAGTCTTAAGGGAATTTTCGCGTCTGTGTGAGTTTTGGTGTATTTTGGTGTGACATGCATGTGTGTGTGTGTGTGCCTGCACATGCACGCGCCACCGTGAGTAGTGGCCAACATATGTGTGAGGTTAGAGTGGGGCTTGAAGGTCTTTTATGTAAATTCCTCATTCCGACTACATCCTTGAAACAAGGTCTCTCCTTCAAATCTGAGCTTTTCTTTTTGGGTCACAAGCCCTATTCACTCTCTTTTTTCCCCCAAAAAACTGGATTATTACAGGATGAGTGTTGAAATGCTCCACTTTAAGTTGATCTAATGGCCTTGAACTAAGGATGTCCAGGCCATATCAACTAGTAATTCTGGAGAAGGATTCTTGGCAATATGTGTTCAGCAAGGAAAGTTTATGTATCTTCTTCTGATGGTTGTTTATTGAGTGTTTTTGTTTTTAAGAGAAATGTGAGACTGATTTCAGAAACACTTCCCTCCAATGGTAGTTATAATTTGAACAATAAATTCAAACTGAAGATTAGTTCTTCTTAAAATATTTAGGAAAGTGTACAGTGATCCCACGTTGTTCGTGCAATATCACCAGATTAAGGGAAATATTGGGAGAATAGAGAACTGTTTTTCATATATACTACTTGGTCTAATCATTCACAGGGTTTTATTTCTTCATACTCACTCTTTGGTTGGGCATATACATCTAAAGTGGATCACATCAATCAAGGATAAAACAAAGAGGTTGTCATAGAGTTTCTCATAACCCTCCGATTATTCCTGTCTTTATGTCTCATTGATCTGTGGTGTCATTTGGCAAATATTTCCCCCTTCTTCCTCTCTTCCATTATTTAACATTTTAAGTCATATTTTAGATCACTCAATTAGTTACATAATTGTTACATCTTTTTTCAGAGCCATGTATTCTCTTGCACAGGTCCTTTTTGTGCTTTGTGAGTCAATTTTACTTTGTATATCATTCCCTATGCCAATTTATGGTTATTTTGTTTTGGTGTTTCTAGTTTATTGAGGTTGAGTATTTTCGGAACATTCTGATTTTTATGATGTAGCTAGACTGTTATTTTGGTGAGTGGCTCCAATTGGTTCAGGCGCAATGTCATCATCCCAGAATCAGGATGGAGAGGAAGTTCCTACTTTGCCAATAAGCTGTCATTCGTTCTCAGAACATGACTGTGTCCATTACAAATCGCCGAGAACTCAGGTGCAATAAATCACACGTTCAAATATAAAACCTGGCTTCTCATATTTCTTTCCAGAGAACAAGATGTCCACTTGAAAGAGTTGTGCTCACAGAAGGTTACTACTGTTTTGGACACTGAATCATAGTGCATAGAGGGAAATGTGGGGAGTTCACATGTGCAGGTGGGTTCAGTCTACAACACTGAATGAGGAGGGGGCTCATCCAAGGCTTAGGGAAGGATAGGTGAGCACCAATTGAGTTTTACAAATAGTCCTTGGGCTGCCGGTGCCCACCAAGCTGTCCTGGTAGAGTCCAAAAATTCTCCAATCATTCACATAAAGCTGAATCTCGAGATTAAAGACCACCAAGAAGGAAGCTCCTGGCACTCCTTCTAGTTCTCTAGCTCTTTCTTTGCTGCCTATGAAAATGACTGTAACTTGTAATCAGTTTTAGCAGCCTCGGCCTAGTAAGTTTTTTTCTCATAATAATTATATTATATTGGATGGAGTAAACAGGAAAGAATAGAATTCTAAGAATTTCTACCCTCCTGATTTTTTTGAACCGCCAAAGTCATGGAGTTCATTTTAAATAACGAAGCTTTCCATGCACTCACCAAAAAAATTATTGCATGGAAATTTTCCGCAAATTTTTTTTTGTCTATTTTTATTTTAAATTTATTAGACAGAGATAAGAGGGAGAGACAGAGAGAGAAAGGCAAGCCAGGGCCTTCAGCCAAAGCAAAAGAACCCAAGGATGCATGTCCTTCCTCGCCTTGTGCATCTGGTTAACGTGGGTTGTGGGGGAAACGAACGTGGGTCCTTTGCTTTGTAAGCAAATGCCTATAACGTCTAAGCCAATCCCTCCAGCCCAGTTTTTTGTCTTTTTTGAGGCTTGGCTCTTTATGATTTTCTTCTTATCGAGTAAGATGGAGATCAAGTGCTAACTGATTCATAAGGCAACACTATTCTCTCTGACAAAACTGAATAAAGCAACCTCCAAATCTAGTTTTGAGAATACAGTACAGGTTAGCCACATGAAGAGTCTATTGGCTGGACTGAGGCAGTTTCAAAGTATAAAGTGGAAGTGGTCTATCCTATAAACCACCACCTTAATTTTAGCTTACTAGAGGGGCCCTGTCCAGAAGGGAAGCTAGATAAAAAATTAAAACCAGATCTAGGAGATGCCAGACCACTTGCCAAATAGAGGCTGAAATACATCACAAGTTACATAAGAATAAACACAACTCCAACATACTTCTCTCCTCCTCCTTCTCTTGACCATGAAGGTCCTTTTCTTTAAGCCTCCATAAACCAAAATGCTCGCAGCCTCAACACTTCCTCCCTTTTGTTTGTTTTTGACCTTGTTCCTCAATTTCACATTATTACAGTGTTTTAGGAGCCATACGTGAACTTCACAGTCATCATTTTAAGTGTCATAAGTATTTAAAATGTGTCCTCCCAAGTTCATGTAAAATAGCTGGGGGTTTACAGTGAAGGTTGAAGTCCCTGGGTATGTTCCTTAGTGGCCAGTAGCTGATGTCTAACAGTATACTTCACTCCCATGTGTCTTCATATACTGCTCTCTACTCTAACATTCCGTCCATCGTTTAGATTCCCTAAGTGTACCTATCACCACACCTAACTCAGTCAGGCATCACTTCTAACCACTTCTTCATGTGGTAGTCGCCAATTTCCTTTCTCACATCCTTTCTGTATCCCCCCTCTGGGTTAGCTACACCACTAATTTTTTTAAATGTTAAAATCCTTTGATATTAGCCTTTAAAATAATTTCACCTGAAAATTCAATTCAAGTTTTCTAATAGATACCCATTACTTTAAAGAAGTATAACCTAAAAACCCCTTTGAAACATGAACACATGTACTTTTTTTTCTGTATGTTTTTTCCAAACTTTAATTTTATTTATTTTAATTGAGAGAGAGGGAGAGAAACGAGGCATAAAAGAGGACAGAGAGAATGGGCACACCAGGCCTCCAGCCACTGAAAAGGACAACCAGATGCATTAGCACCCTTGTGGCATCTGTCTACAATGGGGTGCCCTGGAGAATCGACCCAAAGTGCGTTAGCTTTTTGCAGGCAAAATGAACTTAGCCACAAGCCATCTCACCGAGCCCTTTTCCTGTATATGTTTTTTGAAGAATACAGTATATGGGGTAGCCACATGAGCGTCCTATTGGATGGGCTGGCACTGAGTAGTTTCAGAAGTATAAATGGACCAGTCTATCCCACTCAAGAGAGTGGAAAGAATGAAAAGAGAGAGTAGAGCACTGTCATACCAAGTTCCTCCAGCACTGCCATCAAACTCTAGGACATGTTACCACCCATGTGCACATGGTGTGACCCTTCACAATTGTATCACTTGTCATGTATGGCTTATACATAGGACCCAGGAGTCAACATGTGAGTCCTTAGGCTTAGATGCAAGTACTTTAACCACTAAGACATCACTCCAACCGCGATGTTATTTTTCTAAAGAAGAGATAACCACGCCCTTATTGGTCATGATATCTCCAACCCAGATTTACCATGTAGGTGATGCTTAAAGACAATTTCTCAGTTGTACCTGAGAGATTTTTTTCTGTGATTCATAAATTTTCACAACTAGACAGTGACCCAAAGATTGAGAAGACAGTAGTAACCCATCAAAGCTCATCAATCCTGTCCTGAGGCCCAGGGTATATCTACCCCCTCCCTAAAAGGAAATTAATAGACACTTGGTTATCTTTGGTATGAAGGTCGGTCTCACAAGACCCTAGAGTAAGGGCCTATCTCCTGTTGCATTCATACCCGTTTCAGACCAAGAGGCTTAGGGAAAATAAACAATAGAATTGAGAAACCTGATGCATCAAACTGGTCTCCCTCGGGTCAACCACTTACAGTGCTTAGCCCATACCATCGAATTATTGTGGGCAATTTATAAACCTTTACGAGTGCTATCAATTGGCTACCAGACATCTGCCTAGTAATATAGCAAGAACTTTCCAAGGGAAAGGGACCTTGAACTAGTCCTAAGATTTTTGTCCTAATCTTTTAAACCCAGGCTGTTTATGTCCCAAAAGAGGATGGGCCTTCATTCCTATAAATGAAGTCCTGATGGACCTTCAGGCAGCCCAGTCAGAGCTATAGAGATCAGCCAATAGAACAACTGACCTAGATGCTATACACAGTATGGAAGCTTTTTTTTCTACAAAAGGAAAAGAAGAGCTGGGTATGTACTAGAAACTGCACATGTAACAGTATCGCGAGATAGTCATTTCCCGTGTCAATACCATTGCCCCAACTAATAGAACAAATGCATTAATTAGGGTATTAAAGTTAATCGGGAATAAAGCATCAAATATTTACATAACTTTGAATTTACTTTTCTAATGATTGTATGCACACAGTCTCTAATGACTCAAGAGTTCCTCTGTCAATGTGCCAAAAAGTTCTAGAGATTTAGGGTCAGTGATGGCCCTTGCTGAGGGACAGACAACACATGGCCGACAAACATCAAAGGGTAGAGAAGCCAGTGACTCAGGCCAAAAAGGATAGCTGCCTGCCATGAAAGCACACCATTAAAGGAAGAGAGCTTTGCCCTCTAGTCTAGGGAGGGCTGAATGCATTCAGTAAGGAGAACTGTTTTTTTTACCATGATCAACAGCAAAGTTAGAGAGAAAATTTAGTGAAAAATTAAAGTAAATGAAACAAAAATAATAGACATATCAAAAGAAGATACATCAGAGGAAACCTTTGCGTAGTAATCACTTAACTTCTCGTTCAATAGGACAAATTGAATCTTCTAAATAGATTCTGCCAGCCCTGAGTCCGTCGATCACAACAGATGCATTGTTCTTTGCTTCAGGCCCCCATATACAAATCACATCATTCAACTTGTGTGCTGTCATTAGACACACTAGTCATTCCACACACAGTATGCTTCTGATGGCCCCCGAGTCTACTTCCCCCAGGCTTCTATCAGGGATTCTTAGATCACCCTGATTGCCTGCATCAGTCTGAAGGTCCCACAAAGACACCAAGATGCTATAATTGATGCCCTTTTTCCCTAGCCAGAAAAAAAACCCGAATTGGTGCTATACCGACCAGTCATTCTGACAGTAGCTAGGGTGGGCCTCTATAGGGGGCAATGCAACACAGAAATGACTTAAGAGAGAGAAAATGTGTAAGATCACCTAAAGACGATGCAAGAAAAGGCCTGTGACAAAGGCAACAAGTGTTCATGATTAAAGCCACTTGGAATAGAGGGAGACTATGTCGCACGAGATAAAGGCTGCACCCCAACAGACCTACAGAGAAGCTTTTCTATTATCTTTAACTGAGAGAAAGTCTGAAAGCATTTCCCCTAAAACTAGGAAGAACCACAAAGGTATGACTTTGAACAAGCATCAGGCATATTCCAATACGTGCTCAAAGCCATCAGCTACATGAGGCATTAAGCCAAGAGAAGACTGAAAGTCATACAAGTAGGTCAGGAAGAAGTCCAAATCATTCTCTTTATCTTTTGAACAAGGCAACGATGATCTTATGACTTAGAAGAAATTAAATGACCTCACCAGAAAAAACATATTATTTGGACAAACTTCTTAGCCAACAAGGCAGGATATAAAATAAATAGTGTAAAAAAAAGCCAGAGCGTGGTGTGGACAACCACCTTTTTAAATCCCAGCACTCGGGAGGCAGAGAAGGAGGATTGCTGTGAGTTCAAGGCCACCTGAGACTACACAGTGAATTCCAGGCCAGCCTGGGCTAGAGTGAGACCCTACCTCAAAAACCAAAACAAAACCAAAAAGGTCATATGGAAATACAAAAGACTTCATATAGCTAAAACAACCCTATACACATTAAAAGAGCAAATCACTATCCCTGATCTTAAATTATACTACAGAGCCATAGTGAAACAAAATCAAATCTGTAGAATAATGAGCTAGAACAGAAATAGAACAGAAAACTCAGAAAGAGACCCACACAAGTACAACCACTCAGTATTAAACAAAGATGTGAAAAACGAAATCCTTCACTTTCTTTTCTCTCTCTCTCTCCCCCTCTGAAGTAAACGAAGAAACAAATATTAATTTCTTAAATTTTTGTATGGGAGACATGGCTCAGTATATAAGGTGCTTGCCTGCAAGGCCAAATGATCTGGGATCAATTCCCCAGTGCCACAAAAAGTCAAATGCAAAAGCAGCACATATATTCTGAGATAGGTTGCAGTGGCTGGAGGCCCTAACATGCCCATTCTCTCCGTCTGTCTTCCCTCTATCTCTCCCTGGATGTATGTGTATAAATAAAAATATATTTAAAAAACACACCATTTGGGGGAAAACAAATGATACATGGAAGACAAGATATCCTCATTTAGAAAACTGAAATTAAATCATCCTTTCAATCCCCCAAAACCAGTTGAAAAATGAAACTAAATAATTGTTGTAATACATGAGATTTTTGAAACTTTTAGAGGAAAATGTAGGTGAAACATTTCAAGACAGAGGCATAGCCGGGCATGGTGGTTCATGCCTGTAGTGCCAGCTACTCAGGAGGCTGAGCCAGGAGGATAGCTTGAAGCCAGGAGCTCTGGCCTGCCCTGAGATATGCCGATTAGGTGTCTGCACTAACTTCAGCATCAATATGGTGAGCTCCCAGGAGTGGAGGACCACCAGGTTGCCTAAGGACGGGTGAACAGGCCCAGGTCAGAAATGGTGAATGTCAAAACTCCCATGCTGTTCAAGATACAGGCATAAGCAGGAATTTTATTAAAATTCTAATAAAACAAGAAATAATCCCAAGAATTAACAAATTGGGATAATATGAAATTATAATTCAAAGGAAGAGAAGCAATAGCCCAAGTAAATATGGTCAACAATACAGGAAAATATTCTTTGCCAATTATATATCAGGCAGATTAGCTTCAATAGTAATTAAGGAGCCTTAAATCCCAGTACTCAAGAGGCAGAGGAAGGAGGATTGCCATGAGTTTGAGGCCACCCTGAGAGTCCATAGTGAATTCCAGGTCAGCCTGGGCTAGAGTGGGACCCTACCTTGAAAAACCAAAAAAAAAAAAAAAAATGACGACAAACACTGGTGAGGATTGTGAGGGAAGACAAACCCTTATTTACTGCTCAGGACAATGTAAACTGATACAGCTGCTATGGAAGTCAGTGTGGCGCTTTCTCTAACATTAAATATAGACTTATGATGTGCCACAACCATAGCCCCATTGCCCATCAGTATGTAGATAGTGTATTCGTTACCGTACTCATTGTTGAGACCAAACACGTGACAGGAAGTAATTGAGGAAGAAAAGATTTGATTCACTTTACACTTTGAGTTTACAATGCATCAGTGGGGCAGGCATGTGGGAGAAGCTTGAAGCAGCAGGTCCACACTAACCCAAGTGAAGAAACAGAGAAGGATGGGCGCTGCTACTCAGCTCACCTTCTTTTCCTTCAGCCCAGACCCCACAGTATGTAATGCTGGAGCCCACAGAGAGGGTGGGTCCTCCTCCTTCCATTAAGCAATCTAGAAAATCCTTCACAGACATTCCCATAGATTTGGTTCCATGATGATTCTAATTCCTGCCTTGTGACAGCCAGAGATTAACTATCATTGATAAGAAAATGTTGTGTATGTATATGTCTATATATGTTTAATGCATATGATCAGTGGAGTTTTATTCATCCATACACAAGAAGGACAATATTTCAACGTTTTGAAAATGGATGAAATTTGTAATCACTTGTTAAGTGAAAAAAGCCATACTCAGAAAAAAATTAGGAAAAGGTAGGCAGTGAATATCAGCAAAACTCAAGATATGCACATAAGAAATTTTTTTTTGAGGCAGGGTTTCACTCTAGCTCAGGCTGACCTGGAATTCACTATGTAGTCTCAGGGTGGCCCCGAACTCATGGCGATGCCCCTACCTTTGTCTCCCAAGTGCTGGGATTAAAGGTATGCCCCATCACACCTGGCAAGATATGCACATAAGAAATTTTTGATAAAATTCTGCT
Source organism: Dipus sagitta (assembly GCA_036346955.1). Classification (NCBI taxonomy): domain Eukaryota; kingdom Metazoa; phylum Chordata; class Mammalia; order Rodentia; family Dipodidae; genus Dipus; species Dipus sagitta. The sequence goes on from CM070770.1 coordinate 166,220,536, forward strand.
TATGTACATTCAATATATGTCAATTTAAAGAACTATTAGCAAAGTTCAATAAGGCATGATGGAAAGCAAGTATATAGCACCTCCTTGATGATGGGCACCTCTGTAAGCCTGTTGAATGCTTACAATACCAAAATTAATTTAGGGAATGGTATAAATTATTCCCCTATCTGGAACACATTTAAGTGTGAGAAAAGAGATCGGTGGATGGCATTCCCAGGTAGTGACATCGCCGGCCTATGAGGTATTTGTATCATATCTCCCCTGCTATGGGGAATAGGACACACATACATTTGAGAAAAAGTTTCACATGACACAAATAGTAATTGAGAGAATTAGGGTATGAAGCCAGACTTCTGTATCCAGAGTACACTCACATTCTATTTTCCTCCATAACTTGATCTGTGGAGATGTTCAAATTATGCTCAGATAAGCCCTTTTGGCTTTACTCTAGTACTGTGACATGTCACCTCCATGTTGATGTCTCCAAAGCCACAGAGATTTACACTTGAGCCCTGCCACCATCACCACCAACATACAACAGTTTCAGTCACCCTGAGTGAAAACACCTTATACCTTCTCTTAGCCACATCAAGGACAGCCAGTATCATATCCTACACTTATCACCTTTGCAGGGAAACTATAAAAAGGTAAAGACACATTTGAGTTTGTATTTAATAAACTTTTTGTTTTAAGGTATGATCTCACTGTGTTCTAGGCTGACTTGAAACTCGCTCTGTAGTCTCAGGGTGGCCTTAAACTGACAGCGATTCTCCTCCCTCTGCCTTCTGAGTGCTGGGATTAAAAGTATGTGCAACCCTGCCCTGCTGAACATTTTCTTTTTTTGTCTGTTTTGAGTGTATGTGTGTTAATATATGGTCCAACATGCACGTGTGCAGAGGACAGAGGAGAATGTGGGCTGTCCTCTATTAATCTTTACTGTGTTTCCTTGAGATTGAGTCTCTTACCTAACCTGCTCACCATTTTTATAGCAACATTTTCCTTTATTAGTTATGTACATGCTCAGTGTGCAAATAGCACATATTGGTACCATCCTTGCCCTCATCCCTGTCCTCCCCCTTATGCAGGGACCCTCCTTGTTGGGGATATCAGTTATCCCAACTGGGATAGTGGGTCATGCATTGTGGGGTTAGCCATCAGGTATGGGGAAAAGGCAATGTCTCTGTGCATAATATCCCAACTTGTGGCTCTAACAATTTTCCACACCTCTTCTATGAATTTCCCTGATCCAAGTTGGGTTTGTTATAGGTCTACTTCAGTGATGAGGTCTTGGGAGCCTCTGTCTCTGGCTTTCTGGTTTGATAGGAGTTGAGTGGTCTGGTCTATCTCCTTCACCCTGTGCTGATACCAGGATCACTAAGAAAGCAGCTGTCTTGCTCATTTCCCAAATTACTCTATGGTTCCAGCTGGGGCCCTGGTGAGGTGCGATGGGCTGATTCTCTCCTCAGGTTCTGCATCCATCTGAAAAAGTAAAGGAGATTCTCCAATGGAGAGTTAAGTCAGAAATCAATAAATGGGATACCACTCTTATTTTAGAGAGAATTTAATGGGTGTAGGCCTTCTTGTAAACCAAGATTGGTGGGAGCTTGATATTGAAGAGCGAACCTGTTTTTGGATATGATATGATTTGTTTTCCAGTTCCAACTATGGGTTCCATGCCACTGAGTGGAGCTGTTAGCCAATCAAAGAGCAGTTGGTTACCTACCGTGGCTGTGTGCCACTATTGCACTTGTGTGAGCATCATATCAGGTTGTTTGCTGCTGAGTAGCTCAGACCACCAGTTGCTTGGACAGATGTTGGCCATTTTCCTCAGTAGCTCATGTAGCTCCTTCTGGAGCTCAATGAGCTAACTGTGTGGGGATTGACTCTAATAGAAAAGAACCATGAAGTGTTCCAACAACAATTAAATGATCTGAAGGAGAGCAAAAAAAAAAAAAAAAAAAAAAAGCACCGGCTGAACATTTTCTTAACTGTGTATTAGCCATTTGTATTTCTCCCTCTGAGAACTCCCTATACAGTTCTCTACCCCATTTTTTCCGAGGGTTGTTTGACTTTTATTGTTTAGTTTTATTCCATTCTTCATAGATTCTAGATAGGAGGCCTCGGTCAGTGCTCTAACTGGTGAAAATTGTATCCTATTCTATGGGTAATATATTGTCTCTGCTTCTGGTAGGTTTGTCTGTGAAAAAGCTTTTTTACCTTCCTGAGATCCAATTGGTTGAGAGATTGTTTAATTTCCTGAGCTACTGGGGTGTTGTTCAGGAAGTCCATCCCCACCCCTATATCAAGGAAAGTTGCTGCTATTTTTTCTTCCAGTAGTTGAGGAATATCTGGTTTTATACTAATGTCTTTAATCCACTTGGTGTTAATTTTTGTGTATGGTGAAATGAGTGGGTCTACTGTAATTTTTCTACATGTGGTTATCCAATTTGTCCAGCACCATTTGTCTTTTCCCCAGTCTATATGATTGGCACTTCTCTTTTGGGGGAGGATTTTGAATACCTTTCCAATCTCAATGAATATGACAGGTTTGTTTAAGAGATTAATCTACTCTGAACTTACTTTTGGTAGGTGGTATTTGTCTAGGAATTCATCCATTTCTTCCAGATTATCCAATTTTGGGGATAATTACTGTCCCCATTTTATTCAGCTCTTATGCAGTGAACCAGGCAAGCAAGCTTTTCTGCCCAAGACTGAACACAGCGCTATTATGTGGGTGTTAATGTAAATATTTAGAAGGAATTTGACAACACAACTGTTTAACAAAAAGACAATAGTTGATTCCTCCCTGTGCCAATGGTCTTTCCAGCCATGGGTATTGTTTTACAAAATCATTCATGAACTCCCTGTATAGAGGAGGTCTCAAATCACATCTGTAAGTGGTTGGTTATCCCCATCACATATTACATGAGTGGTCCCTTTGCCTTGTAGATCAGCATTATAGCACACTGGCATAACCCCTGTGTGAGGCCATTGATGAACTTCCTTCCTGAGCAGCCTGCATAGAACCTTGTGGCACTAGGAAAGCTATCCAGCAGGGAAGAAAGAAAAACAATTAGAGTTATTTCAACTGTAAAATTGGTCTTGGAACAAGTCCAGAGGTCTGAGGACAGTTTCTACTTGCCAAGGTCAAGTAAGTAATGCAAGAAACATGGCATATAAGATTAAGAGAATGACAAGGTAAACCTTTGGCTGAATGTGGGCAGAAGACTAATGCTCTGTGTTTCCTTCCAAAGGTGAATGGTCACAGAAATATGTGAGAACGTAAGTGAGAAAAAATATGAAGATATGTAGATTCTTCTGGCCTAACAGAAGGAACTATCTAAATATCAACTTCTATAACTTATTTTGACTAATTAAATAGTTGTTGAGAAATTTGGCTCAATGGCAGATGGTAAGCTTAGGTTAATATAAGGCACTACATTCAAATTTCAGCAATAAATCCAAGAAACACAGACTAAGTTAGCTTTTCTCTTCCAAGTTAAACATTTTTTCTTATATCTAAATGTGACCATGTTCTCAACTTAATTTAAAGAATGTAAAATTTTACTGAATTATAATCCCTGGTGATAGCTACCACACAGAAATCTCTATTTCTATTTTACATGTAAAATGTCAGAACATAACCATATTTTGATATAACCTAAAATGCTTCTTGGAAAAGAAAACCCCCTTCAGTTTATGTTTAGTGGATTTTATTTGACTCCTCCTTTTTCAAAAACTTTTGTTATTATAATTTACAAAAAAAATTCTTTCTCAAAAATTGCACATTATTGCCATATTAATATTACCAAAGCACAGCTGAAACTTACAAACTTGAATTTTATTTTTCTAGTATTGGATAACTGGCCATGAATTAACTATTTATCGAGTTTATTATAAACATTTTGGTATCCATATGCATTTTAAATGGTTAAAATGGTGAGAAAAATTAAGATAGAATCTCAGAAACTTTCATGGAAATGTTCAATAAAATACGAATGGCCAACATTACATATAAGTAATTACATGACTAGAAGTTTTGTAATAATTTTCATACCATTCCTATGAATAGGCTAAGCATAATGTTCATTATGAAAAGTAGAGTCATTTGGAGCATGAAAAGACACTGTATGGATGTTTTTCAGAGCCAACACCACAAAAGAGGACTCTCCTGAGAAAACTGGGGTGTGTGGTCACCTGTGCTGGAGCTGAGAATATTATTTCCCCCATGCTGCCACTCTATGTCTATTCATGAGTCCTTTCATTTTGTCACTTAAATTTAGCCTTGGCATTTGTTATTTTGTAGCTTTGTACATGGAATTGATTTCTTGATTTTAGTTCAGATAATTTGCTATTACCAGTTAGCAATAGTGAACTGGTTTATATAAAAATATTTTATATCTTCTAACATTTTTTTAATTTTTTTTGTTCATTTTTACTTATTTATTTGAGAGTGACAGAGAGAGAAAGAGAGAGAGAGAGAGAGAATGGGCGCACCAGGGCTTCCAGCCACTGCAAACGAACTCCAGACGCGTGCGCCCCCTTGTGCATCTGGCTAACGTGGGTCCTGGAGAATTGAGTCTCGATCCCGTCCTTAGGCTTCACAGGCAAGAGCTTAACCGCTAAGCCATCTCTCCAGCCCTCTTCTAAGTTTTTAAAAATATTTGTTTGAGAGAGAGAAGGAAAGAGAGGGAGAGAGACTAGGCATGCCAGGGCCTCCCGTCACTGCAAGCAAGATGCACACACCACTTAGTGCATCCGGCTTTCTGTGTGTACTGGAGAATTGAACCTGGGACTTCAGGCCTTGCTACCAAGTGCCTTCAACTGCTGAGACATTTCTCTAGCCATATCTACCAACTTTATTTATTTATTTTTTCAGTGTAATATTTTATAGAGTCTTTGGGAATTTTCCGTCTGTGTGAGTTTTGGTGTATTTTGTGTGGTACATGCATGTGTGTGTGTGTGTGCGTGCACATGCACGCGCACGTGAGTAGTGGCCTACATATGTGTGGAGGTTAGAGTAGGGCTTGAGGTGCTTTTATGTATTCCTCATTCAGCTACTTCCTTGAAACAAGGTCTCTCCTTCAAATCTGAGCTTCTCTTTTGGGGTCAGCAAGCCCTAGTCACACTCTTGTTTCCCCCCAAAGACTGGGTTTACAGATGAGTGTTGAAATGCCTGCCACTTTAAGTTGACTAATGGCCTTGAACTAAGGATGTCTCAGGCCATATCAGACTAGTATTTCTGGAAGGATTCTTGCAAGTGTGTTCAGCAAGGATATTTATGTATCTTCTGTGTTGTTTATTGTGTTTTTTATTTAAGAGAAATGTGAGACTGATTTCAGAACTCTTCCCTCCAATGTAGTTTGGAATCAATAAATTATACTGAATATTAGTTCTTCTTTAAATATTTAGGAAAGTGTATCAGTGATCCCACGTTGTTGTGCGTTTCTCCATGATATGGGAAATTTTGGTAGAGAACTGTTTTCATTATATATTACTGGTCTATTCAGGGTTTTATTTCTTCATACTTACTCTTGGTTGGGCATATACATGCTAAAGTGGATCACATCATCAAGGATAACAAGGTGGTTGTCATAGAGTTTATCATAACCCTCAGTTATCCTGTCTTTATGTCTCATTTCTGTGGTGTCATTTGCAATGATTCCCCTTCTTCTCTTCCTTTATTTAACATTTTTGTCATATTTTAGATCACTCAATTAGTTACATATATTGTTCATTATTTTCAAGAGCCATGTATTTCTTGCACAGGTCTTTTTGTGCTTTGTTCAATTTTACTATGTATATCATTCCCTATGCCAATTTAAGGGTTATTTTGTTTTGGTGTTTCTAGTTTATTGAGGTTGTGTATTTCGGAACGTTCTGATTTTTATGATGTAGCTAGACTGTTATTTTGGTGAGTGGCTCCTATGGTTCAGGTGCAATGTCATCAGTCCCAGGAAGTCAGGATGGAGAGAAGTTCTACTTGCCAAAGAGCTGTCATTCTGTTCTCAGAACATACCTGTGTCCATTACTAAGCCCGAGAACTCAGGTGCAATAATCACACGTTCAAATATAAACTGGCTTCTCATATTTCTTTCCAGAGAACAAGTGTCACTTGAAAGATTGTGCTCTCATGAGGTTACTAGTTTGGACACTGAATCATAGTGCATAGAGGGAAATGTGGGGATTCACAGTGTGCAGTGGGTTCAGCTACTCACTGAATGAGGAGGGGGCTCTTACAAGGCTTTGGGTAGGATAGGTGAGCACCATGAGTTACAAATAGTCCTGTGCTGCATGGGCCACCCAAGCTGTCTGGTAGAGTCCGAACTTCTCCATCATTCACTAAAGCTGAATCTCGGAGATTATAGACCACCATGAGGAAGCTCCTGGCTCTCCTTCTAGTTTCTCTAGCTCTTTGCTGCTATGAAAATGACTGTAACTTGTAATCAGTTCAGCAGCATCGGCCTAGTAAGTTTTCTTCTCAGAATAATTATATTATTTTGGAGGAGTAATCAGGAAAGAATAGTATTCTAAAATTCTCCTGAGTTTTTTTGAACCGCTAAGTCATGAGTTCATTTAAAGACTTTCCATGCACTCAGCCAAAAAAATTATTGCATGGAAATTTCAGAAATTGTTTTTGTCTCTTTTTTTTATTTATTTGACAGAGAAAGAGGGAGAGACAGAGAGAGAATGGGCAAGCCAGGGCCTTCAGCCATTGCAAAAGAACTCAAGATGCATATCCTTCCTTGTGCATCTGGTTAACATGGGTTGTGGGGAATCGAACGTGGGTCCTTTGGCTTTGTAAGCAAATGCCTTAACTGCTAAGCCATCCCTCCAGCCCTGATTTTGTCTTTTTTGAGGGCTTGGCTTCTTTATGATTTTCTTCTATCGAGGAAGATGACTCAAAGTCTCCTGATTCATAAGGCACACTATTCTCTGAAAATCTGAATAAGCAACCTCCAAATAGGTTTTGAGAATACAGTACATGGTTAGCCACATGAGGTCTATGGGCTGGACTGAGCAGTTTCAGAAGTATAAATGGACCTGTCTATCCTACATACCACCACCTTAATTTTAGCTACTAGAGGGCCCTGTCCAGAAGGAAATAAGATATAAAAATTAAAAACAGATCTAGGAGATGCCAGACACTTGCCAAATTGAGGCTGAATACAAGCACAAGTTACAGAAGAGATAAACACAACTCCAACATACTTCTCTCCTCCTCCTTCTCTTGACCAGAAAGTCCTTTTCTTTAAGCCTCCATAAACATGCTGCCTCAACACTTCCTCCCTTTTGTTTGTTTTTGACCTTGTTCCTCTATTTCTCATTATTACAGTTTTAGGAGCATTTGTACTTCACAGTCATCATTTTAAGTGTCTTAATTTTTAAAATGTGTCCTCCCAAGTTCATGTAAATATGCTGGGGTTTACAGTGAAGGTTGAAGTCACTGGTATGTTCCTTAGTGGCGCAGTGCTGATGTCTAGCAGTATACTCACTCCATTTGTCTTCATACTGCTTCTCTACATTCCGTCCAGCTTTGATTCTCTAAGTACATATCACCCACCTTGCTCAGTCAGGCATCACTTTCTACCACTTCTTCATGTGGTAGTCGCCAGATTTCCTTTCTCACTCCTTTCTGTTTTCCCCCTCTGGGTTAGATAAGCCACTAATTTTTTAATGTTTAAAATCCTTTGATTATTAACCTTTAAAATAATTCACCTGTATATTCAATCAAGTTTCTTATAGTTACCCATTACTTTAACGTTTTACCTAAAACTTTGAACATGAACACATGTACTTTTTTCTGTTTGTTTTTTCAAAACTTTATTTTTATTTATTTATTTGAGAGAGAGGGAGAGAAAGAGGCAGAAAGAGGGACAGAGAGAATGGGCACACCAGGGCCTCCAGCCACTGAAAAGGAACTCCAGAGGCATGAGCCCCCTTGTGCATCTGGCTTACATGGGTCCTGGAGAATCGAACCAAAGTCCTTTGGCTTTGCAGGCAAATGACTTAGCCACTAAGCCATCTCTCCAGCGCCTTTTCCTGTATTTGTTTTTTGAGAATACAGTATATGGGTAGCCACATGAGCATCTATGGGCTGGACTGAGTAGTTTCAGAAGTATAAATGGACCTGTCTATCCCACTCAAGAGAGTGAAAGAAAGAAAGAGAGAGAGAGAACTGTCATACCAAGTTCTCCAGCCACTGCCATCAAACTCTAGACATGTGAGCCACCCTGTGCACATGTGTGACCCTTCACATTGTATCACTTTGTCTGTATGGCTTACATAGGACCTAGAGAGTCAAACATGAGTCCTTAGGCTTTGATGCAAGTACTTTAACCACTACGACATCTCTCAAACCCATATGTACATTTTCTAATGAAAGATAACCACCCTTATTGGCCATGATATTCTCCAACCAGAGTTTTACCATGTACGGTTGCTTAAAGAAAATTCTCAGTTGTCTGAGAGATTTTTCTGTGATTTCATCAATTGGCAACTAGAACAGGGATCCAAAGATTGAGAAGACAGTAGTAACCCATCATCCATCAAGCCTGTCCTGTGGACAGGGTATATCTACTCCTCCCTAAAGGAATTATAGACACTTGGTTATCTGTGATATGATGGTCCTTCTCATCAAGACCATAGCCTATCTTCCTGTTGCATTCATACCCTTCAGGACCAGAGGCATTAGGATAATAACAACAATAGGAATTGAGATACCTGATGCATAAAACCTGGTCTTGGGTCAACCTCTTACAGTGCTTAGCCCATCCTTGATATTGGGGGCATTTTAAACTTTAAGGGCTATCTATGGCTACCAGACATCTGCCTAGTAATATATCAAACCTTGCTCATGGAAGGACCTGAACTAGTCCTAAGATTATGTCCTAATCTTAACCTAGCTCTTTATGTCCCAAAAGAGGAAGGGCCCTTCAATTCCTATAAAGAAGTCCTGATGAACTTCAGGCAGCCAAGTCAGAGCTTAGAGATCAGCCACTAGAACAACTTGACCTAGAGCTATACACAGTTTGAAGCTTTTTTGTCTACAATAGGAAAAGAAGAGCTAGGTATGTAATAGTAACTGCACATGAAATGATCAAATATGGTCATTTCCCTGTCAATACCAGTGCCCAACTAATAGAACTAATTGCATTAATTAGGGTATTAAAGTTAATCGAGAATAAAGCGTCAAATATTTACATGGACTTTGAATTTACTTTTCTAATATTGTATGCACACATCTCTAATGACCTCAGAGTCCCTGTCAAATGTGCCAAAACGTTCTAGAGATTTAGGTTCAGTGTGTGCTCTTGCTGAGGTGACAGACACACATGGCCACAGACATCAAAGGGTAGAGAAGCCAGTGACTCAGGCCAAAAAAGGATAGCTGCTGCCATGAAAGCAGCAACATTAAAGGAAGAGCTGTTCCCTCTAGTCGGGGAGGGCTGAATGCATTCAGTAAGGAGAACTGTTTTTTACATGATAACAGGCAAAGTAGAAGAAAATTTAGATAAAATTAAGTAAATTATCAAAATAATAGACATATCAAAAGAAGAGACATCAGGAGACATTTGGCGTAGTAATAACTTCTCTTCAATAGGACATTGAATCTTTCTATAGATTCTGCCATCCCTAGTCCTCTCACAACAGATGCATTGTTCTTTGCTTCAGGCCCTATATTATAAATCACATCATCCAACTTGTGTCCTGTCATTTAGACACAGTCATTCCACAAACAGTGCTTCTGATGGCCCCCGGATGTCTACTCCCCCAGGCTTCTATCAGGGATTCTTAGATCACCCTGATGGCTCTGAATCAGTCTGAAGTCCTCACAAAGACACCCAATTGCTATTATTGATGCCCTTTTCCTGCCAGAAGAAACCAGAATGGTGCTATTCCCTTCATTCTGACAGTAGCTAGGGTGGCCTCTTAGGGGGGGAAATGCAACACAGAAATTGACTCAAGGAGAGAAAATGTATGATCACCTAAAGAGATGCAGAAAAGTCCTGTGACAAAGGACAACATGTGTTCATGATAAAAGACACTTGGATTAGAGGGAACAAATGTCCACATGATAAAAGCTGCACCCAACAGACCTACAGAGAGCATTTCTTTACTGAGGAAAGTCTGAAAGCAGTTCCCCTAAAACTAGGAAGAACACAAAGATGACTGCTCTCCTCAGGCTTCTTCAACACTGTGCTCAAAGCCTCAGCTAGATAGAGCATTAAGACAAGAGTAAGAAGTGAAAGTGATACAAGTAGGGCAGGAAGAAGTCAAATCATTTCTATTTGAAGGCAACATGATCTTATACTTAGAAGAAATTAATGACTCCACCAGAAAATTCATATTTTTGACAAACTTCTTAGAAAACTAGGCAGGATATAAAATACATATGTAAAAAAAAGGCCAGGCGTGGTGGACAACACCTTTAATCCCAGCACTCGGGAGCCAGAGGTAGGAGGACCTGCTGTGAGTTCAAGGCCACCCTGAGACTACACAGTGAATTCCAGAACAGCCTGGGCTAGAGTGAGACCCTACCTCAAAAACAAAAAAAAAGTCATATGGAAATATAGAAAACTTCATATAGCCAAAACACTCCTACACATTAAAAGAGCAAATCACTATCCCTGATCTTAAATCATACTACAGAGCCATGGCGAAACAAAATCAAATCTGTAGAACAATGATAAAGAACAGAAATAGAACAGAAAACTCAGAAAGAGACCCACACAAGTACAACTACTCAGTTTTAAACAAAGATGTGAAAAAAAAATCCTTCTCTTTCTCTCTCTCTCTTTGTCTCTCTCTCTTTGTCTCTCCCATCCCTGAAGTAAATGAAGAAATAAATATTAATTTCTTAAATTTTTAGATTGGAGACATGGCTCAGTATATAAGGTGCTTGCCTGCAAGGCCAAATGATCTGGGATCAATTCCCCAGTGCCCAGAAAAAGTCAAATACAAAAGCAGCACATACATTGAGAGATCGTTTGCAGTGGCTCTTGGCCCTAACATGCCCATTCTCTCGGTCTGTCTTCCCTCTATCTCTCCCTGGCTGGATATAAATAAATAAAAATATATTTTAAAAAACACCATTTGGGGGTAAACAAATGCTACTTGGAAGAAGGGATATCCTCATTGAGAAAATTGAAACTAAATCATCCCTTTCAATCAACTAAAACCAATTGAGAAATGAAATTAAATAATTATTGTAATACATGATATTTTTGAAACACTTAGAGGAAAATGTAGGAAAAACATTTCAAGACAAAGGCATAGGCAGGCCCATGCCTATAGTGTCAGCTACTCAGGAGGCTGAGTCAGGAGGATCGCTTGAGGCCAGGAGCTCTGGCCTGCACTGACCTATGCCTATTAGGTATCTGCACTAAGTTCAGCATGAATACAGTGAGCTCCCAGGAGTGGGGGACCACCAGGTTGCCTAAGGAGGGGTGAACAGGCCCAGGTCAGAAATGGTGCAGGTCAAAACTACCATGCTGATCAAGATACAGGCATAAGCAGGAATTTTATTAAAATTCTAATAAGACAAGAAATAATCCCAAGAATTAACAAATTGGCATCATATGAAATTAAAATTCAAAGGAAGAGAAGCAATGGCCCAAGTAAATATGGTCCACAAAATAGGAAAAAATTGTTTGCCAATTATATATCAGGCAGATTAGGTTCAATACTATTTAAGGAGCTGCAGAAATAAACACCAATAAAATCAGCCACCCAATCAAGAGGTGGGCTACTGAAGTACAGACAGTTATAAAAAGAAATGCAAATGTTCTCTTCATAGTTGAAAGCGTGTCCAACATCTCAAAACTTCAGGGAAATGAAAATTGAAACTGCTTTGAGATTCCATGTGTCACAGGCTCTGGTCAGAAAGGCCACTGAAAAAACAAATGACGACAAACACTGGTGAGGATTGTGGAGAACACAAACCCTTATTTACTGCTCATGAGAATGTAAACTGATACAGCTGCTATGGAAGTCAGTGTGGACCTTTCTCTAACATTAAATATAGACTTATGATGTTCCACAACCATAGCCCCATTACCCATCAGTAGGTAGATGGTGTATTCGTTACTGTACTCATTGTTGAGCCAAACACGTGACAAGAAGTAATTGAGGAAGGAAAGATTTGATTCACTTTACACTTTGAGTTTACAATGCATCAGAGGGGCAGGCATGTGGGAGGAGCTTGAAGCAGCAGGTCCACACTAATCCAAGTGAAGAAACAGAGAAGGATGGGCGCTGCTACTCAGCTCACCTTCTTTTCCTTCAGCCCAGACCCCACAGTATGTAATGCTGGAGCCCACAGAGAGGGTGGGTCCTCCTCCTTCCATTAAGTAATCTAGAAAATCCTTCACAGACATTCCCATAGATTTGGTTCCATGATGATTCTAATTCCTGCCTTGTGACAGCCAGACATTAACTGTCACTGATAAGGAAAATGTTGTGTATGTATGTGTATATATATGTTTAATGTGTATGATCAGTGGAGTTTTATTCATCCATACACAAGAAGGACAATATTTCAATTGCTTGAAAATGGATGAAATTTGTAATCATTTATTAAGTGAAAAAAGCCATACTCAGAAAAAAATTTGGAAAAGGTACGCAGTGAATATGAACAAAACTCAAGATATGCACATAAGAAATTTTTTTTTGAGGCAGGGTTTCACTCTAGCTCACGCTGACCTGGAATTCACTATGTAGTCTCAGGGTGGCCTCGAACTCATGGAGATCCTCCTACCTCTGCCTCCTGAGTGCTGGGATTAAAGACATGCCCCATCACACCTGGCAACATATGCACTTAAGAAATTTTTGATAAAATTCTGCTTATGTACATACAATATGTGCCAATTTAAAGAACTATTATCAAAGTTCAATAAGGCATGATGGAAAGCAATTATATAGCACCTCCTGGATGAGGGCACCTCTGTAACCCTGTTGAATACTTACAATACCAAAAGTTATTTAGGGAATAGTAAAAATTATTCCCCTATCCGGAACACATTTAAGTGTGAGAAAAGAGACAGGGTGGATGGCATTCCCAGGTAGTGACATCACCGGCCTATGAGGTGTTTGTATCATATCTCCCCTGCTATGGGGAATAGGACACAGATACATTATGACATACATTTCAGAAAAAGTTTCACATGACTCGAATAGTAATTGAGAGAAGTAGGGTATGAAGCCAGACTACTGTATCCAGAGTACACTGACATTCTATTTTCCTCCATAACTTGATCCTTGGAGATGTTCAAATTATGCTCAGATAAGCCCTTTGGGCTTTACTCTAGTACTGTGACATGTCACCTCCATGTTGATGTCTCCAAAGCCACAGAGATTTACACTTGAGCCCTGCCACCATCACCGCCAACATACAACAGTTTCAGTCACCATGAGTGAAATCACCTTATAGTGTCTCTTAGCCACATCAAGGATAGCCAGTATCATATCCCACACTTATCACCTTTCCAGGGAAACTATAAACAAGGTAAAGACACATTTGAGTTTGTATTTAATAAACTTTTTTTAAAGGTATGATCTCACTGTGTTCTAGGCTGACTGGCAACTCACTCTGTAGTCTCAGGGTGGCCTTAAACTGACAGCGATTCTCCTCCCTCTGCCTTCTGAGCGCTGGGATTAAAAGCACGTGCAACCCTGCCCTGCTGAACATTTTCTTTTTTTGTCTGTTTTTGGATTTATTATTTATTGATTATGATGGTGTGATGTGTGTGTGCTTGTGCGTGTGTGCGTGTTGATATATGCTCCAACATGCACGTGTGCAGAGGACAGAGGAGAATGTGGGCTGTCCTCGATTAATCTCCTACTGTGTTTCCTTGAGATTGAGTCTCTTACCTAACCTGCTCACCATTTTTATACCAACATTTTCCTTTATTAGTTATGAACATACTCAGTGTGCAAATAGCACATATTGGTACCATCCTTAACCTCATACCTGTCCTGCCCCTTATACAGGGACCCTCCTTATTGGGGATACTGGTTATCCCAACCGGGGTTGTGGGTCATGCGTTGTGGGGTTAGCCATCAGTTATGGGGAAAAGGCAATGTCTCTGTGTGTAATGTCCCACCTTGTGGCTCTAACAATCTTTCCACCCCCTCTTCCATGAGTTTCCCTGAGCCATCTTGGGTTCGTTTTAGGTCTCCATCAGTAATGAGGTCTTGGGAGCCTCTGTGTCTCTGGATCTGTGGTTTGATAGGAGTTAAGTGGTCTGTGTCTATCTCCTTCACCTTTGTGCTGATGCCAGGATCACCAAGAAAGCAGAAGTCTTGCTTATTTCCCCAATTACTCTATGGTTTCAGCTGGGGCCCTGGGGAGGTGCGACAGGCCCATTCTCTCCTCCAGGTTTGCATCCATCTGAGGAAGAGAAGCAGAGTTTCCAATGGAGAGTGAAGTCAGAAATGGATAAATGGGATACCACACTTATTTCAGAGAGAATTTAACAGGTGTAGGCCCTCTTGTAGACCAAGATTGGTGGGAGCTTGATATTGAAGAGCAAACATGTTTTTGGATATGATTATGATTTGTTTTCCAGTTGCAACTATGGGTTCCATTCCACTGAGTGGATCTGTTAACCAATCCAAGAGCAGCTGGTTACCCACCATGGCTGTGTGCCACTATTGCACTGGTTTTTTGCTGCTGAGTAGCTTAGTCCACCAGTTGCTTGGACAGATGTTGGCCATTTTTCTCCAGTAGCTTATGTGGCACCTTCTGGTGCTCAATGAGCTAACTGTGTGGGGATTGACTCTAATAGAAAAGAACCATGAAGTGTTCCAACAAATGATCTGAAGGAGACCAAAATATAAATAAATAAATAAATAAATAAATAAATAAATAAATAAAACCAAAGAACACTGGCTGAACATTTTCTTAACTGTGTATTAGCCATTTGTATTTCTCCCTCTGAGAACTACCTATTCAGTTCTCTACCGCATTTTTTCAGAGGGTTGTTTGACTTTTATTGTTCAGTTTTTCCCATTCTTCATAGATTCTAGATAGGAGGCCTCGGTCAGTGGTCTCACAGGTGAAAATTGTGTCCTATTCTATGGGTAATATATTGTCTCTGCTTCTGGTATGTTTGTCTGTGAAAAAGCTTTTTTACCTTCCTGAGATTCCATTGGTTGAGAGATTGCTTAATTTCCTGAGCTACTGGGGTGTTGTTCAGGGAGTCCATCCCCACTCCTATATTAAGGAGAGTTTCTGCTATTTTTTTCTTCCAGTAGTTGAGGAATATCTGGTTTTATACTAATGTCTTTAATCCATTTGGTGTTAATTTTTGTGTATGGTGAAATGAATGGGTCTACTTTAATTTTTCTACATGTGGTTATCCAATTTGTCCAGCACCATTTGTCTTTTCCCCAGTCTATATGATTGGCACTTCTCTTTTGGGGGAGGATTTTGAATACTTTTCCAATCTCAATGAACCTGGCAGGTTTGTTTAAGAGATTAATCTACTCTGAACTTACTTTTGGTAGGTGGTATTTGTCTAGGAATTCATCCATTTCTTCCAGATTATCCAATTTTGGGGACAATGACTGTCCCCATTTTACGCAGCCCTTATCTAGTGAACCAGGCAAGCAAGCTTTTCTGCCCAAGACTGAAATCAGCGCTATTATGTGGGTGTTAATGTAAATATTTAGAAGGAATTTGACAACACAACTGTTTAACAAAAAGAGAATAGTTGATTCCTCCCTGTGCCAATGGTCTTTCCAGCCATGGGTATTGTTTTACAGAATCATTCATGAACTCACTGTTATAGAGGAGGTCTCAAATCACATCAGTAAGTGGTTGTTTATCTCCATCACATATTACATCAGTGGTCCCTTTGCCTTGCACATCAGCATAATAGCACACTGGCATAACCCTGTGTGAGACCATTGATGAACTTCTTTCCTTAGCAGCCTGGCACTAGGAAAGCTAGCCAGGAGGGAAGACAGAAAGACAATTAGAGTTATTTCAAGTGTAAAATTGGTCTTGGCACAAGTCCAGACATCTGAGGACAGTCTCTACTTCCGAAGGTCAAGTAATGCAGGGAACATGGCATATAAGATTAATGGAATGACAAGGTAAACCTTTGGCTGAATGTGGGCAGAAGACTAATGCTCTGTGTTTCCTTCCAAATGTGAATGGTCACAGAAATAAGTGATTCTCTAAGTACATGTCTCCCACCTTGCTCAGTCAGGCATCACTTTCTACCACTTTTTCATGTGGTAGTCGCCAGATTTCCTTTCTCACTCCTTTCTGTTTTTTCCCTCTCTGGGATAGATAAAGGAGCTATTTTTTTTAATGTGTAAAATCCTTGGATTATTAGCCTTTAAAAATAATTCACATGTATATTAATTTAAGTTACTTATACTTACCCACTACTTTAACGTTTTACCTAAAACTTTGAACATGAACACATGTACTTTTTTCTGTTTGTTTTTTCAAAACTTTATTTTTATTTTAGTTATTTGAGAGAGAGGGAGAGAAAGAGGCAGAAAGAGGGACAGAGACAATGGGCACACCAGGGTCTTCAGCTACGGCAAAGGAACTCCAGATGCATGAGCCCCCTTGTGCATCTGGCTTACATGGGTCCTGGAGAATCGAACCAAAGTCCTTTGGCTTTGCAGGCAAATGACTTAGCCACCAAGCCATCTCTCTAGCGACTTTTCCTGTATTTGTTTTTTGAG
This sequence comes from Dipus sagitta, assembly GCA_036346955.1. NCBI lineage: Eukaryota > Metazoa > Chordata > Mammalia > Rodentia > Dipodidae > Dipus > Dipus sagitta. Next base: position 166,237,243 of record CM070770.1, read on the forward strand.
AATACAGTACATGGTTTGCCACATGAAGGTCTATGGGCTGGACTGAGTAGTTTCAGAAGTATAAATGGACCTGTCTATCCCACTCAAGAGAGTGAAAGAATGAAAGAGAGAGAGAGAGAACTGTCATACCAAGTTCTCCAGCCACTGCCATCAAACTCTAGACATGTGAGCCACCCTGTGCACATGTGTGACCCTTCACATTGTATCACTTTGTCTGTATGGCTTACATAGGACCTAGAGAGTCAAACATGAGTCCTTAGGCTTTGATGCAAGTACTTTAACCACTACGACATCTCTCAAACCCATATGTACATTTTCTAATGAAAGATAACCACCCTTATTGGCCATGATATTCTCCAACCAGAGTTTTACCATGAAGAGTTGCTTGAAGAAATTTCTCAGTTGTCTGAGAGATTTTTCTGTGATTTCATCAATTGGCAACTAGAACAGGGATCCAATGATTGAGAAAACAGGAGTAACCCACCATCCATCAAGCCTGTCCAGTGGACAGGGTATATCTACTCATCCATGTAGGAATTATAGACACTTGGTTATTTGTGATATAATGGTCCTTCTCATCAAGACCATAGCCTATCTTTGTGTTGCATTCATACCCTTCAGGCCAAGAAGCATAAGGATAATACCAACAATAGGAATTATGTACCTGATGCATAAAACCTGGTCTTGCATCAACCTCTTAACAGTGCTTAGGCCATCCTTGATATTGGGGGCATTTTAAACTTTAAGGGCTATCTATGGCTACTAGACAGCTGCCTAGTAATATATCAAACCTTGCTCATGGAAGGACCTGAACTAGTCCTAAGATTATGTCCTAATCTTAACCTAGCTGTTTATGTCCCAAAAGAGGAAGGGCCCTTCAATTCCTATAAAGAAGTCCTGATGAACTTCAGGCAGCCAAGTCAGAGCTTAGAGATCAGCCACTAGAACAACTTGACCTAGAGCTATACACAGTTTGAAGCTTTTATGTCTACAATAGGAAAAGAAGAGCTGTGTATGTAATGGTAATTGCACATGAAATATTTACATAGACGTTAAACTTACTTTTCAAATATTGTATGCACACACCTCCAATGACCTCAGAGTCCCTTGTCAAATGTGCCAAAAAGTTCTAGAGGTTTGGGTGTAGTGTGTGCTCTTGCTGAGGTGACAAGACACACATGGCCACAGACATCAAAGGGTAGAGAAGCCAGTGACTCAGGCCAAAAAAGGATAGCTGCTGCCATGAAAGCAGCAACATTAAAGGAAGAGCTGTTCCCTCTAGTCAGGGAGGGCTGAATGCATTCAGTAAGGAGAACTGTTTTTTACATGATAACAGGCAAAGTAGAAGAAAATGCATTGTTCTTTGCTTCAGGCCCTAAATTATAAGTCACATCATCCAATTTTTCTCCTGTCATTGAGACATAGTCATGATACAAGCAGTGCTTCTGATGGCCCCCGGATGTCTAACCCCCCCACCCCAGGCTTCTATCAGGGAATCTTAGATCACCCTGATGGCTCTGAATCAGTCTGAAATCTTCGCAAAGACACCCAATTGCTATTATTGATGCCCTTTTCCTACCAGAAGAAACCAGAATGGTGCTATTCCCTTCATTCTTACAGTAGCTAGGGTGGCTTCTAAGGGGGGGAAAATGAGGAAGAGATTGGAGGGCACTAGGCAGATAGGGAGAGGAATCTGAGCCATGGGTTAGTAATAGTGGCTTTCTCCCATCTTGATCCTAGGAGCTCTTGGGGAAGGAAAAACTCTGTGGGGGCGGAAAAACTCCCAGAGAGAAGCTGGCCTTCACTCACAGCCCACAGCCAAGGCAACTTATGAGCAAATGTTTTTGTAAGATGCCTCACCTTTCTCATAGCCCACATCCAAGGCTCTAGAGAGTGTTGCTGTCCTTAAGGAATCAGGCAGAGGCATGGGAGTATGTAATCAGAGTGGGGATCCAATACACTATTGACTAAGAATCCATGAATAAGCAAGAGCCTATAGAGATAGACATGATGTTGGCTGGGAAGGGATTATGATCCCAGATATAAACCAGTGGGGAGTGAGAGAGGAGAGAGATCAGTTGCCACCCTCCTCTGGGGCCCCTCCTTATCCTAAAGGGACATTTTGCTGACTTTTGCATTTCTCTGAACAAAATCTGCTTGATTTATAATATTTCCTGCACTGCAATTCTTTATTGTGCCGAGAAGAAACTGAGAACTTCCCACAGCACACATCTGCATGATTATTGATGAAACCAAAAGAAAGATCTGTTCGCATATTAATAGCTATCATAGTTACTATACTTCCTATCGCTGTCACTGTAAGTATGCAGCCTTCACGCTTGTGTTTTCTCTACAAACAGCTGATCAGCTCCAAACCTACAAGAATAACTTCACCACTGAGATTTCAGACTAAGCTGTTATTGTTCAAGAAGTTCTTGGTAGACTGGTGGCTCTGGTGGTTATAGAAGCTGCCATTATTTCTCTGGGTGATCAGCAAAGAGCCTTATGGACATGTTCTATATTGAGCTTTTGACCAAATTTTGTGTCCTACCTATCCTGGTAAACTTAATGATACTTTGGAGGAAAACTATCTTTCTCCTCCCTTAATCACTTAAACACTGCTATCAGTGACCCAAGAGAAAAACCATGAAAACAATCTACAAAATTAAAACATCAATT